>CANTUV010000006.1:17597000-18228833 GCA_947685225.1 Garcia nutans | reverse complement strand
AACAACACAACCAACAAATCACTTCCTTTCACCAAAATCCACTTCAAACAAACTTAGCTCAACATACCCAAGAACCATAACAAACTTGCAAAAACACCAAAACAACTAAAAACATACATCCAACACAAATCAAAATCATCACCACAAACCCAAAACACAACCACAATACTTTCACTTCCAACAACTTACTCTTTCCTTTAATCCAACCCCAAAATCCAAAATCACTTGAATCAAACACTCTTAAACACATCTTAATCAAACATATTCACATACCATCAACAATCAACCAACAGACTCAAACACATCTTAAAAGAAAATCAAGGAATCAAGAGGAAACTTACCAAGGATGAAGAAACTCTTAAATTTCCAACTTGATCACTTGAAAACTTCCTTAAATCTTGAGTTAGAAGATCAAATCTCTTTCTTTCTCTCTTGGTTCTTTGTTAGCCGGCCAAAAAAAGAGAAAAAGGAAAGAAAGGAAAATGAGAGCAAGTGGTCCACGAAGAAGAAAGAAGGAAAGAAGAAACAAAGTCAAATCTCAACCACTCTCTCCTCAAAATCCTCTCATCCAAGCATTAATATTAAAATATTCCAAATATCTCATTCCACTCACTTAATTTTCCATTTCCATTAATTAACTTAATTAATTAAAAATCATTAACTAATCATCTTTTGACTTCCACAATCTTGACTTTGTATATGTTGTATATATTGCCATATATACAACATATAAACTCTCTCTTCACTTCTTTTTTTCTTTCCAATTACACAAATACATTAAATTCAATTAAAACAACAATTATATCAAAACTTCTAGGGCACATTTTGGGATATTACAATTCTCCCCCTCTAAAAAGAAATTTCGTCCCCGAAATTACCTGATCTCAAGTTCGAAACAGATGAGGATATTGCTCTTGCATTGCTTGTTCACTCTCCCAAGTTGCTTCTTCTCTACCATGATTCTTCCAAAGAACTTTCACCAATGGCACTTTCTTTTTTCTCAATTCTTTTTCTTCATGTGCCAGAACAGCAATTGGTTCTTCTTCAAATGTTAAATCCGGACTCACCTCAATAGATTCAACTGGTAAAACATGAGATGGGTCTGATCTGTACCTCCTCAGCATAGAAACGTGGAAGACATTGTGAATTCTATCCAATTCAGGCGGTAAAGCAAGACGATAAGCAACTAGTCCAACTTTTTCCAATATCTCATACGGTCCAATAAAACGAGGACTCAGTTTTCCTTTACGACCAAATCTTAAAATCTTTTTCCAAGGAGACACTTTCAAAAATACTTTATCTCCAATATTAAACTCTATGTCTCTCCTCTTCAAATCTGAATAAGACTTTTGTCGGTCTGAAGCTGCTTTTAATCAATCCCGAATTATCTTCACTTTCTCTTCAGTCTCTTTAACCAAATCAGGACCAATTAATTTACCTTCTCCAAGTTCATTCCAACATAAAAGGCGTTCTACATCTTCTACCATACAATGCCTCAAATGGTGCCATTCCAATACTAGATTGGTGACTATTGTTGTAAGGAAATTCCACAAGTGGCAAAAATCTGTCCCAACTTCCAGAGAAATCAATGACACAGCTTCTCAACATATCCTCAATAATCTGTATCACTCTCTCTGACTGCCCATCTGTCTGAGGATGAAAAGCAGTGCTAAAGTGTAATCGAGAACCCAATGCATCATGCAAACTCTTCCAAAACCTTGAAGTGAACCGGGGATCTCGATCAGACACTAAAGAAATTGGGACTCCATGCAACTTCACTATTTCATTAATATACAGCCCAGCCAGTCTCTCAAGAGAATAGTCCATTTTAACTGGAAGAAAATGAGTTGTCTTTGTTAACCGATCAACAATCACCCAGATAGCATCATACTTCTTCTGAGTCAATGGCAAACCAGAAACAAAATCTATTGTCACTCTCTCCCATTTCCATTCGGGCACTTTTAAAGGTTGAAGCAACCCTGTTGGAACTTGATGCTCAACTTTCACCCTCTGACAAGTGAGACACTTGGATACAAATTCCGTTATGTCTCTCTTCATACCAGACCACCAATAATGCTATTTCAAATCATGGTACATCTTTGTACTTCCCGGATGCATAGCAAAAACTGATTGGTGTGCTTCCTCCAAAATAAACTTTCTCAAACCAGTATCATCAGGAACACACAACCTATCTTTAAACCAAAGGCTACCATCATTTCTCACATGGAAATCTCTACTTCCTCCATGTTGGCAATCTGAAACAATCTTCTGAATTTTCTCATCAGCCAATTGAGTCTCTTTAATCTGATCCAACGACACTAGTCTCAACTGCAATTGAGCCAACAGTGCACCATCATCGCATGATTCAAAACTAGCATGCAATGCTCTCAATTCAACAAGCAACAAGAGTGAATAAACTGACAAACTTGCCAAAGACTTCCGACTCAAGGCATCCGCAACAACTGCCTTACCAGGATGATAATCAATCAAACAATTATAGTCTTTAATCAACTCCAACCAATGTCTCTGCTGAAGATTAAGCTCTCTTTGAACTCCCAAATATTTTAAACTCTTATGATCTGTATAGATAAAACATTTTTCCCCATACAAATAGTGTCGCCAAATCTTCAAAGCAAACACTATAGTCGCCAACTCTAAATCATGAGTCGGGTAATTAAGCTCATGTGGCTTCAATTGCCGAGAAGCATAAGCCACAACTTTACCCTCTTGCATCAAAACACATCCTAAACCATTATGTGAAGCATCACTATAAATTACATAAGGTTTATCTTCCACAGGCAAAGTAAGAATAGGCGCTTGAGTTAACATCTCTTTCAACCGCTCAAAACTAGCTTGACACTGATCTATCCACACAAATCTAACTCCTTTTCGAAGTAATCTGGTGAGTGGAGTAGCTATTAAAGAAAAACCTTTCACAAAGCGTCGATAATAGCCCGCTAAACCCAGAAAACTTCTAATTTCAGTCACTGACTTTGGTGGACTCCAATTCAAAATAGCTTCAACTTTACTTGGATCAACTCTAATACCATCTGCTAAAACTATATGACCCAGAAAAGTAACCTGATCAAGCCAAAACTCACACTTCGACAGTTTGGCATACAATTGCTTTTCTCTTAAGATCTGCAATACAATCCGCAGATGCTTGTCATGTTCCTCTTCATTACACGAATACACCAAAATATCATCAATGAAAACTACCACAAAATGATCCAGATAGGGCCTAAACACCCTATTCATCAAATCCATGAAAGCTGCAGGTGCATTCGTCAACCCAAAAGGCATCACTAAGAACTCATAATGCCCATACCTTGTGCGAAAAGCTGACTTAGGAACATCTTCAGCTCTAACCCTCAACTGATGGTATCCTGATCTCAAATCAATCTTGGAAAACACTGCTGCTCCCTTTAATTGATCAAAGAGATCATTAATCCTAGGCAAAGGATACTTATTCTTGATAGTCACTTTGTTCAATTGCCTATAATCGATGCACAATCTCATAGTACCATCCTTCTTCTTCACAAACAAAATAGGAGCTCCCCATGGAGAAACACTAGGGCGAATAAACCTTTTATCCAACAACTCCTGCAACTGCACCTTTAACTCTCTCAACTCAGCAGGTGCCATTCGATAAGGAGTAATAGAGATGGGAGTGGTACCAGGCAACAATTCGATACCAAACTCAACCTCTCTCTCAGGGGGTAACCCTGGCAACTCCTCAGGAAACACATCTGGAAAATCTGCAATTGTGGTTATACTGTCAAGTGGAGAACCCACTACTCTAGTATCCACAACATGAGCAAGATAAGCATCACACCCTTTTCTAATCAACTTTCTAGCTGCTAGAGCTGATATAAACAAGGATGCAAGTTGTCTTTGCTCACTAGACACCATCACAATTCTATCATCACCGGTTCTCAAGGTAACACACTTCTTTTGACAATCTACCATAGATCCATGCTTAGACAACCAATCCATGCCTAAGATTAAATCATACTCCTTAAAAGGCAATTCAATTAAATCCCCAAGAAACTCCTCTCCTTGCACTACCACTACACTATCACGATGGACCTTACTCACCACGACACTATGTCCTAAAGGATTTGTCACTAAGACTTCAAATCCTAAGGATTCTGAATGCAATCCAGACACAGGCAATATGGATGCACTAATGTATGAATGAGTAGATCCTGGATCAATCAAAGCAAGAACTGAAATGCCAAATAAAGAGAATGTACCCGCTATAGCTGCTGAAGCATCCGGCTGCCTCTGCATCACATAAACTCTCTGAGAAGATCCGGCCTCATCTGGCCTATTTCCTCCGGATGTCGACCCTCCTCTCTGACTAAACCCGGGCTGACCACATCTACTAAAACCTCTGCCCCCTCGACCACCTCTGCTAACACTCGGTCGAGAAGCTGCAGACTCAGCCTATCTATACTCCTGCATCTCAGGACAATCTTTAATAAAATGAGCTGGTGACCCACATCTATAACACCCAGCCGATCCACCAACCTTCCAACAAACACCTCCATGGTTCCTACCACAAAACTCACATGCAGGTAGAGTAGACCTCTGAACCACTGGAGTCAGAGCACTAGCTATAGAAGCTGTAGGTCTCGGCCTCTGCCTCTGATACTGCACTGACCTACCTGGCTGTCTCTGACTCCTACTGATCATCGGAACAAAACTTTCTCTACCTCTCTTCACAGACAGAGACCCTGCCTCAAACTGGGGTCTCCTTACCCTAGTCTCCTCCTCGGCAGCAGCTGCTGCAATACCTTGTGCTCTCTCAACACTCCTAGCTGCTGCAACTAGCTGAGAGAAATCCTGGTACCGAGAACCAGCAACAATTCATATAATGGAGGGCCTCAATCCCTCCTCAAATCTTCTGCATCGATCAATCTCGTTTGATATAATCCCACCGGCATAGTGACTTAACCGGGTGTACTCAACCTCATACTCCATTACCGTCCGGTTGTCTTGCCTCAAATTCAAGAATTCCATCTTCTTAATATCTTTATACTCCCTCGGAGTATATTTCTGCTCGAACTCCCTCAGAAAATCACTATAAGATAGTGTAGGTGGATCATCATGGCATGAGGAACCGTCTTCCACCAGTCGTAGGCATCTTTCTAAAGGAGGGATCTTGCATAATCAAACTTCTCATCCGAAGTAGCTTGCAACTGAATGAAAATCTTTTACACTTTATCCAACCACTGCTCAGCCACTGCAGGATCGGTAGTGCCCAAGAAATCTTCAGCCCCATATTTTCTCAACTTATTATAATGTCTTACTGGCACTTGAGGCTGTGGTGGTGGCGGCTGCACTGGAGCTCCCCTCAACAAATCTACCATGTGACTAAACCTGGGCCGACCACCTCTACTAAAACCTCTGCCCCCTCGACCACCTCTGCTAACACTCGGTCGAGAAGCTGCAGACTCAGCCTATCTATACTCCTGCATCTCAGGACAATCTTTAATAAAATGAGCTGGTGACCCACATCTATAACACCCAGCCGATCCACTAACCTTCCAACAAACACCTCCATGGTTCCTACCACAAAACTCACATGCAGGTAGAGTAGACCTCTGAACCACTGGAGTCAGAGCACTAGCTATAGAAGCTGTAGGTCTCGGCCTCTGCCTCTGATACTGCACTGACCTACCTGGCTGTCTCTGACTCCTACTAATCATCGGAACAAAACTTTCTCTACCTCTCTTCACAGACGAAGACCCTGCCTCAAACTGGGGTCTCCTTACCCTAGTCTCCTCCTCGGCAGCAGCTGCTGCAATACCTTGTGCTCTCTCAACACTCCTAGCTACTGCAACTAGCTGAGAGAAATCCTGGTACCGAGAACCAGCAACAATTCACATAATGGAGGGCCTCAATCCCTCCTCAAATCTTCTGCATCGATCAATCTCGTTTGATATAATCCCACCGGCATAGTGACTTAACCGGGTGTACTCAACCTCATACTCCATTACCGTCCGGTTGTCTTGCCTCAAATTCAAGAATTCCATCTTCTTAATATCTTTATACTCCCTCGGAGTATATTTCTGCTCGAACTCCCTCAGAAAATCACTATAAGATAGTGTAGGTGGATCATCCATGGCATGAGGAACCGTCTTCCACCAGTCATAGGCATCTTTCTGAAGGAGGGATCTTGCATAATCAAACTTCTCATCCGAAGTAGCTTGCAACTGAATGAAAATCTTTTACACTTTATCCAAGCACTACTCAGCCACTGCAGGATCGGTAGTGCCCAAGAAATCTTCAGCCCCATATTTTCTCAACTTATCATAATGTCTTACTGGCACTTGAGGCTGTGGTGGTGGCGGCTACACTGGAGCTCCCCTCAACAAATCTACCATGTGCCTAAACCAACCTGGCGGTACCTCATCCGCATCGGATCTCCCTGGCACAGGAGTAGGAGCCTCACTAACTCTATCAACTCTAGCTCCATCTCTACCCTATTCAGGAGCTACACTCTCAGCACTACCCTCTACAGACTGTTGTGACTGAGATGCCATTAAAACCTATATCTGCAAATACAGCAGAATATACCTTATTAAAGATCAAAGACTGTCAATACCAAAACATGTATCTCATTTAAAAACCATATTTCAGAACTCAAAATTTCCTTTTTCTTACAATTGACCTAGGTTGAGAATCTCAAACCTAGGCTCTGATACCAAAATAATTGTAACACCCCTATACCCTGTATAAGTACACAACATGCTAATACGATCGTAATATACGTATACTCAATATAGAAATGCCACGGTATATTTAAACAAATGACTCATCCCTTTACAAAAACATGAACAAATTTAAATTATTTAAAAGAAATTATAAAAGACAAAAGATAAAACGTTTATTTAAAAGCAGCGGAAAATATAACAAATATTTACAAATACTTATACATTAAAACTCAAGTTTTACAAAACATAAAACATATACATGTTTGGCAGTATGTCTTTGATCTTTAAGCTCCACTATCAACGCCTCAAAATCTAGACTCTACTCGGTCTAGAGAAACTCTCTGGTTCTTTTCTGTCACCTGTGCGATGAACCACAATCGCGCTAAGCCTACGGCTTAGTGGTACAAACTATAATAATATAATACTATAATGAAATGCAAATGTCATAATTTCAACCATATGAACAATTCTCAAGAATTAGATTATTTTTTTATTTTATTATTCATAAATCACATTGAAAATAAAGACAGACCTGGGCCCAAAAGACACTAATATGTTATTCAAAGTTCAGAGTTACTGCTTTGGTCTATAATCATAATCATCAGCCCGTAGGCAATACATATATATCTCTATCCATGGATAGGGTAACAGACCCAGTCTCTTGGACCTCAACCCGCTAAACTTGAGGAGATCCTCAACCCGGCAAGACTGTTACCTGTAATAGACCCAGTCTCTTGGACCTCAACCTGGATAAACCAAGGAGATCCTCAACCCGGCAAGACTGTTACTATAATTCACATTTCACATTATTCAACTGGAATCGGCTTACGACCCTGTCTTTTCACCTATCCAGTACTTTATAGGCATGCCGCCAAACCCAGAACTCTGAAGGTTGAATAACACATTAGACACATAATCTTTCATTTATATCATTATACATTTCTTTCTCAATTCATTTCTCATTTCATTCTCATAATCAAATTAGGCAACCATGCCTCAATCATCTCATTTGCATCTTTATAGCCAACAACCATGGCCTCATATCTCAACAAGATAATATATCTCAAATCACCTTAAATCAATTCATCATTCAAGTATACACAACCAATTGCATTAACATACCTTTCATATTTCATCATATCATCAAATGTTTTAACCCTGTAATCAATTGCTTAACATATGTATAATTAAATATGTTAAATATCAAATCATGTGAGTGTATGCAACAATGTAGTTTGTACTTACCTTAGGAATAACTCACACCAATCTACAACCTTTCTCTTTCAAGAATTCTTCACCACCTAGGTTAGGACAATTCAACCTCTTCAATACCTAAACCAAAGGTGATAATACATACTCACTTAGAGATACACATGAGATAATAAGACTAAGAACCAACTAGGGCAAACCCTCGACATGACATGCTCACCAACACGAGCGTGTCCCTGACCGTGCCCTAAACTCACAACACAGAAGCTTTGACACGCTCAGCACCACGGGCGTGTCACTGAACGTGTAATACATTCTGTCTCATAGAAACATTGACACGTCCAACAACATGGGCGTGTTCATGGCCGTGTCAATTCCTCACCAACACAGTAGCTATGACATGCTCAGTGACATGGGCATGTCACTGGACGTGTCAATACTACAACGACACGGAAGCTGTGACACGCTCAGTGACATGGGCGTGTCACTGCTTGTGTCACCCATCCAAAACACAGAACCATCGACACTCCCAAAGACTTGGCCGTGCTCATGGGCGTGTCAGGCCAAAAATCCAGATTCCAGCAACATCAACAACACAACCAACAAATCACTTCCTTTCACCAAAATCCACTTCAAACAAACTTAGCTCAACATACCCAAGAACCATAACAAACTTGCAAAAACACCAAAACAACTAAAAACATACATCCAACACAAATCAAAATCATCACCACAAACCCAAAACACAACCACAATACTTTCACTTCCAACAACTTACTCTTTTCTTTAATCCAACCCCAATATCCAAAATCACTTGAATCAAACACTCTTAAACACATCTTAATCAAACATATTCACATACCATCAACAATCAACCAACAGACTCAAACACATCTTAAAAGAAAATCAAGGAATCAAGAGGAAACTTACCAAGGATGAAGAAACTCTTAAATTTCCAACTTGATCACTTGAAAACTTCCTTAAATCTTGAGTTAGAAGATCAAATCTCTTTCTTGCTCTCTTGGTTCTTTGTTAGCCGGCCAAAAGTAGAGAAAAAGGAAAGAAAGGAAAATGAGAGCAAGTGGTCCACGAAGAAGAAAGAAGGAAAGAAGAAACAAAGTCAAATCTCAACCACTCTCTCCTCAAAATCCTCTCATCCAAGCATTAATATTAAAATATTCCAAATATCTCATTCCACTCACTTAATTTTCCATTTCCATTAATTAACTTAATTAATTAAAAATCATTAACTAATCATCTTTTGACTTCCACAATCTTGACTTTGTATATGTTGTATATATTGTCATATATACAACATATAAACTCTCTCTTCACTTCTTTTTTTCTTTCCAATTACACAAATACATTAAATTCAATTAAACAACAATTATATCAAAACTTCTAGGGCACATTTTGTGATTTTACAATTCTCCCCCTCTAAAAAGAAATTTCGTCCTCGAAATTACCTGATCTCAAGTTCGAAACAGATGAGGATATTGCTCTTGCACTGCTTGTTCACTCTCCCAAGTTGCTTCTTCTCTACCATGATTCTTCCAAAGAACTTTCACCAATGGCACTTTCTTATTTCTCAATTCTTTTACTTCATGTGCCAGAATAGCAATTGGTTCTTCTGCAAATGTTAAATCCGGACTCACCTCAATAGATTCAACTGGTAAAACATGAGATGAGTCTGATCTGTACCTCCTCAGCATAGAAACATGGAAGACATTGTGAATTCTATCCAATTCAAGCGGTAAAGCATGACGATAAGCAACTGGTCCAACTTTTTCTAATATCTCATACGGTCCAATAAAACGAGGACTCAGTTTTCCTTTACGACCAAATCTTAAAATCTTTTTCCAAGGAGACACTTTCAAAAATACTTTATCTCCAATATTAAACTCTATGTCTCTTCTCTTCAAATCTGAATAAGACTTTTGTCGGTCTGAAGCTGCTTTTAATCGATCCCAAATTATCTTCACTTTCTCTTCAGTCTCTTTAACCAAATCAGGACCAATTAATTTACCTTCTCCAAGTTCATTCCAACATAAAGGCGTTCTACATCTTCTACCATACAATGCCTCAAATGGTGCCATTCCAATACTATATTGGTGACTATTGTTATAAGCAAATTCCACAAGTGGCAAAAATCTGTCCCAACTTCCAGAGAAATCAATGACACAGCTTCTCAACATATCCTCAATAATCTGTATCACTCTCTCTGACTGCCCATCTGTCTGAGGATGAAAAGCAGTGCTAAAGTGTAATCAAGAACCCAATGCATCATGCAAACTCTTCCAAAATCTTGAAGTGAACAGGGGATCTCGATCAGACACTAAAGAAGTCGGGACTCCATGCAACTTCACTATTTCATTAATATACAGCCCAGCCAGTCTCTCAAGAGAATAGTCCATTTTAACTGGAAGAAAATGAGCTGTCTTTGTTAACCGATCAACAATCACCCAGATAGCATCATACTTCTTCTGAGTCAATGGCAAACCAGAAACAAAATACATTGTCACTCTCTCCCATTTCCATTCGGGCACTTTTAAAGGTTAAAGCAACCCTGTTGGAACTTGATGCTCAACTTTCACTCTCTGACAAGTGAGACACTTGGATACAAATTCCATTATTTCTCTCTTCATACCAGACCACCAATAATGCTGTTTCAAATCAGGGTACATCTTTGTACTTCCCGGATGCATAGCAAAAACTGATTGGTGTGCTTCCTCCAAAATAAACTTTCTCAAACTAGTATCATCAGGAACACACAACCTATCTTTAAACCAAAGGCTACCATCATTTCTCACATGGAAATCTCTACTTCCTCCATGTTGGCAATATGAAACAATCTTCTGAATTTTCTCATCAGCCAATTGAGTCTCTTTAATCTGATCCAACAACACTGGTCTCAACTGTAATTGAGCCAACAGTGCACCATCATTACATGATTCAAAACTAGCATGCAATGCTCTCAATTCAATAAGCAACAAGAGTGAATAAACTGACAAACTTGCCAAAGACTTCCGACTCAAGGCATCCGCAACAACATTCGCCTTACCAGGATGATAATCAATCAAACAGTCATAATTTTTAATCAACTCCAACCAACGTCTCTGCCGAAGATTAAGCTCTCTTTGAACTCCCAAA
Source organism: Garcia nutans (assembly GCA_947685225.1). Lineage (NCBI taxonomy): Eukaryota > Viridiplantae > Streptophyta > Magnoliopsida > Malpighiales > Euphorbiaceae > Garcia > Garcia nutans. Next base: position 18,217,752 of record CANTUV010000006.1, on the reverse strand, counting down.
TATTTTAAACTCTTATGATCTGTATAGATAAAACATTTTTCCCCATACAAATAGTGTCGCCAAATCTTCAAAGCAAACACTATAGCCGCCAACTCTAAATCATGAGTCGGGTAATTAAGCTCATGTGGCTTCAATGTTTTAAATTTAATCACATTATTGAAGGGAATTGTTTGTATGTCTTTTAAACTGTGGCATACCTATATTCAGTATACGTATATTACGATCATATTAGCATGCTGTGTACGTATACAGGGTATAGGGTTGTTACAATTGTTTTGGTATCAGAGCCTAGGTTTGAGATTCTCAACCTAGGTCAATTGTAAGAAAAAGAATATTTTGATTTTAAAGTGGGTTTTTGAGTAAAATACATGTTTTAGTATGGCAGTCTTTGATCTTTAATGAGGAATATTCTGCTGTGTTTGCAGATTAGTTAGTAATGGAGTCCCATTCACGTCAGACTGTAGAAGGAAGTGCTGAGAGTGTAGCTCCAGGAGAGAGTAGAGATGGAGCTAGAGTTGATAGAGTTAGTGAGGCACCTGTTTCTGTGCCAGAGAGATCAGCTGCAGTGGAGGTCCCACCGGGTTGGTTTAGGCATGTGATAGAATTATTGAGGCCAGCTCCAGTGCAGCCACCACCACCACAGCCTCAGATGCCGGTAAGACATTATGACAAGTTGAGAAAATATGGGGCTGAAGATTTCTTGGGTACTACCGATTCTGTAGTGGCTGAGCAGTGGTTGGATAAGGTGTAGAGGATATTCATTCAGTTGCAAGCCACTTCGGATGAGAAATTTGACTATGCCAGATCCCTCCTTCAGAAAGATGCCTATGATTGGTGGAAGACTGTTCCTCATGCCATGGATGATCCACCTACACTATCTTATAGTGATTTTCTGAGGGAGTTCGAGCAAAAATATACTCCGAGGGAGTATAAAGATATTAAGAAGATGGAATTCTTGAATTTGAGGCAAGACAACTGGACGGTGACAGAATACGAGATTGAGTACATCCGGTTGAGTCATTATGCTAGGGGAATTATCTCTGATGAAATAGATCGGTGCATAAGATTTGAGGAGGGATTGAGGCACTCTATCATGTGCATTGTGGCTGGATCACGATACCAGGATTTCTCTCAGCTTGTTGCAGCAGCTAGAAGTGTTGAGAGAGTGCAAAGCATTGCAGCAGCTGCTTCTGAGGAGGAGACTAGAGTAAGAAGACCCCAGTTTGAGGCAGGGTCTTCATCTGTGAAGAGGGGTAGAGGTAGTTTTGTTCCGAGGATTAGTAGGAGTAAGAGACAGTCAGGCAGATCAGTGCAGTATCAGAGGCAGAGGCCGAGACCGACAGTCTCTGTAGCTAGTGCCCCGACTCCTATGATGCAAAGGTCTACTCCACCTGTATGTGTTCATTGTGGTAGGCCTCATGGAGGTATTTGTTGGAGGACTGGTGTATCCGGAGTATGTTATAGATGTGGGTCACCATATCATTTTATTAAAGATTGCCCTGATATGCAAGATGATAGGCAGACTGATACTGCAGTTTCTCGACCCAGTGGCAGCAGAGGTGGTCGAGGGGGCAGAAGTTTTAGTAGAGGTGGTAGACCCGGGTTTAGTCAGAGAGGAGGATCTTCATCCAGAGGTAGTAGGCCAGATGAGGCCGGATCTTCTCAGAGGGTATATGTGATGCAGAGGCAGCCAGATGCTTCAGCAGTTATAGCGGGTACATTTTCTTTATTTGGCATTTCAGTACTTGCTTTGATTGATCCAGGATCTACTCATTCATACATAAGTGCATCCATATTGCCTATGTATGAATTGCATTCAGAATCCTTAGGATTTGATGTTTTGGTGACAAATCCTTTAGGACATAGTGTGGTTGTTAGTAAGGTGCACCGTGATAGTGCAGTTGTGGTGCAAGGTGAAGAGTTTCTTGGTGATCTGATTAAAATGTCATTTAAAGAATATGATTTGATCTTAGGCATGGATTGGCTGTCTAAGCATGGAACTGTGGTAGATTGTCAAAAGAAGTGTGTCACCTTGAGAACCAGTGATGGTAGGGATGTGATAGTATCTAGTGAGCAGAGACAACTTGCATCCTTGTTTGTATCAGCTGTAACAGCTAGAAAGTTGATTAGAAAAGGGTGTGAAGCTTATCTTGCTCATGTTGTGGATACTAGGGTAGTAGGTTCTCAACTTGATAATATCACCATAGTTGCAGATTTTTCAGATGTGTTTCCTGAGGAGTTGCCAGGGTTACCCCCTGAGAGAGAGGTTGAGTTTGGTATCGATCTATTGCCTGGTACCACTCCCATCTCTATCACTCCTTATCGAATGGCACCTGCTGAATTGAGAGAGTTGAAGGTGAAGTTACAGGAGTTGTTGGATAAAGGGTTTATTCGCCCCAGTGTTTCTCCTTGGGGAGCTCCTGTGTTGTTTGTGAAGAAGAAGGATGGTACTATGAGGTTATGCATTGATTATAGGCAATTGAACAAAGTGACTATTAAGAATAAATATCCTTTGCCTAGGATTGATGATCTCTTTGATCAATTGAAGGGAGCAGCAGTATTTTCCAAGATTGATTTGAGATCAAGGTACCATCAGTTGAGGGTTAGAGATGAAGATGTTCCTAAGATAGCTTTCCGCACCAGGTATGGGCATTATGAGTTTTTAGTAATGCCTTTTGGGTTGACGAATGCACCTGCAGCTTTCATGGATTTAATGAATAGGGTGTTTAGACCCTATCTGGATCAGTTTGTGGTAGTTTTCATTGATGATATTTTGGTGTATTCACATAATAAGGAGGAGCATGACAAGCATCTGCGGATTGTGTTACAGATCTTGAGAAAGAAGCAGTTGTATGCTAAGCTGTCGAAATGTGAGTTTTGGCTTGACCAAGTTACTTTTCTGGGTCATATAGTTTCAGCAGATGGTATAAGAGTCGATCCAAGTAAAGTTGAAGCTATTTTGAATTGGAGTCCACGAAAGTCTGTAACTGAAGTTAGAAGTTTTCTGGGTTTGGCAGGCTATTATCGATGGTTTGTGAAAGGTTTCTCTTTGATAGCTACTCCACTCACCAGATTGCTTTGGAAGGGAGTTAGATCTGTGTGGACGGATCAGTGTCAAGCTAGCTTTGAGCAATTGAAAGAAATGTTGACTCAAGCACCTGTTCTAACTTTACCCGTAGAAGATAAACCATATGTGATTTATAGTGATGCTTCACATAATGGTTTAGGATGTGTTTTGATGCAAGAGGGTAAAGTTATAGCTTATGCTTCTCGGCAGTTGAAGCCACACGAGCTTAATTATTCGACTCATGATTTGGAGTTGGCAGCTATAGTGTTTGCTTTAAAGATTTGGCGACACCACTTATATGGGGAGAAATGTTTTATCTATACGGATCACAAAAGTTTGAAATATTTGGGTGTTCAGAAGGAGCTGAATCTTCGGCAAAGGCGATGGTTAGAGTTAATAAAAGACTACGAGTGTTTGATTGATTATCATCCTGGTAAGGCAAATGTTGTTGCGGATGCCTTGAGTCGGAAGTCTTTAGCCAGTTTGGCTGTTTATTCGCTCTCGTTGCTTGTTAAGTTGAGAGCGTTGCATGTTAGTTTTGAAGTAGGTGCTGATGGTGCATTGTTGGCTCAGTTGCAATTGAGACCAGTATTGTTGGATCAGATTAAGGAGGCTCAATTGGTAGATGAGAAAATTCAGAAGATTATTTCAGATTGTCATAATGGGGAGAGCCGAGATTTCTATGTGAAAAGTGATGGTAGCCTTTGGTTCAAGGATAGGTTGTGTGTTCCTGGTGATGACAGTTTGAGAAAGATTATTTTAGAGGAAGCACACCAATCAGTTTTTGCTATGCATCCGGGTAGTACAAAGATGTACCATGATTTGAAACAGCACTACTGGTGGTCTGGTATGAAGAGAGACATAGCAGAATTTGTGTCCAAATGTCTTACTTGTCAGAGGGTAAAAGTTGAGCACCAAGTTCCAACAGGGTTGCTTCAACCTTTAACAGTGCCTGAATGGAAATGGGAGAGAGTAACAATGGATTTTGTGTCTGGATTGCCATTGACTCAAAAGAAGCATGATGCTATTTGGGTGATTGTTGATCGATTGACTAAAACAGCTCATTTTCTTCCAGTTAGAATGGATTATTCTCTTGAGAAATTGGCTGAGCTGTATATCAGTGAGATAGTGAAGTTGCATGGAGTCCCAATTTCTTTAGTGTCTGATCGAGATCCCCGATTTACTTCAAGGTTTTGGAAGAGTTTACATGGTGTATTGGGTTCTCGGTTACACTTTAGTACTGCTTTTCATCCTCAGACAGATGGGCAGTCAGAGAGAGTGATACAGATTATTGAGGATATGTTGAGAAGCTGTGTCATTGATTTCTCTGGAAGTTGGGACAGATTTTTGCCACTTGTGGAATTTGTTTACAACAACAGTCATCAATCTAGTATTGGTATGGCACCATTTGAGGCATTGTATGGTAGAAGATGCAGAATGTCTTTATGTTGGAATGAAATTGGAGAGGGCAAGTTAATTGGTCCTGATTTGGTTAAAGAAACTGAAGAGAAAGTGAGAATAATTCGGGATCGATTAAAAGCAGCTTCAGACTGACAAAAATCTTATTCATATTTGAAGAGGAGAGATATAGAGTTTGATGTTGGAGATAAAGTATTTTTGAAAGTGTCTCCTTGGAAAAAGATATTGAGATTTGGTCGAAAAGGGAAGCTGAGTCCTCGTTTCATTGGACCATATGAAATTTTAGAAAGAGTTGGGCCAGTTGCTTATCGTCTTGCTTTGCCGCCTGAGTTGGATAGAATCCATAATGTATTCCATGTTTCTATGTTGCGGAGGTATAGATCAGATCCATCTCATATCTTGCCAGTTGAATCCATTGAAGTAAGTTCGGATCTGACATTTGAAGAAGAACCAGTTGCTATTTTGGCACATGAAGTGAAAGAATTGACAAATAAGAAAGTGCCACTGGTGAAGGTTCTTTGGAAGAATCATGGAAGAGAAGAGGTGACTTGGGAGAGCGAACAAGCAATGCAAGATCAATATCCTCAACTGTTTTAGACTTAATATCAGGTAATTTCGAGGACGAAATTTTTTTTAGAGGGGGAGAATTGTAATATCCCAAAGTGTGCCCTAGGAGTTTGATATAATTGTTGATTTATTTGAATTAAAATGTATATGTATAATTGGAAAGAGAAAAGAATTTAAAAGAGAATGTATATGTTGTATATATGGAAATATATATAACATATACACAAGTCAAATTGATGGTCAAAGGAAGAAGATATTTATTTTGTTAATTATGAAATTACTAAAAAGGGCACGTAAGTGAAAGGAAGTTAAAACAAATAGAAGAGGGTATTTAGGTAATTTCTTATTTTGGAATGCTTGGTGGAGGTTTAAAGAGATGAGAAGTTTGACTTTGCTTCATTTTCTTCTTCTTTCCTTTTCCTTTGTTGGCCGGCCATCCTAAGCAAGAGAGAGCAAGAGTGAGTTTGTGTTTAAAGCTAAAAAATTGAAGGAGTTTTTCAAGTGATTAAGTGGAAATCCAAGAAGTCTCATTATTTTGGTAAGTTCTCTCTTGATTTCTTTTGTTATATTTGAAGTTGTATATGAGTTTGATTGTTGATAATTGAAAGTGGGGTTGTGTTAATGGTAGTATGTTGGTGTGTGTTTGATTTAATTGAGTGTGGTGTTGGTTTTGAATTGAAAATAAAAAGTTAAATTGATGTTGGTATTGGAAGAGTAAGAGTGATGTTGGTTTTAGGGTTTTGAAGTGGTAAGTGATGTTTAACTTGAGTTTGATCAATTATTTTCATAGATCTTCATGTTGTTTGTGTTTGTTGGAGTTGTAAGTCTAGAATATGTGAATTTGGTCAGAAGCAGTAGCATCTTGGATGCCACGCCCGTGGCCCTTAGATGCCATGGCCGTGGGGTGTTGAACAATTTGGGGCAGAATTGTTTTCTAACCCACGCCCGTGGGGGTTGGGGTGGCCACGGCCATGGGCTTTAGTTAGTGATGTTGAGTTGTAATTTGTGATCTAAAGGTCTAAGATGAGGTTAATAAGTGATAAATTGTATTGGAATTCATGTATTGTATCATTTTTGGATTAGGTTTTGGAAGAAGGTGATTTGCCCTAATTTAAGAAGTGAAGAATTCTTGAAAGAAGAAGAATTTAGAATTGTGTGAGTGTTCTTGAGGTAAGTACAAACTATATAGTTGCATGCATTTACATGATTTTGATACTTAACATATTTGATTGTACATATGTTAAGTAATTGATTACATTGTTAATATATATTTGATGAATGTATGATTGGTATAATGTGGATGATTAATGAGCATCTAAAATGCGTGCTAATGCCATTGATTATGTATACTTGAATGATGATTCAAATGAGTTGTGAAGCCATTGTGATTAGCTATGATGATTCAAATGAGTTGTGAAGCCATTGTGATTAGCTATGATGATTCAAATGAGATGTGAAGCCATTGTGATTGGCTATGATGATTCAAATGAGATGTGAAGCCATTGTGATTGGCTATGATGATGATTCAATTGAAATAAGTGGGGCATGTTTGCCTAGTTGATGATGAGAATTGAGAATGAAATTGATAATGAAATAATAAATGAATTGTGTGGCTAATGTGTTATTCCATTTTCAGAGTTTGTTGTTGGTGGCATGCCTATAGTAACAATCTCTTGAAGTTAGGTTGGGCTTGATCCTTGAAGCCAAGTTGGGTTGAAGTTTAACATGTTTTACTCCCCTTGAAGCTTGGTTAGGTCTAGTCCTTGAAACCTAATTGAGATGTTACAACCCTTGAAGCTAGGTTGGGTTTGGTTCTTGAAGCCAAGTTGGGTTGATACTTAGCATGCTTTGTTCCCCTTGAAGCTTGGTTGAACCTAAATCCTTGAAGCCTAGTTGGGATAATGATAATGATAAATGTGATAATTAAACCAAAACATTAACTCTGAAAGTTGAATGGCATATTAGTGTTTTTGGGCCCATGCATGTCTTTGTTTTCAATGTGATTCTTAAATGGTGAAATTAATGAATAATGAGATACATGCTTATGAAATATAATGTTATGAGTTGGTTATACTACATGAGTATCCTATTGGCAATAAATGTAGCATGGGGAACTATATTGAGTAACGAAACTATGAAGATATAATATGAATGTTTTGATATGATATGATAGTGAACAATGTAAGGTTTTGAAATATACTATTCTTGTAAATTGGTATTGAATCTTGATTGTGTGACATTAGCATTACATTGTAGCATAGTATTATTATAGTTTGTACCACTAAGCCATTGGCTTAGCGCGATTATGGTTTATCGCGCAGGTGACAGGGAAGAACCGGAAAGTTCCTCTAGACCGAGTAGAGTCTAGATTTTGAGGTGTTGATAGTGGAGCTTAAAGATCAAAGACTTACTGCCAGACATGTATATATTTTATGTTTTGTTAAACTTAAAGTTTTGATGTATAAATACTTGTAAATATTTGTTATATTTTCCGCTGTGTTTTGAAATAATATTTATTTATTGTATTTTGTAAATTTCTTTTAATGTTTTAAATTTAATCACATTATTGAAGGGAATTGTTTGTATGTCTTTTAAACTGTGGCATACCTATATTCAGTATACGTATATTACGATCGTATTAGCATGCTGTGTACGTATACAGGGTATAATGTTGTTCCATTTCCCCTCTCCTCAAAAGGATTCGTCCTCGAATCAAAAGCATCACCTATATCAAAAGGACTTAAATAAGCAACATTAAACGAAGCACTTGCATTATACTCACCTGGAAAATCCACTGTATATGCATTGTCATTAATCCTTTCAAGTATCTGAAAAGGACCATCTCCTCGTGGGTTTAACTTGGACTTTCTTTGGTGTGGAAACCGTTCTTTGCTAAAATGAACCCAAACCCAATCACCAGGCTGAAAAATCATTGGCTTCCTTCCTTTATTCACTCGAGAAGCTACTTTAGCATTTTGCCTTTCAATCCTTTCCTTAACCTGTTTATGTAACTGCTTCACAAAATCTGCCTTTGAGCTAGCATCAACACTCACAAAATCATTAGATGGCAATGGCAAAATATCTAAAGGAGTAAGCGGATTAAAACCATAAACAATTTCAAATGGAGAACAATTAGTAGTGCCATGAACAGCCCTATTATAAGCAAACTCCACAAATGGTAAACAATCCTCCCACATCCTGATATTCTTTTCTATCACTGCCCTAAGCAAAGTAATCAATGTTCGATTCACAACCTCAGTTTGACCATCGGTTTGAGGATGGCAAGTAGTAGAAAATAACAACTTAGTCCCCAATTTTCCCCATAAAACACGCCAGAAATGACTCAAAAACTTAACATCTCTATCACTAACAATGCTTTTGGGTATGCCATGCAAATGAACAACCTCTTTAAAGAACAAATCAGCAATCAATTTAGCATCATCAGTTTTATGACATGGTATAAAATGAGCCATTTTACTAAATCTATCAACCACAACAAATATACTATCATGACCTCTCCTAGTTTTAGGTAATCCAAGCACAAAATCCATAGACAAATCAGTCCAAGGTCCATTAGGAACAGGTAATGGCATGTACAAACCATGCGGTTTCATCCTAGACTTAGCTTCTCTACATGTTATGCAATGGTCACAAACTTTGTGCACATCATGTTTCATACCAGGCCAATAAAAATGTTCTATCAACACATCATAGGTCTTACTTACCCCAAAATGACCCATCAAACCTCCTCCATCTGCTTCCTTAACTAACAACTCTCTCATGGAACACTTAGGAATACACAATCTATTTCTCTTAAACAAGAAACCATCAAACAAATGAAAGTCTTTTGAAACAGCCACATCTCCAATTTATTTCTTAAGTCTTAGGAATACACAATCTATTTCTCTTAGGCACATGCATTACACAATTTATCCTTAAGTTCATTAAATGCATGTTCTTGTGCATCTCTCCAAACAAAACCGACATTTTTCTTAACTAACTCATTCAAAGGTGCAGCTATAGTACTGAAATTTCTAATGAATCTCCGATAAAAACCAGCAAGTCCATGAAAACTCCTCACCTCACTAGCATTCTTAGGTTTCGGCCAGTCCCTAATAGCCTTTACCTTTTCCTCATCAACCTCAATGCCTTGACTAGACACCACAAAACCAAGAAAATGAACCTTATCCATGCAAAAACTACACTTCTTAAGGTTAGCAAACAACTTCTCACACCTAAGAATGTCTAACACAAGACACACATGTATGACATGATCATCCAAACACTTAGAGTAAACAAGAATATCATCAAAGTAAACAACAACAAATTTACCCAAGTGCTCACGCAACACATGATTCATCAAATGCATGAATGTGCTAGGTGCATTAGTAAGACCAAACGACATAACCAACCACTCATACAGCCCATATTTAGTCTTAAATGTTGTTTTCCACTCATCACCCACACTCATTCGAATTTGATAATAACCAGATTTCAAATCAATTTTCGTGAACAAACAAGAACCATGTAACTCATCAAGCATATCATCTAGTCTAGGAATAGGATGACGATACTTTACAGTGATTTTATTGATGGCTCTGCAATCCATGCACATCCTCCACGTCCCATCCTTCTTTGGCACAAGAATAACAGGAACCGAACAAGGACTCAAACTTTCCCTCACGTATCCTTTAGCTAGCAATTCCTCCACTTGCTTTTGTATCTCCTTTGTCTCGAAAGGATTAGCTCAATACGTTGGCCTATTGGGAATGGAAGCTCCTGGAATGAAATCAATTTGATGCTCTATGCCTCTGATTGGCGGCAATTCATCAGGCATTTCTTTGGGAAACAAATCCGCATATTCCTGCAAAAGATCAACAAACACACTAGGTAAAGATTGGTTAAAAACAATAGTATCTAAATGAGCCTCTTTGCACAAAAGCACAAACATAGGCTGATTGGTGTAAAAAGCATGTTTAACCTCACTTGTACTAGCTAACAAACTCACATTCTTCTCTCCTTCTCTATTTTTGTCAAATTGAATTTGTTTTGATTTTTCTTTTCTCTTTCTTTTCATTTGCAATATGATTTTTTTCACTCATTTTTTTGTCACTCTCTCTTTCTTTCTTTTCAAATTCAAGTCTCATTCTTTCCATTTTACATTGATCTTCATACACTTCTTTTGAAGAGAGTGGGGTCAGAATTGTCTTTTGTCCATCCTTAGTGAATGAATACTGATTGAGGTATCCATCATACATAGCTCACCTATCATACTGCCATGGACGTCCAAGTAAAATCTCTCTAGCATGCATTGGCACCACATCACACAACACCTCATCATGATATTTACCAATGGAAAAAGAAATGTTAGATTGTTGATGTACCTTAACCTCTCTGTAACACCCCTATATCCCGTATACATACAAAGCATGCTTATACGATCGTATTATACATATACTGAATATAGAAAATGCCACAATTTAAAAATATACAAATCATATCTCGAAAAAGAAATAAAACAAATATCAATCATTTAAAAGAAATCCATAAAATATAATAGATGAAAACATTTATTAATACGTAACGGAAGTTATAACAAGTACTTACAAGTACAAATACATAGAAACTTTAAATTTACAAAACATAGAATATATACATGATTGGCAGCTTGACTCTTTGATCTTTAAGCTCTAGTCCAACTCTTCAAGTACAAACTCAACTAGGTCTAGAAGAATCTTCTGTCTCAACCCTATCAACTCTATCACCTACGCGATGAACCACAATCGCGCTGAGCCAACAACTCAGTAATACAAACCATAATGATAAAATGCAATGTTAATATCAATGTCATACATACAACCAATAAAGATCATACTTATAAATGTTACATTTCATTATTTCAATAATTATATCATCATCCATTAATTATAGCCATAAACCATGGCTCCATATACGAACCTTCTCCCAACCAGGTCGGTAGTCCAAGTTCGGTTGCCCAACTCTCTGGGTTCGCATGGTTCCGCAGGAGGCAGATAGGTACGTATAAGACTATCAGTAACGAACCTTCCCCCAACCAGGTCGGTAGTCCAAGTTCGGTTGCCCAACCACTGGGTCCGCATGGTTCCGCAGGAGGCAGATAGGTACGTAATACTGACTGCATCGAACCTTCCCCCAACCAGGTCGGTAGTCCAAGTTTGGTTGCCCAAACCATTGGGTCTTCATGGTTCCGCAGGAGGCAGATAGGTCCATTCATTTATCTCTTTAAACATTTCTTTCTCAATTCATTTCATTTTCATCATTATAATATACAACATCAATTACATTAACTAAACAAACATATCATTATTCAATCATATCATCTAGGCATGCTTCAATCATATCATTCACATCATTATAACTCACAACATTAATTTCACATCTCTTTATCATTCTCTTTCTCAATTTGTATCTCATAATCAAATAGGCAATCATGCCTCAACAATTTCATTTGTATAACCATAGCCACTCACAATGGCTTCTTATTACATTTGAATCATCATGTCTCAATTCACATTATATTTCCATTCACACCAAAGTAATTCATCATTATACATATAGTACATTTCACAAGATTCACAATGTGTAAAACATAACATTATTCATATATATCAACAATGCCATATCAAGTGAATGTATGCAACAATACAAGGTTTGTACTTACCTTAAGCACCACTTAAACAACTCTATACACTTCTTATTTCCAAGAACTCTTCACTTCTCAAATTAGGGCAAATCACCTTCTTCACAACCTAAACCAAAACAATGATGAACCACATCAATTCCAATATAATTTATCACTTGTTAACCTCCTCTTAGACCTTTAGATCACAATTAACAATCCAACAACACACATTATAGCCCACGGCCGTGGCCACCCCAACCCCCACGGGCGTGGGGTAGAAACCAATTCTGCCCAAATTATCCAACACCTCTACGGCCATGGCACCAAAGGGCCATGGCCGTGGCATCCAGAATGCTACTGCCTTCAACCAAATTCACATGTTTAATGCTTACAACTCCAACAAACACAACCAACATGAAGATCTATGAAAATAATCAACCAAACTTAACATTAACAACACTTACTAACTCAAAACCCTAAAACCAACATCACTCTTACTCTTTCAAAACTAACAACAACCCATCTTTTTATTTCTCATTCAAAACCAATACCACAATCAATTTAAATCAAACACACACCAACAAATTACCATAAACACAACTTTACTTCCACATATCCACAATCAAACTCACAAACAACTTAAAATAAAATAAGAGAATTCAAGAGAGACTTACCAAAAATAATAAATCTTCTTGGATTTCAACTTAGTCACTTGAAAACTCCTTCAATTTGATCTTAGAACTCAAAACCTTCCTCTTGCTCTCTTGTCTTGATGAGGTTCGGCCACCAAAGGGAAAGAAAAGAAAAATGAAGAAGCAAAGTCAACTTTCTCTTCTCTTTAAACCTCCACCAAGCAATTTTAAAAGAAAATTACCTAAATACCCTCTTCAATATAATTTAACTTCATTTCATTAACACACCCTTTTTAGTAATTTCACAAATCACAAATTAAATATCTTCTTCCCTTGACCCACCATTTTGACCAACATATATGTTATATATCTTGCCATATACACAACATATATATTTTCTTTATACATTCTTTTCTTTCCCACTACACATATACATTTGATTCAAACAAAACAACAATTATCTCAAAACTTCTAGGGTACATTTTGGGGTATTACACTCTCCACATTCATTCAGCCACTGAAGTTTGTAAGGTCGGGGGTGAGGTTTTGTAGGCAGCCCCAATCAATCAACCAAGAGTGTACTTACCACATTGGTACAGCTTCCACCATCCACAATCACAATACAAGCCTTGCCTTGAACGTGACACCTTGTATGGAACAAGTTGTCTCATTGTTCTTCATGGTTTTCCTCCTTCAATTGCATGTTAAGAGCACGCCTAGCAACCAGCAAGTCTCCCTTTATTGGTTCTTCAATGCTCCCATCACTACAACATTCCAAGTCTTGCTTTTCTCCATCTTCACTCTCATCCTCACCTTCTTCTTCATCAGTCACTATCTCACCATTTCTTACGGTCATAACTCTCTTGTTTGGACATTCTTTGCTGATATGTCCCACACCTTGGCAATTCCAACACTTAATATCTCGATTTCGCAGCTTAGACTCTTCAACTTTGGATTTGTCTTTGGAACTTGTTTCGGCCTTTGCTTTCCCACTATCTTGACCAACCCTGTTTCTTTCCTTGTAATCACACCTTCCTTCCCTATTCCAAGGAGAAATAGAATTAGAAACAGGTTTCGAATGATACCTTGATGGCCGTCTTCCTTGGAGTTGTTTTCGTGACCAGAAATTATATTGATTCTAACCTATCCAGATTCGACCCTTATCACCTAAATAACAAGGAGAATGAAAAATTTTTGTTGAAGTGGTTTTATACTCTTTTTTTTTTTTGCTCCTTCTCACTATCTCTCTTGATGGGGGAACCTTAGTTCACACCACACAAAACTTTTACCCAATTAGGTAACAAGAACAAGATCGAATTTAGAGCACTTTGTTTGAAACTCAAAATTGAATCAGAATGAATAATCAAGAACTAGATTCGAATTTAGCACACTTTGTTGAATTTCGAATGCAAATCAGAATGATGAACAAGACCAAAATTCGAATTTAAAACACCTTTTCTTGAATTTTGAATTTTAGGTTTTATAATATTTTTTTTTAATTTTTGAATTTGAAAGAAAACAAAAATGATTCAAGGAACAAATAACTTAGAAGATCAAGAAACAAACAAAACTACTCAACAATCAAGAACAAAGAAACAGAACAAAAATAATAAGAAAGAAACGAAAACGAAAATAACCCACAAAGAAAATAATTCAGAGGAACAAGGAAACAAGAGAACGAATTCAACAATTCAAAATCAAAGTAACGTAAACGAAAATAACAAGAGAAGAAACGAAATAAACAAAGAATTCGAAATTGATAGGGATAAAACCTGATCTAGAGCGTTGGTTCTGATACCAAATGATACAGAACCTCCAAGAATAAGCCTGAGAACCCCTTGATTTCGAACCCCCACAGCATTAACTTGAAAACCCCTAGTCGAATTCGGCACAACTTCCAAGGATTAGGTTAGATTTCAGATTACCTTGAATTGATCACAGTCCTAAGATTTCAAAACAAACTAGTTTCTAAACCCCAGAATTGAAACACTCCACAAGAAAGTTGATCAAACTACTTGAATGCTTCTAAGCATGCATTCTACTCAAGAACACAAAGATAAAAGCAAATTCGGCTTTTAGGTTAATAATTTGTCAAAAACTAAAACTGATGTCTTACAACCCTAAATGAGATATAAATAGCTAAACCCTAATTAGGGTTATTAAGTAGAGTTTGGCTTTCTAATCAAATTTTAAGAAATAATAAAGTAAACAAAGTCCTAATTTAATACAAAACAAACAGGGCCCTTACTTTTTAAATAAGCATATCTAGTGGGCCTTAATACATTTTAATTACAAGCCTCATTCGTGAATTACAACTTGTAGCAAGTTGTAATTGACTTCCTTTGGTCTTGTCTCCAAGCTTGCAATTCCTTGCAAACCATAGTTAGCCAAATTCACCAAATCTTGCAAATGGCAAATTAGTGCTTGCTTAATCTTTTTGGCTCGCAATCTAGTTATAGGACCTTGTGGCAGAATAATTGGATTGATGATCTCCTCAACTTGTTCCTCACGTCCTAACTCTTGCTCATCCTTGCGGTGTGCTGGTTGTTCCACAACATTTAGTCTTTGGGTAAAAAGGCTTAGGTTCCCATAAGTATATACCAAATGGTACGAGGCTATGAGTGGTTATGCCATGCTCAATCTCCATACCTTGAGTGAAAGTATGGTATCCCTTACATAACATAACACGGGTAACACGGGCGTCCTAACTCACGCACACGATGCAATCTAAGATGATGCAATGGATAATATCATTATAAGAAAGAATAGAATACTATAAAGACCAACGGAATCAACTTCTCTTATCCCCAGTGGAGTCGCCACTGTGAGCGGGGATTTTCGCCCCCCACTCCCGGTGGAAT
Organism: Garcia nutans; assembly: GCA_947685225.1. Lineage (NCBI taxonomy): Eukaryota > Viridiplantae > Streptophyta > Magnoliopsida > Malpighiales > Euphorbiaceae > Garcia > Garcia nutans. Next base: position 18,202,545 of record CANTUV010000006.1, on the reverse strand, counting down.
GGTTCTTGCGACTTCGGTACTGTTTAGGCTCCTAAGTCCAGAGAAAATGGAGTCGCCACCCGGACGGGCAGGGAAAAAAGAAAGGGGTGGATGACTTGATTCCTAAGGAATCCCCAACCCCCTAATGGGTTCGGAAAGTTGGGTATGTGTGGGGAAGGTGAGAAATGGCCCAGCACCCCCACAACGCCCGGTTCATTGGAACCGGCCTCCTTTACAGGTCTTAATATTATAAAATTCTTAAGTATAATAATATTATCCATATTACACACAATAAAAAGAAAGCATCATTATATTAAAATCAAAGTAATGTCCAAACAAAACAACACAAATAAATGGACACCCATCCAAGGATGGAAACATGTCCTTACATCACATTTTAGTGTTTTAATCTTGGAAGAATTAAATTAAAGTTCTAAAGTTTTGATTTTAAAAAAAAACCTTAAATTGTATAGATTTGCTACTGTGTTACATAAATCAATAAGAATTTAACATACCTTCTTTTGTTGATTCCCCAAAAAATAACTCTTCTTGGATGAACTAGCTCCAAAGACAAGCCTTTGTTGCCTTTGAATTGCTTAATTCGTGGTGCTCCTTCTTTAAAAATCAATTGAATTGATTTCTTGCTTTTCCTTCCTTGATTTGGTTTTAAATCCTATCCTCACTGTGTAAATTTCTCCTCCTCAATTTCAATTGCCTTTGGTCCTTTTTATAGTGGTTTAAGGTTATTTATTCCTAATTCATTAAGGTAAGTAATATTAATAAAAAAAAGAAATTAAAACCTAATTGGATTAGGTTTCAAAAAATTGCGTCAAAAAATTTTGAGCTGGCGAAAACTGTGGCAGCGGGCCCGTGGCGTGCCAGCCCGCAGGAATTTCCTGCGGGAAGTTATTTCTCCCATAGGAATTTCCTGCGGGCGAAATAACTCACCCCGCAGGAAGTTATTTCGCCCGCAGGAAATTCCAGCGGGCGAATAACTCGCCCGTAGGCCTGCGGGTGAGCTGCTGCTGGGTCGACGGGCCCGCGCCACCACTTTTCGCTGCCGATTTTTTTTCCACTCCGATTTTTATTTTTATTTGTTTATTTTTATTTTTTATTAATAAAAATTAGATAATAAAGAAAAAAACTATTTAATTAAAATTATTTTGGACCAATTAGACAACAAAAATCATTTTGGACTAAATAAATTGGGTCAAAAATTAAGGGTCTACAATATGTATAAAGGAATTTAAATTCAATGATAACTTTGTGCCGAGTGATCGCACGCTGAGCCGAGCGACTATAAGAAACAAAGGTATGTGCATTCAAGATTCTGTCAGACAACAAAATTTGACTATTGGAACTAGCTGTTACACATGGCTTTTAAATCGAGCAATCGCATGTTGAGTAGAGCAATCGCACACCAAGCTCTAGCCACCAATTAGTGGAAGACAAGTAGTAAACAAGTGGAAACCACCTTAAATGGCTACTTTAAGCCAAATGTCTATAAATACCATATTAAACTTCATTTTTGTGATTAGAGAATACTTTGATTGTTATTGTAATTTCATGTTTCATTATTTTGTCTAAAGATCAAAATCTAGAATCTTGGAGTGTTAGATGTGAGCGTTAAACACCATCATAAGTTTTGAGTGTGAGCTTAGAAACACTTAGGTTGTGAGAGTAAGCTTAGGAAAACTCTTGTAAGGGTTATGAGAATTGATCTCAAAACATTTTAATAGTTCGGTGTGAGCTAGGGAAACACCAAGTTAGCATTAAGCTTATAAAAACTCAAGAATAGTGGAATCTTAACAAGTTGTTAAGGAAGTGAATGTATGATTGAGATAAATCCAAACCACTATAACTCTTTGTGTTCTTTCTTCTAAACTCTACTCCATTTCCATCTAGATCTTCTTCATCTCTTGCTTTTGAATTTTAAATTTACCATCACTCTTTTTTTCAACCAATTCACCCCCCTCTTGGTTGCTAGTTTGGAACAACAATTGGTATCGGAGCTTATAAATTTCTTCAAACTTAATTGTGAAATTTGATCCAAATGGCAGCCATTCCACCAACAAACTCTTTTACACAAGGAAACCTGAATTCATTCCTTAAACCCTATTTTAATGGAATGGATTATTCCTATTGAAAACACAAGATGTTTTTGTTCCTAGATAGTGAAGGAATTGAGCTTTGGGATTTTGTTGAAAATGAGTGAAAATCTTCTACTCATAAAGTTGGTGTCCTAGTTCCTCTTCCTAAATCACAATGGTCAAGTACCAATATGAGAGATCTGTTTAAGAATAATAGGGCTGCCTCCATCTTGATGAATTAATATTAAGAGAAGAAGGTAGGAGAATCCAACAGCTCACTTGTGCACATTGCACTTGGAAAACTCTTGAGAACTATCATGAGGGTACTACCCAAGTGAGGCTCACCAAGAAGTAAATGTATATGCATGAGTATGAGCTATTCAAGATGAAGCCCAACATTCCTGACATGAAAACCGCTTGCTTGCCATTTTTAATAAATTAAGGAAATAATATATGATCAAGATGATGTCAATAGCAAAGTCTTGAGAGAACTTAGAGAGAAGAAGTACTTTGAGTCTAAAGTTTCTTCAATTGAAGAAGCTCATGACCTTATCTCTTTGAGAATCGATGAACTTGTCAGAAAACTACTCACCTTTGAACTGCATACCGATAGAGAACAAGAACAAGGTGAAAAGGATAAGAGGAAATTAATAGCTCTCAAAGCCATTAAAGAAGTTGAGAGCTCAAATGATAAAGATAGTGATGATGAAGATGAATTGGCTAAGCTATCCAAAAGGATAAGTGACCAGAAGAGAAATAGAAGACTACAAGCTAACAAAGGTATATTTTCAAAATCCTCCTTCAAAGATAAAGATAAAAAGAATGAAGCGAAATGTTATGAATGTGGCAAATCCAGTCACATCAAGTCAGATTGCTTCAAATTGAAAAACAAAAAGAAGTGGGATAAGGAAAAGAAGAGATCACTCAAAGCTACATGGGATGATGATTCCTCAAGTGAAGAAGAAGAGGAAGAAAAGGAGGAAATTATCAATCTATGTCTCATGGCTATTGAAGATGATAATAACTCCAATGAGGTATACCTAAAATCCATTAAAAATGTTTGACTTGTGGATAGTGGATGCTCAAGGCATATGACGGGCAATGCAAAGCTTTTTACAACACTCACTTACAAGTATGGAGGTAATGTTACTTTTAGAAATAATGCTAAAGGTAAAAAAATTAGAGTTGGTTCCATTGGCATGCTTAGTAATAATATGATTGAAAATGTATGGCTTGTTGATGGATTGAAACATAATTTACTTAGTGTGAGTCAATTGTGTGATAAAGAATAAGATGTAAGTTTTAACTCTAAAAGATGTAAAGTTACCAATTCAAATGGTGGACATACATTCAAAAGAGTTAGAATTGGAAATACATATAAAATTGACATACATTCCAAAAATGTTGTTGAATGTTTGATTACCATTAGTAATGATGCTTGGTTATGGCATAAAAGACTAGGACATGCTAGTATGGATCACTTACAATGCATTAGTAAAGAAGAACTAGTTGATGGTCTTCTTAAAGTAAAATTTGATAAAGATAGGACTTGTGAACCTTGTTAATTTGGAAAGCAACATAAACATTCATTCAAATGTAAAAGTATTGTAAGCACTTCTAGAAGCTTAGAACTGATTAACTTTGATTTGTTTGGACCAAATAGAGTTGCTAGTTTAGGTGGCAAGTTATATGCATTTGTACTTGTTGATGAGTACTCAAGGTTACATGGGTTAATTTCTTGGGTCAAAATAATGAAGCTTTCAATCATTTTAAAATATTTGTAAAAAGAGTTCAAAATGAAAAAGGCTATATAATCACATCTATTAGAAGTGATCATGACAGAGAATTTGAAAATGAGTACTTTGAAAATTTTTGCAATGAGTTTGGTATTTCACACAACTTTTTGGCTCCTCGAGCACTACAACAAAATGGAGTAGTTGAAAGAAAAAATAGAAAATTGATAAAAATGGTTAGGATAATGCTCAATGAGTATGATTTACCATCTTGCTTTTGGGCGAAAGTCGTTAATATCGCTTGCTATATTTCAAATCATGTTTACAAAAGGCCTTTAATAAATAAAACTTCTTATGAGTTATGGAATAGAAGAATACCCACAATTTCATACCTTAGAGTGTTTGGATACAAATGCCTTGGACTACAAATCAAGCAATGCAAGGATAGGATCTTTATCAACCAATCCAATTACAAAAAAGAACTCCTCAAGAAGTTTGGAATGGATGGATGTAAGATTTGTAAGACTCCAATTAGCATGTCCTTGAAACTTGACAAAGATGAAAGTGGCAAGACAGTAGATGAGAAGAAATATTGAGGTGTTATCGGATCATTACTTTAATTAACTGCCTCTAGACCCGATATAATGTATCGCATATGTTTGTGTGCTAGATTTCAATCTTATCCTAGGGAATCACATTTGAATGCAACTAAAAAATTTTAAAATACTTAAGTGGCACATTGCATTTAGGCCTATGGTATCCTAGAAATACAACTTTTGACATGTTGGCTTTTTCGATGTAGATTTTGCCAGTAGCTTACTTGATAGGAAAAGCACCACCGGGGCATATCATTTTCTTGGTGAATGCTTAGTTTCTTAGTTTAGCAAGAAATAATTGTCGATTGCTTTATCTACCATGGAAGCTTAATATGTTGTTTTCTTGTTTTTATTGTACACAAGTTCTTTGGATGAAACAACAATTGAAGGTGGGAGAGTCCAACATCTCACCTTGTGCACATTGCAATTGGAAAACTCTTGAGAACTATCGTGAGGGCACTACCCAAGTTAGGCTCACCAAGAAGCAAATGTATGTGCATGGTATGAGTTATTCAAGATGACGCCCAACAAAAATGTCACCGACATGACAAACTGCTTGCTTTCCATTGTCAAAAAATAAAAGAAATACGGCAAGATATATGTTTAAGATGATGTCAATAGCAAAATCTTGAAAGCACTTAGAGCTAAGAAGAACTGAACTATCGAGGCAAAAGCAGCCTAATGGAACAACTGGCCTAAGAAAGCAGTATAACTTTATATCGAGCTAAAAGAGCCAACTACAGCCAACTGAGCTAGGTCCATAATTTCCATAAAAGAGTTTGGGTTGTCCATGAGTGGTGAAGTTAGGACACTTGGTAGGCATGGGATGGTACATGAGAAACGAGCAACCACACCAAATCAAGGTAAAAATTCATACACTCATAGAAAGGTTAGCAATCTAGGAGAGCAGTGAAGTTAGGATGCCAGAACTTAGTGCATCCGCCTATGTCACTTGAGCGATCGCATGAAAAAGAGCTAAAATACTAAAAAAAATAGAAGAGATAGTGGTCAGCTCTCGCGGTGCTTCCTTAACACTAAAAACCTTATGCAACTACCTAGAATAACTGAGCAATCGCACAAGACCTATAAATTTGAATCTTAATGCCAAATACCTTGGACCAATGATAATCTAACATGTAGATGAAAAAAATTGAATTCAACACTAACCTTGTGCTGAGCGACTGTGCACTGAGTTGGATGATCACACAACACAAAGGCATAGGCAGCAGGATTCTATCAGAGAACAAAATTCGACCATTGGAACTAGCCATTACACGGAGCTTTTATATCAAATGATGCACACTGAGCTCCAGCCACAAATTTAGTGGAAGACAAGCACTAAACATGTGAAAACACCTCAAATGGCTATTTTAAGCAAAATGGATATAAATACCACATTAAACTTTATTTTTGTGGTTATAGAATACTTTGATTCTTATTGTAATTTCATTAAACAATATTTTTCATTATCTTGTCTAAAGATCAAAACCTAGAATCTTGGAGTGTTGGGTGTGAGAATTAAACACCATAAGAAGTTTGAGTGTGAGCTTAGAAACACTTAGATTGTATGAGTGAGCCTGGAAAAACTCTTATAAGGGTTGTGAGGATTAATCTCAAACCATTGAAATAGTTTAGATGAGCTAGAGAAAACACCAAGTTAGAGTTAAGCTTGTAAAACTCAAGACCAGTGGAACCTTGAACTAACCAAAATGCTTATAGAAGGGATGCTCCTAACTTTAAACATCCAAGGTGAAATCTATAGCTACCTTGATAGAATTGGGTGGAGACAATTTGCATTTCCTAATGAGCTAGGTTACTCTAGCCTCTCAAGGAAATTCTTAATGTCTATAAGGGTAGAGGAAAACCACAATGCAACTATAGGATTCTATGGAGTTTATTTTAGGCTTTTTGACCAAGATTTTGCTCTTTCTTTAGAAGAATTTGGTGAAGTTTGGGGATTCCAAACTCATGGAGCTTTCTCATACAATGATGTGGATTTTCCTTTAAAGAATTATTCATCATTTTGGAGTGGACTATCCATTGGAACTCAATACAACAATAGGTCATCCAAAGCCATCCATTTTAGGACCCTTCTTTTTTGGCTCTTGCATAGGATCATCACATACACCATTCACGAAAGAAGTGATGGAAATGAAAAGGTTACTCAATGAGACTTGTTTTTCTTGTATGCTATTGTGTATAATTAGCCAATCCAAAGTGCTAGGTTTCTCATAGAGACCTTTGTACATCATAGGAAGTTTAAGGCATGGAGTTTCTTTCTATCCTCCCCAAATTGCTAGACACTTAGGACTCTTAACCCCTAAAAATCCTACAGCCCTAAGCGATCCATTTGATCCCTCCACAAATTCCATCAACCTAGACTACTTTGAACATGATAGATGCATCCAAAAGGTTGATAATCATTATGAGTATACTTTTGGTAGCAAAGGAGTTATTAAAAGGGAAAGGAAGAGACCTAGGTACCTTATTATGGAAGAGGAAGGTGAACCTATCCATGTTGAACTTGAGCACCCCCCCCCCCCTAGACCTTCCAAATCCATCAAAGAAAAAGGTGAATCATCCTAACCCCTCAAACTTATCCTCAAGGCCATATCTTCTCTCTAAAAATAATTTAATCATTTTAAGAAGGATATCACAAAGAGAATCACAAAACTCATTAAAATGGTTGATCTCATTTCCCACATTCATCATGACATTTATTACTTGCAAGGGAAATTTGATTTTACCCAATGTGAGCTAAGTGAATGGGATATGAGTGAGCATATTGAATGTCCTTATAAAGGATCCTCACCATCCTTACATGACTCCTCTCCAACTCCTCTTGGTGATGATGATGAAAGAACTCCAACTCCTCCACCACCATTAAGAAAAGGAAAAGAACATTTTAGACTAATCATTGTCTTGTATTTTCTTTCAACTAGTATCAAATTTATCTTTCTCTTAAATTCTCATTTATTGGTATCAATGAGTTTCATTTTTATTTTACTTTAATTGTCTTTTTGCCTTTGTCAAAGGGGGAGAAAGATATATGTGATTGAATTTAAATGATTTAATTATCTAAGAAAGAAAAGAGAACAAAACTGGTATCAAGAAAAACATGCATCAATTGTGAAACATAGGAGGATAAAATTTATTGTCATTGCATTAATTGTCATGCACTTGATTATGTTTAAATTCAATTTGATTGCCAAAGTCAAAATGGGGGAGATTGTCGATTGATGGACTAACAAACTATATTTTGATCATTGATAATTAAATTGATAAAGAACTAATAATTTCAAACAAGTTTTTTTTTACAAAGTTATAAACTGAGCAGTTTTGTGCCACCACAAGAACTACAAGGTGACCGCACAAATGCAGCAGAAAGCACAGAACCAAATGGACATATGAAAAACTGATATGCCGAGTAGTAAGTGCAAAGAACCAAATGGACACATAGAGTGCTGAGCTGGTTATAGAACTGTTGAGCTAAGGGAACCGACCTATCGAGCCAAAAGCAGCCCAGTGGAACAATCGAGCTAAGCAAGTAGTGCAACTCTATACCGAGTTGGACTAGCCAACTATGGCCAATTGAGCTAAGTCGACAATTTCCACAAAAGAGTTTGGGTTGTCCATGAGCGTTGAAGTTAAGACGCTCAGTAGGCATGCGATAATACACGAGAAAGGAGCAACCATACCAAATCAAGGTAAAAATCCATAATCTCATAGAAAGGTTAGCAGTCTCAGTGAGTGGTGAAGTCAAGATGCCTGAGCTTCATACGACTGCTAAGACACCAGAGTGACCACACCTAACAAAGAGCCAAAATACTAAAAAGAACAAAATAGATAGTGGCAACCATAAGACACAATGGTATGTGCATGTAGGATTCTGTAAGATAATAAAATTCAATCGTTGGAACTAGCCGTTACACGGAGCTTTTAAATCGAGTGACTGCATGCTGAGTAGAGCGACCGTACACCGATTTCTAGCCACCAATTTAGTGGAAGACAAGCAGTAAACATGTGGCAACCACCTTAAATAGTTACTTTAAGCCAAATGTCTATAAATACCACATTGAACTTCATTTTTTTTTGTTAGAGAATACTTTGATTGTTATTGTAATTCATGTTTCATTATCTTGTCTAAAAATCAAAATCTAGAATCTTAGAGTGTTGGGTGTAATCATTAAACACCATCATAAGTTTGAGTGTAAGCTTAGAAACACTTCGGTTGTAAGAGTAAGCCTAGGAAAACTCTTCTAAGGATTGTGAGAATTGATCTCAAGCCATTGTTATAGTTCAGTATGAGCTAGGGAAACACCAAGTTAGAGTTAAGCTTGTAAAAACTCAAGACTAGTGGAACCTTAACAAGTTGTTAAGAAAGTGAATGTAGGATTGAGGTAAATCCGAACCACTATAACTCTTGTGTTCTTTCTTCTAAACTCTACTCCATCTCCATCTACATCTTTTTCATCTCTTGCTTTTGAATTTTAAATTTACCACCACTCCTCTTTTCAACCAATTCACCTCCCTCTTGGTTGCTAGTTTGGAACAACAAAGTCAAATCAAATTTTCTTAAGCCAAAATTATTTTTCAAATTAGGGTTTCATCAAACTGTCTCTCAAAATTTTTTTTAATTTGGGTTTTATCCAATTGTCTCTTGAAATTGTTTTTAGGGTTTCATCCAAAATTATTTTTTGTAAATTAGGTTCTATCCAGTTATTCCTAAAGCCATTTTCCTAATTAGGTTTTATTTAGTTACTTATAAGGCCATTTTCTAAATTAGATTCTATCTAGTTAGTCCTAAGGTTAATTTTTCTAAATTAGGTTCCATCTAGTTGCTCCTAAGGTTTAATTTCTAAATTAGGTTCCATCTAGTTTGTCCTAAGGTTTATTTTTCTAAATTAGGTTTTATCCAGTTAGTCCTAAGGTCATTTTCTAAACTAGATTCCTTCTAGTTGGTCCTAGAATTAAGTTTCTAAACCTAAAATCAACGTAGACTTAGGTTGACATAGCTTAGGTTAAAAATCGTATTTTTTTAGTCCTAAACCAACCATCTCATGGTGGTTAGAACTACATGGGCTTTAATTCTAATTCAAATGGATATGAAGGCTTACTTGGAATTTTACTCCATGTATCAAGTCCACTTGTAATACTCTTATACCCTATATACATATAATACATACACCTGATATATATAAAATATGCATATAGAATCCAAGAATATCATAGTTTCTGTCATTGCGAAATTTCTATAATTTTAAGAAAAAAATTTTATACTATAAAATGTACTTTAATAATTATATATAAATATTCATTAATAGTTTAAATTACTAAAAACACATATTTTAGAGGAAAATCTCTGAGAAAAATTCGCCAGAGTTTTATCTAGAATTTGAGTCATCCTAAAATTCAAACATGCACAACTTATACTAAAAACTCACACTCCCAAAATATATTGACTCATTCACATTTCCAAATAAATATTTTCATAATCCAACATCAATGGTATCACATGTTTATTTCATTACACAGATGGTGTTTTGAAGATTCACTTTATTTTGCACTAAACTTATAATAATTTAATAAGATCCATAATGTACACAGAACATAATATATTTATTAAAACAAATAAACATCTATATGCTATGCAATGGCCTCTGGTCTGGTGGCAACCTAATAAACTTCAACAATTACCCAAAGACTCCAGATCTAGTTAGGTCAATTAGAGTTCTCCGCCTCTATCATGTCACCTACACGATGGACAATTCAAGCTAAGCTTTTTTCTTAGTAGTACATACTTTGATAATAGTGACAATTCAACACATTTCTATCAAAGGATGTACTAACCTTTTAAATATAATAATGGGAGTCAAAACTCCACTCCACTCCAAATTCTCCTACCGCCCTTCACAACTTTGTTATGAGAAATATTTTCTACTCAACACCTAATCAAAATGTGAGTTTATATAATGCATTAGAATAACATTTCAAGATGTTTTAACCATTAAACATCAATTTAACATTATTCTTTTCAATTTTTCAAATTTTGCTCTAACATTCTTTAATTTTGGAAAACCATGCCAATCAAATTCTAAGTGAGTTTTAAGTTCATTTCTACCATTAGATTCATCACTACTTCCCCCAAACTTCTACCAAACCTAATTATCTTAACCATTTAACCATAAAATCATTATCTCTACATTAAACTAACATCATCCATACCCATTTAAACAATTATAAGACACTCCATCAAAAATACTATTTATACATATTTATATTCTTGAAAGAAAGCTTGCAAAAACTAAGAAAAACTTGCTGCTTACCTAGGAAATCTTCAAAACTATCCTTGATTACTTGAAATCTTTAGAAAATTTAATATATAAAAAGTTAAAATCTCCCTCTTGATCACCTATGAAAATTGGAAAAAGGAGAAGAGAAGAAAGAAGATGAAGTAAAAATGTTATATTTTTAATTTTAAGTCTTCTTAGCCACATAAATATATATATTGTTAAATTTATACAATAAATTAATTAATTTATTAAATAGTAAATTAACTAATTTATTAATAATTAATATCTTCTTCCACCATTGTGAACAGAGACTTTTGCCCCCACTCTCATATGAAATAGTTCTTGTGACTTTAACACTGTTAGGTTTAGAGCCTTAGAGAACATGGGCCTAAACTCGGTGAAAATGGAGTCTCCATCTAGATGGGCCAAATAAAAGAAAGAGGTGGATGATTCGATTTCTAAGGAATCTCCAACCCCCTAATGGGTTCAAAAAGTTGGGTATGTATGGAGAAGGTGAGAATGACTCAGCACCCCCATATTCCCTGGTTCATTGGAACCGATCTCCTTTTTAGGTCTAAATATTATTAAATTCTTGGTTATTCTGATATTATCCATACTACACATGATTTAAAAGAAATAAACATCCATCATCTTTATTAGCGTAAAGCAATCAGAATAGGCACCCATCCATAGATGGAAACGTGTCTTTATAAATGTCCAATGTCCAAAAATAAATAAATAAATAAAGTGAGACACCCACCATAGGAGGAAACGTATCCCTTACAATAGTCCCAAAATCCTTAAAAGATAAATTAAATTTCATAATAAAAATTGAGGCACCTACAAAGTAGAAACATGCCTTTTACAATTTTAGAATCCAAATGAACAATTAATCAAATAAACTAAACCATTCAAGTATGATAATAAAAAATAAAACATCAATTATAAACAAAATAAAATAAACCATCCATTATAAAAAGCATGTAACAAATTAAATAATTAGAACTAAGATTTAAACGATTAAATAAAAATTAGGATTTTGAGCTTTTAAAATTATGGTTTTGGCTTGAAAATTAGAGTTTTAGGTTTTGAGATTAAGGTCTTGGTTTTACAGATTAAGGGTTAGGGTTTTTAGGTCTTGAGATATTGGTTTTGAAGTTGTGGCTACTGGATTAGGGTTAGGAAATTTTGGAAGTAAGGCTTTTGGTTTTATAGCTATGGCTACTGGATATTAGGGTTTTGGGGATTAAAGGTTCTAGATATATGGGTTACTGAAATTAGGGTTTGGATTAGGGTTTATGTGTTTAGAAAATAGGATTAGGATTTTGGTATTTGAAAAACAGATTTAGGGTTTTGGTTATAGAAAATAGAATTGGGTTTTGATAAAAGTTTACTCACTGTAAAAAACTTTAAGGCCACTTAAACATTGATTCTTGATAAATAACTGCATGGGACATGGCTACTGGATATGTTTATATGTTAACATATAGTAAACATAAATTGATGACATTATCAAATAATACTCATTGAACATATTTAAGCAAAACCATAGTAAATATGAACTTCATTTAATTAATGGGATTTGCTATGATTTTAAAGGGTTTAGAAAGAAAAACCTACGTTGAAGGCTCCACCAAATTATATGTTGATCCAAGCTATTGCTTGCACCAATTTTGAATTTTGGCTGGGCAAAATAAAGACAGTGGTTGCTGCCTTTGGTGTGCTGATGGTTGTTACTTTGTTAATTACTCTATGTTTTCTTGCTTAATTGCTAATCTGTGCTCCCAAGCTAATTGCTTCCTTTTCTTAAGATTTTAATACTGTTTTTGTAAGAAAATTGATTAGGTTAATTCTTCGGGCTCACTTCACCTTAATTAAAAACTCTGCAAGCTAATTGGATTACAATTAGAATTGGAAGTTAACTCAAACTGAATCTAGATACAACTATGCCTAAAATTTGAAATTAAAACCCTAACTCAAAACCCATGGCCCCCATGGAGAATTGGCCCCCAGGCATGCCTTTGGCAAATTGGCCATGTCGTTCTGACAAAATCTATACTTTTGGTCTTTGACCAACTTGTCTTGCGATTTAAGATTGTATCGGACCCATTTTAGGCTTTTAAAATTATTTCAGACTATTTTAAACCTTTAGAATTGATCTAACCCCTTTTAATTAGGGTCGAGCCTGCATAGGTCTAAAATTAAGGGTCTATAGTTTTCTTTCTATTTGAGCGATCTGAGACTTCAATACAAGAGAGAAAAAAGCAACATCAATTTTTGCTAATTTTGGATAAAGATGGGTTCTAGACCCGAGCTGGTTTGGGTTCTGGACTTGGATTGAGTTGTAAACTTAAAAATGATTTGGGTTATAGACCCGGATTAAATTCTGGACTCGAAAATGATTAGGGTTTTGGACCCAGATTGAGTTCTAGACTAAAAAATAATTTGGGTTCTAGACCCAAGTTGGCTTCGGTTCTGGACTAAAAAATAATTTGAGTTTTAGACCCGAGTTGGTTTGGGTTCTGGACCCGGATTGAGTTATGGACCCAGATTGAGTTATGGACATAAAAATGATTTGGGTTCTAAACCCAAGTTGGTTTGGGTTTTGGACCCGAAATGAGTTTTGAACTCGAAAATGATTTGGGTTTTAAACCTAAGTTGGTTTAGGTTTTGAACCTGAATTGAGTTTTTGTCACATCCGCCTACTGCATTTATGCAGTGTAGACACGTGCATAGCGAGAGTAGGGAAAAGGAGAAGATAATTCTTGATAACAGCCCTAGATAAGGTTGTATGACAAAAGGGACATAATTGTAATTTTTAATAAAGTTGGGGACGTAGATGTAATTTCAAAGAAAGTTGCACCGGATGTTCTTAATAGTGCATATAATAGATTTCAAAAATGGAATGTAGAGAAAAACCGGATCGCAACGACGTGTAACGGTTTTTCCAGGAAATGTCCCGTTAAAGAAAAATGAAGAAATGTTGCCTAAGGGCATTTTGGTCATTATCAATTAAAGTTATACATGAATTTAGGGTAGGAAATAAAGACGTGAGTACGTAGAGAATGGCGAGAGGTTAAATATGAAACGATCGTCAGTGGAAACGAAGCCGGAGAAAACCCGAGCAAAAATAGGACCTAAAGGGAATTTTGTAAAAAGTTGAGGGCTTATCGGTAATTTTTCAAAATGACTTGGAAACCTAAAATAGACCTTATAAATAGAAAGTAGAGGTCGAGAGGATCAAAACCATATATAGTTTGACTCGTGGAGCTATACGGTTTAAAAGATATGATCGATTAATCGCCGGAACGTAATATGGCTCGGTTTCGTGTCGGGACCGGATGAGTAACCCGGGACAACTTTATGAGATCCAATGGGAAGAGAGACAAGTGGAAAGAAGTAAAGGAAAAAGGAAGTTATAAAAATCAAAGGTTGGCCAATCAAAAGAGAACATTTAGCATGTGTAATAAATGTGTAATAAATGAAGAAAGAGAAAAAGTGGACAAGTGGGCAAGGTGATCATCATTTCCTTTGTCTATAAATATAGGTGATATGAAGAGCAAATTCTCTCTTTTTCCACTCACCAAATTCGGCCAACAAAAGAAAATACCAAGGGACTTCCAAGTTTTTCCAAACTTTGATTTTTAAGGTAAGTTCTAAGGTTTTTAAGTGTGTAGACTTTAATTTTAGTATTAGTTTTAGGTAGTTATATATTTATTGGAAGATTGGGAATTAGAGTCTTATATGGAATTGAAAAACATAATAATAATATTAAGTAAGTGATGAGATTAATTGATTAAATGGAAGAATCAAGATGTAGAAAGATTAATAAGGTTGGATTAGGGGTTTCGGTTGGAAAAGAAATAGAGGATAATTTATTATTTTGAAATTCTAAGGTTTATGTTGTATCTTGAATTGATTGAAGGAGAAATAAAGAATTAAAGAAGGAGAAGAAGGAAAAGCCAAGAGGAGTTAAAGAAATAAGGTTTGGTACTTTACTTTTGAATAATAAATTTTGGTTTGATGCTTTACAAACTTTGGTTTATGAAAGTTTTGTTGTTGATGCTTAAATATATTGATTTGAGTTAAACATGTAAAAGTTGTCAAAGGGAAGTGTTTGAATCTTCACTTTACCATTAAAGAAGCCTTAATATTGATTTGCAAAAGAAAAATAAACTATCCTATGCATTTCATGTGTTTGGGCCGAAATGGTCCCAAAAAGACAGCTTTCTGGACCTTTTTGTGGAAATTGTTTGAGGCAGCAAACGAAGGAATTTTTCAACGAAATTTTACATGCAATTAGTCAACATATGAAATAAGTTTTCTGTAAAATTTCAGCCAAAAATAAGATCATTTACTTGGTCAAATGCATGATTGAAGTGGACTGAAATTTTGACGAAAATCCAGATTTTACTATTCATTTGGTCATGCCATTTTGCGTTGCCGATTTTTCTCGCCGCAACACTATTCATTTGGTCAATTTGGGATATTTTGAGGAATGCTTTGAAATGTTTAATATGTTTATTGTGGATATTAAATATGCGAAAAAGGGGAATGGTTTGACTGAAGAATGTGTTGCGTGGCATAAATGGCAAAGTGTGATGGGAATTTAAAATGATTTCGCGAGTCATTCTAAAATGAGGTTTGAGACTTAAATTGAATCATTTTAACCTTTTTGCTCTACTGGATAGTGGGAGTGGTAGATAAGGGTATGGTGCACTATACTAACGCATGCAGTACTGCTCATTATTGTGATATGATATGTTATTCAGTGGTGAGGCCACTGAAGCCAATGGGGAGGCCCATTGGTTATAACCAGGATGGTGAGGGCCATTCCTGTGATCTGATATCGGTGGTGAGGGCCACCTATGTTACAGTGGTGAGGGCCACTGCCTTATCACTATGGTTCCCTATATACCAGTAGAGCCTGAATCAAAGACATATTATTTTTCGTTAAACTATATAATGCCAATGAGTTTGAATTATGATTTTACATTATTGAAAGCATATTACCCTGAATGTACAATAATTTCTATTGGTTTAAGGTTGGTTAAATTATGATTTCATTATTTCCTTTGATTTTGAATACTTTCATATACTACTTTTATTTTTATTGGTAAAGTACCCACTGAGCGACAACGCTCAGCGAGTTAAGTTTTCCTTGACTCGTAGGTTCGGAGCAGTAGATAAATCTTGGGGAAGCAACGACCAGACCACAGCAAATCTCAGGGGTAGATCTTTTAGTTCCATTATTAGTCGATAGTTGTGGCATGTATATGAATAAATATAAAAGAGATTTTCTATGTTATAATTGTATGTTAGTAGTATGTAATAATCATAAATCTTTATTTTATGTTATATTAGAAGTGTGAACTCTTCATGCAGGTTTGTAGTTGAGGGTATAAGGTGGATTCATTGGGAGTGCATTAAATTTGATGGTATTCTTATTCACATTGGTATGTGTAAAATGTTTTCAAAAATCAGAAAAACAAGTTTTGACGACACTTGGGATCCAAATTTCTAGGCGGAACTATGGCAAAATTTCTGTAAAAATCAGAACTAAAATTTGACTAAGTAAATTGGTAGCAACAATTAGGATAGTGTGGCACCTCTACTCAGCTTACACATGTAGGTTGGGAAGGGGTGTTACAGTTTTGGACTCGAAAATGATTTGGGTTCTGGACTTGAGCTGGTTTGGGCTCAGGACCCGAGTTGGTTTAGGTTTTAGACCCAGATTGAGTTTTGAACTCAAAAATAATTTGGGTTCTAGACCTGAGTTGGTTTAGGTTATGGACCTAGATTGATTTCAAGGCTAAAAAATGATTTGGGTTCTAAACCTAAGTTGGTTTAGGTTCTGGATTCGAAATGAGTTCTAGACCCGAAATGAGTTCTGAACTAAAAAATGATTAGGGTTCAAGACCCAGATTGAGTTATGGACTTAAAAATGATTTGGGTTCTAGGCCCGAGTTGGTTTGGGTTCTAGACCTGGAATGAGTTTTGAACTAAAAAATGATTTGGGTTTTGAACCTGAGTTGGTTTGGGTTCTGAACCTTAATTGAGTTTTGGACTAAAAAATGATTTGGGTTCTGGACCCGAGTTAGTTTGGGCTCTAGACCTAAGTTGGTTTAGGTTATGGACCCGGATTAAGTTTTGGACTTAAAAATAATTTGGGTTCTAGACCTAAGTTGGTTTAGGTTATGGATGCAGTTGAGTTTAAGGCTAAAAAATGATTTGGGTTCTAGACCTGAGTTGGTTTGGGTTCTGGACCCGGATTGAGTTCTGGATTAAAAAATGATCTAGGCTCTGAACCCAAGTTGACCCGGATTGAGTTCTAGACTAAAAAATGATTTGGTTCTAGACCTTAGTTGGTTTGAGTTCTAGACTCGGATTCAGTTCTGGACTCCAAAATGATTTGAGTTCTGGGCCCAAGATATCTGCAAAAAATTAATAAAGTATTTGCAAAAAAATGCAAAAAATTTAGCTATTTTTACCATATATGGGTACTTATGTACTCTTGCCCCCTACGTGAAAAAAAAATATTTTAGAAATACAAAAAATATTTTTAGACACACAAATATTTTCTATATGCATGTGATGGAGTAATAATAATTGACATGAACTATTGATATTAGTTGCTGTGCAATGTTACAAAGTAATAATAATTGACATGGACTATTGATGCATGTTACTTTTCTTTGCTTTGCTTTGTGTTTTATTGACCATGAATGTTTCAGAGCACTTAGCCCCCCCCCCCCTTTTATCCATTTAAATAATTCTAACGGCCCATTTTCATATTCATTTGAACTGTGAGACACCATTAATATTTGTAAATGGAGGGGATACAACATGCTTCAAGATTGGGGCTTCGATCCAACACTGAATTGCTATAGTACATCTGAAAGCATGAATATGGAAATGTCGATCTCCTAGCTGGGATGCGGCTTCATCACAGTTTGAGCAAAAAAACTGAGGTGAGCTTCACTATACTACAATTTAATGCTGGTTTGATGTCAGCGAGATCACTGCATTTGTCTTGGGTGGATCATGTGTTTACAAAGCCTGGTAATGGTACAATGTAGTGCCTTCTTAAGTAAAATGGATATCCAAAATTGTGGTTTTGAACACTTTATTCTGTAGCTACCATCTGAAGGATGTCTGATAGATAAGAGTATGGTTTAAGCACTATCAGAATGGTGGATGGACATTACCCATACTTTCCACTTCCGTGTGGGAGAAATGACCATTAACCCAGTTGATTTTGCTGCTATAACTAGTCTTCAATACAATGGCATTTTGGTACCTCTTACTAATGATATCCTGACACATGATGAGATTCAACAATTAATAGGTATGGAACCTTCATTAAAGGAGCCATTCAAGATAAAAATTGAATCGATTCAAGAATATTGGATGAATTATGCCCAACGGGTTCATGGAGAAAGGGCCAAGCAATATGCTCGAGGATTTTTGCTATATTTGTTGGGGTCGACCATTTTAAACAATATCGAATCTGCCATCCATTTATCAGTGTTATGGGCCCTTGTTGATATGGATCTCATGTAGCTTTATGGCTGGGGTGAAGCTGACCTTTCCTGCCTGTATCATGGTTTTAATAAGATTTGCAAGAACAAAAAGTCTTTCATTAGCTTTATGGTTATTGTTGAGGTACTATCTTCCGCCATTTTCAATTCAGTTGAGGTACTTATGAATTTGACTATCATTTTCATTACAGGTATGGGCTTATGACCACAATCTCATGAGGGTGCCTGGTATTTCTCGAGAGAGGGTCGAGTATCTAAGGTTGAATTTTTAGTTGTTTGATTGTGCAGCTGTTCCCGGTTCTCATCATGTGCACTCCCGGCTAGGTAAAATAGTGTTAGTATACCTGAAATTTTATGTAAAAGTTTACTTACCTTATGTAACCTTGTAGGTTAACTTGGCTTGGTGGAAAACTGAGGAACGAGCAAATTGGACTCCTCTCATTAATATTGCACTACCTTATCAACACTCCCATTGAGTCATTACTGGTCCTGTGTTTAGTGGCTGATTTCTAGGGGAGAGGGTGTATGACTGGTTCCTGGGTCCCAAGCAATGGAGGATTTTGATGAATAGTTTGGCTTATACCTTGAACATTACATCAATGTCAGAGAATTGGTGGAGGGTTGCTCGGAATGGTTACGATGTTGAAACTTATCTCCTTCCACCTGTCGTGCCATATATCCAATTTATTCGGGCACAACTCTTGAACTTTGATGTGTCTCCCACTGGTGTTCGAGGACTTCTTGGAGGAGAAGTAGAAGAAGTGGAAGAAGAAGAAATGGGAGGAGAGGAGCATGAAGAAGAAGAAGAAGCTAACGAGGATGAGTAGGAGAGGAAGCCTTCTTCCCATTCTCATGGCGATTTTAGGGCCGTAGCTTCTCAGGTGAGCACTTAAAATTTTTCCATTACAACTGCTTTCTTCTTAATTTTTTCTGATTATCTTTATTTTTGTTGCAGGCTACTGGTCAATTTTCTCCACTTGCTCATTCTTCTTGCCCGGATATGTCATCTCATCCTCAAGGCTTTGATTTAGATTACCTGGTCTATCATTTTATTTTTTATTTTATTTTATTTTATTATTTATGTTGATTTATGCTATATGTATGCAAGATTATACATGTTCTTTCTCTTTCCTTTTCTGACTCATAGCAAATGCTTAAGCAGCAAAATAAGAAGCTACAAGAAGAATTAGTTGCTAGCTATCAATAGATTGCCCATTTTGAATGATTGTATCATCAGTTGGAATAAAACTTTTGAGACTTTCGATTTTGTAGTATCAGGGATCCTAGTGTTTTATCTTCTAGGGGGCCTCAAACTAATGATCATGAAATGTCTCCTTTTTTTAGGCGATGAATATTATAAACCCGACTTTCAAGGTAATAGGGACTCAGATGCTTCCTCCTTGGGTGGACTTTAAGCGGATGACATTTCTCCTCGGATGACATTTCTCCTCCTCCACTAGGCAATGACTTTCTCCGAGCTTTATTCGATTATGGTTTGCCTCCGTCTTCGCTGTGATCCACTTTTACTATGTTAAGTAAAAAGCTTGTATTAATATAACAATAATAATAATGGTATTTACTATTCCTGCAACTTTGACTTTTCAATATTTTTTTACTTTTCTGTATCTTTTTTATATACAGATTTATACAAGATGTCCATGACGAATCCACAATTTGAATTCATCATAAACTCAAATTTAAAAGACCATGGCAAGCTTGGCATCCCAACAATCACTCGACGTGAAAATCTTGTCCATGTGCATCTTGGTTTCAAGCCACTACCTATTCCTCATGCACTTCGGTTTATAATCCACTGCCTAATTAAATCTATTTCAATTCCCCAACCACATCAAGTCTATCAACCTCCTTCTCTCAATTCTCATCTTATAATTTTATCACAACGACAAAAATAACTCTAAATTTGAAAAAGATGAAGAATTTATTCAAGAACATCAAAGCTATGCATTGGAAACAAATATTATGGTCTCAACTTAATGTTTTAAAGTGCTTTCAAAATGTCAAGTTGGACCATTCCATCTTACATGTTATGGTTTCCTTTTAGGATGTGAAAACTAGGACTTTAAAGATAATTAACATCAAATTTGAGGCCATCCTTGGATATCTAAGCAATCATCTAATGGCATTACCCATACTGACTTTAAAGACTCATCAAAAGATGCAGATATTGTTTCAACTCTCAAAACCTGAAGTTCTGTAATTGACAAGAGGTGAGAAAATCTTGCTCGCTCCCTTGATTGATTTTTGCACTTCCCATTTGGCTCCAACCAAGCATGGGGACACATGTTTTGCCTGTGTTAGCTTGGTCAATTCCTATTTGTTTCTCTCGATGGTGACATCGATACATGAGTATGGGATATCGTGGACAAAATGGAAGGAGGATTGTCACCAATACCTATGATCTTGACTGAGACCCTAGTTGGATTGGATCAATTCATAATAGATTCTTTAAGGAGATTGGCTGGAATTTTCATGCTACTTTAGGTAATTACCTAAACCTCCCTTTCGGGTTTTCAGTTTAGGCTTTTATTTTTATTGCTCTAATTTTTGCCTAGCTTGCCCTTGTGAGTTTTCGGAACTAGCTAACTATTCTAATTTTTTCTTAGGCTGCCCTTGTGGGTTTTTAACATAATGGACCTTTTCTTTTCTTTTTTTCTTCTAACTTTTGCCTAGACCATCCTTGGGAATTTTCAGAGCTAGCAAACCGCCCTTATTGTTGCTTAGGCCACCATTGCGGGTTTTCAACCTAACGGGCTTTTTTTTATTTCTATCTTTTTTATAGATCTGGCTAAAAGAGTGACTCTGCTTGCTCGACACCTCATATATGAACTTCACCAAATATCTGCCCGACATCATTCTACAAGCAAACTACTTCATCCTGCTACCTCGTATGCCGAATGAGTTGATTGGATCCGCTCACGAGCTGTGATTAACATCTATTGGCTAGTACCTTAGTGGAAGATTATCCATGTCATCATTCAGATATATCTGATGTGTAACATCTCTAATTTTTAAAAATTAAATAAAATAAATTAAACTTAAATTGGATAAATTAAATAAATTATTTAAATGGGAAATAGATGGTTTGAAAGTGAGAATATGGGATGTATATGTGAAATATACATAATATATACAAAGTCAACCAAAAGTCAACAGTTTAAAGTCAAAAGTCAAATGTCAAATGATAGTTTTGTAAATATACTTTGAAAATTAAAAATTATTTAAATAATTTAAAAATAAATTATATAAGAATGGAATATGTAATTTATGGTTTTTTAATTAATTAATTAATTAAAAATATAATAAAATATAATATATATATATATATATAACACATATAAGGTATGCTTGATGTGTATATGAGATGCACATTATCTGTGTATATGAGTATTTAAATACATTGAATATACATTACATATGCATAGTATATGCATTACATAAATATATACATAATGGTATATGCAAAATATAACTAACATATATAAGACATATACATATACATAAAATATACATTATAGATATGTGAGGTATAATTTGGTGTTGGAAAAGTGGATGATAATAATAATAATAATAATAATAATAATAATAATAATAATAATAATAATAATAATAATAATAATAAAGGGAAGATAGAAAAGTCAAAGAAAGAAATAAGGTGATTGCTTAGAATTATTTAAATTAATTAATTATTATATATTTATAGATGAGAAAGTGATAAGTATGATAATAAATAAATAATAATAATAAAAAAATCAAAATTAAAATATATTTTAATGGTTGTGGAGAATTATGGATTTTAAATAATTAACAAATTAATTAATTAATTATCTATATATATATATATATTTGTGGTTAGAAACAAAATAAGAAAGGAAGACCAAACTAAAATCATTTCTTTTTCTTCTTCTTCATCTTGGACGTGTACTAGTAGAGAGGGAGAGAGCTTGATTTTGGCTTGTGCAAACCATCAAATTTATAAGAGATTTAAAGAGGATTTAAGAAGGTTTTGAAGGATTGTCAAAGAAATCAAGTATCTTTTATTTTGAGCTTTATTTTCTTAGTTTTATGATTATGTAAGTTTGGGTTAGAGAGAGAATATGTGTTTAAATTGTTAAGATAGATAGAAATGAAGTTAGAATAATGATTATATAGTGATTTGTTAGTTGGATGATTGAAAGTGGCATGATTGGTGAAGAGAGAGAGTTTAGGGTTATGTAACTTTTGGACTTTTGAATTCATGGTTTTGTGCAATTTGAATCCAAATGGGTAGTTTTTATGCATAAACAAGTATTTTAAAGTTAAATGATGGATTTAGTTGAGTTTGGATAGAGTTTGAAAATGGAAGTGGTGATTTAGGGTTTTGAAAAAAGTGCATTTTCAAAGTTGTGAATTGATTGGTTTTATTATTTAAAGCATGTTCTTTAATGATAAAAGTGATTAATATAAGCATGAAATGATAATTGGATTGAGTTGGAATGGAAAACCTTCAATGAGGAAGGTTATGCCATTTTAGGGTTTTGAGCATAAGTGTGTGTTTATGTAATATAATTATTTTAAACATGTCATAATATGTTTTTAATAATATAAATAAACTTAAAACACCAAATTAAATAGTTCAATATGGTTTTCCAAAGTTAAAGTGAGGTTAGCCTTAACTTTGGGATTTTAATTTGAATTATGTTTAATTATGGTTTAAGATTGAAAATGCCTTTAAATGTGATACTAAATGATTATTTACAATCACATTTGGTATAGGCATTGAGGAGAAATGATTTTCCCAATCCAAGTGTTGAAGAGCAAGTTGGAAAAGAATGTTGGTGTTAGTTTTGTGGTTTGCATTTGGTTGCTTTTAGAGGTATGCACAAACTTTGGATGAATTGGTTATATTTGTATTACATTGGGCTTAACACATTTTGAATTGAAAAATGTGTTAAGCTGCTTGATACTATGATATGTGTAATGTCATATATATGTTAAATGCATTGTGAAAAGCCATTGTTAATGGCTAAATTGTGTAAAATGTGAAATATGTGTATTATGTGAAAATAACCCAAAGTGTTTGGGTAATGCCATTTGTTGTATATGCATTAAGGGCATTGTTAAAAAGCCATTGGTAATGGCTAAAGTGCATAAAATGTGAATCATATGTGGATTATGTGAAATTACCAAAATATTTGGATGATGAGTTTTAAAGTAAAATGTGATGCAACGTGATGATATGATGAAATGTGATGAATTGATATTGCTATAAATGAGAAAAATGAGAAAAATGAGAAAAAGATGAGAAAATAAGGCAATGTGCCTAATAGATAATGAAAAATGAGGCAACGCACCTAGCTTGATTATGAGAAAATGAGATAGAGATTGATAATGAGAAATGTGAATTAATTTTGTGCCTAGTATGTTATTTAATTTTCAGAGTTCTATGTTTGGCGGTATGCCTATGAGGTTATCCTCATTATTTGCCTTCGAGGCTAGCTTTTGAGCAACTATTTGATTTGCCTTTGGGCTAGACGTTGGACGTCACTTGCCTTCAGGCTAGATGCTGGGCATCACTATGATTTGCTTTTAAGCTAGATGTTGAGCGTCACTTGCTTTTGGGCTAAACACTGGTGTTAATATGGACCAAAATAGTAACTCTAGAATTTGAATGGCATATTAGATCCTTTGGGCCCATGCTTGTGTTTGTTCTTATGTGAATTATTAAATGATGAAAGAATATGTTCAAAAGTGAGCTTGAATGCCATATTGTGTCATAGCATAAAAACATTTTGCATTGGCATTTCTTTACAGTTTTATTATTATCAAAGTTTGTACCGCTAAGCTTTTAGCTTAACATTATTATAATTTATCGTGCAGGTGACAGGGGTGATCCGGTTGAGCCGGAGAGTTCTACTAGACCATGTAGAATCTAGATTGAGGTTGCTTCTTGAGTTAATTTTGCTATGTCATGATCATAACCAATTTTCCATCATGCATAAATATTATTATAGAATAATTTGTTATGATGCATTTTATGATTATGTTTTCGGAGAATAAATTGTAAATTATAAAAAATATTTGGATAAATTGTGTAATGTGGGGTTTTACATGTGTTTTAACATAAATATATGTATATGTTTAAATGTTTTGTGAAACTTAGAGAAATTGAGGAGTATTGGAGAAATGTATGAGTTGGTTTATTGGGAGTGCCTTTATATGTAGGTTGTGATTTTGTTGAATTGGGGAATGTCCAAATTATAGACAAAACTCTGGCAAATTTTTTTCAGAGATTTTATGAAAAATACTATTTTGGAACATATATTTAATTATAAATATTTTATTTGTTATTTAAATATACATTTTAAAGTATTTGAGATTTAAAATTGGTAAAGTATAAATTTTTATTAAACTGGATTGTGATATTTTTATACCGTGTATGCATATTTTACATATACTGGGTGTATGTATTATATGTATATAGGGTATAAAGGTGTTACATGATGTATGTTCCCTCTAGCTGCTCTTCACCGAGGTACTTTCTATGACCCTCGCCGACTTGACCGCCAGTATGGTGTTGAGCCACGAGGTTTTGAGTTTACTCCTGATTTGGACATGCCCCATATGATTGAAGCTTACTTGGATCGACTGAAGCAAAGCTGGCCTACGCGTTACACTTATCATCTGCCATAAATTTTACACTTGTCAATTCTTTTTAGAAAAATGATGTTAGGATGAGCAATAATGCAAATAAAAGATGTTTTCCTTTCTTTTATAATTTTTCATAATGTTTCACTATTGTGTTATTCATTTTACCCTAATGGTCAGATTATTTAAAATAGTGCACATAGAATAATTTTAACATTAACTCTGTTTTATTAAATTGGGGAACAATGAAAAAAAAAGCCAACATACACAAGATCACTCCTGTCACCAATCAGCCCTTTCAGGTTTTCTAATTGATAATTTGCTCTTATTTAGCCTAATTATTGCCTAGCCTGCCCTTACGTGTTTTCAGAATTAACAAACTGCTATAACTTTTGCCTAGGCCGTCCTTTCAGTTTTTCAACCTAGCAAGTTTTTTTTAATTACATTTTCAAACATAAAACTGCTTCAATCTGTCAATGTTTACTAGCTCACTAAACTCATTTCCATCCATGTTTGACAACTTGACTGCACCTTTGTTCATGACTTGTTTTACAATGTATGACTCTTCTCAATAAGGTCTAAACTTTCCTCTTGGATCGGGGACATTAGACCTCACTGCTTCAATACTAAGTCTCTGGCTTTAAGCTTCATGATCTTAACCCTTCTATTGTAGGCCTGAGCTATCTTTCTTTAATATAACTGATGATGATACAATGCCTTCAACCATCTACTAACAAGGCCAGTTGCGTATATCTACTCACTACCCATTCTATCTCAGGCAATTTAGCTTCCAGGACCACCCTCAATGATTTGATCTCAGTCTCAATCGCCAATACTGCTTCCATCCCAAAAACCAAGGAAAATGGTGTCATTCCAGTCGGGGTTCGCACACTCATCCTGTACCCCCATAAAGCAAAAGGAAGCTTTTTTTACTAATCCTTATATGTCTTAATCATCTAGATAAAATATGTTTAATTGTTTTGTTTATTGATTCCACTGCACCATTAGCTTTCAGTCTATAAAGGGAGGATCGGTGATGATGGATCTGGTATTTCGAGAATAAATCCTTAACTGCTCCTTGAAAATATACCCCATTTTCTAATATTACATTGTGTGGGACCTCATACATGCATATAAGATTCTTTTCAATAAACCTAGCTATTTGCCTTGCCCCCAGCTTATTGAAAGATTCAGCCTCAACCCATTTTGAAAAATAAGCCAATGCTACTACAATGAATCAGTGACGTTCAAAGCCGTTGGATGTATCTCCCCAATAATGTCAATTCTCCAAGTTGCAAAAGGTCAGAGTGAAGACATAGAATACAATTCTTCTGGAGGCATGTGATTCAAGTTCCTATACATTTGGCACTGTTGGTGCTTCTTCAAAAAACCAATACAGTCCTTTCCATGGTCAATCAATAGTAACCTTGTCGAATTATCTTCTTAACCAGTGCCAACCCATTCATGTGGGGTCCATAACTTCACGCATATATTTTTTACATGATCTGATTAACTTCAGACTTCCTCAAGCACCTTAAATGCATTACAAGGACCATTATCTTATGGCTCTTCGCTCTTTCTTTATTATATCTTATGGGTATTCCCTACTTTTCAAGAACTATCTTATGGTGTCATACTACGCATTATGGTCTATGTCAGTGTCCATTACTATCTCATACTCATAATAAGGAGTCAATGAATTAGTCAATCAGAGGCTTAAGGAATAACTTAGCATGATCTTTCCATACCAAAGCCAGGGTGGCTAAGGCATCGACCATCTGGTTTTCCTCTCTTGGTAGGTGTATAAATCTACACTCCTTAAAATTCTTCTTCATCATGGTTAAATAATCATGGTATGTGATAAGTGTATAAACGATGATATTTTTGCCCCTATTTCTTAATATATTTATTATCAAATTGAGTTTAATTTGTTTGTTCAAGTGTTTATTAGGGTTGATTCCATGAACCTTTGACATATTGGGACCTTAAGGTTATTTAGGCCTGAATCACAGATGAAAGACAATGAATTGAGCTATTTTGGGCAAATTCTTCAATTGACATGCAAAGTGACATGGGCGTGTCAATGGTCATGTCATTCAACTATTTTATAGAAGCTTCGACATGCCCGGAGACATAGGCGTGTCAATAAATGTGCCATTGATCCTGTCTTATAGAAGCTGTGACACACCCATTGACACGGGCGTGTCCCTGACCATGTCCCAAACTCAACATTGCAACAGCAATGACACGCCTAAGGACATGGGCATGTCCCTGCCTATGTCATTAAAGTTCAAAATAGCACCGTTGACACACTTGCAGACACGCCCGTGTCAATGGGCATGTCAGGCAAAAATTTCTAGGCTATAAAATCTAAGCTAAAGTGCAAATTAAATAGAAGTTTTATTTTGAGAGCTGACTTCCTGAGAAAAAGAGAGTTTTTGGCAGCTAAGAGTGAAGGTGAAGATCCAATTCATGCGAGATTTAAATCAAGATTCAAGGATTGAAGTGAAAAATACAAATCGTTCATTATGGATTGATTGAATTCTTTTACTTATTTCTTTTGTTTTGATTTTCTAGTTATGAACATGAGCTAAATTATTTCTATCTAGATATTGATGAACCCTAGCCTTGTTTTATGGATTGAATAGTTCTTATTAAATTAAATCACTTGATTGAGTTGTTTTATCATTTTGATTCTTAATTTCTTATTTTCAATTGATATTAGCATGCTTATTGATTGGTTGCAATTTTCATATTATTGACTTGAGAAAGCTTGATATGAGCAGAATGTTCATTAGGATTGAGGGTTGATTGGAGTGCTAGAGATAGACTTACAAGACCCTTTGGGTTAAATTTCATTGTTCTTATTGCAAGATGTATTTAATTATGCTTGAGAAGAGATTCCTAGCATTCTAATTAGTGATTAGGGATTAATTCACTTGAGAGAGGTTTTAATCTAATTTCGAGAAATGTCAATTCAGCTCTATTATTTGAATTAATTGAATTGATATTCATAAATATTTTTATGGCTAGGGGGATTCAATATTTGGATAGTATTTTCATCAACTCTTGTTGCATAATATTCAATTTTTCTTTACTTTAATTTATTAAGTAATTCATCCTTTACTTTAATCATCACAAACTATTTATTCGCTAAACTACAGTTGAAATTTGTACTAGTACTTGACCTTGTCCCCAGTGGAATGATATCTTACTCACTACTTTATTACTTGCATGACCCGTGCACTTGTGGTAACACTGTGATAGCATAGATTCGCCACCAGGTTTTTGGCATATAGATCTTTTGGTAACAAATATATTCTTGTAGCTATAGACTATGTCTCTAAATGGCCTGAACCCCAAGCTTTAGCAACGAATGATGCTAGGGTAGTGATGAGGTTTTTGAAAAAGTTGTTTCCTCAATTTGGTAAACCAAAAGCAATAATAAGTGATAGGGGTACTCACTTTTATAATGCTCAGCTTGAGAAAGTTTTCAAAAGGCTAGGTGTTACACATAAGTTTTCTACTCCTTACCATCCCCAAACTAGTGGCCAAGTTGAGAACACAAATAGAGAAAAAAAAGAAATCTTGAAAAAACTATAGAGCGATCCCGAAAGGATTGGTATATGAAATTAGACAATGTTCTATGGGCCTTTAGGACTGTATTTAAAACTCCACTGGGTACTATGCCATTTAGGCTAGTATATGGAAAGGCTTGTCATTTACTTGTGGAAATTGAACATAATGCTTATTGGCTATAAAATAGATTAACCTTGATCTAGCTAGTGCAGGTGAAAGGAGGAAATTGCATATCAATGAGTTGGATGAATGGAGATTACAAGCTTATGACAATGCAATGATGTATAAGGAGCTTACTAAGAGATGGCATGATGCTCACATTAAGGAACAGAAAGAGTTTCAAGTTGGTGATCAGGTATTATTGTATAATTTGAGGCTTCAACTTTTTCCAAGTAAGTTAAAATCAAGATCGTTTGGTCCGTTTACGGTCAAAGAAGTTTTTCCATATGGGACAATCAAAATTACTCATCCAGAAAAAGGGAATTTTAAGGTTAATGAGCAAAGACTTAAACTGTATTTAGGGGGAGACTTGAATGAGTTGAAGGAGGTCTTATACCTCTAAGACTAGGGATGAACTAATCCCGAACGTCCAACTAATACGACGTTAAAGAAGTGCTGGGTGGGAGATAACCCACTATTTTATTTGTTTTTAAATATTTGTTTCTTTAATTTTCATGTTTTTAGTTTGTTTTGATTTTTAATTCTTTTATCATTGGTTGATGGTGTGTTGCTTTGAGTTCACTTGAATACGTACAGGAAAATTTTCTTTTGAGGCGTAACTTGAGCTTGATTTAGGGACACACCTGTGTCACTGGGCGTGTCATTTATTTTCAGAGATAGTAGCTATGACATGACCAGGGACATGCCTGTGTCACTAGACGAGTCAGTTAATGGCATCACAGTAGTTACAACATGCCCATGTCGGTGGTCGTGTCATGTTGGTTAATTGTACTTGTTGATTTATTTGATTCATAAAAGTTATGACACGCCCACTAACATGCCCGTGTCAGTTAGCTTGTCGTACTAGTTCAGAGACAGTAGTTATGACAAGCCCATAGACATGACCGTGTCTGTGGGTGTGTCCATGTGTTTTTAAGCAACACTCGATTTTGAATTAAACATAATTTCCTCTCTCCTCTCTCCCTCTTTATTGATTTTCTCCCAAAAATTTCACACTCTCACAATCGAAATCACATATCCATTCATCCTAGAGGGGATTTCGACTCCCATTTTGTGATTTAGAGGGGATTTAATTATTTTCCTTCAATTTTATCACATTCTTCATGCTATTCAGGTACACACCTAACTTTTAAAATTTTATTTTGCTTCTTGCAATTTCTTACAATTTCAACACTCTATTTCTTGTGACTTGAGTATAGATTCTCAGAGATTTGTTGATTATTGGATTTGCTTTATTTTGTTGGATTCTTAGAGACTCTATTTTATTTTGTTTTGGATTTAGTTATTCTCCATAGCCAGTTTCTAGGGATTTTGAGTTTTGACCCCAGTTTTGTGGATGTGTTGTGATTTACTCATTGTGTTTTTTAGAATTCTATGGCTAGAATTGAGTTACATATATTGGCACACTATTTATTGATTGTTTTTGCATAATGAGTTGAAATCCTTTATTTTATTATGTTAGGCTATGGCAATATTGAATTGAATCGATGCCTGTTATGGAGATTGTTTATTGTGTGGATTTCAAAAATTGCCCTTATTGAGAATTGGTTCATTGTTCTTGTTGGTTTAGTTTCATTACTTTTATTATTTGATAATGAATTGCTATTATTGGTTTAATTAGGCTGGATTATTGTGTTGCTATTCTTAGATTATATGGTGTACTTTGTTTTTTAGGTTATTCTTGTTTATCTTGCAGATAATGGGTCCTCGCAAACAATCGTCCAAATTACCAACTAATGGGCTAGAGGTGTACTTTGAAACGGTTGAATCGGGAGAAGGTGGTGGAGCTGCAGGCACCACCTATGGAGACTCTGAGCTAGTTTTTCCTACTCACTCTGAGCTAGTTCCTCCTGCTTTTGCTACCGACATACCTCTACCTCCACCAATAGATGTCCCCAGCCCGTCCACCATTGCTGGACCTTCTTCCTCAGCTGGCCCGTCTTTTACTCCAGCCCCTACCTTCAGAGACTGGCATCATTATGTGAATGTTGAGTGGGATGATGACCGAAAACTAACTGAGTTTGAACGCCAAATATGCAGGATAGAAGGAAAAATTGGAAACATTGAGCTGAACCAGAATAAATTATTGACTCAGCAGGATCAGATCCAACGTTCCACAGAGCAACACTACTCATCCTTCCAAGCACAACTAGATTGCGAGATATTGAGGAGGCAATGGCTCGAGCAGTCCATGCTTGAGTTTTAGAGATCTCAGGGATTTAGCCTTTCGTAGCCACCGCCTCCACCATACCAGCCTTCAGTACCCAGTGTTGATATTTTGGATGATGATGCTAGTGATGATGCGAGTGCCAGAGGTGATGATATCGGTGCTAGTGATGATTCCAGTGCAGAGCCCATGACCGACTAGCTCATTTTTTTCTTATTTTTTCTTATTTTATTTTTTATTTTCTTCTGGATGACTATATATTTAATTTTGTATTTTTGTATTTTTGTATTTTTTTATATATATCTTTGAACCTTCACAATTTTGTATGTCCATTTTTGTTATGTAGATCATTCAACTTCACAATGCTTTTGGAACCATATTTATATATGTCAATTCAGGACATGTTAGGGCAGTCCTCTCTCTCTCTTGTTCTTTTTCTTATTTCACATGCATTGGGGACAATGTGTGTCTTAAGTGTGGGGGAGAGGTATATTTTCTAGATTGAGCTTTTGTTTTCATTCTTGCCATTTGATGTATTTGTCTCATTTAGCTTCTTCAATTTTATTTTTGGGTTCAAGTAAACTAGATTGCTATAATAATATGAAGTGAAATGGTTCCTCTTTTTATTAAATTAATGGTTGATTTAATGATCGACAATTTCTTGTTGAGGTTGACTCGGTCTTTTTAATTGATTGCTAAAGACTAAATGTGATAGTTTGAATTAGGTAGTTGATTAATGAGAGTTGCACATCTGAAGTTTAAAACCTTAGTTACATTTTTTAGCATGTCCCAATTCCTTAGATACTTGAGTCAAACATAGTATGGCATCTTTATTATCTTAAGTTCCTGATCACTTCCTTAAAAATAAATAAATAAATATAATAAATTAAAATAATTTTTCAGGAGCTTTGAAAATTTATCCCTGTTCCGCTGATTTTAACTCTTGAATTGAAACAAATGAGTTGGAATCATGTATAGTGCTAGTAGCCATTTGAATGGTGATTCTAATTGAGTAACTGGGGTTGGTATCACAAATGTTTACCTTTGCGTCAAAAAGTTAGTATCGGTTCAAACAAGTCGGGCTCCTTTAAAAAAATGTTTCACGCAATGCATTTTATGAAAGGGGAACTTAAGAGAAAATTTACACTTTCTTACTTTGTTCATGACTTTTGAGTTCTTGAAATTTTATGCTCAATCTTTTAACTCTGAATTTTTAAATTTTAGATATGTGAGATTTTTGTTTTGAAACTTCTTAATTCAACTATCATGTTTGAGATTTAGTTTTAGGTTGAGAATGTTAGGCTTTCTTATTCGAGTATTGTAAAACTTTTATTTTCTTTGGACATAGAGGGGTCCTTCATTTCTACTTATTATAGTGATTTGGTTTGCTTGAGGACAGGCAAAAACTCAAGTGTGGGAAATTTTGACAAGTGAATAGTTGATGATATTTTTTCCCCTATTTCTTAGTATATTTATTGTTAAATTGAATTTAATTTGTTTGTTCAAGTGTTTATTAGGGTTGATTCCATGAGCCTTTGACACATTGGGACCTTAAGGTTATTTAGGCCGGAATCACGGATAAAAGATAATGAAAAAAGCTATTTTGGGCAAATTCTTCAATTGACATGCCCAGTGACATGGGCGTGTTAATGGCCATGTCATTCAACTACTTTGCAGAAGCCTCAACATGCCTAGAAACATGGGTGTGTCATTGAACGTGCCATTTATCCTGCACTACAGAAGTTGTGACAGGCCCAGAAACACGGGCATGTCACTGACCGTGTCCCTGACTCAGCATTGCAGTAGCAATGACATGCCTAAGGACATGGGTGTGTCACTGCCCATGTCATTAAAGTTCAAAATAGCATCGTTGATATGCCCATAGACACGTACATGTCAATAGGCGTTTCAGAAAAAAAAATTTTGGGCTATAAAATATGAGCTAAAGTGAAAATTAGGGATCCAGTTTTTATTATTAGAGCTGACTTTCTGAGAAAAAGAGAGTTTTGACAGCTTAAAGTGAAGGTGAAGATCCAATTCATACGAGATTTAAATCAAGATTTAAGGATTAAAGTGAAGAAACATTGTTGCGCTCAAATCAAGTACTACTACAAAGCGTCACTCGCAAGTATACGAGGTAGCAGTAGCAAAAGTGATCGCCCCAAGTTCATTTCCCCAAGAAGGTGTGGTTCGTAATAGCTTGATTGACAATTTATTTAAATGCGAGAGTTTGTTGTTTGGAGTGGTGCGAGAATAATTTAAACCTAAATTTAACGTGCGTAGAGAGTAATGTGTGTGGGTGTACAAGATCAAATCGGTTCTTGGGAAGGTGCCTAGTGTCATAGGTCCATTCAATCAAAGCTCAATTCTCAATTGTCCATTAACATAACCTTGCAAATTAATTTGTTCCTTAAGATTAAGTAGTCAATTACCAATCCATTAGTTCTTACATTCATGAATTAACAATGACCAATTCTTTTACATTACCAAATTAATGAAACCCTAGAACTTATATTTCTAATTCATTCATAGGGTGGTCGATTATATAGTTCCGATATCGGATTTCACCTCTCGGTCCGTCATCCAATATTCAAAGATCAATAGGTAGCTAATCTATCAACATAGCATTTAATGCAATACAATCAACCAATCAACAAGGAACATCAATTTAAATATCAAATCAAGACATTCAACCAAATATACTATAAACCCTAAACATGGGTATTTAGCTCAACATCATCAATTTAACACATTCATTCAACTCAATATAACACAAATACAAATTGTCCATTGCAATATCAATTCTATTAATACAACAACAATAATAAGAAATGAATTAAAAGAGAGAATAGAAAAAACCCTTGTGAAGATGCCAAGAGTAGGATTGCTAGTCTTCCTCCTAGCTCCACTTGATGTATTTGATGAAGAACTCAAGCCCTCTTCAATGGTTGATTTCCCTTTGCAATGTGGAATGGAGCTTTCTCAAGTCACCAAACCTTTGGATGGAGCTTTCTCAAGTCACCAACCTTCAATGGATATGCCTTTGGAAGATGGAATGGAGCTTTCTCAAGTCACCACTCCCTTCAATGAAGTTTCTTCAACCTTTGAGAACTTGTAACCCAATTTATCCCAAAGAACCTTAAAGATCCTATCAATGGAAGATGGAGAAGGTGGAGAGGATGGAAATGGAGCTTTGGAGGTGAAGGGACAAGGGAGAGTGTCACTCTCTCCCTCTACCACGTTTTGCAGAAATTTTGGCTCCAAGAACCCAAGAACTCCCTCCATTTTCCACTTCCTCTCCTTTTAATTCATTCAAAATACACACCCATGCCTTCCAACTCATCCCATTTCCCTTTGTCCCCCACTTTTTCTTTGTTTTCTATTTCTTTTGGCAAGCAATAGTGTTTGTCTCCCACTTTGTCCCCCACTTTATCGAAAGAAATTTGACTTTTCAGGTGGGACACGGCCAAGCCAAGACAAGCTTGGCCGTGTCTCTTGATTCTTCATGGGACACGGCCGTGTCTCTTGGCCATGTCCCTCACTGGACCTCTTTCTTTCTTTCTTTTCTTTCTTTGGTGGTGAGAGGTGACACGGCCAAGCCATTTGGAGCTTGGCCGTGTCTCTTGTTTTTCCATTCTTGGGACACGACCAAGCTCCTGGCCGTGTCCCTCACTCTCTTTGATACAGAATGAGACACGGCCAGAGGACACGACCGTGTCATGTGACACGGCCAGTGTCCTGGCCGTGTCCCTTGACAGTGTCAGTCTCTGCCTCTTTTCTTTCCTTCTTTGCTTGCTCTCTTGTTCTTTGGTATGAATGGGACACGGCCAAGCCATTTTTGTGACACGGCCATAAGCTTGGCCGTGTCTCTGAGTGTGTCTCTTCCTGCCTTCATTTTTGCTCTTTCTTTTCTTTGTTCTTTGTTTTGCCTTTTGAATGAGACACGACCAGAGGCTTGGCCGTGTCTCTGGCTGTGTCAGCTACTGCCTTGAAGAAATTTTGAGGAACATGGCCATGTCTTTCTTGGCTTGGCCATGTCTTGCTTGGTTCATGCTTTTCTTGCCCGGTTTTGATCTTCCAAGGGTGTTTTTGCACCTAAACCTAAAACAAACACTTTAAACACACTTAAAACAAAAATTAATCAAAACATTAACTAAAACACACATAAAATCATACTAAAAACTAGCATAAAAATGAACTAAACAAACATAAATCATTCATTATGGATTGTTTGAATTCTCTTACTTAATCTTTTGTTTTGGTTTTCTACTTATGAACACGAGTCAAAGTGTTTCTATCAAGATATTGATGAACCCTAGCCTTGTTGTATGGATTGAATAGTTCTTATTAAATTAAATCATTTGATTGAGTTGTTTTATCCTTTTGATTCTTAATTTCTTATTTTCAATTGATAATAGCATGCTTATTGATTGGTTGTAATTTTCATATTATTGACTTGAGAAAGCTTGATATGAATAAAATTTTTATTAGGATTGAGGGTTGATTAGAGTGCTAGAGATAGACTTACAAGTCCCTTTGGTTCAAATTTCCTTATTCTTATTGCAAGATCTATTTAAATATGCTTGAGAAGAGATTCCTAGCATTCTACTTAGTAATTAGGGATTAATTAACTTGAGAGAGGTTTTGATCTAATTTAGAGGAATGCCAATTAAGCTCTATTATTTGATTTAATTGAATTGATATTCATATATATTTTTTATGGCTAGAGGGATTCAATATCTAGATAGTATTTTCATCATCAACTCTTTTTGTACAATATTCAATTTTTCTTTACTTCAATTTATTAAGTAATTCATCTTTTATTTTAATCATCATAAAAAATTATTGATTTTCTAAACAACAGTTGAAATGTGCACTAGTACTTGACCTTGTCCCTAATGGAATGATATCTTACTCACTATTTTATTACTTGCGTGACCCGTGCACTTGCGATAACACTGAGATAGCACATATTCGCCATCATATAAACTACACATATACCTTTCTCAATATTTTAATTAACCTTCAAATTAATTTTTAACATTATCTAAAATCTTCGGATGTTACATAAATATTATTAAATTTTTGGTTATTCCGATATTATCCATACTACACATGATTTAAAATAAATAAACATCCATCATCTTTATTGAAGTAAAGCAATCAGAAAACATGCCTTTACAAATGTCCAATGCCCCAAAAAAGAAAACAAAGTAAATAAAGTGAGACACCCACCGTAGGTGGAAACATGTACATTACAATAGTCCCAAAATCCTTAAAAGATGAATTAAATTATATAATAAAAATCGAGGCACTCACAAAGTGGAAACATGCCTTTAAAAATTTCAGAATCCAAATGAACAATTAATTAAATAAATTAATCCATTCAAGCATGATAATAAAAAATAAAACATCCATTATAAACAAAATAAAATAAACCATCCATCATAAAAGCATGTAACAAATCAAATAATCAGAACTAAGGTTTAAACCATTAAATAAAAAATAGGTTTTTGCTTGGAAATTAGAGTTTTAGATTTTGAGATTAAGGTCTTGGTTTTACAGATTAGAGGTTAGGATTTTAAGTCTTGAGATATTGGTTTTGAAGTTATGGCTACTGAATTAGGGTTAGGAAATTTGGGAAGTAAGGCTTTTGGTTTTATAGCTATGGCTACTGGATATTAGGTAGGGATTAAAGGTTTCGGATATATGAGTTAATAAAATTAGGGGTTGGATTAGGGTTTAGGTGTCTAGAAAATAGGATTAGTATTTTTGTATTTGAAAAATAGATTTAGGGTTTTGGATTTAGGAAATAGAATTGGGTTTTGATAAAAGTTTGCTTACTGTAAAAAACTTTAAGGCCACTTAAACATTGATTCTAGAGATAAAAAAATGGATGGGACATGGCTACTGGACATGTTTATATGAACATATAGTAAACATAAATTGATGACATTATCAAATAAGACTCATATAATAAATGGGATTTGCTATGATTTTAAAGGATTTAGAAAGCAAAACCAACGTTGAAGGCTCTACCAAATTATATATTGATCCAAGCTACTGCCTGTACCAATTTAGAATTTTAGCTGAGCAAAATAAAGACAATGGTTGTTGCCTTTGGTGTGTTGATAGTTATTACTTTGTTGATTGCTCTGTGTTTTCTTGCTTAATTGCTAATTTGTGCTCCCGTGCTAATTGTTGCCTTTTCAGAACCTTTTAATCCTGCATTTATAAGAAAAATCGTTGGTTAAATCCTTTGTGCTCACTTTATCTTAATTAAAAACTCCGCAAGCTAATCAAATTACAATTAGAATTAAAAGTTAATTCAAACTGAATCTAGATGCAACTATGCCTAAAATTCAGGATTAAAACCCCAACTCAAAACCTATGGCTCCCATGGCAAATTAGGTATGCCATTTTGACAAAAGCTATACTTTTGGGCTTTGACCAACTTGTCCTTGAATTTTAAGATTGTATTGGACACATTTTAGGCTTTTAAAATTGTTCCAGACTAGTTTAAACCTTTAGAATTGATCTAACCCTCCTCTATTAGAGTCAAACTGGTTTAGGTCTAAAATTAAAGGTTTATAACCATCTTCCACTAACTTTATTTTAATGTTATTTTTTTAAACTTTTTAAATAATAAATTAGTTAATTAATTAATGATTAATATCCCATATTTATCATCTTCCACCATCTTTCACTAATATTATTTTAATATTTTTTTTACTTTTACTTTTTACTATTTACCATTTGATTTTTACTATTTGACTATTTGACTTTTATATGTTATGTATATTTAACATTTATTCCACATATACATTCCATATTTCCTACCTTCCAATACTTTAATTAATTTTCTAAATTATTTAATTAATTATATTTTAGTAAAGTTTTAGGTGTTACACCACTTCCTAAAATAACCCTTCCCCATAGTTTTGTTGTAAATTAAAAATTATTTTTTGAGGAAACCTAAGTCACATGAAGTTTCTCATAGCTGAGACATACCTAAAGAGCCAGTTAAGACAAGTAGTTTTTAAGCTCAATTTTGCAATAATAGTTGTGGAATGTGTACCCATCCTAGAATCCATAAGGTTATAATTGGAATCCCCTTATTTTTTATTTCGTGGATGTATTCCTTAATTTAATTTCTATTTTTCTTTCCATTACCTTTTTTTGTAAAGATTTATGAATCATATTTAATTATCATTTCATATTATGATTGTTATATCATAAAAATTCATTTTATAAATTCTTATTTAATCCAAGGACAAACTATTTTTACCTAAAAGTCTAAACCTAGGCCCCGAATCCATCATCTGGTTTGAGGCTAATGATTTTATCCTTGGGGATAATGTTGGAGTCAGTTTATGGGCTTTTCTTAAATTTCTCATTTTCCAAAAAAAATTTGAGTGGCTACTCATTTTCAAAAGCATTTTGCTATCGATCCAAGAGTAACCAACGAAGGCAGAGTGACCTCGACATTTTTTTTGTCAAACTTAGACCAATTTTTCAACACTTTGGTTTTGCATCCTTTGTGGGACAGGCCTGAAATGATGTTTGGGCTGGGGCTTCATAGCTTGGTGACTCCACTGGGACAAATTTATTTTTCAAAAGAAAAATCATTTTAAGTGGGCATGGGATTTAAACCTTTTTTCGAAGTAAGATTAGCATGGCCTTTCATTAAATTTGAAAATTTTCATGCATCACTTTTGTATTTACCTTTAGTTATTTTAGGATTAAAACTTGGGATAGCGAGTAACATCTACCTGGAAGCCTTTCTTAGGTATGTTAGGGGATAGCAAAGTAATCCCACCCATGATGAATCGAACCCTTTTTAGGGTGTAATGAGTATGCACATACTATTAGACTTACTCTAGATTCCTTATCTATCATGTGGTTAGGTATATTACTACTCTAATAAGACAAGACCCTTTTGACTAAGCCACCTTAACCCCTTCATGTAATGGCCCTAGAACCTGACCCTAGGTTGTATGTACCATAATAATTATGCTCTCTTATATATATTCCATGAAACATTTTTCTCATGAATCCATGTATACACCATTAAACTCTAAAAAACTTGTACGAACAAAGAACTTAAGGTATCCTACCTTTTATAGAATTCCCTTTAAACAAAACACCTATGCACTCATGAATCCCTCTTCCACTTATATCTTGCCAACTTCATTTACAAGTCTGCCCCATTGTCTTCAAGATGCATATGGTCTAAATACTCACTGTCCCTACCTTTTTCTTATAGAACCCATAGTCTGACCATTGAGGATGACCCTATCATCACTTTAGCCGATCATATAAGGACATCCCTTAGCACTTTTCTCCAAATTTTAGACACCCGTCTAAATTATCAGCGTCAATCCATTTTAGGGGAAGTTTAGTCCATAATAGATTGCATTTCTATATGACCTATACCTGCTTACACAGAGTCTTTCTCTTTCCTCTTCCCTCTAAAAACCCTTGTGTTTTCCACTTTATAGGTACAAATGGCCTAGCATACTGATCTTGACTCTATAATAGAGGCTTTTCTTAAGAGGGAAGAAGAATATTTTACCACTATGATGGCTAACTAACAAACAAAACTAACTAAGACTCTAGCTAAGTAAAGAAATGCTATCCTCTAGGAAGTTACCAATATGATTAGGCCTGCCTCGACCTAAAACAACCCACCTGTTGTGGACCCTAACATAGCTTCCGTTTCTCACCACCAACTGCCCTGAACCCTGCCGTATCCATAGCTCCTCCTGTAGCTCCCACTCATATTACACGACCAGTCCCCCCTCACTTCGTACCTGTCAAAAATCCACCAACCCTTACTATCCCCAACATTGACCTAACCCAAATGGGTTTTGCCCCATACCCAATGCCAAAAGTTGTAGTTAACCCTTCTTAAGGAGGTGACCCCTCATAGAAATTGCTTGAGGAGATTGAAGCCCTTGAAAGATAGATTAAGAATATTAAAAGTAATGAAGCATGTGTAGACCCATACTCTTTAGCCCTCCTTCCAAACGCTCAAGCTCCTCCCAAGTTTAAGATAGATTTGATAGTGCTAAATGTCCAAAGACACATTTAAAGATGTATGTGGGTGCCTTTTCCCCCATCGTAGTAACAAATGAGCTCCTTGCTCAGTTATTCAAATAATCCTTAACTGGAGCAGAAGTTAAGTGGTTTATTGACCTTAACAAGTAAAATTACTCAACATGCAAGGATATCTATAATGAATTCACCAAGTAGTACAATTATAGTGTTGAGGTGGATGCCACCCGTAGAGATTTAGAAACCACTAAACAGGGGACCCGGGAGTCCTTCTCCTCATTTCTTATAAGGTGGAGGGTGAAAATAGCCCATACATTAAACAGGCCACCCGAGCAAGAATAAATAAATATTATCATAAAAAATTTATAGCCCATCTATCATACTTACCTCCAGACTCAGTATCTCCCGAATTTCAAAGCCTTATTGGCCACTACCACTAAAATTGAAGATTTGGTGCATTTGGGTCCGTTGAAAATGAGTCAATGCTTTCCTCTTCAGCTAGGTATAGAAAAGGAGGAAATAATGCCAACACTAATCCTAACTCAGTTGGAAATCAGAAGGGTAAAGAAGTAGCTTACATAAGTATTCAGTAGCCTATCATACTAGAAGGACATGGTAGAGTGTTCACTAATTTAAGAAAGCTTTGGAAGCCGAGTTTATAGAACCATTGCCCCCTGCTCCTATACCAAATCCTCCCCAAAGGGTTTCAAGGCTGATGAGTATTATGTTCTTCACAAGAGGGCAAGACATAAAACAAATGTGTGTATTAATTTAGGACATAAGATATATGACCTAGTTGATAAAGGTTTGATACTGCCTCCAAGGTGTCAGCCTAATATAGCTACTAATTTGTAACATCCCCTAAAAATTCTCTTAGAGAACTATCAGAAGATGCTACTCTATACACTTACACTACTTTGGCTCAATTTAGTATTTACATTCATAATAAATATGAGTAACACTAGATTGAAACCTTGATACAATTGCTTTTACACTTTTTATTACTTAAAAACTTCAACATTTATTGTTATATGCTTAAAATAACTTAGTATCTTTAGCAATCATACAAGCCATAATAACTTCAATAAGAATTTCATTAAAGAAATACAATTCATAAATTAGAGTAAACTTCAACAATAATTCGATCACTACTATATATGACCACAAACATATATATAATTTGCTTATTACGAATAAATTGTTACAATCTCTAAATATTCCCTATACATGTATTATACAACCTTTAGATATATCAAATCACTAAACAAATTGTTTAGATCATTTTTGTACTAGTTTTTAGTATGATTTTTGTGTTTTTAGTTAATGTTTTGATTGATTTCTGTTTTAATTTTGTTTAAAGTGTTTGTTTTAGGTTTGAGTGCAAAATCACCCTTGGAAGATCAAAACAGTGCAGGAAAAGCA
This sequence comes from Garcia nutans, assembly GCA_947685225.1. NCBI lineage: Eukaryota > Viridiplantae > Streptophyta > Magnoliopsida > Malpighiales > Euphorbiaceae > Garcia > Garcia nutans. The sequence continues at coordinate 18,161,263 of CANTUV010000006.1, read as the reverse complement.
TGAACCAAGCAAGACATGGCCAAGCCAAATCAAGCTTGGCCGTGTCCCTCAAAGAATGGTGATGGCAGAGCTTGACACGGCCAAGAGACACGGCCAAGCCACTGGCCGTGTCTCATTGAAGGAGCAAAACAAAGAAACCACAAAGAAAGAGCAAAAATGAAGAAGCAGGAAGAGACACACTCAATGACACGGCCAAGCCACTAGCCGTGTCACATGACACGGCCAGCAAGCTTGGCCGTGTCCCATTTCATGCCAAAGAACACTTGGAGCAAGCAAAGAAGGAAAGAAAAGAAACAGAAGTGGACACACCCACATGACACGGCCAAGCTTGTGGCCGTGTCACCCCTTGAGACCAAAAGAAAAGAAAGAAAAGAAAGAAAGAAAGAGGGCAGTGAAGGACACGGCCAGCAAGCTTGGCCGTGTCCCAAGGGAAAATGAGAGACACGGCCAAGCTACTCTTGGCTTGGCCGTGCCACACTTAAAAAATTTGAATTCTTTTACACAAAGTGGGGAACAAAGCCTTGTGTTTGTCAAAAGAAATATTAAACAAAGAAAAAGTGGGGAACAAGGTGAAGTGGTGTGAGTTGGAAGGCATGGGTGTGTTTTTGAATGAATTAAAAAGAGAAGAAGAGGGAAATTGGGGGGAGTCTTTTAACAATTTCTGCATACGGTTTGGGAGAGGGAGAGAGTGACACTCTCCCTTAGCCCTTCACCTCCATCCTCCATTTCCGTCCTCTCCACCTTCTCCATCTTCCATTGATAAGATCTTTGAGGTTCTTTGGGATAAATTGGGTTAACAAGCTGTTGAAGGTTAAAGAAGCTTCATTGAAAGGTTTGGTGACTTAAGAAAGCTCCATTCCATCTTCCAAAGGCAAAATCAATTGAAGAGTTGGTGACTTGAGAAAGCTCCATCCAAAGGTTTGGTGACTTGAGAAAGCTCCATTCCATATTGCAAAGGGGAATCAACCATTGCAGAGGGCTTGAGTTCTTCATCATATATCAAAGTGGAGCTAGGAGGAAGACTAGCAATCCTACTCTTGGCATCTTCACAAGGGGTTTTTCTATTCTCTCTTTTAATTCATTTCTAATGTTGTTGTTGTATTAAGAGATTGATATTGCAATGAACAATTTGTATTTGTTTTATATTGAGTTGAATGAATGTTATAAATTCATGATGTTGAGCTAAATACCCATGCCTAGGGTTTGTAGTATATCTGGTTGAATGTCTTGATTTGATATTTACATTGATGTTCCTTGTTGATTGGTTGATTGTATTGCATTAAATGCTAGGTTATTAGATTAGCTACCTATTGATCTTTGAATATTGGATGACGAACCGAGAGGTGAAATCCGATATCGGAACTATATAATCGACCACCCTATGAATGAATTAGAAATATAAGTTCTAGGGTTTCATTAATTTGATAATGTGAAATAATTGGTTATTGCTAATTCATGAATGTGAGAACTAATGGTTGGTAATTGACTAATTAACCTTAAGGAACAAATTAATTTACAAGGTTATGTTAATGGATAATTGAGAATTGAGCTTTGATTGAATGGACCTATACCCCTAGGCACCTTCCCAAGAATCGATTTGATCTTGTACACCCATCACACATCAACCCTACTCATTACTTTTAGGTTTAAATTGTCCTTCCACAATTTCGAACAACAAACACTCTCGCATTTAAATACTTGTCAATCAAGCTATTACGAACCACACCTTCTTGGGGAAACGACCTTGGGGCGATCACTTTTGCTACAACTACCTCGTATACTTGTGAGTGATGCTTTGCAGTAGTACTTAATTCGAGCACAACAAGTTTTTGGCGCCGTTGCCGGGGAAGGCTGTTTAAGTAGTGATAATTTGATTTTTTTTATTTATTTAATTGTTTGTTTGTTTTGTTTGATTTTCTTTTAATTTAATTATTTGTTTGTTTTCTTTAAGTTGCTAAGTGCCTTTTGTAAAGATACAGTTTTCAAGGCACGGGGGAGTTTATGATAGAAACAATGATTCTGAAATGGCATGGCAATTAGCAGAATTGACGAATCAACTTAAGGTGCTAAATGCAAGAGAAAGAGCACCTATGCCACACTAAGAGATATGTGCAGCATGTGGCAATGTAGGCCATAGTGCAAACACATGTTCAATGGGTTTTGGACGATACCAAGAATGGCAAGAGGAAGAATATGACTACCAAGGTTTCCAGCAAATGGGTAGAAATGACACATATTCCAATCCTTATAATCCCAGCTGGGGAAGCCAACCAAATTTTTCTTGGGAAAATCAGCAGCACATTCCACCTCTAAATTTTTTTCAACCTTACCAAAGAGACTCTTACTCTCAAGAGCAATATTCAAATCAAAATTACCTTAAGACACCCACATTTGAAGATAGTTTGAATGCCTTCATTCAAACTAGCACACAAAATCAAGATAAACTTAAGGAACCCACTTTGGAAGATAGTTTGAATGCCTTCATTCAAATTAGCTCACAAAACCATGATCAATTCGAGAAATCCACAGTGGAAGATGATTTCAATGCTTACCTTCAAATAAGCACTCAAAATCAGGAAGGGAGCAATGAGAGGTTTGACTCTTTGGAGGAATCATTGAAGAGGGTGGAAATGCAAGTTGGGCAACTGGCACATCAACTCCAAGCACACCAAAAGGAGGAATTTCCTAGCCAATTGGAGCAAGTCAAGGTAATCATAAATTTAAGGAGTGAATAGGTGATATATAACAGTTTTTGTGATTCATTTGATGCAAGAACTAATCAAGAAGAAGATGGTGAGGAGATACAATACATTGGGTATCCATCGGAGTTGTATGCTATTCATCCCTGCAGACATGAGCGACAATTGCATTATGAGTGGAAGGAGCATTGTACATCGCATATGGGAATGATGGAAATCAAGTTTCATCTAAACCCTCTTTGTAGTATGCATGCTCACATTGAGGACAATATGAATCTTTAAGTGTGGGGTGCATTTTGTGTTTTGTGCTTTTACTTTTAATTGCATTTTGTGTTTTTTGTGTTTTTACTTTTAACTTGTTTTTGTTTAAGTTTTAGTTAATGTTTTTAATGTTTTTCTTTGAATAAATTAATTTTGGAACATTTAATTGTTATAAATTGTTGATAGATGACCTTTGAAATTTTGAAGCATGAATTTGAGAATCGAGTAGAATTGGTGCTTATTGTCAATTTTGTTGGTTTTTCTTTGCATTGCCTTTAACCTAGTGAGGAATTGAGCCTTCAACTTATCATTATTGTTGTGGGTGAACATCTTTGATTGATGAATTTCTAGAACTTACTTTGACATTCATTTTAAGATTACATAAAAATTTCAATTAGGCATCAAGATGATTAAGGCAATTAGGTGAACCCACTTTGGCTTAAAAAGACCAACCCTATGTTTAACCTTAGTTAGCCAATTTTGAGCTTATTTTATTTTTTCTTTGCTTTCTTTTTCACAACACCATTAGCTTGAACCTTGTTGTTTAACTCTTATCCTTTCATTAAGTCAAAAGCATTTTAAGAGCATTTATGACCGAGTGTTGTGTTGAATTAAGTGTGGGGTTAAATTTAGTAGGTTTAAGATGGCAAAGAAAAATAATAATAAAAAAAAAGAAAATATATATATATATAATAATAATAAGAATAATTGTTGTTCTTGTTGAAAGGGTTGGAATAAGTTGGAATGTATCATTGCAATATTTAATAAAAAAAAGAAAAAAAAATAATAATAAGAATAATTGTTGTTCTTGTTGAAAGGGCTGGAATAAGTTGGAATGTATCATTGCAATATTTAATAAGTGAATTCCCTTGAAAAGTTCTTTAATGTCAAGGGGTAGATGAGAGGAAGGTGTTTTGGGGGGATTGTTAGTGTATACATATGATCGGTTACTTCATTCTTGAAGTTCTCTTGAACTTAATGATTAAGCTCACATTTCCTAAATGCCATGCCTTTATCTTAGCCCATTACAACCCAATAAAGACCTTTTGATTGATGCTTGATTGTTATTTTGTGGTGGAGATTTGATTGATAAGCAAGCCTATGGTAATAATCTTTCATTGATTGTTATGAGTGTAAACACCACCATGATCAAACACTTGTAAGAGTTGGTGAGGGAGCGACAACATAGGTTATGCATGAAAAACCACTTAATTGCATGGGGGTCGATTTTGTTTGATTCGATATTGATTGCGGATTTAGGGATAGGGAAGTCTTGATGCATCTTTATAACTCTTGAACTTAACAAAATTTATCTTGTTAGTGTGTTTTGATTTTAGCCTTGCTTGGGGACAAGCAAGAAATTAAGTGTGGGGTAGTTGTTTAGATCATTTTTGTACTAGTTTTTAGTGTGATTTTTATGTTTTTTTAGTTAATGTTTTGATTGATTTCTGTTTTAAGTTTGTTTAAAGTGTTTATTTTAGGTTTGAGTGCAAAAACACCCTTGGAAGATCAAAACAGTGTAGGAAAAGCATGAACCAAGCAAGACATGGCCAAGCCAAATCAAGCTTGGCCGTGTCCCTCAATGAATGGTGATGCCAGAGCTTGACACGGCCAAGCCACTGGTCATGTCTCATTCAAGGAGCAAAACAAAGAAACCACAAAGAAAGAGCAAAAATGAAGAAGCAGGAAGAGACACACTCAATGACACAGCCAAGCTTGTGGCCGTGTCACATGACACGGCCACTAGCTTGGCTGTGTCACCCCTTGAGACCAAAAGAAAAGAAAGAAAAGAAAGAAAGAAAGAGGGTAGTGAAGGACACGGTGTGAGCGGGGATTTTCGCCCCCACTCCCGGTGGAATGGTTCTTGCGACTTCGACACTGTTTAGGCTCGGGGCCTTAGAGAACACAGACCTAAGTCCGGAGAAAATGGAGTCGCCACCCGGACGGGCCGGGAAAAAGAAAGGGGTGGATGACTCGATTCCTGAGGAATCCCCAACCCCCTAATGGGTTCAGAAAGTTGGGTACGTGTGGGGAAGGTGAGAAATGGCCCAGAACCCCCACAACGCTCGGTTCATTGGAACCGGCCTCCTTTACAGGTCTTAATATTATAAAATTCTTAAGTATAATAACATTATCCATACTACACACAATAAAAAGAAAGCATCATTATATTAAAATCAAAGCAATGTCCAAACAAAACAAAACAAATAAATGGACACCCATCCAAGGATGGAAACATGTCCTTACATCACATGCCTAGATAGGACATCCACCAAAAGGTAGAAACATGCCCTTTACAAAGGTTCTAAAATAGAAAAGAAAATTAAATTATATGATGTTTAACTAATGAGGTACCCACCAAGTGGAAACATACCTCTTACAACTTTTGGAAGTCTAAATTCATTGATAAAAGTAAATAATCATCCATAATAAATAAATCATTCATTAAAAGTATTAACCAAAATATAAAACAAATATCCATCCATGATAAATTAAATAAATCAAGTATTAAAATTAAATAAGCATAAGAAATAAATCAAGGTATAAATAAATATGGAATTGAATAAAACAAATAAAAGTTCAAGTATAGCTACTATTTCTATTTAGGGTTATTTATCTCATGTGTTAAGGCTTTAAAAATTCTAAAGTTTAAGCTATGTGACTTTTTAGGTAATTAAAATAGATTAGGTTTTATGTTTTTTAAAGGTTAGCAAGCCACTTTGATTAGACAAATTAAGATTTGAATGATGAAATAATAAAACTTGAGTTTTAGACACTTTTGAAATATTTTTAATTCATGATTTTAAAATAGTAAATTGAGCTACTGTAGCTTTTTTGAGTTTTTGAGTTTTTTATGTTTTTTATGTTTTAAAGGGTTTAAAGTTCATAAAAATTAGGGTTTAAGGTTTTAAAAGGGTTAAGGGTCATTATTTTAGGTTTAAAAGATGATTTTTGGATTTTAGGCTTTCAATTTGGGGTTCTCGGCCATAAATTATTTTTAGGGTTTTAAATAGCAATTTGATATTTTATGAGATTTTATGAATTTAAACACATGAATTGAAGTTTTTATAAGTAGAAAAGATGTTTTTAAAGGTTTTTTGAATGAAAAAGAACCTAATTTAAAATTTTAAATGAAACAGAATTTTATTTTTGGTTTTGTAGAAAAATATGTTCAATGGGTGTTTTAAGGTTTTTTAAGAAGAAAAAATAACAATTTTAAATCTTTTTAGAAAAGAGAGTCACGATTTAATGTTCTAAACTTTGAAAAATTAAATTAAAACTCTAAGATTTTTTATTTAAAAAACTTAAATTTTATAGATTTGGCTATTGTAAAACATAAATCAAAAGAATTAAAACATACCTTCTTTTGTTGATTCTCCAAAAAATAACTCTTCTTGGATGAACTAGCTCCAAAGACAAGCTTTGATTGCCTCTTTTCTTCTCCCTTTTTCGTGCTACTGCTGCTATAAATATCAATTGAATTGAGTTTTCCCTTTCCTTCCTTGATTTGGTTTCAAAACCTAAAGCTATCATGAAAAGTTTTTCCTCCTTGATTTGGTTTAATTGGTCCTTATTTATAGCGGTTTTGAGGTTGTTTATTCCTAATTAATTAAGGTAAGTAATAATAATAAAAAAAGAAATTAAAACCTAATTGGATTAGAATTCTAAAAATTGCAGCTGAAAAATTTGCGCTGGCAAAAATTTCGGCGACGAGCCCGTGGGCGTGCCAGCCGGCAGGAGCCTGCGGGCGAGCCACTGTTGGCCCGACGGGCCCGCGCGACCACTTTTCGCTGCCAATTTTTTTTTTCTGACTCTGATTTTTATTTTTATTTTTATTTTTTATTTTTATTTGTTTATTTTCATTTTTTACTACTAAAAATTAGATACTAAGGTAAAAATTATTTAATTAAAATTATTTTGGACCAATTAAATAACAAAAATCATTTTGGACTAAATAAAGCATGTTGGATCGGATCGGGTCAAAAATTAAGGGTCTACAGTTTGCCCCCTGCTTGAATGATCTGAAACCTTAGTGAAAGAGAGTGAAAAGCAATAAGACTTAATTTTTGAGGTTTTGGGTTCTGGACCCGAGAGATTGGTTTAACTCATCTGACCTTTTATCAGTTGAGAATTTTGGCATAACTGGTTGTTCCATTTTTACGAATTGTAGGTCTTTACCCACCAAAAATAGATCTTTATCTATTAGAAACTATGTCATGGATCTTTATCCATTGGAGATTGGGTCTTTACCCATAAAAATGGATCTTTATCCATTGGAGGTCGGGTCTTTACCCTTGAAATATGGATCTTTATCCATTTGAAATCGGGTCTTTACCCTTGAAACAAGGATCTTTATCCTTCGAACTTTGGGTCTTTACCCTTTGAAACATGGATCTATATCCATTGAAAATCGGGTCTTTACCCTTGAAACATGGATCTTTATCCATTGGAAATCGGGTCTTTGCCCTTGGAACATGGATCTTTATCCATTGAGATCGGGTCTTTACCCTTGAAAATGGATCTTCATCCTTTGAGATCGGGCCTTCACCCTTGAAAATGGATCTTCATCCTTTGAGATCGGGTCTTCACCCTTGAAAATGGATCTTCATCCTTTGAGATCGGGTCTTCACCCTTGAAAATGGATCTTCATCTTTTGACATCGGGTCTTTACCCTTGAAAAATGGATCTTTATTCTTTGAGATCGGGTCTTCACCCTTGAAAATGGATCTTCATCCTTTGAGATCGGGTCTTCACCCTTGAAAATGGATCTTCATCCTTTGAGATCTGGTCTTCACCCTTGAAAATGGATCTTCATCCTTTGAGATCGGGTCTTCACCCTTGAAAATGGATCTTCATCCTTTGAGATCGGATCTTCACCCTTGAAAATGGATTTTCCTCCTTTTGAGAGTTCTAATTGTTTCATTCTTTTGTTCTTTCTTTTTGCAAAGATTTAGTTATTTTTAATTGGACCTTATATCCTCTCCTTGCCCCCCTGTGTGGCAAAATATTTGTAAGTGAGTTTAAAAATATTTGGTATATAAACCCAAAAAATTTAAAAGGAGAAACTTTGCCCCCTGTGTAGGCTCAAACAAAAGATTTTTTCCATGCAAGCTTTGATTGATATTTTTGCCGTCTTGTTCTTTGCATAAGCATGCATTTCTTCTCTTTGCAAGATTACTGGAGGTTTCTCAAGCAATGGGCTTTCTATGCCCCCCTGATTTGATATCTTCTTTTGATTGCTTGTTGTTCATTTTGACAAGGAATAGACAACACAAGACAAGAAAGTGTGATGTGACATGCTCATGTATGCATGATATGCATGAATAATACTTACAGTGGTTCCATGAGTCACAGAACGAGGCGATCAACATAAGTGTTTTCATTGGTTCCCTTTTGACGCTTGTTCAAGTCTCGCATTAGAATGATTGAAAGCTTTGTATTTGTGGCTTTTATCTTAAAGATGTTGAAAACATGAGTGGTGGAGATCCCAAGTTGAAGAGTCAGGGATACATCCTTTTTATATTTCATTATGACCTTGCCAATAATCATTTCCTTTGCCCAATATGTCCTTTGGAGGTTCAATATACTTCCCTTAGCTTGAAGGCTTTGTATGACAAAAATATTTTTTATTTGATTTTTTTGAATTTTAATTTTGAAATCAAATGTTGGCTTTGCCAAATTAATGTCAATGCACCTCAGCACTTGATTTTTTCAAATTAACATATCGATAACAAGACAACCCTAGTTACCATACTAAACTCGGGGATTATTTCTACTTAAGCAAGAATTGTTGCACTTCAGATAGACACATACACATTACTTGGCCAAAGGTCTCATTGAGTTTAAATATTGTCTATCTCATATGCATGCTTATCCAAACTATCTCCACTAATAGACTCTACCTACCAAGAGAGATCAACAGGTCTTTGATAGGCTTGAAATGGGGTCTATGAGGGAAACAGGCTTAAGTGAAGGCCGTTTTGAGATAGGAGCTGGTGTGACACAATGGAAAAACCCTCACACTATAAATTTCTTATTTGAATTTTAGGCTGTTTGGAGGTGCTAGAATCCAAATTCCTCTTGGAATTAATCTAGATCTTGATCAGGACAGTCTTTGCTCTTACAAAAAGTTTAAGACCCAAATTAATTTCTTTTCTTCTTTTCCCTTTTCTTTCATTTCATTTTTCTTACTCCTCCCTTTCTTTGATCATTTTATCATTTTGTCCTTCTTCCTTGTAGGACTGCAGAACTTTCAAGAACTGTGTGGTCTTCCTCTTTTTCTCCAATTTTAATTGAATCTTTGGTTGGGTTGGACCAACTCAAAAAAAGGTCTTTATGAACCAAATAGAAGCCTTTTGCTGCTTTAGGTAAAAGATAACTTAGTTGGCTTTATGAACCGCCTTTTTAGGTTTTATCCTTTTTTTTCTTTTTTTTTCTTCTTCCTTTTTTTTTTCTATTCTTTTTTCTTTCTTTTCTTTTTCTATTCTCTCTTTTTTTCCTCTTTTTTTTTTGGTTCTAGCTCAAACATAGTTGTCTTGTTTGTACCAACTTGAACTTCCAATAATAGATGAGTGGAGTAACATAAATCTTCTTTAATAGGGATAAATCATTTATTACTCCAATGTTGATGTTGTCTTGGAGATATTAAGGGAACTTCAACTACCCTTAGGGTATTGAAAATGTCCACTATCTTTATGGTCTTGAGAACTTCAACTATCTTTATGGTCTTGAGAACTTCAACTATCTTCATAGTCTTGAGAACTTCAATTATCTTCATGATCTTGACTAATCATTGCCTTTTTTTTTATCTTATTGCCTCTTTATCTTAGTGATCATAAGACTTGCCAAAAATATCACAACAGCTCAAGGTAGGTTGTTGAGGTTATATGCCAATGAAAAGAAAGCTAAAATTTTATGAAGGCTCAAAGGGACAACTAGGGATTGATATTTAATAGGGTGGATACTAGTTGTTGGCTAATCAAACAATGCCTAGATCATTTCTCCCTTAAATAAGCAGAGTTCAATTTCGCCTCAAAAATTTGTCAAAGCATATTCTAAGACTGACTAAGACCTAGACAAAGGTAATTATGCAGGAGCCCTCTCTAAGTAAGCATACACAACTCAATGCTATAGAGCAATTCCCTCATCTAGTAAAGTCATTCGAGTCATGATGCCTAGACACATTAATTTATAAACATCAAGCTAAATTCCTCATTGGTTGAGCATCAAAATGAACAAAGACCAATAAAAATTTATGATGAAAGTAATTTATTCAAACAAATTTAAACATGATAGTTCCAAAACATTAAAGAAAGCAAAATTGAAAAGCAACATTCAAGCTAAGGAAAGTTTGTTGAATTGGAGTCAAAGACACTCCATTTATTTAGACATCTCAAGGGCACGGATTTTTTCCATCATCAAGGATCATTGCTTCATCATCCACAGTTAGTCCAAGCTTGCTTAGTAGCATATCATCTTTAGCAGCTTCTCTATCCATATCATGACAAGGTGACAAGATAAAACTCTTCATGAAGGTTGTAAGTGATGATGCCCTTCCAATTTTAGGCTGAGGATTATTATTAGTGTTGGGCTTATCATGTTCAAGCAGCTTTCCACTGTCAATTAAATCTTGGATTTCATGCCTTAATCGAACACATTTATCTGTCTCATGCCCTTGCATTTGATGGAATTGACAGAAGACCTTGGCATCAAAATTTGGCGGTAGAGGCTTATGTAGAGGCCGAGGTGCCAATGGTTGTAGCAAATCCATTTTCATTAGATTTTCTAGCATCTTTGACAAAGGCTCCCTTAAGTTTGAAAATTTACGCTTCTTTGTAGGCTCAGTTGTTGCATTTTCCTCAACACCTCCTTTTTCTCTTTGACATTGCACACTAGGGTGATAGCCTCTCTTATTGCTCCACTTAGATATCACATGGTTCGGTTGGTCTTGTAGAATAGAGATTGATCTCTCATTTTTCATTCGATCTCTATCAGTAGACATGCTCCTTGTTAATGCTGTCTTTTCCTTCTTTCTTATGTCAATGGGAGATGGCTCATTAGCATTGTTGATGATTTCTAGAATTTGAATCAACTGGGTCTTCATAATTCTAACCAATTGATCTTGTAGCTCGGCCATCCTAGCTTTGACAACTTCATCGATTATATCCCTTAGCTGGTTTGCATTGTAATATCCTCATGTATGCCCTAGAAGTCTTGGTTATGTTGTTGTTATTGTTGATGTTGTTGTTAGTGTTGTTGTTGTTATATATTGGATTGAATATATGTGTTAAATTGTAAGAGAAAAGAAATGGGAAGAGAATGTATATGTATATGTGTTTTGGAGAAGAAATTTAGGGTTTAGAGACAAATGTATATGTTGTGTATATGATGATATATATAACATATAGATTGGTCAAATATAGAGTCAATGCAAGAAGATATTTTTGTGGAATGTGCAAGTACATATAAGGGCTTAGATGAGACAAAAGGTTAGTTAAATGGTGAAGGGTGTTTTAGTAATTGCAAGGTTAAAAACACTTGATGGATATAAGAAGCCAAATTTGACTTTGCTCTTCATATTTTCTTCTTCTCTTCATGTGTGGCCGGATTCTCCATAGACAAAGAGAGAAAGAGAGGTGATCTTGAGGTTTGAAGCAAATTGAAGAAGAAATCAAGGGTGTTGGTTAGAGATTTGTGGAATTCTTCATTTAAGGTAAGTTTTCTCTTGATTTCTCTTGTTCTATTTGGAATTTTGTTTGAGTTTGATGGAGTGTGTTTGTGTATGGTGTGTGTAAAAGTGTTGAAATGGAATTAAAGATAAGAAGCTAGGTTGGTGTTGGTGATGGAAGAGTAAGAGTTGTGTTTAGTGAATTTTTTTCTGTTTTACAATTAGTAAAGGCTGTGACTTGTATGATTTTTAATTAATTATAGAAAAATGTTCTTGAAGTGAATTTTTGATATGTTGTGCCTCTATGAGTCTAGAATGACTGAAAAATATGTTGATTCGATTTTGGAATGGTTATGAGTTTAGAAAGATTATTTTTATTAGACCTGTTCCAGCAGGTACCTTAACTGAGACAGCTATATTTCGGGATTTTTAATAAAATGTAGAAAAATCATATCCAATTGAATTTTGGATATGTTGTTTCTTAGTGAGTCTAGTATTTGAGAAAAATAATTTGGAACCACGTTGATTGAATTTGATTTATGGAATTCACAAAGTTCAGAACTGCTGCCAGGATGCAGGGCAATTGGGGCAGTCTGGTTAGGTGAACTATTTGACCAAGATTTTGTGTTCATTTTGATCTGAAATTTTAAAGGAATGATTTTAAGATACAAAACTAAATTCTGTCAAAATTTTAGAATTTTTAGTCAAGTAGATTATTTTATACAATTTTTCAAAATAAGGATAAAATGGAGTCTAAAACCAGAATGTACTATTCATATGGTCATTTTGCTAATATTCCTTTTGGATTAGATTGTGAAGAGGTTGAATTGCCCTAACCGTGTCCCTCAAGTGGCTGCCCGTGTCCTTCAATTGTGTGGGTTAGGGTTTTAATTCTTTGTTCTTCTTGCATTGCTTTGGTTCTCCAAAGGTAGGTTGGTCCTTAAACCTAACCCTAAACACTTTAAACACACTTGAATCAATGAATGATATAATCAAATGCATGTGTAAGGTCCTAAAACTATGAATCATATCAATTGTTCTTTGCCCTAATTGCATTGTTGAGATTGAACAATGTTATGTTATGTATTGTGAATGGTAATGTGTTTCATGAGTAATATACATTGAAATTGAAATGTATATCAAAGATGCAATGATAATTTAAATAAGACATGATATGAGACAATGCCATTGTGATTGGCTATGATGATGATATTGAAAGAAAGAAGGCATGTTTGCCTAAATGTGATGAGAATTTGAGAATGAAAATGGTAACTATATAATAAATGAATTGTTTGTTTAATATGTTATTCAGTTTCAGAGTTCTGGATTTGGGTGGCATGCCTAAGAAATGATGAAAGGTAACAGTCTTGCCGGGTTGAGGATCTCCTCATATGTGTTGAGTTGATGGTCCAAGAGACTGGGTCTGTTACACTATGAGAATTGTGAATATGAGATATATGATTTGTAACAGTCTTGCCGGGTTGAGGATCTCCTCATATGTGTTGAGTTGATGGTCCAAGAGACTGGGTCTGTTACACTATCCATGGATAGAGATACATGTATATACATTGCCTACGGGCGTGATTATTGTGACTATGAACCAAAGCAGTAACTCTGAACTTTGAATATCGTATTAAATACTTGTTGGGCCCATAGGTGTCAAGGTTATATGAATGTCTTAAATAATGTTATGAGTTAATGAAATGAGATGTTGTTTATTGAGTATGATTGATTAATGTTGAATGTGGAAAGATGTTGAAATGTGGTATGCTCATATGACTATGATTTGTGAAATGCATAATTATGTGGTTAACTTTATATTTATGATGTTGATCTTATCAATAACATATGTGACATTGCATTACATTAAAGCATACCATTAGTATGTTTTATCTTACTAAGCCGTTGGCTTAGCGCGATAGTGTTTAATCGCGCAGGTAATAGAGTGGATAGAGTTGAACCCGAGAGTTCATCAAGACCAAGTGAGAGTAGACCTTGAAGAATCCATTTTGGGAGCTTAAAGATCAGAGCAGACTTGCCAATCATGTATATTTCTTTATATTTTGTAAAGAAATGTTTAATATGTAAATATGTACATATTTTATAACTTCCGCTGTGTAATATTTAAATGTATATATATATAACTAATATGTTTTGTCTTATAAGTAAATGATCTACTTTTCTATAATGTATAATGATAAGGGTATTGTATCAAGTTTAAAGTGTTTTGAATGTTAAGAAAACCGTAGCATCCCTATGTTTGATGCACTTATGCTACATTGTTGTAGTTGTAGTGTGTGGGCATTGGATATGGGGGTGTTACAATTGTTTTGGTATCAGAGCCTAGGTTTGAGATTCTCAACCTAGGTAAAATGTAATAAAAAGACTATTTTGACTTTAAAAGTGGTTTTTGAATAATATACATGTTTGGGATTGGCAACCTCTGATCTTTAATAAGATGTAGTATGTTGTGTTTGCAGATTTAGGTTGTGATGGATTCTCACTCACGTCAGTCGATTGAGGGTAGTGCCGAGAGTATCGCTCCTGCTGAGGGAGCTAGAGTTGATAGTGTTGAGGAGGCACCTGCTTTGGTGTCGGGTAGACCAGCTGGAGAGGAGGTTCCGCCAGCCTGGTTTAGACATATGATGGAAGTTATGAGACAAGCACCAGTGCAACCAGTGCCACCACCCCCTCAGCCTTTGGTATCTGTAAGGCACTATGATAAACTAAGGAAGTATGGAGCGGAGGATTTCCTTGGTACTACTGACCCAGCTGTAGCAGAACAGTGGCTTGACAAAGTACAGAGGATCTTTATTCAGTTACAAGCCACCCCTGAGGAAAAATTTGACTATGCAAGATCTTTGCTACAGAAGGACGCCTACGATTGGTGGAAGACAGTGCCACATTCTATGGATGATCCTCCAACACTGTCTTACACTGATTTTCTGAGGGAATTTGAGTTGAAGTATACTCCTAGGGAGTATAAAGATGGGAAGAAAAGAGAGTTTCTAGATTTGAAGCAAGATCATCGGACCGTAACTGAGTATGAAGTTGAGTTTATTCGACTGAGTCAGTATGCTGGGGGTATCATTGCTGATGAGATTGATAGATGCAGGAGGTTTGAGGAGGGATTGAGGCCCTCTATCATGTGCTTAGTGGCTGGATCTAGATATCAGGATTTCTCACAGCTTGTGGCAGCAGCTCGAAGTGTAGAGCGAGCTCAAGTTATTGCAGCTGCTTCAGAGGAAGAGGTTAGGGTTAGGAGGCCCCAGTTTGAGGCAGGGTCTTCTTCTGTTAAAAGAGGTAAAGGAAGCTTTGTTCCTAGAGTTAGTAGGAGTCAGAGGTTAGCTGGTAGGTCAGTGCAGTTCCAGAGACAGAGATTTAGACCTGCAGCTTCAGTAGCGAGTGCTCCTACTCCTGGAGTTCAGAGATCCACCTTACCTGTGTGTAACCAGTGTGGTGGAAGACATGGGGGCGTTTGTTGGAGGCATAGTAGATCAGGGGTATGCTTCAGGTGTGGATCACCTGACCACTTTGTGAGAGACTGTCCTGAGAGGCAGGAGCAGATGCCAGTTGATTCTGCTGCTTCTCGAGCTAGTGTGAGGGGAGGCAGAGGAGGCAGAGGTGCCAGCCGAGGAGGTAGACCAGGGTTCAGTTCTAGAGGAGGTGCTACATCCAGGGAGGGTAGACCAGAGGAGGTTGGATCTTCCCAGAGGATGTATGTTATGCAGAGGCAGCCAGATGCATCGGCAGTCATAGCTGGTACTTTTTCTTTATTTGATATTTCAGTACTTGCTTTGATTGATCCGGGTTCCACACATTCATATGTTAGTGTATCTGTTTTTCCTGTATCTGATTTGCATGCTGAGTCCCTAGGATTTGATGTGTTGGTGACAAATCCGTTAGGGCATAGTGTGGTTGTAAGTAAGGTGCATCGAGATAGTGCAGTAGTGGTGCAGGGTGAGGAGTTCTTAGGGGATTTGATTGAGATGCCATTTAAGGAATATGATGTGATCTTAGGTATGGATTGGCTATCTCGACATGGAGCTGTGGTGGATTGTAAAAAGAAAATTGTTTCTTTGAGAACGGGTGATGGTAGAGAGGTGATAGTATTTAATGAGCAGGAACAACTAGCCTCCTTATTTGTTTCAGCTGTTGCAGTCAGGAAGTTGATTAGAAAGGGGTGTGAAGCCTATCTTGCTCATGTGGTGGATACTAGAGTGAAGGGTTCCCCTATTGATAGCATTGCCACAGTTGCTGAGTTCCCGGATGTGTTTCCAGAGGAGTTGCCAGGGTTGCCTCCTGAGAGAGAGGTGGAGTTCGGTATTGAATTGTTGCCTGGTACCACTCCTATCTCTATTACTCCTTATAGAATGGCACCAGCAGAATTGAGGGAGTTGAAAGTGCAATTACAGGAGTTGTTGGATAAAGGATTCATTCGCCCCAGTGTTTCTCCTTGGGGAGCTCCTGTGCTATTTGTGAAAAAGAAAGATGGTACTATGAGGTTGTGTATTGATTATAGGCAATTGAACCAGGTGACTATTAAAAATAAATATCCTTTGCCTAGAATTGATGACCTCTTTGATCAATTGAAGGGTGCAGCTGTATTTTCTAAAATTGATTTGAGATTTGGGTACCATCAGCTGAGAGTCAGAGCTGAGGATGTTCCGAAGACCGCCTTTCGGACCAGGTATGGGCATTATGAATTTCTAGTTATGCCTTTTGGTCTAACGAATGCACCTGCAGCTTTTATGGATTTGATGAATAGGGTGTTTAGGCCCTATTTGGATCAGTTTGTAGTGGTCTTCATTGATGATATACTGGTGTATTCGCGGAATGAAGAGGAACATGATATGCATCTGCGGATTGTGTTGCAGATTTTGAGAGAGAAGCAGTTATTTGCCAAATTGTCGAAGTGTGAGTTCTGGTTGGATCAAGTTGCTTTTCTCGGACATATAGTTTCAGCAGAGGGTATTAGAGTTGATCCGAGCAAAGTTGAAGCTATATTGAATTGGAGTCCACCCAAGTCTGTGACAGAGATTAGAAGTTTTCTGGGTTTGGCAGGCTATTACAGACGATTTGTGAAAGGGTTTTCTTTAATAGCTACTCCACTCACTAGATTGCTTCGTAAGGGAGTGAGATTTGTGTGGACGGATCAGTGTCAGGCTAGCTTTGAGCAGTTGAGAGATATGTTGACTCAAGCGCCTGTTCTTACTTTACCTGTGGAAGGCAAACCATATGTGATCTACAGTGATGCTTCACATAGAGGTTTGGGGTGTGTATTGATGCAGGAAGGTAAAGTTATAGCTTATGCATCTAGGCTGTTGAAACCGCATGAGCTTAACTATCCGACCCATGATTTGGAATTGGCTGCCATTGTGTTTGCATTAAAGATTTGGCGCCACTATCTGTTTGGGGAGAAATGTTTCATCTACACTGATCACAAGAGTTTGAAGTATTTGGGTGTCCAGAAAGAACTCAATCTTCGTCAGAGGAGATGGTTAGAATTGATTAAAGACTACGACTGCTTGATTGACTATCATCCAGGTAAAGCAAATGTTGTTGCTGATGCCTTGAGTCGGAAGTCTTTAGCTGGTTTAACAGTTTACTCGCTCTCGTTGCTTGTTGAGTTGAGAGCATTGCATGCCAGTTTTGTACCTTGTGTTGATGGTGCATTATTGGCACAGTTGCAATTGAAGCCGATTTTGTTAGATCAGATCAAAGAAGCTCAGTTGGCCGATAAGAAGATTCAGAAGATTATTTCAGATTGTAAGAATGGGAAGACAAGAGATTTTGTTGTGAAAGACGATGGGAGTCTCTGGTTTAAAAACCGATTGTGTGTACCCGATGATGCTGAATTGAAAAGAGTCATTTTAGAAGAAGCACATCAGTCAGTGTTTGCTATGCATCCGGGTAATACGAAGATGTATCATGATTTGAGACAGCATTATTGGTGGATTGGTTTGAAGAGAGACATTGCAGATTTTGTGTCGAAATGTCTCACTTGTCAGAAGGTTAAAGCAGAGCATCAAGTTCCAACCGGGTTGCTTCAACCGTTGTCAGTACCAGAATGGAAGTGGGAAAGAGTGACAATGGATTTTGTGTCTTGTTTGCCATTGACACAAAAGAAGCATGATGCTATATGGGTGATTGTGGATAGATTGACTAAAACAGCTCATTTCCTTCCGGTGCGGATGGATTACTCTTTGGAGAGGTTGGCTGAGCTGTATATCCATGAGATTGTGAAACTGCATGGTGTTCCAACTTCTTTAGTGTCTAATCGAGATCCCAGGTTTACTTCCAGATTTTGGAAGAGTTTGCATAGTGCTTTAGGTTCTCGACTGCACTTCAGCACTACTTTTCATCCACAGACGGATGGACAGTCAGAGAGGGTGATACAGATTCTTGAAGACATGTTGAGAAGCTGTGTCATTGATTTCACTGGAAGTTGGGATAGATTTTTACCTCTTGTGGAGTTTGCATACAACAACAGTCACCAATCCAGCATTGGTATGGCACCGTTTGAAGCATTGTATGGCAGACGGTGTAGGACACCTCTTTGTTGGAATGAGCGTGGAGATAATAAGTTGATTGGTCCTGATTTGATTCAAGAAACTGAAGAAAAAGTAAAGTTGATTCGAGACAGGTTAAAAGCAGCTTCAGACCGACAAAAATCTTATGCAGATCTGAAAAGGAGAGATATAGAGTTTAATGTTGGAGATAAGGTATTTCTGAAAGTGTCTCCTTGGAAGAAGATTTTGAGGTTCGGTCGGAAAGGAAAATTGAGTCCTCGTTTCATTGGGCCGTATGAAGTGTTAGAAAGAGTTGGGCCAGTTGCGTATCGACTTGCTTTGCCACCTGAGTTGGATCGTATTCATAATGTATTTCATGTTTCTATGTTGAGGAGGTACAGGTCGGATCCATCTCATGTGTTGCCATTTGAATCTATTGAAGTGAGCCCAGACTTGACATTTGAAGAGGAACCAGTTGCTATCTTGGCACGAGAAGTGAAAGAGTTGAGGAACAAGAGTGTGCCATTGGTGAAAGTTCTATGGAAGAATCATGCAAAAGAAGAAGCGACTTGGGAGAGTGAACAATCCATGCGAGAGCAATATCCGCAGTTGTTTCAGCTTTGATATCAGGTAATTTCGAGGATGAAATTTTCTTTTTAGAGGGGGAGAATTGTAATATCCTCATGTATGCCCTAGAAGTCTTGGTTATGTTGTTGTTATTGTTGATGTTGTTGTTAGTGTTGTTGTTGTTATATATTGGATTGAATATATGTGTTAAATTGTAAGAGAAAAGAAATGGGAAGAGAATGTATATGTATATGTGTTTTGGAGAAGAAATTTAGGGTTTAGAGACAAATGTATATGTTGTGTATATGATGATATATATAACATATAGATTGGTCAAATATAGAGTCAATGCAAGAAGATATTTTTGTGGAATGTGCAAGTACATATAAGGGCTTAGATGAGACAAAAGGTTAGTTAAATGGTGAAGGGTGTTTTAGTAATTGCAAGGTTAAAAACACTTGATGGATATAAGAAGCCAAATTTGACTTTGCTCTTCATATTTTCTTCTTCTCTTCATGTGTGGCCGGATTCTCCATAGACAAAGAGAGAAAGAGAGGTGATCTTGAGGTTTGAAGCAAATTGAAGAAGAAATCAAGGGTGTTGGTTAGAGATTTGTGGAATTCTTCATTTAAGGTAAGTTTTCTCTTGATTTCTCTTGTTCTATTTGGAATTTTGTTTGAGTTTGATGGAGTGTGTTTGTGTATGGTGTGTGTAAAAGTGTTGAAATGGAATTAAAGATAAGAAGCTAGGTTGGTGTTGGTGATGGAAGAGTAAGAGTTGTGTTTAGTGAATTTTTTTCTGTTTTACAATTAGTAAAGGCTGTGACTTGTATGATTTTTAATTAATTATAGAAAAATGTTCTTGAAGTGAATTTTTGATATGTTGTGCCTCTATGAGTCTAGAATGACTGAAAAATATGTTGATTCGATTTTGGAATGGTTATGAGTTTAGAAAGATTATTTTTATTAGACCTGTTCCAGCAGGTACCTTAACTGAGACAGCTATATTTCGGGATTTTTAATAAAATATAGAAAAATCATATCCAATTGAATTTTGGATATGTTGTTGCTTAGTGAGTCTAGTATTTGAGAAAAATAATTTGGAACCACTTTGATTGAATTTGATTTATGGAATTCACAAAGTTCAGAACTGCTGCCAGGATGCAGGGCAATTGGGACAGTCTGGTTAGGTGAACTATTTGACCAAGATTTTGTGTTCATTTTGATCTGAAATTTTAAAGGAATGATTTTAAGATACAAAACTAAATTCTGTCCAAATTTTAGAATTTTTAGTCAAGTAGATTATTTTATACAATTTTTCAAAATAAGGATAAAATGGAGTCTAAAACCAGAATGTACTATTCATATGGTCATTTTGCTAATATTCCTTTTGGATTAGATTGTGAAGAGGTTGAATTGCCCTAACCGTGTCCCTCAAGTGGGTGCCCGTGTCCCTCAATTGTGTGGGTTAGGGTTTTAATTCTTTGTTCTTCTTGCATTGCTTTGGTTCTCCAAAGGTAGGTTGGTCCTTAAACCTAACCCTAAACACTTTAAACACACTTGAATCAATGAATGATATAATCAAATGCATGTGTAAGGTCCTAAAACTATGAATCATATCAATTGTTCTTTGCCCTAATTGCATTGTTGAGATTGAACAATGTTATGTTATGTATTGTGAATGGTAATGTGTTTCATGAGTAATATACATTGAAATTGAAATGTATATCAAAGATGCAATGATAATTTAAATAAGACATGATATGAGACAATGCCATTGTGATTGGCTATGATGATGATATTGAAAGAAAGAAGGCATGTTTGCCTAAATGTGATGAGAATTTGAGAATGAAAATGGTAACTATATAATAAATGAATTGTTTGTTTAATATGTTATTCAGTTTCAGAGTTCTGGATTTGGGTGGCATGCCTAAGAAATGATGAAAGGTAACAGTCTTGCCGGGTTGAGGATCTCCTCATATGTGTTGAGTTGATGGTCCAAGAGACTGGGTCTGTTACACTATGAGAATTGTGAATATGAGATATATGATTTGTAACAGTCTTGCCGGGTTGAGGATCTCCTCATATGTGTTGAGTTGATGGTCTAAGAGACTGGGTCTGTTACACTATCCATGGATAGAGATACATGTATATACATTGCCTACGGGCGTGATTATTGTGACTATGAACCAAAGCAGTAACTCTGAACTCTGAATATCGTATTAAATACTTGTTGGGCCCATAGGTGTCAAGGTTATATGAATGTCTTAAATAATGTTATGAGTTAATGAAATGAGATGTTGTTTATTGAGTATGATTGATTAATGTTGAATGTGGAAAGATGTTGAAATGTGGTATGCTCATATGACTATGATTTGTGAAATGCATAAATATGTGGTTAACTTTATATTTATGATGTTGATCTTATCAATAACATATATGACATTGCATTACATTAAAGCATACCATTAGTATGTTTTATCTTACTAAGCCGTTGGCTTAGCGCGATAGTGTTTAATCGCGCAGGTAATAGAGTGGATAGAGTTGAACCCGAGAGTTCATCAAGACCAAGTGAGAGTAGACCTTGAAGAATCCATTTTGGGAGCTTAAAGATCAGAGCAGACTTGCCAATCATGTATATTTCTTTATATTTTGTAAAGAAATGTTTAATATGTAAATATGTACATATTTTATAACTTCCGCTGTGTAATATTTAAATGTATATATATATAACTAATATGTTTTGTCTTATAAGTAAATGATCTACTTTTCTATAATGTATAATGATAAGGGTATTGTATCAAGTTTAAAGTGTTTTGAATGTTAAGAAAACCGTAGCATCCCTATGTTTGATGCACTTATGCCACATTGTTGTAGTTGTAGTGTGTGGGCATTGGATATGGGGGTGTTACATGCATCCATCCTTCGAACGAAGCACTTGAATAAAAAATCAATGTTGTAGGTGATATCGTTGTATGCTCTTGAATTGTTGTACCTCAGGTCTATGAGCCAGAAAGGATCAATGATATGAGATGCAAATGTATGCATGTATGTATGCACAAACCACAAACAAGGATAATTAGGACGTTCCTTCCAACCTTATATCATCCACACACGAATGGCGAGTCTCTTTTCCTAGTTATATGGTTAACAAAATACCAACATGGGGTATCTTGCTTTCGAATAATTCCCTCAGACGTTTCAACCAATAGTTATATTTTCGAAAATGGAAATCAATTCATGATAATTCCCATTAATTATGTTTTAATCCATTCAACCAACTAAAGTAGCTTTTATGCTATGTTGGATTAAAACAAAATTAAGAGGTTTATCATAAATAGATTTCTCACTTGAAAAAGTAACTAATGATTCATGCCAAAAACAAACCCATGGTTAATTTGTTCTTAGTGTAAACTAGGCCCACAATTGATTTTTGGTATTTCATAATTGACCTAAATATTTTTGCAAGCTCTTTGTAAAAAATGGTTGGGTGAAAATAGTTTTGTTTCTAATCCCATTGTAAAAGATTTTAGAAAAATGGATTTTGGGCTTAGTATTTGGGCCATGAGCCAAAGAATTTTTTATTTGTTTTTAGAAAAATTTTATGTCCAAAGACCATCTTAAAAGTTTTGAAAATAGTTTTGGTCTTTTTGATTTTAAAGAAAAATTTATTTTGAGCTTACAATATACTTAGGTCATATTAGAAAAAGAACAAACTAAATAAGCCATGATTTAAACTAAGATAAATTAACCATAGTCAAACAACATGCATTTGGGGTAAAACCTAAGGAAAGTAACTGGGCCAATTACATGAGCTTTAGTCTTTGGGTTAAAAGGCTTAGGTTCCCATAGCAAGTATATACCAAACGGTACAAGGCTGTGAGTGGTTATGCCATTCTCGATCTCCATACCTTGAGTGAAAGTATGGTATCCCTTACATAACATAACACGGGTAACATGGGCGTCCTAACTCACGCACACAATGCAATCTAATATGATGTAATGGATAATATCATTATAAGAAAGAATAGAATAATATAAAGACCAATGGAATCAACTTCTCTTATCCCCAGTGGAGTCGCCACTGTGAGCGGGGATTTTCGCCCCCACTCCCGGTGGAATGGTTCTTCCGACTTCGGCACTGTTTAGGCTCGGGGCCTTAGAGAACACAGACCTAAGTCTGGAGAAAATGGAGTCACCACCCGGACTGGCCGGGAAAAAGAAAGGGGTGGATGACTCGATTCCTAAGGAATCCCCAACCCCCTAATGGGTTCGAAAAGTTGGGTACGTGTGGGGAAGGTGAGAAATGGCCCAGCACCCCCACAACGCTGGGTTCATTGGCACCGGCCTCCTTTACAGGTCTTAATATTATAAAATTCTTAAGTATAATAACATTATCCATACTACACACAATAAAAAGAAAGCATCATTATATTAAAATCAAAGCAATGTCCAAACAAAACAAAACAAATAAATGGACACCCATCCAAGGATGGAAACATGTCCTTACATCACATGCCTAGATAGGACATCCACCAAAAGGTAGAAACATGCCCTTTACAAAGGTTCTAAAATAGAAAAGAAAATTAAATTATATGATGTTTAACTAATGAGGTACCCACCAAGTGGAAATATACCTCTTACAACTTTTGGAAGTCTAAATTCATTGATAAAAGTAAATAATCATCCATAATAAATAAATCATTCATTAAAAGTATTAACCAAAATATAAAACAAACATCCATCTATGATAAATTAAATAAATCAAGTATTAAAATTAAATAAGCATAAGAAATAAATCAAGGTATAAATAAATATGGAATTGAATAAAACAAATAAAAGTTCAAGTATAGCTACTATTTCTATTTAGGGTTATTTATCTCATGTGTTAAGGCTTTGGAAATTCTAAAGTTTAAGCTATGTGACTTTTTAGGTAATTAAAATAGATTAGGTTTTATGTTTTTTAAAGGTTAGCAAGCCACTTTGATTAGACAAATTAAGATTTGAATAATGAAATAATAAAACTTGAGTTTTAGACACTTTTGAAATATTTTTAATTCATGATTTTAAAATAGTAAATTGAGCTATTGTAGCTTTTTTGAGTTTTTTAGGTTTTTATGTTTTTTATGTTTTAAAGGGTTTAAAGTTCATAAAAATTAGGGTTTAAGGTTTTAAAAGGGTTAAGGGTCATTATTTTAGGTTTAAAAGATGATTTTTGGATTTTAGGCTTTCAATTTGGGGTTCTCGGCCATAAATTATTTTTAGGGTTTTAAATAGCAATTTGATATTTTATGAGATTTTATGAATTTAAACACATGAATTGAAGTTTTTATAAGTAGAAAAGATGTTTTTTAAGGTTTTTTGAATGAAAAAGAACCTAATTTAAAATTTTAAATGAAACAGAATTTTATTTTGGTTTTGTAGAAAAATATGTTCAATGGGTGTTTTAAGGTTTTTTAAGAAGAAAAAATAACAATTTTAAATCTTTTTAGAAAAGAGAGTCAAGATTTAATGTTCAAAACTTGGAAAAATTAAATTAAAAATCTAAGATTTTTGATTTTAAAAAACTTAAATTTTATAGATTTGGCTATTGTAAAACATAAATCAAAAGAATTAAAACATACCTTCTTTTGTTGATTCTCCAAAAAATAACTCTTCTTGGATGAACTAGCTCCAAAGACAAGCTTTGATTGCCTCTTTTCTTCTCCCTTTTTCGTGCTACTGCTGCTATAAATATCAATTGAATTGAGTTTTCCCTTTCCTTCCTTGATTTGGTTTCAAAACCTAAAGCTATCATGAAAAGTTTTTCCTCCTTGATTTGGTTTAATTGGTCTTTATTTATAGCGGTTTTGAGGTTGTTTATTCCTAATTAATTAAGGTAAGTAATAATAATAAAAAAAGAAATTAAAACCTAATTGGATTAGAATTTTAAAAATTGCAGCTGAAAAATTTGCGCTGGCAAAAATTCTGGCGACGGGCCCGTGGGCGTGCCAGCCCTCAAGAGCCTGCGGGCGAGCTACTGTTGGCCCGACGGGCCCGCGGGACCACTTTTCGCTGCCGATTTTTTTTCCGACTCCGATTTTTATTTTTATTTATATTTTTAATTTTTATTTATTTATTTTCATTTTTTACTACTAAAAATTAGATACTAAGGTAAAATTTATTTAATTAAAATTATTTTGGACCAATTAAACAACAAAAATCATTTTGGACTAAATAAAGCATGTTAGATCGGATCGGGTAAAAAATTAAGGGTCTACACACGGCCAGCAAGCTTGGCCGTGTCCCAATGGAAAATGAGAGACACGGCCAAGCTACTCTTGGCTTGGCCGTGTCACACCTAAAAAATTTGAATTCTTTTACACAAAGTGGGGAATAAAATGGGGAACAAAGCCTTGTGTTTGTCAAAAGAAATATTAAACAAAGAAAAAGTGGGGAACAAGGTGAAGTGGTGTGAGTTGGAAGCCATGGGTGTGTTTTTGAATGAATTAAAAAGAGAAGAAGAGGGAAATTGGGGGGAGTCTTTGAACAATTTCTGCATACGGTTTGGGAGAGGAAGAGAGTGACACTCTCCCTTAGCCATTCACCTCCATCCTCCATTTCCATCCTCTCCACCTTCTCCATATTCCATTGATAAGATCTTTGAGGTTCTTTGGGATAAATTGGGTTAACAAGCTCTTGAAGGTTGAAGAAGCTTCATTGAGAGGTTTGATGACTTGAGAAAGCT
This sequence comes from Garcia nutans, assembly GCA_947685225.1. Lineage (NCBI taxonomy): Eukaryota > Viridiplantae > Streptophyta > Magnoliopsida > Malpighiales > Euphorbiaceae > Garcia > Garcia nutans. The sequence goes on along the minus strand of CANTUV010000006.1, from coordinate 18,135,830 downwards.
CCATTCCATCTTCCAAAGGCAAAATCAATTGAAGAGTTGGTGACTTGAGAAAGCTTCATCCAAAGGTTTGGTGACTTGAGAAAGCTCCATTCATATTGCAAAGGGGAATTAACCATTGGAGAGGGCTTGAGTTCTTCATAATACCTCAAAGTGGAGCTAAGAGGAAGACTAGCAATCCTACTCTTGGCATCTTCACAAGGGGTTTTTCTATTCTCTCTTTTAATTCATTTCTATTGTTGTTGTTGTATTAAGAGATTGATATTGCAATGAAAATTTTGTATTTGTTTTATATTGCGTTGAATGAATGTTATAAATTGATGATGTTTAGCTAAATACCCATGCCTAGGGTTTGTAGTATATTTGGTCGAATGTCTTGATTTGATATTTACATTGATGTTCCTTGTTGATTGGTTGATTGTATTGCATTAAATGTTAGGTTGATAGATTAGCTACGTATTGATCTTTGAATATTGGATGACGGACCTAGAGGTGAAATCCGATATCGGAACTATATAATCGACCACCCTATGAATGAATTAGAAATATAAGTTCTAGGGTTTCATTAATTTGATAATGTGAAATAATTGGTTATTGCTAATTTATGAATGTGAGAACTAATGGATTGGTAATTGACTAATAAACCTTAAGGAACAAATTAATTTATAAGGTTATGTTAATGGATAATTGAGAATTGAGCTTTGATTGAATGGACCTATACCCCTAGGCACCTTCCCAAGAATTGATTTGATCTTGTACACCCATCACACATCAACCCTACTCATTACTTTTAGGTTTAAATTGTCCTTCCACAATTCCGAACAACAAACACTCTTGCATTTAAATACTTGTCAATCAAGCTATTATGAACCACACCTTCTTGGGGAAACGACCTTGAGGTGATCACTTTTGCTACAACTACCTCGTATACTTGCGAGTTACGCTTTGTAGTAGTACTTAATTCGAGCGCAACACAAATACATGTAATTCACATAAATCCCTAACTGCTTTAGATATAAGGGGATGATAGATGATGGCGAATATGGTGCTTCGAGAATAAATCCCTAACTGCTTCTTGAAATTGCACTCCATTGTCCGATATCACACTATGCGAAAGCATATATCTGCATATAAGATTCTTTTCAATAAACCTAGTCATTTGCCTTGCCCTCAACTTGTTGAAAGACTCGGCTTCAACCCATTTTAAAAAATAATCCACTACTGCTACTATGAATTGGTGACCTTTCGAAGCCGTTGGATGTATTTCCCCAATAATGTCAATTTCCCATGTTACAAATGGCTAGGGTGAAGATATGGAATACAATTCATCGGGAGGCAAATGATTTAAGTTTCCATACATTTGGCACTATTGGTACTTTCTCACAAAATCAATATAGTCTCTTTCCATGGTCAACCAATAGTAAGCTTGTCAGATTATCTTCTTAACCAGGGCCAATCAATTCATGTGAGATCCACAACTCCCTGCATGTATCTTAGACATGGTCTACTCAACTTTAAACTTCCTCAAACTTCTCAAATGTACTCCATCGGGCCATCTTCGATACAACTCACCATGAAAGGCTATATATTGCAAGGACCATCACCTTATAGTTCTTCTCTCTTCCTTTGTTGCATCTTGCAGGTATTCCTTGCTTTCCAAAAATTGTCTTATGGTGTCATACCATGAATGATAGTATGACAGTTTCATACTCATAACAAGGAGTCGATGAACTGGTCAAAACCAGAGGATTAAGAAATAACTTAACAGGATCTTCCCATACCGAAGCCAATGTGGCTAGGGCATAGCCATCTGGTTTTCTTCTCTTGGTAAGTGTATAAATAGATACTCCTTGAAATTCTTTTTCATTATGGTTAAATAATCATGGTACAGTTTTAACTTCTCTTCCTTCAACTCCCACTCTCTAATTACTTTGGACACTACTAACAAAGAATCACCAAAGACCTGCACTTTTATCCACTTCCATGATCATCAGGGTTTCCAGGCCAAAAATGCAAGCTTCATACTCCACCATGTTGTTGGTTGCCCTAAACTTCAAGTTCTTAGCTAGAGGGATGAGCTCCCCTTCAAACAATTCCAAAATTACCCCCAGATCAGCAACTTTTTTGTTCACTACTTCATCAAAGTACATCTTCCATCCCTATACCTCTATGGCCTCTAAATGTTCATCAAAAAATTCCAAAACCACTTCCTCACTATCTGGAAATGGCTGTTGGGCCAGGAATTATGCTACTGCTCTACCTTTAATGGTTTTCGTAGTTATATACTCAATTTAAAATTCTTCTAAAATTATCAACCATCTGCCATATTCCCAAACAATGAAGGTGTTTCCCTTAAATACTTCACTGGATCCATTTGGGAAATTGGTTGCACACTATAAGATTGAAAGTAGTGTTGTAACTTCTTAGACAACCAAACCATGACTATGCATATCTTTTCAATGATACTATACTTGATTTTATAAGGCAGGAGCTTTCTACTTAAGTAGTAAATTACATACTCAGCCCCTGATTCGTCGGCTTGGGCGTGCATTGCTCCTATTGAATCTTCTTCTACTGCAAAGTATAGTAACAAGGGTCTGCTGGGTCTAGGTGGTTTTAAAATAGGTGGATTCAACAAATAATCCTTAATACACTTAAAGGCCTTTGAACATTCATCATTCCACTTGACTGGCTGATTCTTTTTAAGCAGATTAAAGATAGGTTCACAGATTGTGGTAAGCTTTGCTATGAACCTGCTAATGTATTGCAACCTGCCAATAAATCCATAAACTTCCTTCTCCATCTTAGGGGTCGACATATCCCGGATTGCCTTAAATTTTCTAGAGTCAATCTCAATGTCATTTGAACTAATCACATATCCCAATAACTTGCTTGAAGTAACCCCAAAAATACACTTCTTTGGGTTCAATCTTAGCTTATACTTCACTGCTCTTTCCAAGAAGAACTCTAAATTTTGAAAATGATGCTCCCTTGTATCCGACTTAACCATCATAACAACAACATAGACCTCCACCTCCTTATGCATCGTGTCATGGAACAAGGTGGTGACCATCCTTTGGTAGATTGCTCCAGCTTGAAACTTAATCTCTCATACAACATCTAAGCATATCTCCTACTTGAAACTTAATCTCACGTCTCCCTCTATTTGCAGAATCAGCATATCTCTTGCTCCTTTTCTCAATATTCGCACGATTGTAAGCAAACTCAATAAATGGCAAATAATCTTCCCAAGAACTCAAATTCTTACCCACTAAAGCTCTCAACATGGTACCTAAAGTTCTGTTTACTACTTCTGTTTGTCCATCCGTTTGAGGATGACAAGTGGTGGAAAATAACAACTTGGTACCTAACTTTCCCCAAAGCACACACCAAAAGTGAGACAAAAACTTGGTGTCTCTATAAGAAACTATGGATTTTGGTATCCCATGAATTCAAACCACCTCCCTAAAGAAGAGTTCGGCCACTAAACTAGCATCATCACTCTTATGACATGGGATAAAGTGTGCCATCTTACTAAACCTATCAACAACCACAAATATGCTATCTCTCCCCCTTTTAGTCCTTGGTAATCCTAAAACAAAGTCCATACTAATGTCCATCCAAGGAGAACTAGGAACAGGTAATGGCATATACAAACCATGAAGCATAGATTTAGACTTAGCTTGCCTACAAGCCAAACAAGCCTTACAAATCCGAATTACATCCCTTTTCATATTTGGCCAATAATAGTGTTCATTCAGCATGTCTAAAGTCTTATCAACTCCAAAATGCCCCCATCAAACCCCCCACAATGTGATTCTAATACTAGCAAATCTCTCATACAACATCTAAGCATGCATAATTTTGAACCCTTAAACAAAAACCCATCATGTCTATAGAAAGAATTAAAAGCACCATGCTCACAAGCATCATAAACATTGCCGAAATCATAATCACCAACATATAAGTCCTTTATACATTCAAATCCAAGCAATTTAGTACTCAAAACATTAAGTAAAGTGTACCTCCTTGAAAGTTCATCTGCCACTACATTGTCTTTACCTTGCTTGTATTTGATCACATAAGGAAACTTCTCAATCTTCATAACCCATTTTGCATGTCTTTTATTCAACTTGCCTTGCCCTCTCAAATGCTTCAATGATTCATGTCTAAATGGATCACGAATTCCTTGGGCAGCAAATAATACTCCCATACTTCCAATGCTCTCACTAAAGCATATAGCTCCTTGTCATAAGTTAAATAATTCAGCTTTGCTCCATTAAGCTTTTCACTAAAGTATGCAATGGGCTTCTTGTCTTGCATCAAAACAGCTCCAATACCTACACCAGAAGCATCACATTCAATTTCAAAAGTAGAATCAAAGTTAGGTAAAGCTAAAACGGGTGTAGTAGAAAGCTTCTCTTTCAAAGGATCAAATGCTTCTTGTTGCTCCTTGCCCCAAACGAATCCCACTTCTTTCTTGATTATGCTAGTCAAGGGGGCTGCCAATGTGGAGAAATTAGGGACAAATCTCCTATAGAAGCTTGCCAATCCGTGAAAACTCCTCACTTCTGTCACACTTGAAGGATTCGGCCACTCTTAGATAGCTTTCACCTTCTCTTGATCAACTTCAATTCCCTGCATACTTACAACAAAACCAAGAAAAACAACCCTATCTAGACAAAAAGAACACTTCTTAAGCTTAGCATAAAGGTTTTGCTCCCTAAGGATTTCAAGCACTTTCCTAACATGTTCAACATGTTCTTCCTCAGTTTTACTATAAATCAGAATATCATCAAAGTAAACTACCACAAACTTACCTAAATAAGCTCTCAAAACATGGTTCATTAATCTCATGAAAGTACTAGGTGCATTAGATAAACCAAAAGGCATAACTAACCATTCATACAAACCATATTTTGTTTTGAAGGCAGCCTTCCATTCATCTCTAGGATTCATGCGAATTTGATGATAACCACTCATAAGATCAATCTTTGTGAAATATTTCGCCCCATGCAATTCGTTCAACATGTCATCAAGTCTAGGAATGGGATGTCTATACTTCATAGTAATCTTGTTCACAGTCCTACAATCAACACACATCCTCCAAGAACCTTCTTTCTTGGGTACTAATAAGACTGGAACGGCACAAGGACTAAGGCTCTCGCGAACCAAGCCTTTCTCCAAAAGCTCTTCAACTTGTCTTTGCATCTCTTTTGTCTCCATAGGATTGCTCCTATATGCTGGCCAGTTTGGAATTGTAGAACCGGGTATGAAATCAATTTGATGTTCAATCCCTCTTAATGGCGGCAAACCACTAGGAAGGTCTTCAGGAAACACATCCTTAAAATCCTGCAACAAAGACACAAAACTAGAAGGTAAAGAATCAAGAGATTCTTCACTATCAGCAAGTAACAATTCTTTATACATAATAATGAGTACAGTCTGCCCTACATCTATCTCTCTTGCTCTTGCATAAAAAGTATGTTTTGCTTTTTCTCCTTGCTTATTTTCTCTCACCAATGGGCCATTTATTTGTTTGCTTACTTTCTTTTGACTCTCGGCCTCTTTTCCCTTTCTGCACTCACTCACTTTATTATTTTCTCTCTCCCTACCCTTAGAATTACCCTTGGGTGTTGAAGAAACATCATTGGCCGAATTTGAACCCCCTTGGTTCATGTTGGCCGAAACTTCTTTCTCCCTCTCTAGCATCCTCTTCTGATCTTCTTACACCTCTTGAGGTGATAATGGTGCTAGAACAACCTTCTTTTCTTCATAAGTAAAGGTATACTTATTAGAAAAGCCGTCATGTTGTGCCCTTCTATCATGCTGCCATGGTCTTCCTAATAGCAAATGTCTAGTTTGCATTGGCACTACATCACACAAAACCTCATCTTTATACCACCCAATGGAGAATGGTACCTTGACTTGCTTCAACACTTTTACTTCCCCAACGTTATTGAACCATTGCAACTTGTAAGGATTGGGATGTTTAAAACAAGTTAACCCCAATTTATCCACCATTGTAGTACTAGCAGCATTGGTACAACTTCCACCATCAATGATAAGTGTACAAACCTTACCATTCACCAAACACCTAAAGTGGAAAAGATTCTCCCTTTGATCCAAGCCTTCTTCCTTGACTTGAATATTCAAGGCTCTTCTAGTAACAAGCATCTCTCCATGTTCAGCATTCAAGACTTGATTCTCCCAAGCCTCTTCATCATATTCGGCCCTATCACCACATTCGGCCTCCTCTTCTTCTTCATGTTCAGATTATGATTCAATTTCCCCTTCATGGGTAGCAATCATCACCCTCTTATTCAGACATTGAGAAGCAATGTGTCCACTTCCCAAACACTTGTAGCATTTAATTTCCCTACTTGGAGTAGGTCTAGAAGGTGTTTCCTTGGCTGTTTTTGCATCCTGATCATTCGGCTTCTTGAAATTAGGATTGTAGGAAGAATTCTTTTGGAAAGAACCCTTGTAATCCCCTTTGTAGGAACCTCCACTCGAACTTGAACCCTTGAAGTTTGAAAATTTTCCACTAGCTTTAGAGTAGCCAGTTTTTGAGATACCTTTATTCTTCAATATTCTCTCTATCTTCACGGCCTTTTGAACTAACTCTTCCATTGTGTTGAATTCATATATCTCCAATTCATTGGCTATGTTCAAATTCAATCCCCCAAGAAATCGTGACATCTTCTTGTCTTCATCTTCATCAATATTTTCCCTAGCCATAATCATCTCCATCTCTTTGTGGTACTCTTCCACACTTCTTCCACCTTGAACTAGTCTTGCTAGTCGATTGTACAAATCCCGAATGTAGTGAGATGGTACAAATTGGCTCCTCATTATTTCTTTCAAGGTTGACCATTCAGGAATAGGCCTCATACCTTTCCCTCTTTTATTAGCTTTCAATTGATCCCACCAAAAGGTAGTATACCCCTTGAACTCTACGGCTGCCAAAACTGATTTCTTCTCTTCGGTGTAGTTATGGCATTCAAAAATCTGCTCAACTTTCCTCTCCCATTCTATGAACTCTTCTGCATTGTTCTTCCCTTCAAAGGAAGGAATCTTCATCTTGATGGAAGTAAGGTCACCATCAGTGGTAGGTTGATTTCCACCTTCATCTTCATCTTCTACCCTTTCGGCTGCTTCTAGGGCTTCAAGATTTCCTTGCCCTTCTCTCCTAAGCACTCTTCTAGGTCGCATTATGGGATTTGGATGTGCGGCTGGCTGCCCTTGTTGCACTTGCTGAATTTGTTGTGCTTGTTATGCTGCATTCTCTTGCAATCTAGTATCCATCATCTCCATTCGACCAAGCATTGCTGCCAAAGTCTCATTAAGCCTAGCCAAGCTTTCTGCCATAGCTCCTTCTTTGCTAGTCTCTTCTCCTTTTCCAGCCATGTTAACAAACAAACAAACTCAAAGAAACAAGATTAGTAATAATCGAAATTCACTCAAGTGTTTAGAATTATCTCACTTTTCTTGTCTTCCTTGATTGCACTTCAGAACCAAGCTCACCAACCAAAAATTGTCAAGTCGTTCAAGAAACTAGAACCTAAATCCTAGAACTAGATAGAAAACAAGACAAGTATCTGGAGGCAATGCAAGGTAATTTGCACTACACGATATAAAACCAAGTATCAACACAAGCAAATGATACTTAGCAATGTAATGGAATTAAAAGCTAGATAACGAAATAAGAAACAATGAAGACAATAAACAAGACAAATTTGGATATAATGAATCAAAAACAACCCACACTTGGCAAGCTGCTTTATGGACCTAATCAATTCTACCCAAAACGCTAGCTTCTAGACTCTAATTCCCACCTATAACACTCAAATAACATGAATATTAAGGTCTGATTTTCGAATTCCAAAAGCCCCTCAAAAGGTGAAATTTTTCGCCCAAAAATTTTATTACTTCTCACCCACCTAGATCTGATTCTTAGCACCCAAATAGCAAGAATATCAAACAATTTTTGTTGAGGTGGTTTTGTACTCTTTTTTTTTTGCTTCCTCTCACTATCCCCTTGATTCGGGACTTAATTTACTCCCAAGGACTTTTCGAAATCTGGACTTAATTCGCAACCCCAGATTCACTCAAGACCAAATCGAAATCAAACTTGAACACAAACTCTAGCTTTTGCTTTCTTTCAAGAACCCTAATTCTTGGTTTGGAAATTCTCCAAGAATCCTTTCCTAGGTTTCGTTTTCACCCTCAGAATACCCTCCTTTAATTCGCCTTGATCAGAATTGATATATGACTCTTTTTCAAAAATTAAAGACTAGACTCTCTAAGAACCCTAAAACACAGAAATTTAAAAGACCTAAATTAACAAACCCTAGAAAGACAAAGTAGATAAAAATTACCAGCAAGGCTCTGATACCAAATGACGCGGACCCTTAGCAATGATGGCAGCAAACCCAACGTATAACAATGGTAGAGAACTCCTTGAAACTTGATAATCACCTCCTAAGGAACCCAACGCCTATAAAGAGACGCGAACTCACTATGATTGAAGGATTTAGTTGGTAAGAAGAAGGAAAACGCCACAACTCTTGTTAATAAGTAAACCTAATTCTTGATGCAAAGAAAGAATTAAAGAATCCACTCTAGTCTCTCTCACACGAAAATTCACAAGAAGAACTTGTAGAAGAATTCGAAAATTTTTATTAATTGTTGTGGTCTGAAATTCGGCCTAATAGTGCCCTTAAATAAGGGTTACAAAATTCCTAATTGCATATGGAAAACTAAAACATTCCTAATTGCATAAGGAAAACATTCCTAATTGCATAAGGAAAACATAAAGTATGGAAACAAAATCCTAATCCACTAAGGAAAATATAAAGTATGGAAACAAAATCCTAATCCAATAAGGAAAATATAAAGTATGGAAACAACCAAACTAATCCCTTCAACATAAGAAATGCCCCACACTATTTAGGCTGTCCATGGGCCTTAAATTACTTCCCAAGGCTTTATATGAACCCCCATGGACCTTTCTAGCACGTTGGACCTTTCTTTAGCTAGCCTTTAGCTTCCACACTAAGCATCATAATCAGCTTTGGTGTGCCTTCTTCAAGCTCTATCTCCATCTTCTTGAATGATAATTCTTGAAGCTCTTTGGAAATCTCTTCTTGAATATGCAAAGCCATACTAGCTTGATATCTCTTTGCCTTGCTCCTAGTGATTGGTCCACTTGCTAGCTTCAAGGGATCTTTTCTTGCATCACATGAGGTAAAAAGAATTTTGACCATCTTGAAAAAGGTTTTATGTCCAAAGACCATCTTTAAAAAGTGTTGAAAAAATTTTGAAAATAGTTTTGGTCTTTTGGACTTAAAAATTATTTTGGGCTTATAATATAATTAAGTCATATTAGGAATGGAACAAACCAAATAAGCCATGGTTCAAACCAAGATATTATAGACCCTTGATTTTGGCCCTGAACTAGTTTGGTCTTAATTAAAGAAGGCTAAATTTAATTTGGTCTAATTTTAAAAGGCTTAACCCTAGTTTATAGCTTTTAATAGGTTGGTCTAATTTCAAGGGGCCTAAAATAAGGTGGTTTGATTTATTAAACCCTAAATACTGTCCCATTTATCATTTAAAAAATAAAACAGGTTTGATTGTATTTTAAAATACAAAAATGAGTCGGACCGGATCCAACTATAAAACCATGACAAATTGGGACACTAATTCATCATGGACCATGGTCCATGGTAGATTGGGAGTCCCTAATCCACCATGACCTTTGGTCCATGGCAGTTTAGGAGTCCCTAATCCTCCATGGCCTCTGGACCATGTCGGATTGGTCCTAATCCACCATGAACCAAGGTCCATGGCAGACTGGGAAGCCTCAATCCGCCATGTTCCTTGGGTCATGGTGAATTGGGGTGTCCTACTCTGCCATGATCCTTTAATTCGGCTTCCTAATTAAGTTGGACTTGTTTTTGACCGTCAGATTAAGTATTGGGGTTTTAGTTTTGAACTTAATTTGTCTATAAATAACAGCGGTTATTATTAATAGCAGGATCAGCAACAAGGATTAAGAATTAACAATTATCAACAACAAGAATCATCATGGATTAGCAGTAACACAAGCACAACAATCCAACAAGCAAGGCAGTCTTCAATCAAGAACCAAATTGGCGCAAGCAATTAAAGAGCTTGGATCAATTCATCCAACCTTGGTGGAACCTTCAAATGTAGGTTTATCTTCTTAATACGATTTGTTTATTTAGTATTTGCAAAACATCATTTAAAAATATCATCACAGAAGTTGGTTTATTAAATTAATTTGTCCAATACCTTCATTGTTCAAACTTTAGTACATATTTTATGAAGTTAAAACCCTAATCATAATCTATAAAACCAACCTATTTTGTAGGCCATAAAACTAATTTCTTTAAACCTTTACTCTTAATTCAAACCCTAATCTAAACCTAATATTCAAAAAACCCCTAAATTCCTAAACCTAATATCAAGAAAATCCCAAGCACTAAAATCCCAATAACTTGATCTTAAACCCACCAAGCCTTAATTCTAATCCTAATTCCATGATCTAAACCTTAATCCCAAAAAACCCTAGCTTCTTATTCTAAGCCATAAACTATTTTTCAAACTATGAAACCCTAATTGTTTTCTTAATTTGCAAAACACCAAACTGTTTTTCAAATTCCAAATTTTAAATTATAAAATATATTTTTCAAAATGTCAAAAACCCTAAACTTTTTTATTAATTCCCAAAAATTTAATTTCCTAAAAGCCTAATTCCTGAACCCCAATTCTAGAAACTCCAAACCTTAATACTCAGTAGCTTAATTCCAAAACCTAATCCAAAATCCTAATCTCTAAAATCTTAGCTCCAGTAACCATAATCCCAAACCCTAAAAACTTACTTTCAAAATCTCAAACCCTAATTTTATTTACTTAGTGATTTAAACTATAGTTTTAATTATTTATTTGGGTTTGCTATTTGTTATATAATGGATGGTTTGTTATACTTTATGATGGTTGTTTTGCTTTAATTATTGTGATTGAATGATTTAATCTCACTTAATTAATTATTTATTTGATTTCTTGAATTGTAAAAGGCACGTCTCCACTTTGTGGGTGCCTCAGTTTTTATCATGTAAATTAGTCTATTGTTTAAAGATTTTGGATTAATGTAAAAGGATATGTTTTCAACTTTTGGTGGGTATCCTATTTTATTTAGTTTTAGTCATCGAATTTGGTTGTAAGGTTACTTTTCCACCTCATGTGGGTGCCCATTTATTATTTTTTTTAATATTACTTTGATTTTAATATAATGATACTTTATTTTATTGTTCGCATGTAGTATGGATAATATTGTGGGGGTGCTAGGTCATTCTCACCTTCCCTACGTGTACCCAACTTTTTGAACCCATTAGGTGGTTGGGGATTCCTTAGGAATCAAGTCATCCACTCTTTCTTTTTCCTAGCCAGTCTTGGTGGCAACTCCATTTTCTTCAAATTTAGGCTCGTATTCTCTAAGGCCCTTGTGAGTGGGGATTTTTGCCGCCACTCCCGGTGGAATAGTTCTTATAACTTTGGCACTGTTAGGCTCAGGGTCTTAGAGAATACGGGGCTAAGCCTGGAGAAAATGGAGTAGCCATCCAGACTGGTCGGGAAAAAAAGGGGTGGATAACTCTATTCCTAAGAAATCCCCAACCACCTAATGGGTTCGGAAAGTTGGATACGTGTGGGGAAGGTGAGAAATAGTCCAGCACCCCCACAACTCCCGGTTCATTAGAACCGACCTTCTTTTCATATCTTAATATTATAAAATTCTTAAATATAATGACATTATCTATATTACATGCAATAATTAAAATAAAGCATTTTTATATTAAAATCAAAGCAATGTTCAAACAAAATAAATAAATGGATACCCATCCGAGGATGAAAACACGTCCTTACATCATCCAATGTCTAAAACTAAATAGGACACCTACCAAAAGGTGGAAACATGTCCTTTACATTAATCTCAAAATATAAAAATAATTTAAATTACATGAAAATTAATTAATGAGATACCCAATTATGGAAACATACCTCTTACAATTTTAATAAACAAATAATAATTGAAAAATATTCATCCATGATAAATTAAATAAACCAATCATCAAAATTAAATAAATCAATCATCAAAACATATAATAAGCTACATAATCAGATCTAAAATTAAATGAAGCAATAAATATATAAATTTAGGTTTATATCTTAAATTAAGATTTTTAAAATTTTAATAAATAAATTAGGATTTAAAATAAAGAAAGTTAAACACAAAGACTTATAATACACAAATAAATATTGACCCCATCGACGAGCCCAGACGGCGGTCCCTCTAACCAATTAGGGTTTGAGGAAAATATGATTAGGTTTTTGGAAAACAAGGCTAGGGTTTTTAGTTTAGAAATTAGGGTAGGGTTTTGATAAAAACTTAGAACTTTTATGAAGACAGTGCTATGGTTTAGGATTTTGATAAAAATATGGTCAATGTGTAAACCCTAATAACTTGTAATATTGATACTGGTACAAGACATGACTATTGAACATCTTTCAATGAAGACACTGAGGATATAAATTGATAATGTTATCAAACAGAATTTTATTGGACGTGTTTAAACTAAACAATAGATATGAACATCATAATATTAGTAAACAGAACTCGTTATGGTTTTAGAGAGTTTAGAAGATTGTACTTGCGTTTGAAGACTCCACCACAATTTAATAACTTAAACTCTGGCTAGGCAGAAACCAAGACAATGTATTATTGCCTTTGTAAATTTGTTCAAATGGTTTGATGCTTCTCTCTCATTTTTACTGCTTTGTTGCTTGTTATTTCAAGTTGATGAAGCTTACTTAGGGTTTTTGTTGATGGATACTAAATTTTCCAGAGTTCTAGCAGCCAACCAAAAGCCAAAGTCCTTTTTGTGTCCAAATTGTAAAAGTTTAAAAAAATTGTCCTCCCCTCTGTCTTTTTTAATGTGGTATTTATAGGCAATTAAAATAAAAAACCTATTATGTTAAGGAAATTAAAAATTTTTAAGAAAATAAAAGTAAAACCTAGTAAAATAAGGTTTAGGCAGAAATCGACAGCATGCATGGGCTCGGGCAAGACTGGCATTAGGTGAGCTGCGCAAGGATTGGGCTCGACGTGCAAGACTGCACTGGGCGAGATTGCGAGGAACGGGCTGCTAAGGCTTAACCTGCGGCAAATTGGCCTAAGCCAATTCGTCGCTAATTTTGCCGTCGCCGATATTTTTTATTTATTTTTTATCTTTTGGATATTTTTTATTTTTTATTATTAAAAATAAATATTATATAATATATTATTAAAAATAAAATTATAAAAATAAAATAAAATAAATTTTATAAGTAATAAATTTTAATAAAATAAATATTAAATATTAAAATACCACAAAAAAATATGTTGGACTGTTTAAAAATATTGGATTGGACTTGGTCAAAAATTAAAGGTCTACAGCCCTGATCCTAACAATGCCAAAGTCGCAAGAACCATTCCACCATAAGTGGAGGCAAAAATCTTAGCTCACAATGGCGACTCCACTAGAACAAGAGAAGTTAATTTCGTTGGTCTTTATATTATTTTATTCTTTCTTATGATGATATTATCCACTGTATCATATTAGATTGCATTTTGTGTGTGATTAGGATGCTCGTGTTATCTGTGTTGTGTTATGTAAGGGATACCATACTTTCACTCAAGGTATGGAGATCGAGCATGGTATAAATACTCATAGTCTCGTACCTTATGGCATATGCTTGCTATGAGAGCCTAAACTTTTTAACCCAAAGACTAAAGCCCATGCAATTGGCCTAGTTACTTTCCTTATGTTTTTATCTAAATGCTTATTGTTTGACTATGATTGATGTGTCTTAGTTTGAACCATGGTCTATTTGGTTTGTTCTTTTTCTAATATGACCTAATTAAGGTGTAAGCCTAAAGTAATTTTAAAAGTCCAAAATAATTTTACTCTTTAAAGACCAAAATGATTTTATTCTTTTAAGCCAAAAGACCAAAAATATTTACAAACCCTTTTTTTCAAAGATGGTCTTTGGACATAAAAACTTTTAATGATGGGTCAAAAGTTTCTTTTCATCACATGGCCCAAATACAAAGCCCAAGATTCATTTTTAAACAAATATTTTACAATGGGCTTTAAAACAAAACCATTTTAAGCAAACCTTTTCAATGGGCTTACAACTAGTTAGGTCAGTTATGGAATATTAAAATCAACTGTGGGCTTAGTTTATACCAAGACTTATTAATCGTGGGCTTGTTTTTAGCATGAATCATTAGCTATTTTTTCAAAATGGGAAATCTATTTATTATAAACCTTTTTAATTTGGTTTTAGTCCCAATAAAACATAAAAGCTATTTTTAGTTGATCCAATGGATTAAAGCTTAATTAATAGGAGTTATCATAGACTGAGTTCTAAATTTGAAAGTACAACTATTGGTTAAACCATCCGAGTGAATTGTTCGAAAATAAGATATCCCATGTTGATATTTTATTGACACGCCATTCTTGTGTGGAAGATATAAGGTTGAAAGGTCATTCCTACTCTTTTGGTTTATTTGTTTGTTATTTTTGCATCCATGCATACATGCATTTGCATCTAATATCATTGATCCTTTCTGACTCATAAACCTAGAGTACAATAGTTCAAGAGCCTATGACAACCCAAACTATGCCAGTGATGTAGAATCCAACAATGACTCAGTTAGCTTCTCAATAAAAGCAATGGAGCCATAACAGATTCAGAGGATGATAGACAATACAGTCAATACTAAGATGGAACTAACTAAGACCATAAGAAGCCAAATGGCTGTAATGTTTAGGAATGCGGCTAAAGCATCTACTAGTACCAAGAAGCAGAATGACAAAAGGAAGGCTAAGGTTAGTGAGGTAGCCTTCGATGACGACAAGATGGTTATGGATGATGATGATGACTGGACTCAGTATTTTCAAGAACCCCAAGATAAGAAGAAAGAGCTGAAGGTTGTGGAGAAATTGGCTATTAAGAGACTAATAATTTCAATGTTGAGAAGATGATTGCTGATTCAGAGAAGAAGTTTGAGAAAAGTTGAAAATCAAGGAGATGTCGGAGGTCGACAAGCTATTTAAGCAAGACGAGGAAGTCCCTTATAAGTTCAAGATGCCATTATTTGCTAAGTTTGATGGAACTGGCAATCCTCATCTTCATGTGAAGCAGTATATCATAGCTATACAATCAGTTTGAGCTACCAAGGCTAAAACTCTAAGGTACTTCATGCTTTTGTTAGATTCAATTGCGCAGAATTGGTTCAACACCTTAGAGGATATTACTCAAAAGAACTGGGATTTGCTATACAAAGCCTTCTTCCAGCAGTATAGGTATAATGTAGAGTTAGCAGTGACCTTGATGGAAGTTGAGTCAATCAGGCAGAAACAAAATGAGAATAATGTTGACTATGTGCAGAGGTGGAGAAGTAAGGTTGCTCTTCTTAAAAAGAGGCCAGATGAGTCTGACCAGATCAGAATGATAGTGAGAGGTGTCATGCCCAACCTTCATGAGAGACTGTCTCACACCCTTATTAGAGATTTCAAATATCTTCTCCAAGCTGGCTTACAAATAGAAGAGTGAGAATGAGAGAAGAATCATTTTTCTAGAAGGAGGAATGAAAGAGAAAACTACCAATCTAGCAGTCAGAGTGCATAAAAAGAAATGGATGTCAATGCAACTACTAAGAGCCAATTTTTAGAGTTAGGGAGACATTTATCTTGGATTTTCAATAAGTTACAAAAAAAAAGGTTATTACAGCCATTGGATCCTCGACCGCTACATGATCCTCTGCCACCAAACTTTGATGCCAAGGCCTTCTGTCAATTCCATCAAATGCAAGGGCATGATACAGATAAATGTGCTCGATTAAGGCATGATATCTAAGATTTGATCGACAATGGCAAGCTGCCTAAGCCCAATAAACCCAACACTAAAAGCAATCCATTGCCTAAGTTTGAAAGAGTGCCACCACCAGCGACCTTCATGATAGAAGGAGGATTGATGGAAAGTTGTGTCTTGACATCTTTTCAAGATATATATGGAGAAACTATAAAGGAAACGGTTGCTAGTTTTGGCCCTTTCCCCTAGCATATCCAAGTAGATGAAGTTTTTGTCAATTCATACTCAACAAATGTCCCTTATCTTGTTTGGTTTTTGTTTTATTTTCTATCTTTGATATTTTCTGGATCAATTATGTTTTTTTTTTAACTTAAGATTGTTTAAATAAATTACTTTCACCAAATTTTTGCTTATATTGGTTTTTGTCATTTTTTTGTGCTCAACCGATGACGATTCTACCTTAATATTCATAAATTAGTATATCTATGCATCACGATCCAAATGACTTTACTTGGTAAGGGAGTTGTTCTATAGCATTGAGCTATGTATGCTTACATAGAGAGGGCTCCTACATAATTATGAGTGTCTAGGTCTTAGTCAATCTTTGAACATGCTTTGACAAACTTTCAAGGCAAAATTGAACTCTGCTTATTTAAGAGAGAAATGATCTAGGTATTGTATGGTAAGCCAATGAATAAAATCCACCTCATTAACATCAATCTCTAGTCGGTCCCCTTTAATCTTTAATAAGATTTTAACTTGCTTTTTATCAGCTTGTGAACCTCAATAACCTACCCTAAGCTATTATGATACTTATGACAAGTCTAATAATCACTAATGTAAAGGGGCAAAAACATCAAGAAAGAGGGTGCAAAGTCAAGACCATAAGGATAGTTGAAGTTTAACTGAATTGGACTTAATATCTCAGATCTATCAAGATAGCAAAGGATCCATCCCTCAGAAGTAGACTCACTTTGATTTGCTCATCCATAGCTAGAAACATAAAATGGTGCAAACAAGATAACTCTCTTAGATCTAAAAAAAGAGAAAAACAAAACATAAAACAAAACAAAAGGAAAAAAAAGGAAAAAAAAAAGAAAAAAACCCAAAAGAGGGAGTTAACCCAAAAAGGCTGGTTTAGAAAGCCAACAAAGTTCTTCTTACCTAAAGCAAGCAGAAGACTCTCACTTAGTTTATAAGAATAGATTGACTTGAATTGGCCCAATCCAGCCAGAGATTCAACCAAAATCAAAGAATAACCATCTTTTCATATTTCCAAGTCCGCAATCTTGAAAGTCTTAGATTGGATATTCAAAAAAAGAAAAGACAGAATAATGGTCTTAAGTTTGGCAAAAGGAAAAGATCAAGAATTCTGCCAAATGATGGAAGAACATTCAAACTCTATTCATGAATCTAGATAACAAGATGCCTAGAAGAAGGAAATGGTGCCCAGAATTTAAGAATGCTTCTAATAGCATATAGTTCCGATAAGGAAGTTTATGGACTGAGGGTTTGTCAATAGTATCACACTAGCTCCAATTTAAAAATGGCCTTCATTTAACCCATGTCTCTTATAAACCCCATTTCAAGCCTATTAAAGACCTATAGAATTAATTCCTGAGTTTAGCATGGTAACTAGAGTTATTATGTTATAGATATATTGATTTGAAAAAGTTGAGTCCTGAGGTAAATTAACACTGATTTGACAAAGTCAACATTTAATTTTAAAAAAAATGTTTTCTTGTTATATAAACTTTCAAGTTAAAGGAATTATGTTGCATTGTCAAATTTCAAAGGACATAATGGGCAAAAGAGGGCTAATGAAAGGATCACTTGCAAGGTCATGTCATGAAGAAGCTACCAACTGATATGTTGAATCATAGTTTGAAATGGACATTTTTTGTGTCGCTAACTATACTACTTGGGCCCCCACTACTCATGCTTCCAACACTTTAGAAATAAAGCCATAGATGTGAAGGCTTCTATTGTTCTAATGCAATACAAGAATGAGCATCTGAAAATAATCAGTGAGAGCACTTCAGCTGATCACATCAGTCTATGAGTGAATAGAACCACTATAAGTATCACTCATGCATATCATGTATGCATGCATACATGAGCATATCACATTGTATTTTATTGCCTTGAGTTGCCTATTCTTTGAAAAGTAGATACCCAGTGAAGTAAACAACCAAAAGCAGATATGGAATCAAGGGGGGCATGAAAAGGCCATTGCAAAAAGAAAGAGAAGATGCATGACTGTGCAAAGAGCTAGATAAAATATAGATATCAATCAGAGCCTGCATGGGAACAAGATCATTGGTTTGAGCCTACATATGGGGCAAAACTTCCTCTTTTTAATTCTTGATTGTATGCGGTATAAAATATTTTCAAACTCACTTTCAATAAATTGCCACACATGAGGCAAAAAGAGGATAAGAGGGACAACTAACTAAAAAAATAGCTGAATTTTTTGCATAAGGAAGAACAAAGAGAAGATACGAAAGACAAAAGATCAATCTAGCTAGAAGAGCTAAAGCCAATGCAGACAATGTCTAAAGATGAAGATCCATTTTCAAGGATGAAATGTCCAAGGATGAAGATTCGTTATGAAAAGTGAAGACCTGATGAAGTAGGCTAGAAGAAAAACAAAACTTAAAGATGATAGAAAGTCAGCACAATCCATTGAAGGATGGAACAATGGCTAGAAGAAAGCCCATATTCTCAAATGAAAAAAAGGATGATCAAGCTAGAAGAGCTTAAATTTTAGGTCGAGAGCCTTAATCCAGTTTTGGGTTGAGAACCCTAATCCAGTCTTGGGTTGAGCACCCTAATCCCATTTTGGGTTGAGAACTAAAATCTAATATTGGGTTGAGAACCGAAATCCAATCTCGGGTCGAGTACCCAAATCAAATCCAATCTCGGGTCTAGTATCCAAATTAAATATAATCTCGAGCTGAGTACCTATCAGCGGGGATTTTCAACCCCACTCCCGGTGGAATGGTTCTTGCGACTTTGGTACTATTAGGCTTAGGGCCTTAGAGAAAACGGGCCTAAACTTGGAGAAAATAGAGTCGCCACCCGGATGGGCTGGGAAAAAGAAAAGGGTGGATGACTCAATTCTTAAGGAATCCCCAACCCCCTAATGGGTTTGGAAAGTTGGGTACGTGTGGGGAATGTGAGAAATGGTCCAGCACCCCCCACAATGCCTGGTTCATTGGAACCGTCCTCCTTTTCAGGTCTTAATATTATAAAATTCTTAAATATAATGATATTATCCATACTACATGCAATAATTAAAATAAAGCATCATTATATTAAAATCAAAACAATGTTCAAATAAAATAAATAAATGGACACCCATCCAAGGATGGAAACGTGTCCTTACATTGTCCAATGTCTAAAACTAAATAGGACACCCACCAAAAGGTGAAAATGTGTCCTTTACATTAATCCCAAAATATAAAATAATTTAAATTACATGAAAATTAATTAATGAGGTGCCCAATCATGGAAACATACCTCTTACAATTTTAATAAATAAATAATAATTGAAAACATATTCATCCATGATAAATTAAATAAATCAAACATTGAAATTAAATAAATCAATCATCAAAGATATATATTGAAGATGTAAATAAACCATTAATCAAAACATATAACAACATGCTTCTAACTTAAATTAAGCAAATAAAGATACAAGTTTAGGTTTACATCTCAATTTAGGGTTTCTTAATTAACATTTAGGGTTTTGGGATTTTGGAATTAACACAATTATTATTATTATTATTTGAAATATTTATCCTACTGTAATGAATTTGGAAAAATAGAATTGATTAGGATTTTATAGTTTTAAGAAAATAGTAGGGTTTTTGATTAATCAAATTAGGGTTTAGGGTTAATAAAATGCAATGAGGATTTTTAAAAAGAAATAAATTAGGGTTTGGTATTTATAAAAAATAATGTTTGTAGCTTACGATTTTACATGAATTAGGGTTTAGAAAATAAGATCAAAGTTTTGTAGTTTAGAAGAAATAAACTTCTGTGAAGATATATGAAAAAACTTTAATGAGGTTACTGTGAGGATATATTGACTAAATAATCATGCACTCGAAAAAACTTAAGCTAATAGATTACTGAATTTATTTTATATGAGTGACAATACAATATCATCAAAACTGGCAGAAATTAAAACCAGAGATGCATGGCTTACTGGAACTTTAATTAGACGAAGAATGAACATATTCCATATTTAAAATAATCAAAACATATAGAATTTATTTAACTTAAACATACCGTCATTTGTTGGCTCCACCAAAATTATTTAAATGAGATTCTGGATGAGCTTTGGCAAAGATAATAAGTACACTGCCTTTGTAGAGTTTTGTGTTGTTGATCTTCCTCATCTAGCCTTGCTGTTTCTTTTTGTTTATCAAGCTTGCTAGGGTTCATTGGTTAATTACTGAATTTTCTAGAGTTCCAGCAGCCAACCAAAAGCTAAAGGTTCCAAAGATCCCTTTTCAGGTTTTTCAAACCTGTATTTATAATCACTCTCTTAGGTTAAACCTCAAAATTTTCTTGTTTAAGAACGGTTTATTCTGATGCATATTGAATTCATGGGTTTGACACAAACTGATTCCATATTGATTTACTATTACTTGAATTCGATATAGACTTAGTCCGTCTCAAATTAAAATGACTTTATTTCAATAAAAACTGAACCCATATCGAAGTAGGTATCCGGATTTGACATGGAATTGAAAAATAATTGCCCATATTGGACTGGGAGATCCCCATTTTGATATAGGGCTATCCCATATCGAAATGGGACCCCATTTTGATATGGGACAGCCCCATATCGACCAAATTGGGGCTGTCCCAATTCGATATGGGATTGCCCCATATAGAATTGCGGCTTTTAATTCGATATGGGGAGACCCATATCAAATTGGGAGGCCCCTAATTCGTCCCAATTTGATATGGGGCTTTCCCATGTCGAATTGGATGCCCTAATTTGACATGGGACACCTCTACTGTAAAAACCATCCGGATTAAGTAAAAAAGCAACCAAACCTTAGAATCAAACTCATTTTAGGGTTTAGTGCACCGGTGTCTTGTAAAAACTAACCAAATCTTCTAAAACAGACCTAATTAGGGTTTTAAAAGTTTAATTGGCTTATTTTAGGTCTTATTACAATACATTAGTCTAATAGAATTAGCACCTGACTAGCTAGGGCCAAAATCAAGGATCTACAGTTTGCCCCCTGCTTGAATGATCTTGAATTTATTCAAAGAGTTAAAAGCAACGTGGTTTGAATTGATTTTGGACAAGGATGAATTTGGACTCAGAATGATTCAAATTCTAGATCTAAGGAGAGTTCTGGACTAAAAAATGATTTGGGTTATGGACTCGAAGTGAGTTCTGAACTCAAAAAAAAATTTGAGTTTTGGATCCGAAGTGATTTCTGGACTCAAAAAATGATTTAGGTTCTAGACTCGGAGTGAGTTCTGGACTCAAAAAATGATTTGGGTTCTGGACCCGGAGTGAGTTCTGGACTAAAAAAATAATTTGGGTTCTAGACCCGAAGTGAGTTCTGGACTCAAAAAATAATTTGGGTTCTAGACCCAGAGTGAGTTCTGGACTCAAAAAATGATTTGGATTCTTGACCTGGAGTGAGTTCTGGACTCAAAAAATGATTTGAGTTTCTGGACCCGTAGTGAGTTCTAGACTCAAAAAAATGATTTGGATTCTGGACCTGGAATGAGTTTTGAACTCAAAAAATAATATGGATTCTGAACCCAGAGTGAGTTTTGGACTCAAAAAATGATTTGGGTTATTGACCTGGAGTGAGTTCTCGACTAAAAAAAAATTTGGTTTGGGTTCTGGACTTGAGGTACCTGCGAAATTAATTATAGTTAGTAAAGTATTTTGCAAAAAAAATAGCTATTTTTTAATAGGTATCTATATATGCTTGCCCGCTGTGTGAAAAAAAATATTTAATGAGTAAAAATATTTTTTAGACACACAAAAATTGTATTCTCATAATAAATATCAACTTACCGTGTGCTCATGTACTATAAATAATTGACAAGATACTATCAGATGATACAACTGCCTTTTGTTTTATTATTTATTTTCAATTTTCATTTGCTTTTTCTGACATTAGCAAAGTGCATGAATTATTGTAATTTTAGCTTTTACTCATTATAAATACAGAACACTCCCTTTTCAGAGTATGTATTTCATATTACAATCACATTTACTCAAATTTTGAAACTTCAACCAGGTTACCAGCTCCAACAAATTCATTTTCACAGGAGACGAAGAATTTGAATTATCAACATATAAAGAATTATGGCAACAAATCAACATGCGTCGAGGAATGAACCTCGTATAGATCCGAAGTTGCGAGCTTACCTTAGGAACAACGGTTTGGATCGAGTTCCTATTTTAGCAGGAATGAACCTCCACCAGAGTTGTCGAGAAAAAACACAAGTATTTTTATTTTATTATTTATTTCTTCATATATTTTTACATATTTATGTATATTTATTTATTTTTTATATTATCATTTTTGTAGCAAACATATTATATATTTATTCTATAATTTTATTAAGGTAGTGAAAATAAATTAATTATTTGTAAAAACTAAAGTAGGCAATCCATAGTGAAAAAATTATTTATCTACACGAGAAATGAAAGTAGTTAATTGATGAACATAAAAATAAGGTTGAAAATTTATGGTACAAAATAATGAAAATTTTAAAGTGTTCATAAAAATTAGTATGACATGAAACCATAATTAATGGTATGAATATAATTACCCGGCTGGTCTTACTTTTATTATTGCAGTATGACAGCTGTGTGATCCATGGTAGTGGAAATGTCCACAAGGCACGCCAATGGTACGAGCGAGTGCCACCGGCTATTCGGAGAATGATCCGCGAATGTGGTTTCAAAGAATTTATATTGCAACTGCTAACTAAAGGGTTTCAAATCGACAGAAGCTTGATTCAGGTCCATTAAGGAGATGACCATTGGTCCGATTGACTTCACGACAATAACGGGTTTAAAGTGTGATGGAATTCTCGTCCCATTGACTAATAATATATTAACTGTGGATGAAATTTGACAGTTGATCGGTTTAAAGCCTAGGTATAAAGGTGCATGCAAGATCAAATATGAATGCATTCATCAGTACTAGTTGAGGCAGACCAGGCCCGTGCAAGGGGAATGGGTGGAAAGGTACACCCGTGGATTCTTGTTGTATCTGTTAGCCATGACCATTTTATGCAGCACTGAGCTATCGATCCACCTGCCAGTCCTATGCACTTTGTCTGATTTTGAGCTCTTGCCATATTATGCTTGGAAAGAGGCAAGCATGGCCTGTCTCTATCACGTCTTTGACAAAATTAGTAGGAATAAAAGATCATTTATAGGTTTTATGGTTGTCACTGAGGTATGAATCTTGAATTTGATATATTCGAATGATGCATATTAGCAAGATTGATTTTTTTTTGACAGGTTTGGGCATATGAACACAATTTGGTGAGGGCACCTAGTGTTCAGGGGAGATGGATGGGGTTTCCCAAGATTAGGCCGTTGGTTGTCTGGTCATAAAGAAGTGCCCGGTAATCGTTATGTGCACTCTCAGCATTATCAGCTAAGCTGCCTGACCTGAGATAAGGTAAAAGATAAAATTAGTATTATTGTTGAATTTTATAAAGAGAAATTACTTACCTTTGGCATCGTTTGTAGGTAAACATAGTTTGGTGGAGAGCTGAGGAGAGGGCAATCTAGATCGCTGGCATGAACAATGCATTGCCCCTATAGAACTCTCGCCGAATTATTGTCGAGCCTGAGTCTAGTGGCTGGTTCCTTGGTGAAAGGGTTCATAATTGGTTTCTTGGCCTAGATCAGAGGCGAGTACTAGCCAACATCCCCACATCTTTTCTTACTTGTATATCTATGCCAAGGAATGCATGGAGACATGTCCAAAATGGATATGATATTGAGGCGCTCTTGCTTCAACCAGACTTATCATATAATGAGTTCATATGGGATCAACTGTTGCACTTTGAAGTTGCTCCAGATGGGCTTGAAGATTTTGAGGAAGGAGAAGAAGGGGGTGATATCATGGAGGAAGGAGGTGACGAGGAAGAGGGAGATGATGGTGAGGAAGGTAGCGGGGATGAAGAGGTTGAGGATGCGGATGAGCTTCCTTCTCATTCTCATGGTGATGTTGGAGCTGGCACTTCTCAGGTAAAGATTTATCATTGCAACTGTTCCTTTTTAACTTTTCTTGACTATTTGCATGACTACTGCAGATTGTCGACTCATTTGGTACTGAGCCTAGACCTTCCACCGTTGTTCTGACTCAACTGCCATTCTCACTAGTGCAACAGCAGTTTTATCCATTTGCTCCTTCCTATTAGCCAGTGTGTTGTCTTATCCGCAGGGCTTTGATATGAATTATTTGTCTATTTTTCCTATTTTAATTTACATATGCTGAATGTATGCATGAAAATGTATGAACTTAATTTTTCTTTCTAGCTTACAGTGAATGCTTGAGGAGCAGAACCGAAAGTTACGAGAGGATTTGGCCGCTAGTTGCTAGCGTGCGGATGATCTTGAAAGGAACTTTCGAGAATTTAGATTTCAAGGTTATAGAGATCCCGATGCTTTCTTATCAAGGAGGCCCCAAACAGATGATCATGACACATCACTTCCCTTTACAGACTTTAATCATGATAGAAGTGATTTTCGTGATTCAGGCGCTTCTTTTTCGGGAGGAACCGGGACAGATGATGTGCTCTCACTTCCAACCGGTGATGACTTTTTGAGTGCTTTATTTAACTATAGACCTCCGCCTTCATCACAGTGATCAGCTTGTATGAAATTAATTGTACTAGCTTGTATGAATTTAACTGTACATAAATAAACAAAGTGGTTGTAATCAATTCGTGAACAGTAAACTATAATTAATATAATACTTTGACTTTTTTTTGGATTTCTTTTTTTGGATTTTTTTTACTTTTCTTTTTCTTTTTACATATATACATGAATTCACATAGACATTTCAATGACCATGTCGGATTCACATTATACGAATTTGTTAAATTGATAATCCAAAACCTACACATATTAGGCTTAACAACTTCCCATTTCAAAATGAAAATCCTTCTTCGACATGGATAAAGATATGAAGCCCTAATTCCACAAAGATTTCTTTAAGCAACGTAATCTTCAGCCAGCAATTATTTAAATTACAAATCAGTTTCTCTTCCTCAATGTCCCAAGCAGTAACATTCTCTAGTACAATTTCCTATTGTTCTAATCTTTTATTCCAAGATTCAGCTTCTGTCATTCCTGACTCTCTTTGACAATAGCAATTTTCATACCATCACTATGACTGAAAGTAATTTAAAGAAGATGAAAAATTTATTTAAAATTATCGAGGCAACAAAGTGGGAACAAATATCATGGTCTAAACTCAACGTTTTGAAGTATTTTCAAAATGTCAAATTAGATCAATCATTTCTACATGTCATTGCTTCCTTTTGGGATAAAAAACTAGGACTTTTAAGATAAACAACTTTGAGATATGTCTTATAATTGAGGAATTTGAGGCTATTCTTAGTTATCCGAGTGACCGACCAATGGCATTGCCCATACTTGGCTCTAAAACTCAACACAAGATGTAGATGCTTTTTCAACTGTCAAAACCCGAAGTTCTACAATTGATAAGAGGTGAGAAAATTGCTTGGTCCCTTATTTGACTTTTGCACTTCTCACTTGGCTCCTACCAAAACTTGGGGATGCATGTTTTGTCTTTGCTTGCTTGGCCAATTCTTACTTGTTTCTTCTAATGGCGATATCTATCCACGAGTATTGGATATCATAGACCAAATGGAAGGAAGCTTGTCACTAATTCCCATGATCTTAGCTGAGACTTTAGTTGGACTGGACCAATTTAAATCTAGATTGTCAAGGAGATTGGCCGGGAGTCCGTTGTTGCTTTAGGTAACCTCTTAAATCGCCCTTTCAGGTTTTCAATTTAGGCCCCTTTTTATTTATTGCTCTAATTTTTGCCTAGTCTGCCCTTGTGGGTTTTTGGAACTAGGGAGCCGTCCTTATTTTTGCCTAAGCAGCCCTTTCGGGTTTTCAACTTAGTAGACCCTTTTTTATATTGGTTCTAATTTTTTTCATAGACCGCCCTTATAGGTTTTTGGAACTAGGGAACCACCCTAATTTTTACTTAGGCTGTCCTTGAGATTTTCGACCTAACAAGACACTTTTTTTTAAATTCCTTTCTTGTGCTTATAGATTTGGCTTCAAGAGCATCTCTACTTGCTCAACACTCCATCTATGGATTTTTCTAGATATTTGTCATGACATCACTCTGCTAGGAAACTACTCCACCCTGCTTCCTCATATGTCGACTGGGTTGACTGGATCCACTCACACGCTGCAGTCAACATCCGTTGGTTAGTACCTTGGTAGAAGATTTCTCGTATCACCATTCGGATGTATTTGATGTATGTTCCTCTTGCAACCCTTCATCGAGGTACTTGCTATGATCCTTGCCGGCTTGACCGTCAGTATGGAGCTGAGCCTTGAGGTTCTGAGTTTACTCTTGACTTGAACATGCCTTGTCTGACTGAAGCCTTCTTGGATCGGCTGAAGCAAAGCTAGCCTGCATGCTACACTTATCATCTGCCATAAATTTTACATTTGTCAATTTCTTTAGAAAAAATATTGTTAGGATATAAAAATAATGAAAACAATAATAAGAGATTTTTTTTCCTTTTATAATTTGTCATCATGTTTCACTATTGTGTTTATTTGTTTTATCCATATTTGGTCAAATACTTGAAATAGTGCACATAGAATAATTTTAATTTTAATTCTATTTCATTAAATTGGGGAATAACCAAACATAAAGCCAGCATACACAAGATCACTCGTGTTGCCAACTAGCCCTTCGGGTTTTCTAATTGACAATTTTCTCTTGCTTAGCCTAATTATTGCCTAGCCTGCCCTTTTGGATTTTCGAAACTAGCGGACTGCTCTAACTTTTGCTTAGGCCACTGCCCTTTTGGGTTTTTAACCTAGTGAGCTCCTTTTTTTATACATAAAACCTCTTCAGCCTGTCAATGTTCACTGGCTCACTAAACTCATTCCTCTCCATGTCTGATAACTTGACTGCACCCCTGTTCATGACTTGCTTTACAATATATGGTCCTTCCCAATTAGGCCTAAATTTTCCTCTTAGATCAGAGACATTAGGCTTACATTGCTTCAACACTAAGTCACCGACTCTGAACTTTCTTACCCTAACCCTTCTATTATAGGTCCGAGTTATCTTTCTTTGATATAGCTAACGATGATACAGTGCTTTTAACTTCCTCTCTTCTAATAAAGCTAATTGTGTGTATCTGCTCACTACTCACTCCATCTCAGGCAGTTCAACTTCCAGGACCACTCTTAACGACTTTATCTCTATCTCAATTGGCAACACTGCTTCCATCCCATAAACCAAAGAGAACAATGTCATTCCAGCCGGTGTTCTCACACTTATTTTGTATCTCCACAAAGCAAAAGGAAGTATTTATGACCAATCCTTGTATGTCTTGGTCATCTTAGACAAAATCTGCTTGATTGTCTTATTTGTTGCTTTTACTGCACCATTAGCCTTCGGTGTATAAGGGGAGGATCAATGATGACGGATTTGGTACTTCGAGAATAAGTCCTTAATTGCACCTTGAAACTATACCCCATTGTCTAATATCAAATTGTGTGGGACCCCATACCTGCAGATGAGATTCTTTTCAATAAATCTAGCCATTTGCCTTGCCCCTAGTTTCTTGAAAGATTTAGCTTCGACCCATTTTGAAAAATAATCCACTACTACTACAATAAAATGGTGATAGTTTGAATCCATCAGATGTATCTCTCCTATAATGTCAATCCCCCAAGTTGCAAAAGGCCAGCATGAAGACATAGAGTGCAATTCTTCAGGAGGCATGTGATTTAGATTACCATACATTTGACATTGCTGGCATTTCTTCACAAATTCAATGCATTCTCTCTCCATGGTCAACTAGTAGTAGCCTTGTCAAATTATCTTGTTAACTAGGGCCAAACCACTCATGTGTGGACCATAACTTCCTCCATGTATTTTTGACATGATACGTTCGACTTCAGGCTTTCTCAGGCATCTCAAGTGCACCCCATCAGACCATCTTCGATACAACTCTCTATGAAAGGTGGTGTATTGTAAGGACTATCGCCTTATGGGTCTTCTTTCTTTCCTTGTTGCCCCCAAAGGGCATTCCTTACTCTCTAAAAATAGTTTTATGGTGTCATACCATGTGTCATGGTCTGTATCAGCTTCCATGATTGTCTCATATTCAAAGTAAGGGGTTGATGAACTAGTCAAAACCAGAGGCTTAAGAAATAAATTTACAGGATTCTCCCATAACAAAGCCAGTGTGGCTAGGGCATCAGCCATCTGGTTTTCTTCTCTTGGTAGGTTTATAAACCTGCACTCCTTAAAATTCTTCTCGTATCACCATTTGGACATTTTTAATGTATGTTCCTCTTGCTGCCCTTCATCCAGGTACTTGCTATGATCCTTGCCGACTTGACAGTCAGTATGGAGCCGAGCCTCAAGGTTTTGAGTTCACTCTTGAATTGGACATGCCTTGTCTGACTAAAACCTTCTTGGATCGGCTGAAGCAAAGCTGGCCTACATGCTACACTTATCATCTGCCATAGATTTTACATTTGTCAATTTCTTTAGAAAAAATATTGTTAGGATATAAAAATAATGAAAACAATAATAAGATATTTTTTTCCTTTTATAATTTGTCATCATGTTTCACTATTGTGTTTATTTGTTTTATCCATATTTGGTCAAATACCTAAAAATAGTGCACATAGAATAATTTTAATATTAATTCTATTTTATTAAATTGAGGAACAACCAAACATAAAGTCAGCATACATAAGATCACTCCTGTTGCCAACTAGCTCTTTCGGGTTTTCTAATTGACAATTTTCTCTCGCTTAGCCCTAATTATTTCCTAGCCTGCCCTTTTGGATTTTCAAAACTAGTGGACTGCTCTAACTTTTGCCTAGGCTGCCACCCTTTTGGTTTTTAACCTAGTGATCTCCTTTTTTTTATACATAAAACCTCTTCAACCTGTCAATGTTCACTGACTCACTAAACTCGTTCCTATCTATGTTTGATAACTTGACTGCACCCCTGTTTATGACTTGCATTACAATATATGGTCCTTCCCAATTAGGCCTAAATTTTCCTCTTGGATCAGAGACATTAGTCCTACATTGCTTCAACACTAAGTCGCCGACTCTGAACTTTATGAACCCTTCTATGTAGGACCGAGCTATCTTTTTTTTTGATACAGCTGATGATGATATAGTGATTTTAACTTCCTCTCTTCTAATAAAGCTAATTGTGTGTATCTGCTCACTACCCACTCTGACTCAGGCAGTTCAGCTTCCAGGACCACTCTTAATGACTTGATCTCTATCTCAATTGGCAACACTGCTTCCATCCCATAAACCAAAGAGAATAATGTCATTCCAGTCGGTGTTCTCACACTTATTTTGTATCCCCACAAAGAAAAAGGAAGTATTTCTAACCAATCCATGTATGTCTTGGTCATCTTGGATAAAATCTGCTTGATTGTCTTTTTTGTTGCTTCTACTGCACCATTAGCCTTCGGTCTATAAGGGGAGGATCGATGATGATAGATTTGGTACTTCGAGAATAAGTCCTTAACTGCACTTTGAAACTGCACTCCATTGTCTGATATCACACTGTGCGGGACCCCATACCTACAGATGAGATTCTTTTCAATAAATCTAGCCATTTGCCTTACCCCTAGTTTGTTGAAAGATTTAGCTTTGATCCATTTTGAAAAATAATCCACTGCTACTGCAATAAAACAAAGACAGTTTGAAGCCATCGGATGTATCTCTCCTATAATGTCAATACCCCAAGTTGCAAAAGGCCAACATGAAGACATAGAGTGTAATTCTTCAGGAGGCATGTGATTTAGATTACCATACATCTGACATTGCTGGAATTTCTTCACAAATTCAATGCAATCTCTCTCCATGGTCAACCAATAGTAACCTTGTCGAATTATCTTGTTAACTAGGGCTAAACCACTCAAGTGCAGACAACAACTTGCCCCATGTATTTTTGACATGATACGTTCAGCTTCGGGCTTTCTCAGGCATATCAAGTGCACCCCATCAGGCCATCTTCAGTACAACTCTCCATGAAAGGTGATGTATTGTAAGGACCATAGCCTTATGGCTCTTCTTTCTTCCTTTGTTGCCCCCAACGGGTATTCCGTACTCTCCAAAAATAGTCTTATGGTGTCATACCATGCATCATGGTCTGTATCAGTTTCCATGATTTTCTCATATTCAAAGCAAGGGGTTGATGAACTGGTCAAAACCAGAGGCTTAAGAAATAAATTTGCAGGATTCTCCCATACCAAAGCCAGTGTGGCTAGGGCATCAGCCATCTGGTTTTCTTCTCTTGGTAGGTTTATAAACATGCACTCCTTAAACTTCTTCTTCATCATGGTCAAGTAATGGTGGTACGATTTTAGCTTCTCTTCTTTTAACTCCCACTCTCCATTTACTTGGGATACTACTAGCAATGAATCACCAAAGACTTGTACCTTATCCACCTTCATAATCATTAGAGTTTCCAAACCAAAAATACATGATTCATCTTCTTGGATAAAGGGATAAGCTCCCCCTCGAGTGATTCTAGTATGACTCCCAAACCTTCTCCTTTCCTATTCACTGCTCCATCGAAATACATTTTCCATCCTTGTACTTCTATGGCCTCTAACTGTTCATCAGGAAATTCTAAGACTACCTCTTCGTTATCCGGTAATGGTTGTTGGGCTAGAAATTCTACCACCGCTCTACCTTTGATTGTTTTCCTGATTACATTCTCAATCTTAAATTCTTCCAATATTATCAACCATCACCCATACTTCCCAATCAAAGAGGGTGTCTCCCTTAAGTACTTCACTGGGTCCAACCTGAAAATTGCTTGCACACTATAAGATTGAAAATAATTCCTCAACTTCTTAGAAGTCCAAACCACAGCTATATAGGCCTTTTCAATGATACTATACTTAATTTCATAAGACAGGAGCTTTCTACTCAAATAGTAAATTGTGTGCTCAACCCCCGACTCATCTGCTTGGGCTAGCATGGCTCCTATTGACTCTTTTTCTACTGCTAAGTATAGTAATAAGGGTTTACCAAGTTTAGATGGTTTCAAAATAGGTAGATTTAGCAGATACTCTTTTTTATGCTCAAAATCCTTTTGACACTCTTCATTCCACATGTGATGTGGCTGGGCCAAGCCCTTCCCAAGAGGTCATCCATCCTGGTACTTACCCTACACCTGCACGCTTAACCGAAAAGAACGCTAACCATTTCTACCAAAAGCTTAAGCTGTCAGTAGAGGTGCACCCATTTTTTTTATTTGGATCAAACATGGGCTCACCAATCTCTTTCAACTTTATGAGCCACCTTATCGAACCTGATCCACAGCCCTCCAAACCCTCAGACATATAATTCACTCCCTCTTTAAGAAGGTTTGATAAGTGCACAATTGATGATATTTTGCCCCTATTTCTTAATATGATTATTATCCAATTGAGTTTAATTTGTTTGTTTAAGTGCTTTTTAGGGTTAGTTTCAGGAATTCTTTGTATTTTGAGGCTTATGGTCATTTCAGAGGAATTACAGATGAAAGTAGAAGAAAAGAGCAAAATTCTTCAAGTAACACGCCCATGGACATGGGCGTGTCAATGGACGTGCCCTTGATACTGCCATACAGAAGTATTGACACACCCAGTGACATGGGCGTGTCACCAAGTGTGCCTATTGCAATGATTCACAGTGGCTATGACACGCCCAGTGATATGGGCGTGTCACTGGACGTACCTTATATTCAAAATCCTAGTGGCAATGACACGCCCAGTGACATGGGCGTATCAATGGGCGTGTCAGAAGAAAATATCTGCACTATAAATGCTGAGCTGAAGCACGAATTAGGGATCCGATTTTAATATTTTACAACTTAGAGCCGACTTCTAAAGCAAGGAGGAGAGTTTTGGAGCTGAGATTGAAGGTGAAGACATATTTTAAACAAGATCTAAACTAAGATTCAAGTGAAGAAATACGAATTATTCGCAATGGATTGTTTGGATTCTTTTTCTTATTTCTCTTGTTCTGGTTTTCTGGTTTTGAACATGAACTAACTCATTCTTTATCTAGATATTGATGAACTCTAGCTTTATTGTATGGATTGAATAATTTAATTTAATTAAATCATTTGATTGAGTTGTTTTATTCTTATGATGCTTAATAATTTATTTCTAATTGATAATAGCATGCTTATTGATTGGTTGCATTTTCATATTATTGACTTGAGAAAGCTTGATATGAATTGAATACTCATAAGGATTGAGGATTGATTGGAGTACTAGAGATAGACTTACAGGAACCTTTGGTTTACAATTCCTTATTCTTAATGCATGATCTACTTAATTATATTTGAGATGAGATTCCAGCATTCTACTTAGTGATTAGGGATTAATTCGCTTGAGAAATGTTTTAGTCTAATTTAGAGGAATACCAATTCAATTCTATTATTTGGTTTAATTGAATTGATTTTCATAAATATAATTGTTGCTAGGGGGATTCAATATCTGGATAGTATTCTCATCATCAATCAATTCATTCAACACTCAATCTCTTTCTATTTTCAGTTATTAAGTTAATTATCTTTAATTACAAAACTTCACAAAACTAATGATTTGCTAAACAATAGCTAAAATTTGCACTAGTACTTAGCCTTGTCCCCAGTGGAACGATAACTCACTCACTACTTTATAACTTGAGTGACCCGTGCACTTGCGGTATTGCAATAGCGTAGTTTCGCATCATCAAGTTTTTGGCGTCGTTGCCAGGGACAACAGTTTTCAATATTAGTAATATAATTACGATTGTTGATTTAGTTTTTATTGTATTTTCTTTTAACATAAGTTCTTGCTTTTTGACTGTCATTCTAGGTACTTCTTCCTGTTTATGACCCGAGCTAGCTCTTCCCAACTTTTTGAATTAGATCAAGAGTTAGAGAGAACATTGAGGAGAAGGCAAAAGGAAGAAGAGGAAACAGTTTTGGCAGAAACAAAACCGAACTTTGAAGATCTCATCTTACAAGAAGAAATGGCAAAAAATGAGCCAAGGACAATGTAAGAGTTTGCTAGGCCTACTCTTAATGGGGCTGAATCAAGTATACAAAGACCGGTGATTGCTACAAATAAATTCGAGATAAAGACAAATGTCATTCAAATGGTGTAGCAGACTTGTCAGTTTGATGGATTTTCGGACAAAGATCCTAATGCACACATTGAAACTTTTCTAGAAATATGTGACACATTCAAGATACAGAATGTCTCTGAAGATGCAATTAGGCTGAGGTTGTTCCCATTCATACTCAGAGACCAACCTAAGAAGCGGCTGAAGTCTTTCCCTCCTAACACTTTCACTAAATGGGGCCAACTAGCAGAAAAATTTTTAGAGAAGTATTTTCCACCGTCCAAGACTGATAAGTTGAGGAATGATATTTCCTCTTTTCTCCAACTAGATGGTGAAACTCTGTATGATGCTTGGGAAAGATTTAAGGATTTATTGAGAAGATGTCCTCACCATGGCCTGCCGCTGTGGCTTCAGATCCAAACTTTCTACAATGGATTGAGTTACTCACGTAAGCAGTCCATCAATGCAGCCGGTGGAGGTACCATAAATAATAAAACACCTGAAGAAGTAAGGGATTTGATTGAAGACATTGCCCTTACAAATTATCAATGGCAAACCCCAAGGGAACAAGGAAGATTAAGGGTTGTTGGTTCACATCAATTGGATCTCGTAGTTGCTTTGACAACACAATTGGAAGTAATGAACAAAAAGATCGATTCTTTAGCTTCTTCTTCAGGGAAAGTGATGCAGGTGATGTCCTGTGAATGGTGTGGGGGTGGACATCAAAGTCAAGATTGCCAAAGTGGTAACATGTTTACTAGGCAAGAGCAAGTAGATTATGTTGGAAACATGCCAAGGCAACAGCAGAATAACCCTTACAGCAACACGTACAATCCAGGGTGGAGAAATCATCCTAATTTCTTATGGAATAATCAGAATAATCCACAAACCTCCCCCTGGATTCCAGCAGCCCCAAGATCAACAAGCTGCCCCTCCAAGAAAGAGTAATTTGGAGGACATGATGGAGAAATTTATAGCAGCTTCTGAAACCAGACTCCAATAAACTGAATCCACCCTTAGAAATCAGCAAGCTTCTATTCATAATTTGGAGAATCAAGTGGGGCAAATTGCCAAGCTGCTCAGTGAGAGACCACAAGG
This sequence comes from Garcia nutans, assembly GCA_947685225.1. NCBI lineage: Eukaryota > Viridiplantae > Streptophyta > Magnoliopsida > Malpighiales > Euphorbiaceae > Garcia > Garcia nutans. Next base: position 18,101,392 of record CANTUV010000006.1, on the reverse strand, counting down.
GAGTTTACCTAGCAGCACTGAGAAAAATCCTAAAGAGCAGCTTAAGGTAATTACACTAAGGAGTGGAAAAGAGATCAAGGGTAATGTGGATGAGAAAAGAGGAGAAGTGGTAGAGTAAAGGGATGATGTACAAGAAAAAGAAAAAGAAGACGATCCTCCTGTCACTTCGGGAGAGAAAGCTACACTAGAAAGTGAGAAAGAGAAGCAGCCACAAGACAGCAGCCCCATAATGAAGGAATACCGACCTAGAGTACCATATCTGGCAAGGTTGAATAAGGACAAGATTGATGCTCAGTTCGGTAAGTTTCTTGAACTCTTTAAACAGTTGCACATTAATATTCCATTTGCAGAGGCTTTGTCACAGATGCCTAAAGATGCTAAATTTTTGAAAGATATCCTTTCTAACAAAAGGAAACTTGAGGAAGTGTCTTTAGTGCATTTATCTAAAAAGAGTTCGACGATTTTTCAAAGGAGGTTACCTAAGAAGTTAAAAGATCCAGGTAGTTTTACCATTCCATGTTTGATCGGTAACCTTGAGGTTAAAAGTGTATTAGCTGATTTGGAGGCTAGTATAAGTGTTATGCCCTATAAAATGTTTAAAGAGTTAGGCATTGGTAAACCTAAACCAACACTTATGACCATCCAACTTACTGATAAGTCAGTAGTCCACCCTCATGGCATTATAGAAGATGTGTTGGTAAAAGTTGGAGATTTCATTTTCCCCAATGATTTTGTTGTCATTGATATCGATGAGGATGCGGATGTTTCACTTATTCTTGGTAGGCCATTTTTAAATATAGCCCATGCCCTTATCGATGTTCATGATGGCACATTAACTTTGAGAGTGGGTGGTGAGAAAGTTATTTTTAGGATACATGATGCTATGAAACATTCACTTTCACTTGATGAGGCGGAATCATGCAATGATATTATTGAGCATGAGACCATCAATTGTGTTACTAACATTGTTTCCAAAGATCCCCTTGAGTTGTGTTTTTTGCAGGAAAATGTTGAGGATCAAGAAGCAATGGGGCAGCTCGCTTTTCTTAAAGCAAGAAAATCATTCAAATGTAGGGCATATGAGACTTTTGAGATGCCAAAGGAAGAAAAGCCAAAACCATTGGTGATTGATCCACCCAACTTGGAACTAAAGCCCCTTCTAGATCACCTTGAGTATGGATTTCTGGTGGAGAAGAAGAAATTGCCAATAATTCTGAGTTCCCACCTATCTGCTAAGCAGAAGGAAAAGCTTATCCAGTTATTGCAGAAACATAAGAAAGTGATAGCTTGAAAGATAGCAGACATCAAGGGTATCAGTCCATCCTATTCACTCACAAGATACTGATGGATGATGAATTCAAGCCAGTAGTGCAACACAACGGAGACTAAACCAAAAGATGAAAGATGTAGTGAAGGTTGAAGTGATAAAACTATTTGATGCATGGATTATATATTCGATCTCGGATAGCTCTTGGGTGAGCCCAGTCCAGGTAGTACCAAAGAAAAGGGGGATGACGGTGGTCCCTAATGAAAATGATGAGCTGATTCCAATAAGAACAGTTACTGGTTGGAGGTTTGCATAGACTACAGGAAATTGAATGATGCAACTAGGAAGGACCATTTTCCTTTGCCCTTCATCGATCAAATGTTGGAGAGGTTATCCGGACACGAGTATTATTTCTTTTTGGATGGTCTTTCAGGCTATTTCAAAATTCCTATCGCCCTGGAAGACCAAGAGAAAACTACATTCACCTACCCATATGGGACATTTGCATATCGAAGAATGCCATTTGGGTTATGTAATGCACCTGCGACATTTCGGAGGTGCATGGTGGCAATCTTTAATGAACTTGTTGAGGATATTATGGAGGTGTTTATGGATGATTTCTCGGTCTATGGTAACTCATTTGAAAGATGTTTGGAAAATCTTGAAAGAGTCTTGATGAGATGTGAGGAAACCAATTTAGTGCTTAATTGGGAAAAGTGTCATTTCATGGTTGGGACACAAAATTTCAAGCAAGGGCATTAAGGTGGATCGGGCTAAGGTAGACACCATTGATAAGTTACCACCACCCACATCTGTGAAGGCCATTAGAAGTTTTCTATGACATGCCGGTTTTTATTGGAGGTTCATACGAGATTTTTCTAAGATAGCCCTTCCACTAACAAGACTCCTTGAGAAGGACATGGATTTTGTTTTTGATGAGGAATGTTTTAGGGCATTCACAACTCTTAAGGAGAAATTGACCCATGCTCCAATCATGGTAGCTCTCAATTGGAATCTACCATTCGAATTAATGTGCGATGCAAGTAACTTTGCAGTGGGAGCAGTCTTGGGTCAACGCAAGGAGAAATACTTCCAGCCTATCTACTATGTAAGCAAGACTTTGAACACAGCTCAAGCTAATTACACAACTACAGAGAAAGAGCTGCTAGCTGTGGTTTTTGCTTTTGACAAGTTTAAATCATATCTAATCTTGTCAAAAGTGATTGTTTATATAGATCATTCGGCTTTGAGGTACTTATTTGCAAAAATTGATGCTAAGCCTAGGCTAATCCGTTGGGTTTTGTTGTTGCAGGAATTTGACTTGACGATTCAAGACAAGAAGGGAGCTGAAAATCTGGCAGTAGATCACCTTTTTTGCTTAGAGAATCCAACCTTGGAGAGGTTTGAAGAAGGGGACATTGATGATCACTGCCCCGATGAGCAGCTGTACGCCATGGTAAGTGAGGTAAGTAATTTAAATTTTGAAACACCTTGGTTTGCAGATTTTGCTAACTATTTAGCTGTTAGGGAACTTCCTAAGGACTTAACTTATCAAGAAAGAAGAAATTCTTTTCCGATTTAAAGTATTATTTTTGGGAGGATCCCTTTTTGTTTAGATTATGTAAGGATCACATGATCCGATGATGTGTGGCATGGCTCGGAATAATGAACATTCTTAGTCAATGCCATGCTGGACCAGCTGGTGGTCATATGGGAAGCCAATAAGACTGCTCAAAAGGTACTAGAATCAGGATTTTATTGGCCCACTTTGTTTAGGGATAGCTACGAATTTGTGAACCATTGTAATCATTGCCAAAGGACTGGAAACATTTCATCTCATGATGAGATGCCCCAAAATGGAATTTTAGTGTGAGGTCTTTGATGTATGGGGATCAATTTTATGGGACCGTTTCCAAATTCCTTTGATAACAAATATATTCTTGTAGCTATAGATTATGTCTCTAAATGGCCTAAAGCCCAAGCCTTGGCAACCAATGATGCCAGGGTAAGGATGAAGTTTTTGAAAAAGTTGTTCTCTCGATTTGGTACACCGAAAGCAATCATAAGTGATAGGGGTACTGACTTTTGTAATGTTCAGCTTGAGAAAGTTTTCAAAAGATTAGGAGTTACACATAAGTTTGCTTGTAACACCCCGGTACCCCATATACGCACACCGCATGCAACCACATTTGTAATATACGTATCACAGATACAGGAGTGTCATGGTTTATATTAAACAAACCAATCTTTCATCTTTAACATATAAGCATCATAAGTCAGTTCGAGTAAACTTAAAACATTTAACTCATGTTATAGAAATCAATAGAGAAAACATTCCTTGTTAAAATACATATACATATCTTCATTACCCCAAAAGTTTATCAAAAACACTATGTTCCAAACATTTGTTAAATAAGCAGCGGAAAATACATATGTATATATATCAAAATCAATGTTTACAAAATATAAAGTTTATACATGTTTGACAGTTCATCTCTGATCTTGAAGTCCACAACCAACACTTCACAAGCCTAGACTCAACTCGGTCTAGCTGAATTCTCCAGTTCAACCGGATCTACCATGTCATCTACGCGATGAACCACAATCGCGCTAAGCCATAGGCTTAGTGGTACAAACCACAATAACAATATGATTCAATGTAATGCCAATTTCATACTTTTAAGAATTAGAAACAATACACAAGAATATCATATTTCTTAACATTACTTTTCATTATATTATTCGATTGTTTCATCATTCATGATTCACATTTAAGCAAAGACAAGCATGGGTCCAACAGAAACTAATATATCATTCAAATTCCAGAGTTAATGTTTTGGTCCAATAATCACATTTATCAAGCCCGTAGGCGAATCATTATCATAATGAGAAACATCTCATGTGTAACATCCCAACTAGGCTTCAAGGATTAGGCCTAACCAAGCTTTAAGGGGAGCATAGCATCAACCCAACTTGGCTTCAAGGACCAAGCCCAACCCATCTTCAAGGGATTGTTACTTTTAGGCATGCCACTAATAACAAAACTCTGAAAATTGAATAACACATTCGGCACACAATTCTTTTATTATTTCATTATCAATTCCATTCTCATTTTCTCATAATCATCTAGGCAACCATGCCCCAATTATTTCATTTATATCATTATAGCCAACAACAATGGCTTCACATCTCATCCTTAGGGTATACATAACCAATTACATTGTACATACATTTTGAATGATCATTTTATCTTTCACATTATGCAAATCATAGCATTAATTAAATGTATCAACAATGTAATAGATTACTTAACACATTTATAATCAAATTTGTTAAGTTCCAAAGTCATGTAAATGTATGCAATCATATAGGGTTTGTACTTACCTCAAGAGCAACTCACCCCAATCTAACCACTTCCTCTTCCAAGAATCCTTCAACACTTGGATTAGGGCAACTCAATCTCTTCAAAACCTAATCCAAAAGTGATTATACACACTCACTTAGAGATACACATAAGAAAATAAGGATAAGAGCTAACTAGGGCAAACTCTACACATGACACGCTCAACAATACGAGCGTGTCCCTGACCGTGCCCAAAACCCACAACACAGAAGCTTTGACATGCTCAGTGACATAGGCGTGTCACTGGCCATGTCAATTCTCCTCTAATACAGTGGCTATAAAATGCTCAATGACATGGGTGTGTCACTGGTCGTGTCAATCCATCAACATCACAGTAGCTATGACACGCTCAGTGACATGGGCGTGTCACTGGATGTGTCAATATTACTCCAACACAGAAGCTGTGACATTCTTAGTGACATGGGAGTGTCACTGGTTGTGTCACCCATCCAGAAAATAGAACCATTGACATGCCCAAAGACTTAGCCGTGCTTATGGGCGTGTCAAGCCAAAAATCCTTATTCCGACACCAACAACACCACATCCAAAAAATATCATACTTTACCCTTTTTCCATTCCAAACAATTTTACCCAAAACCATCAATAAACAATACAAAACTTGCATAAACACCAAAACAACTCAATACATACATTAAAACACAAATCACAATCATAACCATCATCACAACTCAACCCATACACAATCCACAACTCTTGCTTTCCTTCACCAAACTTAACCTTTCCTTCAAACCAACCCCAAAATCAAAGTCAAATAGACAACACAATCTCAAACACACCACAATTATAATTACACATATCAACATCAACCATACACCAAACTCAATTCACAAACCCAAAAGAAAACCAAAGAATCAAGATGGAAACTTACCAAAAGTAATGAAAACCCTTCAAACTCCAACTTGATCACTTGAAACACCCTTCAATCTTAAGTTAGGAAGAATCAAAATCTCTCTTTCCCTCTTTCTATGGTGATGGCCGACCAAGAAGAAAAAAAGAAGAAGATGAAAATAAAAGTCAACCCATTCATAACCTCTTAAACCACACAATCTCTCTTTTAATATCCACCAAGCAATTATAATAATAAAATATTAAATATCATCATCCACTTACTTTAATTTCCATTTGTAAAATAATCAATAAATCTCATTTGACCATCTCATTAGTTGACTTGTATATGTTGTATATATCTCTATATATATACAACATATACACACTTCTCTTTTCCTCTGTTACCACTTGATCATAAATATATACTTTATATCATTTAATCATATTTCAACAATAATCATTCCAAAAATTTTAGGGCATAGTTTGGGATATTACAATTCTCCCCTCTATAAATAAATTTAATCCTCGAAATTACCTGATCTTAAATCTGAAACAGCTGGGGATATTGGTCTCGCATCACTTGCTCACTCTCCCAAGTTGCCTCTTCCTTAGCATGATTCTTCCAACTTCATTCCAACATAGAGGCATCCTGCATCTTCTACCATACAATGCCTCATAAGGTGCCATTCCAATACTGAACTGATGACTGTTGTTATAAGCAAATTCCATCAATGGCAAAAATTTGTCCTAACTTCCAGAGAAATCAATGACACAGCTTCTCAACATGTCCTCTATAATTTGTATCACTCTCTCTGACTGCCCATCTGTTTGCGGATGAAAAGCAGTGCTAAAGTGCAATTGAGAACTTAAAGCAGCTTGCAAACTCTTCCAAAACCTTGAAGTAAACCGAGGATCTCGATCAGATACCAATGAAATTGGGACTCCATGCAACTTCACTATCTCACTGATATACAACTCAGCCAACTTCTCCAAAGAATAGTCCATACGGACTGGAAGAAAATGAGTTGTCTTCATCAACCGATCAATAATCACGCAAATGGCATCATGCTTCTTCTGAGTCAACGGCAAACCAGTCACAAAATCCATCGTTACACGTTTCAATTTCCATTCTGGTACTAATAAAGGTTGGTGTAACCCTGTTGGAACTTGGTGCTCGACTTTCACCCTCTGACAAGTGAGACATCTGGATACAAACTCCGATATGTCCCTCTTCATACTTGACCACCAATAATGTTGCTTCAAATCATAATACATCTTGGTACTCCCAGGGTGCATAGCAAAAGCCGACTGATGTGCTTCCTCCAAAATTATCTTTCTCAATCTTGCATCATTAGGAACACACAATCTATCTTTCTACCAAAGGTTGCCATTATCTCTCATAAGAAAATCTTGGCTCTCCCCCTTTTTGCAATCTGACACAACTTTTTAAATTTTCTCATCAGCCAACTGAGCCTTTTTAATCTGATCCAACAATACCAGTCTCAATTACAAATGAGCTAACAAAGCACCATCATCACAAAATTCAAAACTAGCTTGCAACGTTCTCAACTCAACAAGCAATGAGAGCGAATAAGCAGTCAAACCTGCCAAAGACTTCCGACTCAAGGCATCTGCTACAACATTTGCCTTACCAGGATGATAATCAATCAAACAGTCATAGTCTTTAATCAAGTCTAACCACCTTCTCTGCCAAAGATTTAGCTCTCTCTGAACACCCAAGTATTTCAAACTCTTGTGATCCATATAAATGAAACACTTCTCCCCAAACAAGTAGTGTTGCCAAATCTTAAAAGCAAACACTATGGCTGCCAACTCCAAATCATGCATCGGGTAATTCAACTCATGCGGCTTCAACTGCCAAGAAGCATAAGATATGACTCTACCCTCCTGCATCAAAACACAACCTAAACCATTATGTGAAGCATCACTGTAAATCACATATGGTTTATCTTCCACAGGCAAGGTAAGAACAGGAGCTTGAGTCAACATCTCCTTCAATTGCTCAAAGCTTGCTTGACACTGATCTGTCCACACAAATCTAACTCCCTTTCGAAGTAATATGGTGAGTGGAGTGGCTATAAAAGAAAAACTCTTCACAAACCGTCGATAATAGTCTGCCAAACCCATAAAACTTCTAACCTCAGTCACTGACTTTGGTGGACTCCAATTCAAAATATCCTCAACTTTACTCGGATCAACTCTTATACCATCTGCTGAAACCACATGACCGAGAAAGGTCACTTGATCAAGCCAAAACTCACACTTCAACAGCTTAGCATACAACTGCTTCTCTCTCAAGGTCTGCAATACAAGCTGCAAGTGCTTGTCATGCTCCTCCTTATTATGCGAATACAACAAAATATCATCAATAAAGACCACCACAAACTGATCTAGATAGGGTCTAAACACCCTGTTCATCAAATCCATAAAAACTGCTAGTGCATTCGTCAATCCAAAAGGCATCACTAAAAACTCATAATGCCCATACCTTATGCGGAAAGTTGTCTTAGATACATCTTCAACTCTGACTCTCAACTGATGGTACCCTGATCTCAGATCAATCTTGGAAAACACCGCTGCTTCCTTCAACTGATCGAAGAGATCATCTATCCTAGGCAAAGGATACTTATTCTTGATAGTCACTTTATTCAACTACTTATAATCAATGCACAATCTTAAGGTACCATCCTTCTTCTTCACAAACAAAATAGGAGCTCCCTATGGAGAAACACTAGGTCGAACAAGCCCTTTATCCAACAACTCCTGCAACTGCACCTTCAACTCTCTCAACTCAGTAGGTGCCATTTGATAGGGAGTAATATAGATGGGAGTGGTACCAGGCAACAAATCGATACCAAACTCAACCTCTCTCTCAGGGGGTAACCCTGGCAACTCTTCAGGAAAAACATCTGAGAATTCCATAAACGTGGGTATACTATCAAGTTGAGAACCCACAACTCTAGGATCTACAACATGAGCAAGATAAGCATCACACCCTTTTTGAATCAACTTCCTAGCTGCAACAGCTAAAACAAATAAGGATGCAATATGTCTCTGCTCACTAGATACCATCACACTTCTACCATCACTGGTTCTCAGGGTAACAAAATTCTTCTGACAGTCTACCACAGCTCCATGCTTAGACAACCAAATCAGATCAGATCAGCTCCATGCTTACCACAGCTCCATGCCTAAGATTAGATCATACTCTTTAAAAGGTATTTCAATCAAATCACCAAGAAACTCCTCATCTTTCACAACAACTGAACTATCACAATACACCTTGCTAACTACCACACTATGCTCTAAAGGATTTGTCACCAAGACATCAAATCCTAAGGACTTTGAATGCAATTCAGTCACAGGCAAGATAGATGTGCTTATGTATGAATGAGTAGATCCTGGATCAATGAGAGCAAGAACTAAAATGCCAAATAATGAAAATGTACCCGCAATAACCGCTGAAGCATCCGGCTGCCTCTGCATCACATACACTCGCTGAGATGACCCAGCCTCATCTGGCCTACTGCCTCCGGATGTAGAATCTCCTCTCTGACTAATCTCAGGTTGACCACCTCTATTAAAACCTCTACCCCCTTAACCTCCTCTGCTGACACTAGGTTAAAAAAGCTGCAGTATCAGTCTGTCTATCTTCTAGTAGCTCAGGGCAATCTTTGATGAAATGATTCGGTGACCTACATCTAAAACATACTCCTGGTCCACTCGTCTTCCAGCTAGCACCCCCATGTGCCCTACCACAATAGACACATGTTGGTGGAATAAATCTATGAACCACCGGAGTTGGAACACTAGCTACAGAAAACTGTAGGTCTTTGTCTTTGCCTCTGATACTGAACTGACCTACCAGGCTGCCGCTGACTCCTACTGACTCTTGAAATAAAACTTCCTCTACCTCTCTTCATAGATGAAGACCCTGCCTAAAACTGGGGTCTCCTAACTCTAGTCTCCTCCTCAGTAGCAGCTGCTGCAATACCCTGTGCTCTCTCAACACTTCTGGCAGCTGCAACCAACTGAGAAAAATCTTGGTACCGAGAACCAGCAACAATACACATAATAGAGGGCCTTAATCCCTGCTCAAATCTCCTGCACTGGTCAATCTCATCAGAAATAATCCCACCAGCATAATAACTCAACCGGATGAAATCTATCTCATACTCTGTCACTGTCCGGTTATCTTATATCAGACTCAAAAACTCCATCTTCTTAGCATCCTTATACTCCCTCGGAGTATACTTCTGCTCAAACTCCCGCAGAAAATCACTATAAGACAAGGTCGGTGGATCATCCATAGCATGTGGAACCGTCTTCCACCAATCATAAGCATCTCTCTACAGAAGGGATCTAGCATAACCAAATTTCTCTTCAGAAGTAGCCTGCAGCTGAATGAGTACCCTCTAAACTTGATCCAACCATTGTTCAACTACTGCAGGATCTATAGTACCAAAGAAATCTTCAGCTCTGAACTTCCTCAATTTATCATACTACCTCACCGGTACTTGCGGCTGTGGTTGCGGTAGCGGTTACTGCACTGGAGCTTACCTCAACAATTCTACCATATGCCGTAACCAAACTGGCAGAATCTCATCAGCAATTGGTCTCTTTGGCACAGGAGCAGGTGCCTCTACAGCTCTCTCAACCCTAGCTCCATCTCTACCCTCTTCAGGAGCTACACTCTCAGCACTACCCTCTATGGACTGACGTGACTGAGACACCATCACTATCTATATCTGCAAACACAGCAGAATATGCCTCATCAAAGATCAGAAACTGCCAGTGCAAAAGCATGTATCTTATTCAAAAACCATATTTTAAAATCAAAAATTTCTTTTTCTTACAATTCACCTAGGTTGAGAACCTCAAACCTAGGCTCTGATACCAAAACAATTGTAACACCCCGGTACCCCATATACGCACACCGCATACAACCACATTTGTAATATACGTATACTAGATATAGGAGTGTCACGGTTTATATTAAACAAACCAATCTTTCATCTTTAACATATAAGCATCATAAGTCAGTCCGAGTAAAATTAAAACATTTAACTCATGTTATAGAAATCAGTAGAGAAAACATTCCTTATTAAAATACATATGCATATATCTTCATCAGCCCAAAAGTTTATCAAAAACAGTCTGTTCCAAACATTTGTTAAATAAGCAGCGGAAAATACATATGTATATATATATCAAAATCAATATTTACAAAATATAAAGTTTATACATGTTTGGCAGTTCGTCTCTGATCTTGAAGTCCACAACCAACACTTCACAAGCCTAGACTCGACTTGGTCTAGCTGAACTCTCTGGTTCAACCGGATCTACCCTGTCACCTGCGCGATGAACCACAATCGCGCTAAGCCATAGGCTTAGTTGTACAAACCACAATAACAATATGATTCAATGCAATGCCAATGTCATACTTTTAAGAATTAGAAACAATACACAATAATATCATATTTCATTTTCATTATATTATTCGATTGTTTCATCATTCCTGATTCATATTTAAGAAAAGACAAGCATGGGCCCAACAGAAACTAATATGTCATTTAAATTCCAGAGTTAATGTTTTGGTCCAATAGTCACATGTATCAAGCCCGTAGGCGAATCATTATCACAATGAGAAACATCTCATATGTAACATCCCAACTAGGCTTCAAGGACTAGGCCCAACCAAGCTTCAAGGGGAGCATAGCATCAACCCAACTTGGCTTCAAGGACCAAGCCCAACCCAGCTTCAAGGGATTGTTACTTTTAGGCATGCCACCAATAACAAAACTCTGAAAATTGAATAACACATTAGGCACACAATTCTTTTATTATTTCATTATCAATTCCATTGTCATTTTCTCATAATCATCTAGGCAACCATGCCCCAATTATTTCATTTGTATCATTATAGCCAACAACAATGGCTTCACATCTCATCCTTAGGGTATACATAACCAATTGCATTGTACATACATTTTGAATGATCATTTTATCTTTCACATTATGCAAATCATAACATTAATTAAATGTATCAATAATGTAATAGATTACTTAACACATATACAATCAAATGTGTTAAGTTCCAAAGTCATGTAAATGTATGCAATCATGTAGGGTTTGTACTTAACTCAAGAGTAACTCACCCCAATCTAACCACTTCCTCTTCCAAGAATCCTTTAACACTTGGATTAGGGCAACTCAATCTCTTCAAAACCTGATCCAAAAGTGATTATACACACTCACTTAGAGATACACATAAGAAAATAAGGATAAGAGCTAACTAGGGCAAACTCGACACATGACACGCTCAACAACACAGGCGTGTCCCTGACCGTGTCCTAAACCCACAACACAGAATCTTTGACACGCTCAGTGAAATGGGCGTGTCACTGGCCATGTCAATTCTCCTCCAATACAGTGGCTATGACATGCTCAGTGACATGGGCGTGTCACTGGTCGTGTCAATCCACCAACATCACAGTAGCTATGACACGCTCAGAGACATGAGCGTGTCACTGGACGTGTCAATACTACTACAACACAGAAGCTGTGACATGCTCAGTGACATGGGAGTGTCACTGGTCGTGTCACCCATCCAGAAAATAGAACCATTGACATGCCCAAAGACTTGGCCGTGCTCATGGGGGTGTCAGGCCAAAAATTCTAATTCCGACACCAACAACACCACATCCAAAAAATATCATACTTTACTCTTTTTCCACTCCAAACAATTTTACCCAAAACCATCAATAAACCATACTAAACTTGCATAAACACCAAAACAACTCAATACATACATCAAAACACAAATCACAATCATAACCATTATCACAACTCAGCCCATACACAATCCACAACTCTTGCTTTCCTTCACCAAACTTAACCTTTCCTACAAACCAACCCTAAAATCAAAGTCAAATAGACAACAAAATCTCAAACACACCACAATTATACATATATATATCAACAATAATCATACACCAAACTCAATTCACAAACTCAAAAGAAAAACAAAGAATCAAGATGGAAACTTACCAATAGTAATGAAAACCCTTCAAACTCCAACTTGATCACTTGAAATAACCTTCAATCTTAAGTTAGGAAGAATTAAAATCTCTCTTTCCCTCTTTCTATGGTGATGGCCGACCAAGAAGAAAAAAAGAAGAAGATGAAAATGAAAGTCAACCCATTCATAACCTCTTAAACCACACAATCTCTCTTTTAATATCCACCAAGCAATTATAATAATAAAATATTAAATATCATCATCCACTTACTTTAATTTCTATTTATAAAATAATCAATAAATCTCATTTGACCATGACTTGTATATTGTTGTATATATCTCTATACATATACAACATATACACACTTCTCTTTTCCTCTCTTGCCACTTAATCATAAATATATACTTTATATCATTTAATCTAATTTCAACAATAATCATTCCAAAAATTTTAGGGTATAGTTTGGGATATTACATTGTTACTCCTTACCATCCCCAAACTAGTGGCCAAGTTGAGAATACGAATAGGGAGATAAAAAGAATTCTACAAAAAACTGTAGAGCGATCCTAAAAGGATTGGTCTGAGAAATTGGACAATGCTCTATGGGCTTTTAGGATTGCATTTAAAACTCCTTTGGGCACTATGCCGTTTAGGCTGGTATATGGAAAAGCTTGTCATTTACCAGTAGAAATTGAACATAATGCATATTGGGCTATTAAACAGATTAACCTTGATCAAGCTCGTGCAGGTGAAAGGAGAAAGTTGCAGGTAAATGAGTTGGATGAGTGGAGATTGCAAGCTTATGACAATGCAAGAATGTATAAGGAGCGTACCAAGAGATGGCATGATGCTTGCATTAAGGAACGAAAAGAGTTTCAAGCGGGAGATCAGGTATTATTGTATAATTTGAGGCTTTGACTCTTTCCAAGTAAGTTAAAATCTCGATGGTCTGGTCCTTTTACTATTAAGGAAGTTTTCCCCTACAGAGTGGTTGAAATAACTCACCCAGAAAAAGGAAATTTTAAAGTAAATGGGCATAGGCTCAAATTATACTTTGGAGGGGAAATACAGGACTTGAAGGAGGTTTTACACCTCTAAGACTAGAGAAATTTGCCCTGACCGTCCAACTAATACGACGTTAAAGAATTGCTAGGTGGGAGACAACCCACCATTTTATTCATTCTTTAATTTTTATGTCTTTAATTTTTGTGTTTTGGTTTGTGTCGTCATTTTGTTTTAGTTTTATCCTTCTATCATTGGTTGGTGGTTTTTTTGCCTTGCATTCATTTGAATTTATAGAGGAAATTGATTTTGAGGGGTTAAATTGAGCATATTCTAGGACACGCCCATGTCATTAGGCGTGTCATTATTTTTAACAGGCAGTAGCTACAACACGCCCAGTGACACGCCCGTGTCACTCAGTGTGTCGTTTTGAATGAGAAACAGTAGCTATGGCATGCCCAGGGACACCCCCTTGTCACTGGTCGTGCATTAAAAATAAAAATAAAAATAAAAAAAATGAGCAAGCACACCCAAAGAACATGCCCAGGCTATTGGGCATGTCGTTTTCTTGGTTGTCACAGTACATGTGACACGCCAATTGACACGACTGTGTCAATGGGCGTGTCATTTATTAATTCATCTAGTCCTTGTGACATGCCCATGGACACGATCGTGTCTGTGGACGTGTCGTATACACTGTCTCTTATTCCATAGGACACGCCCATGGACACCGGCGTGTCACTAGGCATGCCGATGTTTTTATATAAAGACCCGAAGCCATTTTTCACGCACACTTCAGTTTTCTTTCTCATTTTCTCTCATTTCCTCTCAAATTTCTTGCACTCTCACCGGTGCATTCAAACACCCAATCACTTTAGGAGATATTCTCACTCCCGGTTTGCATTATTTGCCCGAATTTGCTCGATTTCCATTTGAATTTGCTCGATCCACTCGATTTTTGCATTTTTCAGGTACGGACTCTCATTTGCAATTTTAGTTGGTTTTCTTTCATTTTTCTTTCATTTTTCTTATGGATTCCTTGTATTATCTTTTCTTTTCCTTAGAATTGTAAGATTTATGATGCGTTTGCTTTATTTTGCTTCATTTTGATTTAACGTGATTTTTGCGGCATTTGATTCATTTTGCTTTTATTTTGTTTTTAATTCCGTTTTGATACGGCATTTGATTTATTTTTTTGAATTAGTTTGTGTTTGAATTATAAATTGATTGATTTGCTTTGTGGGTTATAGTTAATCAATATTTTTGGAATATGGAATCATTATTGTTGGAATTGCCATCGTTCAAATTGGTTCATCGCTTTTGTTGGTTACATGTTTGTTGATATAGGTTGATTACAATTGGTTTAAATTGGATGTTAGCATTAATTTTGTTGGGATATACATTATGCTTCATCGTTATAATGCCGGTATTTCAGTAACTTTGTGCCGGTCTTTTGTGGGTGTTTTGTATCGTGCTACATTTTTGTTGTTATTGAGGAATTTTTTTTGCTTGTTTTGCAGACAATGGGCCCTCGTAAACAATCATCCTCCCAGCTACCCGCTAAACGTGCACGAGGGGAAGGTAGTTCTAGCCAACCTGCTACACGTCCATCTTCTAAGTTCATGGCAACCCACAAATGCCTTAGATTTTCGAATGCCGAGGAAAGAAGGCAATTCAAACTTTTCAGCAACAAAGAATGGTCCCCACCTCATATTTTAGATTGGGACGGTATGGAACTGGTAAATATTACAGCAGATATCTGAGAACTGATCAATCAACTAGGATGGGACCAACTGTTCTCCATCAATGAGCCTTCTTATAGAGAGCTGACATTGGAATTCTACTGCACCTTTCAGTTCCAGAAGAGTAATGTTTCAATTACTGAGCCAACAATTAAATTCAGACTGGGAGGGCAGAGATTCCATATGAGCTTTAATGACCTTGGGGTGCATCTCGGGTTATATACTATAGAGGAGGTACAGAATTTCAATTATTTGAATTCCAAGGTGGATTTTGTCGAGTATGAGGTTGCTCCTCCTCGGGTTTCGAGGACCTTTGCACCCACTGCAGAAAAATATCAACTTAAGGTTTCTAAAGCATCCAACTTTGAGTCCTTCCCCTGCCGAGTGGAGCACAACCTGTTAGTTCACACTCTTACAGCTCGGCTGAGCAGCACAGGGGTGGTAAGCTTGTGAGATATGTTTTTCCTGCACTGCATGGTACAGAAGACCCGGTGCAATGTCACACACGCCATAACACATTTTTTTATGTGCAGTCTAAAAAGGGAGCATCAGGTACTTTACATAGTGGCATGTATGTCACACGACTCGCTCGTTGCCTGGGTGTGTTAGATGGCTGCCTCCCCATGACGGTGGATGGTTTACCCAAGTTGTTGGGTATGGACACATTGAAGAGACTGAACCAAGAGAAGGTAGCTGGGCTGCAGGCACCTCCTATGGATTCAGATATACTAGAGGCAACTCCTTCTGCTCCTCCTTCGGATATACCACCACCTCCACCGACAGATTTTCCAAGTTCCTCCACTGTCGCTGGGCCTTCTTCCACTGCTGCACCTTCTTCTTCTGCTAGAACATCTTTTGTCTAGACCCCAACATTCCGAGATTGGCGCCAGTCAGTTAATGTTGAGTGGGATGATGATAGGAAACCCACAGATTTAGAGCGTCAGATTTGTAGGATCGAAGGGAAGATAGGGAATATCGAGCTGAATCAAAATAAGATCTTAACTCAGCAGGACCAGATGCAGCAGTTCATGCTTGAACAGACTACTTCTTTCAAAGCCCAGCTAGATAACGAGATCTTCAGAAGGTAATGGCTGGAACAATCCATGTTAGAGTTCTGAAGGTATCAAGGGTTTCACCCTTCGTAACCACCACCTCCACCATACTAGCCACCTGCCCCTGCACCTGCACTTGCACCTCCAATTGATATCTCCGATGATGAGACCAGCGGTGATGATTTTGGCAATGCATCGATTTTTGACAAGCCCACATTTTATTTTATTTTATTTTCTTAACTTATTTACTATCCTTTTTCTGTTAATTTATTTTTATTCCTTTTGGACAATTGCAATTTTCTTTACAAACTATTTCTTTTGTTTGTTTATTTCATTTATTTATGTCTTAACCTTGTTTATGCATTTTAGATTTTTGTTTTGAAGCAAATTCGCCTTCACCATACTCTTGGCATCGTACTCATATTTGTCCAATCATGGACATGGAAGGGCAGTTTTTTTCTTTCTTCATTATTTCTTGTTTTGCACACACATTGAGGATAATGTGCATCTTAAGTGTAGGGGAGAGGTATACTTTCTTGATTGAGTTTTTATTATTTCATTCTTTCTATTTGATTCATTTGTCTCAATTAATTTTTGAAAATTGTTTTTGGATTTAAGTAAGCTACATTGTTGTAATAAGTGTGAATTGAAATGGTTCCTCTTTATATGTTAAATTAATTTGTGATTTTCTAAATGATAATTTCTTGTTGAGGTTAACTTGGCGATCTTGATCAATTACTGAGGATCGGCTGTAATAGCTATAATTAGGTAGTGGATTGATAGAAATTGGATGCATATGAAGTTTAAAACCTTAGTTATATTTTTTAGCATGTTATAATTCCTTAGATTCTTGAGTTAGACTTTGTATGACCCTTAAGTTTCTGACCCTTGAGCAGTTTAAAAAAGAAAAAAAAAGAAAAAGAATAATTATAAATAAAAATATAAATAAATCTATAATTCTAATAAAAGGAGCTTTGAAAATTTATCCCTGTTCCGCTGATTTTTACTCTTGAATTAAAACAAATGAGTTGGAATCATGAATAGTGCTAGTAGCCATTTGAATGGTGATTCTGGCTGAGTAACCAGGGGTCGGCATCACAAATGTTTACCTTTACGTCAAAAGGTTAGAATCAGTTCAAACAAGTCGGGCTCCTTAAAATGTATATATATGTGTATATATAGTTAAAATAATAATAATAAAAAAAAGGGTTAAAGAACTTAAGAGAAAATTTACATTTTTTGTACTTTGTTTATGTGAACACTCGAATTTTGAGGCTCGGAAAGCCGATTTTCTCAAACTACAGAAAACCAGGCCGGACCGGACGTCCATGGTAAAGTTCACCGGAATATATCAATATGGTACTTGAAATGACCGGGACGACGTGAGGATCACGGATATGGTCTCGGAATATTTTTTGGAGGTCCGTAGCTCCCGAAAAGTCAGTTTGAAGCGAAAAATCGCGCGAGCCGAGGCATTTTTTGGCGGCCCAGCCGCTGCACACGGCGGCCCGGCCGCCGTGATTCCGGCGGCTCGACCGCCGTGATTCCAGTGGCCCAGCCGCCGCTCACGGCGGCTTGGCCGCCGTGCTCTGTGCACAGCGGCCCCGGGCCTCCGTGGACGGCGGCTCAGCCACCGTGCCGGCGGCCCGGCCGCCGTCCGAGCCCGATTTTGCCTATTTAAGGACTTCAAGTGTTCAGAAAAAGGGGGAGGTTTTTTTAGATCGCGGAGCGTTATGCTGTCGAATTGTCTGCTCTCAAATTTAAGATCTTCTTTTGAACTTTTCCTTTCATAAATCAAATTCTGTAATCAAGAATCAAAAATCCAAGATCCAAGAAAACGAGATCTGGAACTTCGAAGCGGGAAAATTCTAAACAAGGTAATATCTTAATTTCTTCTTTGTCAATTCGAGCATATTATAAACATTTCATCTTCTTCTTAATTTCTTCTCGGTCAAAGACCTAATCATTTTAGGTCTAAGACTTAATCAACTAAATAATCGATCATTCGGCATTAAGCAACGAATTAATCAATCTTTTGGTTAAAGACCTAATCCTTTTAGGTCTAAGGCCTAATGGACTAATCAATCAACTTTTTGGCACGAAGCCTAAAATGAATTCTTTGGTACCGAGTATCAATCCTTTTGGTACAAAGTACCTTGATTTTACAATTAAAATCAACTTCTGGCACGGAGCCTAAATTTGCACTCTTTTGATACGAAGTACCTAAAATCCACCATTTTAGCACTAAGTGCTAAATCTCACAAATATGGCAAAAAGCCCGAAAAATGGACAAATGGCAAAAAGCCCGACAAATTGACATATAGCAAAAAGCCCGACAAATGGACAAATGGCAAAATGCCCGACAAATGGACAAATGGCAAAAAGCCCGATAAAATGCACGAAGCATACACACACACACATGCATGAAGCATAATTCTCATTGCCTTTAAATAGGCTTTCTCGAACTACATGGACTTTGATCTCTCATAAAAACGAGAGTATGTAGGCATATTTGGGATTCACCCCAAATAACAAGTCCAAATTTTATTAACAATTTGTTTGTTTTCTTTTCTTCATCTCTTTTATCTTTATTTCTTTTTTATTGCAAAGTTAGTCAAATACATGACATAGTCCCCGAACCCTCCTTGGGTTCGCAGACTAGAAGCCTTTACATTGGATGCATATATTGGAGTCAAACAAGGGTTTTCTTAGTTTTTCCCTTTGAACAAAATAAACTGAGTGGCGACTCCTGACAACGAGTGAACTTTCGCCCAGATCCTTTTCGGGCGGAAAAACCGAGGTTCACAATCTGGCGACTCCACTGGGGAACATAAAAATGATTTATGAGATTCTAGTGGACTACTATTGCTTATTTGATTAATTTGACACTAGGGACCATAAAAACGATTTATGGGATCCTAGTAGATTATTATTATTTGTTTAACTGATTAGCCCTTCTTTAGGGTATTTTTATTCATTTTGCAGGGTACCCTAGCATTATATATCCTTTCTTTAAGGATGTTGGATTGAAAGTTTGACAAAAGGAATCTTTTTCCTTCAATGGTCCCTTATTTGATAAATTGTGCATTTGTTTTGTCATTCAGAGAATCTTTTTCTCTTGCATATATGGGGGAATCCTTTTCCTCCATTGCATAAAAAATTATTTTCAAATGAATTTTTTCTCTTTCTGTTCAAAGTTCTGAGTCTGGATAGCAAGTAGCGCTGACCGGCAGGTCTCCTTGATTATGCCGGCGGACAGCCAAAGCGTCCTCCCTATTGTCGCAAACCATTCCAATCCTTTTGGAGTGGCCCATGAGTAATCGTACTGTTGGACCCACGCGAAACTCCTTGTTTCACATGTGGTTAGGTATATCTTACTCAAGACTCAAGGGTCCCTGTGATAAGCCGATTCTCTATTTTTACATAACAATAGAACCTTCCCTTAGGTTGTATGTACCCAATGATAGTGCCGCATTCCATTAAAATGAATTGTGATGTGATGAGGTGCATTCATGCAACATAACAACATTGTTTTGGGGAAAAATTTTGATGTACATAAGTGGACCAAGAGTTTTCCTACCCTACACACCACCCTGATTTTTTACCCTTGACCTTTTCAGGTACCCTCTGTCCGTGTGCCTTCACCTACATCCGATACACCAACACCAACTGTGCTATCCCCTACAAGTTCTACTACCCCAACTTCACCAACTACTCCAATTACTGAAATGGCCACAATTGAACAGATTAAGGCTTTGCTGGATGGTCAGGTTAAGGAAATTGAAGCTAGAATGCAAGAAAAAATTGATGAAGCTTTAGCCGCCCAAAGGGTAGCCATCCTAGCTGAATTAGAAGGAGCACCAAAGACAGTCCCTATTCCTGGAAATTTGGGGAAGGAACCCATTGTGGGGCAAACTAGTACCCCCGTGACTGCTCAGATTAATACCCCTGTTATCAATTTGGAGGATCCACCCTCCAAGAACGAAACAGATGAACTGAAAAGGAAACTTGAAAATCTTGAGAGGTCAATCACTGCCATGAAAACTCATAAAGAGGTGGTAGACATGGATTCCTTATCCTTGTTTCCCCAAGCCAGATTACCTCCAAAATTCAAGATGCCGGGGATGGACAGATTTGATGGGACCACTTGCCCTAAAACCCATTTGAAGATGTATGTGGGGGCCTTGAGTCCTTGGGGTTTAAATGATGAGCTCTTTGCTCAACTCTTCCAACAATCCCTGACCAGGGCTGCTCTTAAATGGTTTGTGAGTCTAGACCGTTCCAAGATTAAGACATGGGAAGACATCTGCAATGCATTTAACTCTCAATATCACTATAATATTGAGGTGGATGTCACTAGAAGAGAACTTGAGACCACCAAACAAAACAACAATGAACCCTTCTCCTCGTTCCTTACGAGGTGGAGGGCAAAAGCCGCCCAGATGATCAATCGCCCGTCAGAACAAGAGCAGATTGATATCATAATCAGAAATTTAAGGCCTACATATCAAGCCCAACTGCAAACCCAATACCTGCCTACTTTCAAATCGCTCATTGCAACTGCAACCAAGGTAGAAGATTTGATACAGTTGGGTAAAATAGTGGATGAGGGGTCTGCATCGAAATATAAGAAACAAAGCCAAACTCCTTCCTCAAGCAAGGTCAATCAAGTGGCCAATATTGCCCCTGCGAATCCTTTACGTGTGGGCAATCTTGGGCCGAGAAATCAACCAAGAAGGCAATATACTGACCTTGGGGTACCCCTTCATTTGGTGTTTAAGAAGGCTGTGGAAGGGAAATATTTGAAGCCTTTGGACCCAAGACCTCCTCCAAACCCATTACCTTCCAGTTATAAAGTCAATGAATACTATGAATACCATCAAGGGAATGGGCATAAAACAGATGCTTGCTGGACACTGAAAAACCGCATCCAGGATCTGGTGGATAGTGGTGACATCATTCCTCTCAGGAGGCAACCAAACATTAACACTAACCCTTTGCCCAATCACTCCATCCACGCCATTACTGTGGAAGAAGAGCTGTTTGATCCTTTCAAATTTCTCTTGGAAATGAATGAAGTGTGTGTGTTAGATTTGAACGACCTCGCTGAAGAGGTCAGTGCTCTGACAAGAAGTGGAAGACAATATCAACCACTTGACTTGGGAAAAACCCCTACAACCTCAAATCCCCCCCATAAGAAAACACCAGAGCCAAAAGAAGACCCTGTCCTCACTCAGCTTAAACAAACTCAAGCTAAGGTGTCAATTTGGGAACTCCTTGCTTCCTCATTCCCACACCGCCAGGCTCTTAGCGAAGCTTTGAGTCAACTTGATACACCTATGGACACAAGCCCAGAAGCTTTGGTGGCCACTTTGACCCAATCAACCAAGGCATTGAGTATCAGATTTTCTGATGTAGATTTACCAGAAGACGGTAAGAAACACAATGATGCTCTATACATCACCATACAGACTGGGGGAAAGACTGTGCCCATGGTTCTCATTGATAATGGGTCAGCCTTAAATGTATGTCCCTTGAAAGTAGCAAGCTGTCTGGGGTTGGAAGCTACAGATCTTACACCTTCTGATCAGATTGTGAGAGCATATGATAACACTCGAAGAGAAATTTTGGGTGTTGCCACTCTAGAAATTGCTATTGGGCCGGTGAAGATGGGGGTACCATTCCAGGTCATTGATGTACCCGCGAGCTTTAATCTCCTCCTTGGAAGGCCGTGGATTCATCAGATTAATGCTGTACCTTCTTCACTACACCAAAAACTTAAATTCCCTTTTGAAGGAAAAATCATCAATATCAAAGGGGATACCTGTGAAGTCAACAAGAAAACCATGGATCAGTCTCTCTTTGAGGTTGTTCCTGGTGAAACCGCCATGACCTTGACTGGGTTTCATTACGACACAGTTCAATGCATTGAAGGTGAAAACCCAAAAGGGCCATTTGTCTCATATGACTTTGGGGAGGTTCGAATCAATTGTCTAGTGGGAATGATGCTGAGGGTAGGTCTATTGCCCGGTATGGAAATGATGAAGTCTGGGAGAAAAATACCCGTAGTACGGCCATGGGAAGAGCCTGAGAATAAGGGAACTTTTGGCTTGGGGTACAAACCTACAGATGAGGAAATAGAAGAGCTTGAGCGTGGAAGGAAGAAAAAGGGAAATTGGGGGGCAAGAAGCCTCAAAATGCGCCCTTACTTTAGAACTCTGAATGGTCACTTTTGCAAATCTGGAAAGGCAGTTCATCACCGTGGTTTTCAGGAACCATTCTATTCTCCTATGACAGGAAAGAAGCTACCGGATTTTGAAATGTTTGCTGATGTAGTGGCCATGAAAGAAGAAGAGCCAGAACCTGAAACTGACCCCCAAATGGAAGATTTCATGCGGCCTTGTCTCTTTGATGAGGTTGCTATGATAACCAATTTTGAAGACAATAGGGATTTCACAAAGCTGATCAAGACCACGGATGGACCGCTGAGAAACTGGTACGCCGAGGAGGGACAAGCTGCTGAGGTTAAACCTAGTCCTGTGTCACACCCTGAACTTGAATCTTGTACCGAGTCTTGTACTAATTCTGAGTCAAAAACCAAGTCAGAGTCTAATTCTGAGTCTTCTGTAATTTCAGATTTAGGGAACCCTAATGTCAAGTCTAATGTAATCTTGGAGAATGACTCCACCATTATCAATGAAATTGTTCGGATTCTTGGTTACCCTGTGTCTTTTGCTTTCCAAGTATTATCTAGCAAAAATGAAATAAATGAAATAAAAGAAATAAATGAAAAGATAATAATTGGCAAAGAAAATGAACATACATACATTGCATATGATTGTGTGAATAAGGAACAGGTTCTTGAGTGCATCAGAAAGTATGCCGACTGCTTCATGTGGAAGACAAGTGATGTCACGGGAATAGACCCAACCATAGCAGTTCACAAGATTCCTCTATACCCCGATGCAAAGCCGGTTAAGCAGAAATTGAGAAGAATGAAGCCAGAATGGTCTTTGAAAATTAAAGAGGAAGTTGCCAAGCAACTGGACAATAAGTTCATAGAACCAATTGCCTACCCTTCCTGGTTAGCAAACATTGTACCGGTCCCGAAGAAAGACGGAAAGGTCAGAATGTGCGTTGACTACAGAGATCTGAATAAGGCTTGTCCCAAGGACGATTTTTCGCTACCTCACATCGATTTGCTGATAGACAGGATGGCTGGGCATGTGATGGTTTCCATGACTGACCTCGTGGTTGGGTACAATCAAATCCTAGTACACCCACCAGACAAAGAGAAGACAGCTTTCATTACAGAATGGGGCACTTTCTGCTACAGGGTCATGCCTTTTGGATTAATAAATGTAGGGGCTACCTATCAAAGGATGGCGACAACAGTCTTTCATGACATGATTCACAAAGAAGTAGAGGTGTATGTCGATGATATGATTGTTAAGTCAAAATCTCCAGAAGAACACGTTGAAGCGCTTGAGAAGTTCTTCCTTAGACTTCTCAAGTACAATTTGAAGCTTAATCCTGCAAAGTGTCTGTTTGGTGCAACATCAGGCTTATTCTTAGGATATTTGGTCAGCAAGAAAGGAATAGAAGTTGATCCAGCAAAGTCAAAGGCTATTCTGAAAATGCCTCCACCAAGAACAGAGAAAGAGGTTCGAGGCTTGCTGGGTAGATTACAGTATATCAGTCGATTCATATCGCAGTTGGCAGAGACTTATGGTCCTATCTTTAAGCTACTGAGAAGAGGTGCTTCACAAGAATGGAATGAAGATTGCCAAAAGGCCTTCGACAAGATCAAAGAATACTTGTTAAGTCCGCCAATTCTACAACCTCCCAGAATGGGAAAACCTCTGCTCTTGTATTTGTCTGTAACAGATGAAGCCATGGGGGCAATGCTAGCTCAAGAGGCTGAAGCTACAAAGGTGGAAAATGCAATTTACTACCTCAGCAAAAGGATGCTGGATTATGAGTTAAAGTATAATAAGATTGAGAAGTTGTGTTTAGCCTTGTATTGGGCTTGTACGAAGTTACAACACTACTTGTCTTCTTACACTACTTATGTCATCGCAGAACAGAGTCCCTTGAAATTCCTTATGGAGAGGCCTGTTTTGGACAGCGAAATGGCTAAGTGGGTGTCAACATTGGCAGCCTTTGACTTGAAATTTGTTTAAAGGAAAGCTGTGAAAGGCGGGGCAATAGCTGACCAATTAGCAGAATTACCTATAAAAGACGAGATGTGAGAAATGGGTTTCCCTGACGAAGACCTCTTGAATGTGGAAGGAAGTGTTTGGGAGATGTACTTTGATGGAGCATCCAATTATCATGGAAACGGAATTGGTATTGTGTTCAAAACTCCTTGTGGAGAATACATTCCATTCGCAGTTAAACTTGACTTTAGCTGCACAAACAATGAAGCAGAATATGAAGCTTGCATTAATGGGCTGGAAGCCGCCCTGGAATTGGGGATTAAGGACCTAAAGGTGTATGGTGATTCTATTTTAATAGTATCACAAGCTTTAAGAAAATGGAAGATAAGAGAAGAGCGTTTGGTTCCTTACCTACAAAGCCTTGACCATCTGGCACAACAATTCGATGATTTGTCCTTCGAATATCTTCCGAGAGCAAAGAATCAGTTTGCTGATGCCCTGGCTACTTTAGCTTCCATGATCAATATCAAGGAGGGGAAAGTCATTCATCCATTGAAAGTTCAGCTTCAAAAGCAACCCGCCCATGTAATGCACTTGGCCGATGGTAAACCATGGTTTTGGGATATCAAGACCTATCTCAAGGATGGAAATTATCCGGAGGGATCATCAAAGGTCGATCAGAGGGCAATAAGGCAGCTTGCCACAGGTTACATTCTTAATGAAGATATCCTCTACAAGAGGAGTTGGATTGGAATGCACCTAAGGTGTGTGAGTGAAGCGGAGGCCAAGCAAATAATGGAAATGTTACATGGTGGCGAATCAGGACCACACATGTATGGGATCGCCTTGGCTCAAAAAATTGCCAATCTAGGGTATTACTGGTCCACCATGAATGCAGACTGTGTGGCATTTGTGCAAGGATGTCATCAATGTCAGATATTTGCTAAGCTACAGAAGCAACCTCCTGTTGCCCTGAATCCAATCACTTCTCCGTGGCCCTTCGCTACTTGGGGAATCGATATAATTGGCAAAATACATCCAAAAGCATCAAATGGACATCAGTTTATCTTGGTAGCAGTGGATTACTTCACAAAGTGGGTTGAAGCAGCTTCCTATGCAGAATTAAACGCCAAAAAGGCAGCACAGTTTGTCCGAACCAACATCCTTTGTCGGTACGGAACGCCGTTTGAAATTATCACTGATAATGGAACTCATTTCCAAGCAGAATTTACTAAGCTCTTGCAGGATAAGAAAATCCAACATCATAAGTCCTCTCCTTATAGACCCCAAACAAATGGAGCTGTAGAAGCAGCGAATAAGTCTATAAAGGTGATCATACAAAAAATGATCAAGGAACATAGGCGTTGGCATGAGAAGTTGCCATTGGCCTTGTGGGGATACAGAACATCAGTTAGAACTCCTACTGGGGCAACCCTGTATTCATTGGTATACGGAATGGAAGCAGTACTCCCCATTGAACTGGAAGTTCAATCGGCGAGGATAATTCAAGAAAGTCAGATAAATGAAGCTGAATGGATCAGCAATTATCATCATCAGTTGTTGAGTTTGGATGAAAAAAGACTTCAAGCTCTACATCAGATTCAAGGGTATCAAAGGCGAATGGCCAGACATTTCAACAAAAAGGTCAAAGATCGAAAGTTGGAAGAAGGTTGTTTGGTTCTGAAAGAGATCAGAACACCTGTTACAGATCCTCGTGGGAAGTTTCGTCCTCATTGGGCGGGACCCTACATTCTGAAGAAAATACTTTCCGGCGGAGCTGTCATCTTGTCTGATTTGGATGGTCTGGAGTTCACAAACCCATGCAATCTGGATCAACTGAAAAAATATTATGTATGATCATGCATTCCAAAGAGGAACTACATTAGACCTGATTCTCGCAAACTAATTCGAGATATGTAGGCAGCTCTCTTTGAGCACGGTCTAAATTTTAATAAAAATCATTGATTCACTTTTCTTTTGCCAACATAAAAAAGAAAAGAGAAAAGAAAAGAAAAATCCCGCTAAGCCGAAAACCCACAAAGGGCGGCTTAGGCAATAGTGGGGCCCGCTAAGTCGAAAACCCGCAAAGGGCGGCTTAGGCAAGAATGGGTGGTAGCTCGCTAAGTTGAAAATCCGAAAGGACGACTTAGGCAAAAATTAGAGCATACAAATAAAGTAGATAATGCTTGGAAAGCAAATGAAAGGGTCATTCCAAAAAGAGTCACTCATTCCCAAGGGAGTCATTCATTCAAAAAGAGTCATTCCTTTCATAAAGTACCCAAAAAAAATAAATAAAAAACAAAACAAAACAAAACAAAACAAAAAAAAGAAAAGAAATGGAAAAATCCCGCTAAGCCGAAAACCCACAAAGGGCGGCTTAGGCAATAGTGGGGCCCGCTAAGTCGAAAACCCGCAAAGGGCGGCTTAGGCAAGAATGGGTGGTAGCTCGCTAAGTTGAAAATCCGAAAGGACGACTTAGGCAAAAATTAGAGCAGACAAATAAAGTGGATAATGCTTGGAAAGCAAATGAAAGAGCCATTCCAAAAAAAGGGGGTCACTCATTCCCAAGGGAGTCATTCATTCAAAAAGAGTCGTTCCTTTCATAAAGTACCAAAAACCAATCAAAAAAGTCCAAAACGTCAAAAAAAAAAAACCAAAAAGGCAGACAATAGAGTCAACCCTAGGGTCTAAACCCTACGCCTCCTACGTGGGGCAGGGTCTTCGGTATCTTCCTTAGCTCCGGAACTCTTTACAGCATCTATCTTCTCCTCATTAAGAGGAACCACCTCCTCTCCCTCCAGCTCCTGTAGCAATGCATGCCTCCTTGGCTTTTCAATTGGCCAAACTCCAGCTATGAACCAAGTTCAATACTCTGGAGTAGGCTTGACAAGGGAAGTCTCCACAAAAGGTCCGATCATCTGATGGTTCCTAACCCAAGTTCGAAGAACAGCTCGAGTAACTCCGGGGAACAGCTCGAGTAACTCCGGGAATAATTTGGGGGCAACTTCAGAAAAATTCAAGTTCCTTCCCCAATGAAGTTGGACTTCCTAGAAGATTATTTCTAAGTTCTTTACTAGAAATAATTACTGATAGCAGAGCTTAATGAGGCCTAGTATTAGTTCTGGTTCATTACTAGAGCTAATTCAAGTACATGCAAAGGAAAGATTCCTATAATTTATTTCTAATTTCTTTACTGGAAATAAATAAAAAATCTCAATCCACCAATATCACTCTAAGAGTGGCAACAAGCTTTCAACCCATATCTACCCATATTGATCATCTCCATCTTTTGGAGACTCTTGGTCCAGTGGTACATGCAACGGTCGTAAAAAAAAAAAAACATCATGCATACGTATGTACTGTTTGTGCTAACAAAAGTACAGATACAGAGAAGTCAGAATACAATCAGGGAAAAATCAGAGGTGTTGCAAGCAATCCAGAAATGCCAAAAGGCGGATCTTTTACCCCTCGCTCAAAATTCGCTCTTCAGAAGGCCACTGGGCCCCATAAATTATTTTTATGGACCCCAGTGGGGGGCAATTGTGAACACTCGAATTTTGAGGCTCGAAAAGCCGATTTTCTCAAACTACAGAAAACCGGGCCGGACCGGACGTCCACGGTAAAGTTCATAAGAATATATCAATATGGTACTTGAAATGACCGGGACGATGTGAGGATCACGGATATGGTCTCGGAATATTTTTTGGAGGTCCGTAGCTCCCAAAAAGTCAGTTTGAAGCGAAAAATCGCGCGAGCCGAGGCATTTTTTGGCGGCCCGGCCGCCGTGACTTTGGCGGCTCGACCGCCGTGATTCTGGCGGCCCAGCTGCCGCTCACGGCGGCTTGGCCGCCGTGCTCTGTGCACAGCGGCCCGGCCGCCGTCCGAGCCCGATTTTGCCTATTTAAGGACTTCAAGTGTTCAGAAAAAGGGGGAGGTTTTTTTAGATCGCGAAGCGTTATGCTGTCGAATTGTCTGCTCTCAAATTTAAGATCTTCTTTTGAACTTTTCCTTTCATAAATCGAATTCTGTAATCAAGAATCAAAAATCCAAGATCCAAGAAAACGAGATCTGGAACTTCGAAGCGGGAATATTCTAAACAAGGTAATATCTTAATTTCTTCTTTGTCAATTCGAGCATATTATAAACATTTCATCTTCTTCTTAATTTCTTCTCGGTCAAAGACCTAATCATTTTAGGTCTAAGACTTAATCAACTAAATAATCGATCATTCGGCATTAAGCAACGAATTAATCAATCTTTTGGTTAAAGACCTAATCCTTTTAGGTCTAAGGCCTAATGGACTAATCAATCAACTTTTTGGCACGAAGCCTAAAATGAATTCTTTGGTACCGAGTATCAATCCTTTTGGTACAAAGTACCTTGATTTTACAATTAAAATCAACTTCTGGCACGGAGCCTAAATTTGCACTCTTTTGATACGAAGTACCTAAAATCCACCATTTTAGCACTAAGTGCTAAATCTCACAAATATGGCAAAAAGCCCGAAAAATGGACAAATGGCAAAAAGCCCGACAAATTGACATATGGCAAAAAGCCCGACAAATGGACAAATGGCAAAATGCCCGACAAATGGACAAATGGCAAAAAGCCCGATAAAATGCACGAAGCATACACACACACACATGCATGAAGCATAATTCTCATCGCCTTTAAATAGGCTTTCTCAAACTACATGGACTTTGATCTCTCATAAAAACGAGAGTATGTAGGCATATTTGGGATTCACCCCAAATAACAAGTCTAAATTTTATTAACAATTTGTTTGTTTTCTTTTCTTCATCTCTTTTATCTTTATTTCTTTTTTATTGCAAAGTTAGTCAAATACATGACATAGTCCCCGAACCCTCCTTGGGTTCGCAGACTAGAAGCCTTTACATTGGATGCATATATTGGAGTCAAACAAGGGTTTTCTTAGTTTTTCCCTTTGAACAAAATAAATTGAGTGGCGACTCCTGACAACGAGTGAACTTTCGCCCGGATCCTTTTCGGGCGGAAAAACCGAGGTTCACAGTTTATGGCTTTTGGATTTTCTGGAATTTTATGCTCAATCTTTTAAGTCTGGATTTTTAGGTTTTAGGTCTGTGAAATTTTTGTTTTGAAACTTCTTGATTCAGCTGTTATGATTGTGAATTAGTTTTTGGTTGAGAACGTGGGGTTTTCTGATTCGAGTATTGTCAAACTTTTCTTTTCTTTTTGAATATAGAGGGGTTCGTCATTTCTGCTTATTATAGTTATTTAGTTTGCTTGAGGACAAGCAAAAACTCAAGTGTGGGGGAATTTGATAAGTGCACAATTAATGATATTTTGCCCCTATTTCTTAATATGATTATTATTTAATTAAGTTTAATTTGTTTGTTTAAGTGCTTTTTAGGGTTAATTTTGCAAATTCTCTGTATTTTGAGGCTTATGGTCATTTCGAAGGAATTATGGATGAAAGTAGAAGAAAAAAACAAAATTCTTCAAGTGACACGCCCATGGACATGGGCATGTCAATGGACGTGCCCTTGATACTACCATACAGAAGCATTGACACTCCCAGTGACATGGGTGTGTCACCGAGCGTGCCTATTGCAATGATTCACGGTGGCTGTGACACACCCAGTGACATGGGCATGTCACTGGACATGCCTTATATTCAAAATCTCAGTGGCAATGACACGCCCAGTGACATGGGCCTATCAGGCGAAAATATATGCACTATAAAAGCTGAGCCGAAGCACAAATTAGGGATCTGATTTTCATATTTTATAACTTAGAGCCGACTTCTAAAGCAAGGAGGAGAGTTTTGGAGTTGAGATTGAAGGTGAAGACATATTCTAAATAAGATCTAAACCAAGATTCAAGTGAAGAAATATGAATTATTCACAATGGATTATTTGGATTCTTTTTCTTGTTTCTCTTGTTCTGGTTTTCTGGTTTTGAACATGAACTAACTCATTCTTTATCTAGATATTGATGAACTCTAGCTTTATTGTATGGATTGAATAATTTAATTAAATCATTTGATTGAGTGTTTTATTCTTATGATGCTTAATAATTTATTTCCAATTGGTAATAGCATGCTTATTAATTGGTTGCAATTTTTATATTATTGACTTGAGAAGCTTGATATGAATTGAATACTCATAAGGATTGATGATTGATTGGAGTACCAGAGATAGACTTATAGGATCCTTTGGTTTACAATTCCTTATTCTTAATGCAAGATCTACTTAATTATGTTTGAGAAGAGATTCCAGCATTCTACTTAGTGATTAGGGATTAATTCGCTTGAGAAAGGTTTTAGTCTAATTTAGAGGAATATCAATTCAACTATATTATTTGGTTTAATTGAATTGATTTTCATAAATATAATTGTGGCTAGGGGGATTCAATATCTGGATAGTATTCTCATCATCAATCAATTCATTCAACACTCAATCTCTCTCTATTTTCAGTTATTAAGTTAATTATCTTTAATTACAAAACTTCACAAAACTATTGATTTGCTAAACAATAGTTAAAATTTGCATTAGTACTTGGCCTTGTCCCCAGTGGAACGATAACTTACTACTTTATTACTTGAGCGACCCGTGCACTTGCGGTATTGCAATAGCATAGTATCGCATCATCAAGGTTCGTCCTTAAACCTAGAGCAGCGGGACCAGACCCGATAAATAGGCTCTGATACCAAATGATGCGGTTGGGCCAAGCCTTTCCTAGGAGGTCACCCATCCTGGTACTTACCCTACACCAGCACGCTTAACCAGAAAGAATGCTAACCATTTCTACCAAAAGCTTAAGTTGTTAGTAGAGGCACACCCATTTCCTTTATTTAGATCAAACATGGGCTCACCAGTCACTTTTGACTTTATGTGCCACTTTGTCAAACCTGATCCATAACCTCCAAACCCTCGGATATATCAACATGACTACTAATTCTTTTTAAGCAATTTGGAGATAGGTTCACAAATCATGGTGAGCTTTGCTATAAACCTGCTAATGTACTACAACCTGCCAATAAATCCTCAAACTTCTCTCACTGTCTTAGGGGTTGGCATATCCCTGATTGCCTTAACCTTGTTAGGGACAATCTCAATGCCATTTGGACTAATCACATGTCCCAAAAACTTGCCTGAGGTAACCCCAAACACACACTTCTTCGAGTTTAACCTTAGTTTATACTTTACTGCTCTCTCGAAGAATTACTCTAGGTTTTGGAAGTGCTGCTCCCTTGTGTCCGACTTCACCATCATATCATCAACATACACTTCAACTTCTTTATGCATCATATCATAAAACAATGTGGTGGTCATCCTTTGATAGGTTGCTCCAGCATTCTTTAACCCAAACGACATCACCCTATAACAAAATATTCCCCACGTAGTAATGAAGGCAGTTTTAGCTTTATCGCCATTAACACTTGGTTGTATCCAGAAAATCCATCTATAAATGAGTGTAGCATGCTAGAAGCTACACTATCAATTAGGACATCTATATGGAGTAAAGGAAAATCATCTTTAGGAGAAGCCTTCTTTAAATCTCTATAGTCCACACAGACCCTAATTCTTTCATCTTTCTTTGGCACGAGTACTATGTTAGCTAGCCAATCTAGATAATCTATCACTTCAAGAAAATTTACTTGTATTTGTTTAGTGACCTCTTCTTTAACCAATTTAGCCCACTCTAGCCTTAACCACCTAAGCTTTTCTTTAACAGGTTTCATGTGAGTGTAAGTAGGAATCAGATGTTCGGCTATGTCTCGATCTATTCCAGGCATATTCTCATAAGACCAAGCAAAAACTTCATATTTTTTAAATATTTTTTCAAATCTCTCTCTCATCAGGAGTAAGGTTGGATGCTATGCTAATATTTTTAGGATTTTTAGTTATTCCCAAATTTAATGATTGTGTATCAACAAAGTTAATATTAAAGATTCTCATGTAACCATTATTTGAATATATGGAACCATTAGGAGAAACATCACACATGTAAGCAAAATTAGAATTTATTGCATTCATTTTGGAAAAAGAAAACATCATCATCCTCATACAAAGCATATAAATTAAAATCAAAATCAAAATCATTGTTCTCAAAATTATAAGGCAGAACATCTTCAAACTTCTCTTCAACCAAGGCAGCAATCTCCTATGAAGTGTTCTCAACTTTCAGGACAGCTTTCTTCTCCCCTTCCAAATTGGTCTCCTTGTCGGCTGGCAGGGTGATCTCTTTCTTCACTTGTTCCAAAACTACAAATTCTACCATGGACTAAATTGGACCAACCTTCACAACTACTTTGAATGTCCCTTCGGTGTGCCTCTCTGTATTGTCATAAGCCCTAATGGTTACCTCGGTTGGGCTTAGATCTCTTGTCGACATAGAAAGCTTTGGCAAAATTTTAAGTGGGAAAACATTTATGGTAGACCCATCATCAACCATCACACATGGAGTCCTTTTTCCTTTGACTTCTACTTTGATAAAGAGATGGTGGATGTGATCTCTTCCCTCTTCTGCTAAATCCGCATCCGAGAATGATACCATTCCCATATCAACTTCTCTCTTTCTTTGAATATCTTCACATTTCATCACTCCTTCAACTTTCACAAAGTTAACTAGCTCCTCCGGTGTTATAGAGGTGGAAATTGGCATGCTAGCCAAGGCCTTGGCCATAGTTTTATAGTGCTTCTTAGAAGTGGCCAATAGGTCCCAAATGCTAACACTTGCTTGGGTTCTCTTCAACTACTTAAGTACAGTGTCATCTTCCTCTTCTTTGTTCCCAACTTTGACTTCATTTCCTTTATTAGTTTCTACTTCCTTGGGTGTTGGCCTTGCATAAGGCTTACCATATCTAGTGTTCATCACTTAATCTTCTTCAGGCTCGGACCATATCCATTCCTCCTTCTTAGGTTTAAGATCATCATCATTATCGCTTGAATCCCAAAATTTGTTCACAACACAGATTGCTACTTCTTTTCCAATCACAGCTTGTTCAATTTTGCTAAACACCACTTCTTCTTTAGTTACTTCTCCATCCACATCTTGGAAAGAAGACATGATAAAACTTTCATGTAAACCTCCTTCAATCATGAAGGTCACTGGTGGTGGTACCCTATTGAACCTTGGCAATGGATTATCTTTAGTGTTTGGCTTGTTGGACTCGAGCAGCTTCCCATTATCAATCAAATTATGGATCCTCAACCTCAAACATTTGTTTGTGTCGTGTCCTTGCATTTGATGAAACTGGCAAAATGCCTTAGTGTCAAAATTAGGGGGAAGAGGATTAGCCAAAGGATGAGGATTCAATGGTTGTAACAATCCCTTCTTTTGTAGCTTATTGAGGACCCAAGACAGTGGCTTCCCTAATTCTAAAAACTGCCTTCTTCCTCCTTGGCCAGTAGCATTAACATCAACCAATTTTTGTGTCCCTTGGTTACCAGACTGGTAGTTTTCCTTCTCATTCCTTCTTGCTGAAAAGAAGTTCTTCTCTCTTTCCCACTCTTCAATTTGTAGACCAGCTTGCAAAAGGTCCTTGAAATCCCGAATGAGTGTATGAGACATCCTTTCACGAAGGCTAGGTAACACTCCTCTCACAATCATTCTAATTTGATCGGATTCATCAGGCCTTCTCTTAAGCAATGCAACCTTATTGTTTTGATCATATATGTACATATATTTAGGTTAATTTTATTGGCTTTAAGTTAAATTTTCTTTTAATTTATGTTTAAAGTTTGCTTTAAGTGTTTGATTTAGATGGAAGTTCAGAGGAATGAATTGAAGGATCAAAAAGGTGGAAAAGCATGTGACGCACCCCAAGAGACAAGACCAAGCCATTGGTTGTGTTCCTCATCCAAGGCAACATTCACATGACTCGGCCTGAGTTAATAAACCACCGGCTATGTCTTTCAGAATAAATTGGCAGAAGCAGACAGTGGGAGAAGACAGCCAAGCCACTGGTCGTGTCTTACTTGATTAAGCCAAAGAGTGAAACCAAAAAAGCAAAAGAAGAAGTGAACACACCCAAGAGACACGGCCAAGCCATTGGCCGTGTCACATGACACAGCCAAGGCCTTGGCCATGTCCCATCTAAAGAATAAAGCAAGGATGGAGGCAGTGGAGAACACACTCAAGAGACATGGCCAAGCCACTGGCCGTGTCCCATGACTTGGCCAGGGCCTTGGCCGTGTCTCACATAGAAAAGAAAGAAGGTTTTGAGGTAGACATAGACATGGCCACATGACTTGGCCGTGTCCATAAGAAAATGAGTGACACGGCCACTCATGACTTGGCCGTGTCTTGTGAAAATTCTTTCAATCATTTTGTATGAATTAGATCACAAAATGGGGGACAATAGGTGATATCTTTTAAAAAGAGATAATAAAAGATCAAAAAAGCTGCTTAATTTATGGAAAGAAATATAAAACAAAGAAAAAGGTGGGAGACAAAGTGTGGTGTGTGAGTTGGCAAGATATAGATGGTTTCTTAAAAAGATTGAATGAAGATGAAAGCGGGGAAGCATATAGACATTGGCTATTTTTGGGGGGGAGTTTTTAGTTTTTGTTCTTGATTTTTCAAGAGGGGAGACACCATTCTCTCTTCATCTTCATTCCCATTCATCCTTCATTTCTTCCATAGACAAGAGCCAATCAAGATTGGGGATTAAATTAAGCAGCTTTTGTAGTTTGATTCTTTTATTTTAATTGTTTTATTATTTAAAGTGTTCCTTTTTAAATTGTCTAGGTGATTTATGTAAGGACGAAGGTCTCAAGAAAACAAACTTGTTCCTTATATAGATGATATTCATAGACTACCAAGAGTTGAAGGAGTAGATCCCTTGAGATAGGAAGGAGAAGAAACCGATGGGCAATTTGAGGAGGATACTGAAGTAGAAATGGGTGACATAGAGGAACCACCTATGAAGGAGTTTGCCCGATCGATCATTGGAGTAACCACATCATGTATCTGTTTGAGCAACGCAACAAGGAATTATGAACTTAAAAATACTCATTATAGTATGCTGCCATCCTTCCATGGATTACTGAATGAAGATCCTCTCAACTTCATTCGAGAACTTTACACAACACTGCATACTTTCCCTTTACAAGCACCAACAAAGGATGAACTCAAAATGAGATGTTTCCCATATAGTTTGAAAGATAGGGCAAAAGCATGGTTGATGACCTTACTAAAAAATTCTTTGGCCACTTGAACCGAAGTGTACAATATATTTATGGAAAAATTTTATTCACACCAAAAGACAAAGGAGCTTAGGGGGGAGTATTGCAACTTTCACCTAATTTGATGGGGAGCCATTTCATGAGGCATGGGATCGCTTCAAATCTCTAATGTTTCAATGCCCTCATCATTATTATCCATAACAATTGTTGAATCAGTTCTTCTATGATGGGCTAACTTAACAATGTCAAAACACAGTGGATAATGCTGCAGGAGGGGCAAAGGGTGAGAAAACAGCAGCTGAAACGGTGGTATTATTTGAAATGTTGGGAGAAAATTCTCAACAAAACAGCATTGTGGAAAGGAGAAGAGGAGCGTATGAGCTGAATACAAACTCAAAAATAGCAAGGCAAATTGCCGAGTTGACAAGGCAAGTTAAATTGTTGAATGCTAGAGGAAACTTACCGGGGCCAAGCCAAGAATCATGTGCATCATGTGGTGTGGTAGGTCACAATGCAAATGTGTGTCCTTCAAACTTTAACTAATTTCAAGAAGGGCAAGAATAAGCTTTTGCATTTGAAGGATTCCAACAAAGGGGAAGGAATGACCCGTACTTGAATTCTTATAACCTCGGTTGGAGAAATCACCCTAATTTTGCATGGAAGAACCAACAACAAATTCCACCTCAACATTCATTCCAACCTTATCAAAGGGAACCCCAATTTCAAGGGAAAGGTTCAAATCATGAGCAAGTAAAAAAACCTTCACTTGAAGATAATTTGAATTCTTTCATTCAAATAAGCACTCAAAATCAAGAGGTGAACAACAAATGATTCGACTCTTTGGAAGCCTCACTTAAGAAGGTTGAAACTCAAGTGGGTCAATTGGCTAATCAATTACAAGCTAATTAAAAAGAAAAATTTCCAAGCCAGCCAGAGCAAGCCAAAGTAATCACAATCCTAAGAAGTGGTGAGGTACTTGATAACAAAATCGGTGATAATAACATTAATGATTCTTTGGATGCAGGAACATTAGAAGAAGATGGAGAGGAAATACAAGAAGGCAAAGCTCAACCAATTGAGCCTAAGAAAGTTAGTGAAGAGGCATCAGTGTCACCAAAGCTGCACAAATCTCCAAATCTAGACAGATCGCCAATTCCTTTTCCAAGCAGGTTAAAAAATTAGAAGCATGATAAACAATTTACTGAAATTTATAATATGCTCTCAAAGGTAAGTATTAACCTCCCCTTGAGGTGATTAAAATTATGCCATCATATGCCAAATTTTTTAAGGAGCTTAACACAAAAAAGAAAAATTATGAGTTGAATGAGAAGGTGATTGTCTCAGAAGTAACAAGTGCTATTTTACAACACAATTTACCTCCAAAACTAAAGGATCCTGAAAGCTTTATAGTTAGTATCTCTATGGGGTATGGGAAAGAAACTATTGGTATGTGTGACTTAGGAGAAAATATAAATTTGATGCCATACTCTATTTACTTGAAATTAGAGCTAGGGGAACTTAAACCAACTAAAATGGTTTTGCAACTTACGGATACAACTCTTCGATACCCTAAGGGAATTATAGAAGATGCCCTAGTTAAGGTAGGTGGTTTAATTGTACCCGTTGATTTCATTGTCTTAGATATGGGGGAAGAAATTTCTAGAGATTCTGAACATACAATTTGTTAGGGAGACCTTTTATGGCCATAACTAACACATTAATTAATGTTAAAAATGGAAAATTGACCATGAGTGTTTTAGGTCAAACTGTAGAATTTTCAATTTTTAACACTTCTCCTATTCCCACTACTACTTTATCTGAGGATTTTTCTTTCATCAATTTTATTGATAATGCTGTTGAATAAGTTTTCTTACAGGAGAGTGGTGAAGACAAACAAGAAAGGGCTCTAAATTTGGAGGAAGAAGTTTAGGGCTCAAATGAGGAGATTCAACCAAAGGGGGTTGAACTTAAAGAACTTCCAAAACACTTAAAGTATATTTTTCTTGGGGAAAACAACTCACAACCAGTGATCATTTCTACTACTCTTGTTAGAGAGAAGGAAGATAAACTTGTGAGGATGTTGAAAAAATTCAAGAGGGCTATTGGTTGGGGGTTAAGTGATATCAAGGGTATTAGTCCCTCTATGTGCATGCACAAGATAGCTCTAGAGGAAGGGGCTAAATCGGTGAGAGAGTCTTAAAGGAGACTTAACCTTAATATGTGCGAAGTAGTGAAGAAAGAGGTTCTTAAATTGCTTGATGAAGGGGTAATCTACCCCATTGCTGATAGTGAATGGGTTAGTCTCATTCACGTCATGCCAAAGAAAGCAAGTTTGACTATGGTCCAGAATGAGAAAGGAGAGTTGGTACCTACACGAACACAAACCGGCTGGCGAATGTGCATAGATTATAGGAAATTAAATAATGTCACCAAGAAAGATAACTTTCCTTCACCATTTATTGATCAAATGTTTGATAGGTTATCCATACACACTTTTTAATATTTTCTTGATGGTCTTTCAGGTTACTACCAAGTCCCAATAGCACTAGAAGATCAACCAAAGACAACCTTTCTTGTCCCTTTGGGAAATTTGCCTTTCAGAGGATTTCATTCAGACTTTGCAATGCACCAAGTACATTTCAAAGATGTATCTTTTGAA
The DNA here is from genome assembly GCA_947685225.1 of Garcia nutans. Classification (NCBI taxonomy): domain Eukaryota; kingdom Viridiplantae; phylum Streptophyta; class Magnoliopsida; order Malpighiales; family Euphorbiaceae; genus Garcia; species Garcia nutans. Next base: position 18,063,042 of record CANTUV010000006.1, on the reverse strand, counting down.
TTTTTCTAATATGTTAGACAAATGCATTGAGGTGTTTATGGATGATTTCTCTATTTTTGGTAATTCTTTTGATGATTGTTTGCAAAAACTGACTCTCGTACTTGAAAGGTGTATAGAATGTAATCTTACCTTGAGTTGGGAAAAGAGTCATTTCATGGTTGATCATGGGATTATTTTGGGTCATGTCATTTCTCACAAAGGGATTGAAGTAGACAAGGCTAAGGTAAAATTAATCATGAATCTACCTCCACCCATATCTGTTAAGGGGATTAGAAATTTTTTGGGACATGCTAAATTTTATAGGAGGTTTATAAAATATTTTTCAAAAATTTCACGTCCTTTATGTCATTTGTTAGGAAAAGATGTTCCATTTATTTTTTATGGCAAGTGCTTAGAAGTTTTTGAAAATTTAAAAGAAAAATTAACTTTCCCTCCTATAATTGTTGCTCCAAATTGGGATTTTCCATTTGAAATCATGTGTGATGCATTGAATTATGCCATTGGAGTTGTTTTGGGCCAAAGAGTGAATAAATTGATGTGTAATTTATTATGCAAGTTTATCTTTAAATGATGCACAAGTGAATTACACAACCACTGAAAGGGAAATGTTAGTTGTAGTGTTTGCACTAGACAAATTCAGATCTTACTTGATAGGTTCTAAAGTCATAGTATTTTTTAGACCATACGACCTTGAAATACCTATTGACCAAACCACAAGCTAAACCTAGGCTCATTAGGTGGGTATTGATGCTGCAAGAATTCGATGTTGAAATCAAAGATTGGAAGGGAATTGAGAATGGAGTAGCATACCATCTTTCTAGATTAAACTCTCATGATAATAATGCAAAAATTACTTGTGACAATGCTTTTGAAAAATTTCCTGATGAACACTTGTTTGCTTTAACTCAAGCACCTTAGTATGCAGATATTGCTAACTATCTCTCTTATGGTGTTGTTAGAAAGGATTTGAATTTTCAAGCGAAGAAGAGGTTCCTGCATTCATGTAAGTATTATTTTTTGGATGAGCCATATTTGTTTAGAATTTGCAGGGATGAAGTCATAAGAATATGTGTACCGGAGGAAGAACAAAAATAAGTGTTGCAATTTTACCACAACATGTATTGCGGGGGGCACTTTGGAGGAAAGAAGACCATTGAGAAAATTCTTCAAAGTGGTTTGTATTGGCCCACTCTTTTTAAGGATGCTCATAATTTCTATACAAAATGTGATAAATGCCAAAGAGTAGGAAACATTAGCAAAAGGAATGAAATGCCTCTCAATATGTTTATTGTGGTTGAAATTTTTGATGTATGGGGAATAGACTTCTTGGGGCCATTTTCCAAGTCATTTGGTTTTGAATATATTCTTCTTGCAGTGGATTATGTGTCTAAGTGGGTGGAGATTATCCCCACTAGGACTAATGATGTTTGTTGTTTTGAAATTTTTGAAGGAGAATATTTTGAGTAGGTTCAGAACCCCAAAGGCATTAGTAAGTGATGGAGGAAGCCACTTTTGCAACAAGTGGTTTGAGAAGTTGATGACCAAGATGGGCATCCAACACAAAGTGGCAACTCCATACCACCCTCAAACATCCGGATAAGCCGAGATCTCCAACAAGCAAATTAAAAGGATTTTGGAAAAGACGGTGAGCCCAATGAGAAAGGATTGGTTAATTCGACTTCCAGAAGCATTATAGGCTTATAGAACTGCTTTCAAAACACCATTGGGAATGAGTCCATATAGGTTGGTCTTTGGCAAGGCTTGCCACCTACCGGTGGAATTGGAGCATAAAGCTTATTAGGTAATAAAGACCACAAATATGGACTTAGAAGGAGCAAGGGAGCAAAGAATGTTGCAAATTTCTGAGCTTGATGAGCTTAGGAATGAGGCCTATGAGAGTTCAAGGATTTATAAGGAAAGGATAAAAGCTATGCATGACAGGATGATCCTTCGAATAACTTTTGAACCGGGAATAAAAGTCCTCCTATTCAATTCCAGAATGCGATTGTTTCCCAAGAAATTGAAGTCCCATTGGAGCGGACCATTTCAAGTAATTTGAACATTCCCATGTGGGGTTGTTGAGTTACTCAATTTGAAAACCAATGAGAAATTTAACGTAAATAGACAAAGGATGAAGCCCTACCTTGAAGAAATTGATGTTGCAAAAACTGTTGAGAGTTTAGTGTTCGTAGACAAATGATGCAACAATGTCCAGCTAGACGACATTAAAGAAGCGCTCAGTGGGAGGCAACCAAATCGGTTTGCATTTCTTTTCATAGTTAAATCTCCGTGTTTTGCCATTTAATTTCATTTTGGTTTTAAGAGAATAGAATAGGTGAGTTGATCTTTTTTTTTGTTTTTGATGGAGTTTTAGGGTAAAGCTAGGAAGAAAAGGGCATATATTAGACTTGGGTGACATATTTGTTAAAAAAAAGGCAATATAAAAAAATTTGGCAGTAAAGGACATGGCCACTTGACACGGCCAAGCCGCTGGCCATGTCAAGCAAACACAGAATTCCCAGGCATGGACACGGCCATAAGGCTTGGTCGTGTCCTTGGCTATGTCACCCAGACATGCCCAAGCACCAGCCTGTGTCCTCAATCCATTACCTGACACCTAAACACATAGAAGTAGCCACACCCATGAGACACAGCAAAGCCACTAGTTTTTCCCTCCTAAAAGCCCAAACACGGCCAAGCCATTTCAAGCTTGGCCGTGTCACCCTCTTTAAAAGCCTAAATTTTTTCGATCTTGTCCTTTTATTCATCCCTAACCTTGGTTTTCCCCTCTTCTTTCTCTTGCCTCTCTCTTTAAAACCTCCATCCCCATCTCTTAAAACTTAAAAATCTCACCAAATATTTCATTCCTCTTACTCAAAACTCAATTAAACCCACTCAATCTTCTAATTTTCTAATCAAAACTCCATAACACCCATCAAAGTTTCAATTTTCACCAAAAGATCAAGATGCCTAGAACAAAAATGGCGTCCCACCATAAGAGGAGACAACCTCCATCATCCACTACATCATCCTCTTCATCATCTTCAAAGAGATCAACTCTTCTAGCATGGGGTTTCTTTTTGACGAGGTATGTGAGCGATGAATCCCTTGATACTCTCCAAATTAGGGAAAATTTTGCTAAATATGTTCAAAACCTTGGATGGGAAAAATTAGTTTCCCTTAAGCCTTTATAATTCCAAGAACTTGCCATAGAATTTTTAACCTCTCTTAAGGTTAAAAGAAATGAAATGAAGATTTGCACTAGGTTCTTTATCCTTAGCTATGGCACTTATTGATGGATTTTATCCAAGCACTTGCCAAATGACTAGAATTTTTGGGAGTGATTAATTGGATCTTGCTACCCTTGAAAAGATGCACATGGTTACAAAAAGGAGAGGGGCTTATGTTATGCGTTCAGATGAGCAAGTTACACCAGAGGCCCAACAAAAGCGGCCATGAGTTGATGAAGAGTTCGACTCAAATTCACTCGGTTTGGATGAAGATGCTTCGGTGCTGGATAATCAGGAGATTATTAGTAGGATTGAAGCATTGGAAAGCAAGGTAGATCATAATCATGCTGAAGTCCTCTCCCAGTTGGAACAAATCAATAGCAACCTTGCAAACATTCTTAGCCTCCAGCCTTCAACAGCCTCATTCTCGCATCCTCCACCTTTGTAGAGCATATCAGCTTCTACCTTTTGAGAACACTTCTTATGTTTTTTATTTTCAGTTGTTGAATATTTCAGTTGTTGTTTTTCATACCACTATTGGTTATTAAAACTTTATGTTTTATTTTGGTTATTTTATATTTATTGCTTGTTAATCTTGAACAATTAATGTTTGTGATGAAAGGTAGCACTTGCTCACATCAAAAATGATAGAAATTAGGTTGTACTTTAACACTTACCTCTTTTAAATTATCCTAGTTTCTATTGAGGACAATGTCAATCTTCAAGTGTGGGGTAGTTTAGTAAGTTTTTTGTTCATAAATACAAGTTTTTATTTTTCATAATTTTATTGTTGTTAAATCTTTGTTTTAGTCATTTTTGTTAAGTGTTTTGTCTTACCTTACATATTGTTTAAGTTCAATTGTTATAAGATTATTGATAGATAACCTTTTAATTTTTGAACCATGAATTGGAGAGTTGAATAAAATTTGTGCTTATTGTTGATTTGGTGGATATTCCTTGCATTGCCTTTTAAACTAGTGAGGAATTGAGCATGTTAAGTTGAATATTAACTTATTATTCTTTATTGTGTGTGAACATCTTTGATTGATGAATTGCTAGAACTTGCTTTGACATGCATATTGAGACTACATAAAAAATTTCAATTAGGCATCAAGATGATTAAGGCAATTAGGTAAACCCATTTTGGCTTAAAAGGACCAACCCTATATTCAACCTTAGTTAGCCAATTTTGAGCCAATTTCATTTCTCCTTTTCTTTCTTTTTCACAACAAGACTAACTTTGAACTGTGCTATTTTGTCTCTTACCCTTTCATTAGGTCAAGAGCATTTTAAGAGCATTTATGACCGAGTGTTGTGTTAAATTAAGTGCGGGGTTAAATTTAGTAGGTTTAATATTGCAAACCATTATGTTATTTAGTTGCAAATTATAATTAAAAAAATTTAATAGTAAAAAAATAATAAAAATAAATAATAAAAAAAGAAAAATAATAATAATTGTTGTTCTTGTTGGAAGGGTTGAATTGAGTTTGGGAATGATCTTTGCAAATTTAATAAGTGGAGTTCCTAAAAAGTTCTTTAATGTCTAGTGCTAAGTGATTGGGAGCTACGTTGGGATTGTTCGGTTGTATCACATCATTTACTTCATTCTTGAAGTACTCTTGAACTTAAAGAATCAGCTCACATTTCCTAAATGTCATGCCTTTACCTTAGCCCTATTACAACCAAATGAAAGACCTTATGATTGATGATTGATTGAAATTTAGTGGTGGAAGTTTGATTAAAAAGCAAGCTTGTGGTGATAATCTGTCATTGAATGTTATGAGTATAAACACTACCTATTTAAACACTTCAAAGAGTTGGTGAGGGAGTGTCAATATTGGTTATGTGTGGAAAACCACTAAATTGCATGAGTATTGGTTTTATTTGGTTTGATATTGATTGCGGATTTAAGAAACTGGACCCAAAGAAGCAAAGGCAGAAGTGAACACACCCAAGAGATGCGGCCAAGCCATTGGCCGTGTCACATGACACAACCAAGGCCTTGGCCGTGTCCCATCTAAAGAACAAAGCAAGGATGAAGGCATTGGAGAACACACTCAAGAGACATGACCAAGCCACTGGCCTTGTTCCATGACACGGCCAGGGCCTTGGTTGTGTCTCATATGGAAAAGAAAGAAGGTTTTGAGGCAGCCATGGACACGGTCACGTGACTTAGCCATGTCCATAAGAAAATGAGTGATACGGCCAAGTCACTCATGACTTGGTCGTGTCTTGTGAAAATTCTTTCAATCATTTTGCACGAATTGGGGGACAAAATGGGGGACAATAGGTGATATCTTTTAAAAAGAGATAATAAAATATCAAAAAGGTTGCCTAATTTATGGGAAGAAATATAAAACAAAGAAAAAGGTGGGAGACAAAGTGTGGTATGTGAGTTGGCAAGATATGGATGGTTTCTTAAAAAGATTGAAAGAAGATGAAAGTGAGGGAGCATATAGATGTTGGCTATTTTTAGGGGGGAGTTCTTAGTTTTTGTTCTTGATTTTTCAAGAGAGGAGACACCATTCTCTCTTCATCTTCATTCCCATTCATCCTTCATTTCTTCTATAGACAAGAGCCAATCAAGATTGGGGATTAAATTGAGCGAGCAAGTTCCTTAGACAATTAGGGTTTGAAGAAAGCTTAATTGGAGTGGAATCTTGAGAAAGTTACATTCCATCTTTCAAGATGAGAGCCATTGATTTAGGGAGCTTGGAAGTTGTTCATCACACATCAAGGTGGAAGATAGGAGAAAGACAAATAGTCCAACTTTTGGCATCTACAAGGGGTGTTTCACATTCTCTCTTTTGATTCATTTCTATAATGTTGTTGTTTTATTATGAACATTAATATTACAATGTATAATTTTGATTTGATGAATATTGAGATGGATATTTGTTTTAAATTGATGATGAGCTAATTCACTCATGCCTTGGGTTGTAGTAGATTTAATTAGATGACTTGATTTGATAATTCCATTAGTATACCTTATTGTTGGTTGATTGCATTGGATTGAATATTAAGTTGATATATTGGCCACCTATTAATCACTTAATATTGAACAATGGACCGAGAGGTGAAATTCGATATTGGAACTATGTAATCAACCACCCTAAGAATGAATTAGAAATATAAGTTCTAGGGTTTATTAATTTGCAATTCCAAAATAATTAGTTGTTGTTAATTCATGAATGTAAAAACTAATGAATTGGTAATTACTAATTTAACTTAAGGAATAAATTAAAATACAGGGTTATATTAATGGATAATTTGAGAATTAAGCTTTGATTAAATTGACCTACAACCCTAGGCACCATTCCTAGAATTGAATTGATCTTACACAACTACCACTCTTTTACTTTTAAATTAAAATCGCTTTTCACCATTCCAACATATCACACTTTTGCTTTTAAATTTCTTGTCAATCAAACTATTGCAAAATATTTCCTTCCTTGTGAGATGACCTTAGGGCGATCACCGTTGCTACAATTACCTCGTATACTTGCGAGTGTTGCTTGTAGTAGTAATTAATTGAGCACAACACATATTCCTCCATCTCTTCACATAGTCCATGAAGTTCTCATTTGACCTTTGTCTAATGGACTCCACCTCCATTAGAGTAACTTCCAATTCAACATTGTAATCATATTGTTGGATGAAGGCCTTGTATAGCATATCCCAACTCTTTTGAGTGCCATCATCTAAGGTATTGAACCAATTTTGGATAAAGGGATCCAATGAGAGCATGAAGTGCCTTAGAGTTTGAGCCTTAGTAGCTCGAACTAAGGCATCTTGAACTTGTATGGAACTTCTTCATCTAGCTTAAAAAATTTGTCAACCTCGGACATTTCTTCAGTTTTTAGCTTCTTTTCAAGCTTCTTTTCCAGGTCAGCAATCAACTTCTCAACATCTGAAGTATCAGTTTTCTCCACAGCTGATCTTTCAACAACTTTTTGGTACCTTCTTCTTGTCTTGAGGATCTTAGAAGTATTAAGCCCAGTCATCATCAACATCAACGACTACCTTCTCATCATCAAAAGCCACTTCACCAACTTTAGCCTTTCCTTTATCTTTCTTGGTGCTTGCGGATGCTTCAACTGTGTTCCCAAACGTTATTGCCATTTGATTCTTCATGATCTCAGCTAGGGCCCCCTTTAATTCTTCCATCTTGACTTTAAGGACATCATCCAATAACTTTTGAATATGCTCAAATTCCATTGCTTTTGGTGAAAAGCTAATTGAATTGCTGCTGGATTCTTCATCACCAGCATAGGTTGGATTGTTGTAGGCTTTTGAACTGTTGTAATCTAGGGTTGTAAGCCAAAAAAGATCAATGATATGAAATGCAAATGTATATATGCATGTATGCATAAACAACAAATAAAGATAGGTAGAATGTCCCTTCAAACCTTATAACTTCCACACACAGATGGCGAGTCTCTTTTCCTAGGTTTATAGTCAACATAATACCAACATAAGATTTTTTTTTTGAAAAGTTCCATTGGACGATTTAATTAGTAGTTGCTTTTTCTAATATAGAAGTCGGTTCATGATAATTTCCATTAATTAAGCTTTAATCCATTGAATCTCAACTAAAATGGCTTTTGTGCTATTGGATTAAAACAAAATTAATAGGTTCAACAGAAATAGATTTCTTATTTTAGAAAAGTAACAAGTGATTCATGCTGAAAACAAGCTCATGATTAATAGTTCTTAGCATAAGCTAGGCTCATAATTAATTTTTGGTATTTCCATAATTGACCTAAATATTTGCAAGCTCTTTGTAATCTCTGATAAAAAAAAAATAATTTTGTTGCAAAAATCCTTGGGCTATAAGGTAGAAAAGGATTTTTGACCCATCTTAAAAGGTTTTAATGTCCAAAGACCTTCTTAAAAATTTTGAAAATAGTTTTGGTCTTTTGGATCTTAAAGAAAAAGAATTATTTTTGAGCTTACAATATAGGTAGGTCATATTAGAAAAAGAACAAACCAAATAAGCCATGGTTCAAACCAAGATATATCAATCATAGTCAAACAACAAGCATTTGGGGTAAAACCTAAGGAAAGTAACTAGGCCAATTACACGAGCTTTAGTCTTTAGATTAAAAGGTTTAGGTTCTCATAGAAAGTATATACCAAAAGGTACAAGGCTATGAGTGGTTATGCCATGCTCAATCTCCATACCTTGAGTGAAAGTATGGTATCCCTTACATAACATAACACGGGTAACACGAGCATCCTAACTCACGCACACAATGCAAAATAAATGATGCAATGGAAAATATCATAATAAGAAAGAATATATTAATATAAAGACCAACGCAATCAACTTCTCTTATCCCTAGTGGAGTCGCCACTGTGAGAGAAAATTTTTGCCCCCACTTCCGATGGAATGGTTCTTGTGACTTCAGCACTGTTAAGCTCAAGGCCTTAGAGAACATGGACCTAAACTTGGAGAAAATGGAGTCACCACCCTGATGGGCTGGGAAAAAGAAAAGGGTAGATGACTCAATTCCTAAGGAATCCCCAACCCCCTAATGGGTTTAGAAAGTTGGGTACATGTGGGAAAGATGAGAAATGGCCCAGCACCCCCACAATGCCTGGTTCATTAGAACCGGCCTCCTTTTTAGGTCTTAATATTATAAAATTCTTAAATATAATGATATTATCTATACTACATGCAATAATTACATTAAAGAATCATTATATTAAAATCAAAGCAATGTTCAAACAAAATAAATAAATGGAGACCAATCCGAGGATGGAAACGTGTCCTTACATCGTCCAGTGTCTAAAACTAAATAGGACACACACCAAAAGGTGAAAATGTGTCCTTTACATTAATCCTAAAATATAAAAATAATTTAAATTACATGAAAATTAATTAATGAGGTACCCAATCATGGAACATATCTCTTACAATTTTAATAAATAAATAATAATTGAAAAAATATTTATCCATGATAAATTAAATAAATCAAACATTGAAATTAAATAAATCAATCATCAAAGATATAAATTGAAGATATAAATAAACCATTAATCAAAACATATAACAAACATGCTTGTAACTTAAATAAAGCAAATAAAGATACAAGTTTAGATTTATGTCTCAATTTAGGGTTTCTTAATTAACATTTAGGATTTTGGGATTTTGGAATTAACATAATAATTATTATTATTATTTGAAATATTTAGCCTACTGTAATGAATTTGAAAAAATAGAATTGATTAGGATTTTATAATTTTAAGAAAATAGTAGGTTTTGGGTTAATCAAATTAGGGTTTAGGGTTAATACCATGCAATCAGGGTTTTTAGAAAGAAATAAATTAGGGTTTGGTATTTATAAAAAATAATGTTTGTAGCTTAAGATTTTACATGAATTAGGGTTTAGAAAATAGGATCGAAGTTTTGTAGTTTAGAAGAAATAAACTTCTGTGAAGATATATGAAAAAACTTTAATGAGGTTACTATGAGGAGAGATTGACTAAATAATCATACACTCGAAAGAACTTAAGCTAACATATTACTGAATTTTTTTTATATGAGTGACAATACAATATCATCAAAACTGGAGATGCATGGCTCACTATAACTTTAATTAGATGAAGAATGAACATATTCCATATTTAAAATAATCAAAACATATAGAATTTATTTAACTTAAAGCATACCGTCGTTTATTGGCTCCACCAAAATTATTTGAATGAGATTCTGGATGAGATTTGGCAAAGACAATGAGTATACTGCCTTTGTAGAGTTTTGTGTTGTTGATCTTCCTCGTATAGCCTTGCTGTTTCTTTTTGTTTATCATGATTTCTAGGGTTCATTGGTTGATTACTGAATTTTCCAGAGTTTTAGCAGCCAACCAAAAGCCAAAGTTTCCAAAGATCCCTTTCAGGTTTTTCAAGCCTGTATTTATAATCACTCTCTTAGGTTAAAACTCAAAAATTTCTTATTTAAGAACGGTTTATTCTAATGCATCTCGAATTCACGGGTTTGACACAAACTGATTCCATATCGAATTACAATTACTTGAATTCGATATAGACCGAGTCCATCTCGAATTAAAATGACTTTATTTTGACAGAAACTGAACCCATATAGAAGTAGGTATCCGGATTCAACATGGAATTGAAAAACAATTGCCCATATCGGACTGGGAGAGCCCCATTTCGATATGGGGTTGTCCCATATCAAAATGGGACCCTATTTCGATATGGGAAAGCCCCATATTGAATTGGGGTTGTCCCAATTCGATATGGGACTGCTCCATATCGATTAGGGCTTCCAATTCGATGTGGGGAGCCTTATATCGAATTGGGAGGGCCCCAATTAGATATGGGGCTTTCCCATGTCGAATTGGATGCCCTAATTCAACATGGGACACCCCTACTGTAAAAACCATCCGAATTAAGTGAAAAAGTAACCAAACCTTCGAATCGAACCCGTTTTAGGGTTTAGTGCACCGGTGTCTTGTAAAAACCAACCAAATCTTCTAAAACGGACCTAATTAGGATTTTAAAAGTTTAATTGGCTTATTTTAGGTCCTATTGCAATACATTAGTCCAATCAAAGGTTTAGAATTAGCATCGAACTAGCCAGGGCCTGATAAGTGTGTAATTGATGATATTTTTGTCCTTATTTCTTAATATATTTATTGTCAAATTGAGTTTAATTTGTTTGTTCAAGTGTTTATTAGGTTGATTCCAGGAACTTTTGACGCGCTAGGACCTTAAGGTTATTTAGGCCAAAATCACTGATGAAAGACAAGGGAAGAAGCTATTTTGGGTAGATTCTTCAAATGACACGCCCTGACGCGGAACCCTATGGCAATGAAGGCCTCAAACCCCAACGCAGGATTGATAGAAGAAAAACCAAGAACGAAGGAAAAACCACCTTCTAAAGCACCCAATTGCTTAGCAAAGCACGAACACTTATAGCGAAAAGGATTTAGGAAGCTCGAATTAGAAGAATGCCACAATCGAAATTGATAAGTAAATCTAATTCTTGATGCAATCAAAAGAAAAAGAGAATCCACTCCTGTTCTATGATGGTCGAAATTTTCAATAAGAAAGTTGAGAATATAATTTGTCATAAAGTGTCCTTACAAGAAAAATAAGGCCCTATTTATAATAAAAGGCACACATAAATCCGAAACCCTAATTCTAATGGGAAAAGGAAAGCTACAAAGTCAAAATCCAAACCCATTAAGGAAAATATAAAGTATGAAAATAAATTAATATTCTAAAATAACTAAATAGGAAACCACACATCCTAACCCACTAAGGAAAATATAAAGTATAAAAAAAGGGCCAAATTAAAACCCTTTAAAATAAGAACACGCCCCACACTATTTGGGTTGTCCATGGGCCTTAAATTACTTCCCAAGGCAGTATATGAACCCCCATGGACCTTTCTTGAACGTTGGACCTCTTTAGCTAGCCTTTAGCTTCCATATTCACACTAAGCATCATAATCAGCTTTGGTGTGCCTTCTTCAAGCTCTATTGTGCACTTTTCCATTGCCATTTCAATCACTTCCTTTGAAATTTGATCTTGAATATGCAATCCCATAACTGCTTCAAACTTCTTAATGGCCCATTTGGAAGCACCAATGGATCCTTACCTCGTGGCTGGTTCGTATCATTCTCCCCCTCTTCAAAAAGATTTGTCCTCAAATCTGCATCATCATAAGGAGATAAATTAGACACATTAAAAGTAGTACTAATACCATACTCACCAGGCAAGTCTATCTTGTATGCATTATCATTGATCTTTGCCAACACTTGAAATGGACCATCACCACGTGCTTCAAGCTTATTCTTCCTTTGATTTGGAAACCTCTCCTTTCAGAAGTGTACCCAAACCCAATCCCCAGGAGCAAACACTACCTTCTTGCATCCTCTATTCGCTCGATCAACATATGACTTGTTCTTTTTCTCCATATTAACTCGAGCTTTCTCATGCATAGCCTTCACCAATTCTGCTTTCCTATCTCCATCTAAACTAACTAGCTCATGTGAAGGTAAAGGAATAAGATCAAGTACAGTTAATGGGTTAAAACCATAAACAAGCTCAAATGGCGAATAACCTATAGAAGAATGAATAGAACGATTATAAGCAAACTCAATAAAAGGTAAACAATCTTCCCAATCAGCCAAATTCTTTCCCACTATTGCTCTCAACAATGTACCAAGTGTACGATTAACTACCTCTATTTGCCCATCTGTTTGTGGATGATAAGTAGTAGAAAACAAAAGCTTAGTTCCTAATCTACCCCATAAAACTCTCCAAAAATGGGACAAAAACTTAGCATCTCTATCAGACACAATAGTCCTAGGCACCCCATGTAGTCGAACTACTTCTCTAAAGAACAAATCAGCTACAACAATCGCATCATCAGCTTTATGACAAGGAATAAAATATGCCATCTTACTAAACCTGTCAACAACTACAAAAATGCTATCCCTACCTTTTCTAGTTCTAGGCAATCCAAGCACAAAATCCATGCTAATAACAATCCAAGGTGAACTAGGTACAGGTAAAGGCATATATAGACCATGAGGCATAGACTTAGATTTCGCCTGTCTACAAGCAATACAAGCAGAACACAATCTCTCAACATCCTTACACATAGACGGCCAATAAAAATGCTCAAACAAGATATCATAAGTCTTAGCTACCCCAAAATGTCCCATCAATCCCCCACAATGAGATTCTAACACAAGCAAATCACGCATGGAACATTTAGGCACACATAATTTATTTCCCTTAAACAAGTATCCATCATGCCTATAAAATGAATTAAAAGCTCCATGTTCACATGCAACATACACATTGCCAAAATCAACATCACCTACATATAAGTCCTTAACGTACTCAAAACTAAGCAATTTAGAACTCAACATAGATAGTAATGTATATCTTCTAGACAACGCATCAGCCACTATATTATCCTTTCCTTGCTTGTATTTAACAACATAAGGGAATTGTTCTATAAATTCTATCCACTTACCATGCCTCTTGTTCATCTTACCTTGTCCCTTCAAGTGTTTGAGGGACTCATGATCCGTATGTATCACGAACTCCTTTGGAAGGAGGTAGTGCTGCCACACGTCCAATGCTCTCACCAAGGCATACAACTCCTTATCATAAGTGTAATAGTTCGATTGTGCACCAATGAGTTTCTCACTAAAATAGGCTATGGGCTTTTTCTCTTGCATCAATACAGCTCCAATACCTACACCAGAAGCATCACACTCAATCTCAAATGTTCTCTCAAAATTAGGTAATGATAAAATAGGAGCGGATGTCAACTTCCCTTTCAGGCAGTCGAAGGCCTTTTGTTGCTCCTCTCCCCATTGGAACCCAACTTCCTTTTTTATTATGCTAGTTAACGGTGCTGCAATAGTGGAAAAGTTCTTCACGAACCTCTTATAGAAACTAGCCAATCCATGAAAGCTCCTCACGTCCGTCACACTCTTTGGAGTAGGCAACTCCTTTATAGCTTTCACTTTCTCTTCATCTACTTCAACGCCCTGTGCACTCACAACAAAACCAAGAAACCCAAGCCTATCTATGCAAAATGTGCATTTCTTAAGCTTGGAATATAAGTTTTCATTTCTCAATACTTCCAAAACTAGCCTAGCATGCTCAACATGGTCATCCAAAGTCTTACTATAAATCAGAATATCATCAAAATAGACTACAACAAATTTGCCCAAATAAGCTCTCAAAACATGGTTCATTAGTCTCATAAAAGTACTAGGTGCATTAGACAACCCAAAAGGCATTACTAACCACTCATATAGACCATATTTAGTTTTAAATGTTGTTTTCCATTCATCACCAGGTTTCATACGAATTTGATGATATCCACTCATAAGATCAATTTTAGAAAAATACCTGGCATCATGCAGCTCATCCAACATGTCATCAAGTCGTGGTATAGGATATCGATACTTCACTGTGATCTTATTTATAGCCCTACAATCAACACACATTCTCCACGTGCCATCCTTCTTTGGAACCAACAACACAGAAACATCACACGGACTCAAACTTTCTCTGATCAGCCCTTTCTCCAGTAACTCATCTACTTGCTTTTGCATCTCTTTTGTTTCCACGGGATTACTCCGGTAAGCTGGTCTATTTGGGATGGTAGAACCAGGCACAAAGTCTATTTGATGCTCAATTCCTCTTAGCATTGGCAATCCACTAGGTAATTCATCTGGAAACACATCCTGAAAATCCTGCAACGAAGACACAAAACTAGAAGGCAAACTATCAAGCGAAACATTAGTGTCAGCAAACAAAGTTTCTTTGTATCTAATGAGCAATAATGGTTGCCCAATAGACATTGCGAAATTAACCTCTCTCGCTCTTGCATAAAAAGTTTGTTTTGCTCTCCCTTCTTTCTTATTTTCTCTCACCAATGGGCCATTTATTTGTTTTGTTTCTTTTCTGGCCTCTTTTCCCATTTTCTTTTCACTCTCACTCACCTTATCATGTTCTCTCAAACTCCCTTTAATTTTTGAATTGGTAGCCCCAACTTGCCTCTCTGCCTCAATCATCTTTCTTTGATCTTCATACACTTCTAGGGGTGATAATGGAACAAGAGTGACCTGTTTTCCTTCATAGATAAATGTGTACCTATTAGAAAACCCATCATGTTGCTCTCTCCGATCATATTGCCACGGTCTGCCCAACAACATATGTCCAGCTTGCATAGGAACTACATCACAATCAAATTCATCTTTGTACTAGCCTATTGAAAATGGTACCCTCACTCGCTTAGTTACTTTCACCTCACCACTATCATTAAACCGCTACAACTTATAAGGATTGGGATGCTTCATACATTCTAACCCCAATTTTTCAACCATAGTAGTACTTGCAGCATTAGTACAGCTCCCACTATCAATAATAAGTGTACAAACCTTATTATTCACTAAGCATCTAGTATGAAAAATATTATCACGCTGTACTAGACTTTCCTCTTTCACCTGCATATTCAATGTACGCCTAGCAACTAACAATTCACCATGCTCAGCTAACAAAGTACAATCAACATGCTCATCACTACCAACATCATCATATATAGGAGAATCAAATTTCCCAACATCATCATTATCATTATCACTAGGTTCAGAATCAGACACAACATCACCATCAGCTATAGCAATCATAACTCTTTTATTTGGACATTGGGATGCAATATGCCCATTCCCTAAACACTTAAAACATTTAATCTCCCTACTAGGAGTGGGTAGTGTTAGGTGTACCTGTTTGCTTTTTTGGACCACTAGATGGCCCTTTTCCACTGGAGGTTGCAGCATTGCTTTTCTGGAATGAATTCTTGAACTCCCCTTTCTCTCCACCCCTATTGGCTGAATTTGCCCCACCACTATATTGGGGTCCTCTATAGGTCGAATTACTCCCAAACACATTTTGTGGTCTCCCATAGCCAAGTTTGGTGGAACTCTTGCTCTTTAACCTCCTCTCTATCTTCATAGCTTTATCAACCATCTCCTCCATGGTATTGTAATCATACATGTCCAACTCACTTGCAATATTCTGATTAAGTCCTCCAAGAAATCAAGACATCATCTGTTGTTCATCTTCCTCAATATTGGCTCTAGCCATGATCATCTCCATCTCCTTGTGGTATTCTTCTACACTCTTGCCACCCTGCACTAGTCGTGCTAAGCGATTATAAAGATCCCTATAATAATGAGAAGGGATAAAACGCTGCCTCATCAGGTCTCTCAACTCCTCCCATGCGGGTACGGCTCTCAACCCCTTGCCTCTTCTAGTGGATTTTAGTTGATCCCACTAGAATATTGCATAACCCTTGAACTCCACAGCTGTAATGTGTGACTTCTTTTCTTCAGAATAATTATGGCACTCAAAAATTTGCTCTACTTTGCGCTCCCATTCAATGTATTCTTCAGCATTGTTGTTCCCTCTAAATTCAGGAACCTTCATTTTGATGGAAGTCAAATCGTTATCATTGATAGGTGCTTGATAAATTCCAGCTTCTTCTTCTTCAAATCCATAATCAGCCACACGGCCTCTCTCATATGCACCTCTTGGTGCCCTCCTCCTAATTGGCTCTTCTCTCTCTTCTTGCTGGTTGTAGAATTCTCTGTGGTAGCCTTATTGGAGTAGGTTGTTGTACTTGCATTAAGCATTCCATGGACTGCTGCAAGCTAGCCAACGTATTTGCTATTCTTTCCATATTGTCCTCATTTGCTTGGTTGTACGTCTCAAGATCATCTGCAATATCCCGGATACTCATCTCTTCTTTCTCAACCTCTACTAGAATTGCTACTCATTATCTCACAAAACAAAGAACTCACCTTCGCTAATTCTTTGATTGCACTTCAGAACAAAGGCTCACAAATCAATCACCAAGCACGTTCAAGGGAACTAGAACCTAAATCCTAGAATGACACCTAGAAAGAAACTTGAAAAATTTGGAGGCATCACAAGAAAATTGTGTCACACGATTATATCAACCAGAGTATAAAATCAAACAAATAATACTCTAGCAATGTCACAGAATCAAAATGGTAGCTCAAACAAGAAATAGAAACAAAGAGGTCAAAAATTATGACGAATCTGGTCAAAATGTATCAAAACCAACTCACCTTAGCAAGTTAGTTTATGGACCTAATAATTCTACCCAAGAAACCTAGTATCAAGACTCCCCAAGAATTCAATTTCGAAAAAGGAAACTTCCAAATCAACAAGAAAAACGTAATAAAACAGCCCCTCAATTGACCGAAATTGGAGGCCAAAATTTTGATTACTTTCAACCTGATTCAAAATGATTCTAATATCTTAAATTACTAGAAAAGCAAAGAATTTTTGTTGAAGTGATTTTTTTTTTAGGATATGGTCACTATCCTTGGATCACCAACGAAACACAAAGCCTCCAGTCCAATTTATACCCAATTCAGAATAAGAAAAATTTATTTTGAAACAAAAGGCAAGAACACAATTTCAAAATTGAACAAAGAATTCTATAACCCTAATTCGAAAATCCAATTAGAACCCTAACGGAACAACTAAAACAACCCTAGAAAGACAGATAGATAAAGATTTACCTGTAATTGGCTCTGATACCAAATGACGTGGAACCCTATGGCAATGAAGGCCTCAAACCCCAACGCATGATTGATAGAAGAAAAACCAAGAACGAAGGAAAAACCACCTTCTAAAGCACCTAATTGCTTACAAAGCAAGAACACTTATAACGGAAGGATTTAGGAAGCTCGAATTAGAAGAACGCCACAATCGAAATTGATAAGTAAATCTAATTCTTGATACAATCAAAAGAAAAAGAGAATCCACTCCTGTTCTATGATGGCCAAAATTTTTCAATAAGAAAATTGAGAATATAATTTGTCATAAAGTGTCCTTATAAGAAAAATAAGGCCCTATTTATACTAAAAGGCACACATAAATTCGAAACCCTAATTCTAATGGGAAAAGGAAAGCTACAAAGTCAAAATCCTAACCCATTAAGGAAAATATAAAGTATGGAAACAAATTAATATTCTGAAATAACTAAATAGGAAACCACACATCCTAACCCACTAAGGAAAATATAAAGTATAAAAAAATGGCCAAACTAAAACCTTTTAAAATAAGAACACACCCCACACTATTTGGGCTGTCCATGGGCCTTAAATTACTTCCCAAGGTTGTATATGAACCCCCATGGACCTTTCTTGAACGTTGGACCTCTTTTACTAGCCTTTAGCTTCCATATTCACACTAAGCATCATAATCAGCTTTGGTGTGCCTTCTTCAAGCTCTATTGTGCACTTTTCCATTGCCATTTCAGTCACTTCCTTTGAAATTTGATCTTGAATATGCAATCCCATAGCTGCTCCAAATTTCTTAGCTCTGCTCCTAGTCAATGGCCCATTTGGAAGCACCAATGGATCCTTACCTCGTGGCTGGTTCGTATCACATGCCCAGAGACATGGGCGTGTCATTGAACGTGCCATTACTCCTGACTTACAGAAGCTGTGACACATCCAATGACATGAGCGTGTCCATGACCGTGTTCCTAACTCAACATTGCAGTAGCAACAACACGCCCAAGGACATGGGCGTGTTATTGCCCATGTCATTAAAGTTTAAAACAGCACTGTTAACACATCCAAAGACACGGGCATGTCCATGGGCGTGTCAGGCAAAAATATTTGGCTATAAAATCTAAGCTAAAGAGTGAATTAGGGATACAGAGTTTATTTTACAGAGTCGACCTCCCAAGAAAAAGAGAATTTTTGGCAGCCAAGAGTGAGGGTGAAGACCCGATTCCTGTGAGATTTAATCTAAGATCCGAGGATTGAAGTGAAGAAAGACAAATCATTCATTATGGATTGTTTGAATTCTTTTACTTATTTCCTCTATTTTGGTTTTTGGGTTATGAATATGAACTAAATATTTTATCTATCTAGATATTGATGAACCCTAGCTTTATTGTATGGATTGAATAGTTCTTATTAAATTAAATCATTTGATTGAGTTGTTTTATCCTTTTGACTCTTAATTTCTTATTTCCAATTGATAATAACATGTTTATTGATTGGTTGCAATTTTCATATTATTGACTTGAGAAAGCTTGATATGAACAGAATGCTCATTAGGGTTGAGGGTTGATTGGAGTGCTAGAGATAGACTTACAAGACCCTTTGGTTTAAAGTTCCTTGTTCTTATTGCAAGATCTATTTAATTATGCTTGAGAAGAGATTCCTAACATTCTACTTAGTGATTAGGGATTAATT
Organism: Garcia nutans; assembly: GCA_947685225.1. Taxonomy (NCBI): domain Eukaryota; kingdom Viridiplantae; phylum Streptophyta; class Magnoliopsida; order Malpighiales; family Euphorbiaceae; genus Garcia; species Garcia nutans. The sequence continues at coordinate 18,044,006 of CANTUV010000006.1, read as the reverse complement.
CAATTGAGAGAGGTTTTAATCTAATTTAAGGGAATGCCAATTTAGCTCTATTATTTGATTTAATTGAATTGATATTCATAAATACTTCTTATGGCTAGGGGGATTCAATATCTAGATAATATTTTCATCACCAACTTTTGTTGCACAATATTCAATTTTTCTTCACTTTAGTTTATTGAGTAATTTGTCTTTTATTTTAATCATCAAACAAACTATTAATTCACTAAATAATAGTTAAAATTTACACTAATATTTGACCTTGTCCCCGGTGGAATGATATCTTACTCACTGTTTTATTACTTGAGCGACTGGTGCACTTGCGGTAACACTACGATAGTATAGATCTGTCATCAGGGCCAAAATCAAGGGTCTACAGTACCCAAATCAAATCAAGTCTTAGGTCGAGCACCCTAACCTAGTTTCGGGTTGAGCACCCTAATTCAGTTTCAGATCGAGCATCCTAATCTAGTTTTAGGTTGAACACCCTAATCCAATCCGGGTCTAGAACCCAAACAACCTCGGGTTCATAACCCAAATCTTTTTCAATTCCAAAACTCAATCTGGGTCCATAACCCAAACCAACTTGGGTCCATAACCCAAATTCTCTCGAGTCCAAAACTCAATCTAGGTCCAAAACCCAAGCCATCTCGGGTCCAAAACCCAAATTCAATCTCTGTTCTAGAACCCATTCTTATCCAAATTAAGCTTAGTCACGTTGCTTATCACTCTTTCTGAATAAATTCAAGATTGTTCAAGTAGGGGATAAAATTGTAGGCCATAAAACCAATTTCTTTAAACCTTTACTCTTAATCCAAACCTAATCTAAACCTAGTTCCTAAACCTAATATTTTAAAAACCCTAATTCCTAAATCTAATATCCAGAAAATCCTAAGAATTAAATCCAAGTAACTTGATCTTAAACTCTACAAGCCTTAATTCTAATTCTAATTCCAATATAAAAACCCTAGCTTCTTATTCTAAGCCCTAAACTGTTTATCAAACTATGAAACCCCAATTATTTTCTTAATTTGCAAAACCCTAAACTGTTTTCCAAATTTTGAATCTTAAATTATAAAATATATATTTTCAAAATGTCAAAAACCCTAAACTGTTTTATTAATTCACAAAATTTTAATTTCCTAAAAGCCTAATTCTTGAACCCCAATTCTAGAAACTCCAAACCTTAATACCCAGTAGCTCAATTCCCAAACCTAGTCCATAATCTTAATCTCTAAAATCTTAGCTCCAGTAACCATAACCCCAAACCCTAAAACCTTACTTTCAAAATCTCAAACCCTAATTTTATTTACTTAGTGATTTAAACTATAGTTTTAATTATTATTTGGGTTTGCTATTTGTTATATGATGAATGGTTTGTTATACTTTATGATGGGTGTTTTGTTTTAATTATTATACTTGAATGATTTAATTTTGCTTAAGAAATTATTTTTTTGATTTCTTAAATTGTAAAAGGCACATCTCCAATTTGTGGGTGCCTCAGTTTTTATCATGTAAATAGTCTATTGTTTAAAGATTTTGGATTAATGTAAAAGGATACGTTTCCACCTTTAGATGGGTATCCTATTTATTTAGTTTTAGACATCAAATTTGGTTGTAAGGGTACGTTTCCACCTCGTGTGGGTGCCCGTTTATTATTTTGTTTTGAACATTACTTTAATTTTAATATAATTATACTTTTATTTTATTATTTGCATGTAGTATGGATAATATTGCAATAAGTTAGGGATTTTATAATATTTAGACCTGAAAAGGAGGCCGGTTCTAATGAATTAGGCGTTGTGGGGGTGGGTCATTCTCACCTTCCCCACACGTACCTAACTTTCCAAACCCATTAGGAGGTTGGGGATTCCTTAAAAATCGAGTTATCTACTCCTTTCTTTTTCCCGACCCATCCAGGTAGTGACTCCATTTTCTTTGGGTTTAGGCTCGTGTTCTCTAAGGCCCTAAGCCTAACAGTACCAAAGTCGCAAGAACCATTCCATTGGGAGTGGGGCAAAAATTCTCGCTCACAGATATATATTAATCATAGTCAAAGAGCAAGCATTTGGGTATAGACCTAAGGAAAGTAACTAGGCCAACTATATGGGCTTTAGCCTTTGGGTTAAAAAGGCTTAGCTTCCCATAACAAGTATATACCCAAAGGTACAAGGCTATGAGTGGTTATGTCATGCTTGACCTCTATACCTTGAGTGAAAGTATGGTATCCCTTACATAACACAATACATGTAACACGGGCATCCTAACTCATGCACACGATGTAAACTAAGATGATGCAATGGACAATATCATAATGAGAGAGAATAAAATAATATAAAGACCAATGAAATCAACTTCTCTTATCATCAGGGGAGTTGCCACTGTGAGCGGGGGTGTTTGCTCCCACTCCTGGTGGAATAGTTTTTGCAATTTTGACACTGTTAGGCTCAGAGTCTTAGAGAACACGGGCCTAAATCTAAAGAAAATAGAGTCGCCATGATAGTCCGGGAAAAAGAAAGGGGTAGATGACTTGATTCCTAAGGAATCCTCAACCCCTTAATGGGTTTGAAAAGTTGGATACGCGTGGGAAAGGTGAGAATGACCCAACACCTCCACAACGCTCGTTTTATTGGAACTGGCATCCTTTTTAGGTCTAAATATTATAAAATTCTTAAATACTATGTTATTACCCATACTGCATGCTATTCAAAATAAGTAAAGAATTTATTGCATTAAAATCAAAACAAGTCAAAACAAAATAATAAATGGGCACCCATACAAGATGAAAATATGCCCTTACAACCATGTTCAATGTCTAAAATAAAATAAAGTGGATAGCCACCAAAAGGTAAAAATGTGTCCTTTACATTAATCCAAAATTTTAAATGATAAACTAAATTACATAATGAAAATTGAGGCACGCACAAAGTAGAAACATGCCTTTTACAATTCTAAAATCCAAATAAATAACTCATCAAGCAAATTAAATCATTCAAACATAATAATTAAACATAAAACATCCATTATAACTAAATAAAATAAATCATCCATCATAAAACCATGTGGTAAATTAAATAAGTATTTAAACTGAAAGTTTAAATCATTGAAGAAACAAAACTAGGATTTCAGATTTAAAAGGTTAAAATATTGATTTTACAGTTTAGGGATTAGAGTTTTAAAGCTACTGGATAAAATTGGTTTTGGTTACTAGATTTAGGATATTTAGAGAATGGGATCACTGGATTGAGGTTTTGAGCTTTAGGATTTAAATTGAGGTTTTATCATTTAGGGTTTAGGGTTTTTGAGCTTACTGGGATTATGAAATTAGTGTTTAAGAAATTTTAAGGTTTCTAAGAAACTAGGGTTTAGGAATTAAGTTATTGGAATTAGGGTTTGGGTCTAGGTTTAGGAATTAAGTTATTGGAATTAGGGTTTGGGTCTAGGTTTGGGAATTAAGCCACTGGAATTAGGGTTTTAGGTTTTTTGGAGTTAAAGGATTTTGATATTTTATAATTAGATTAGGGTTTTGGTGTTTTGAATTTGGAAAATAGATTTTATAAATTAAGGTTTGAAATTTAGAAAAAAAAAGTTTAGGGTTTTGGTAAATTAAGAGAACAGTTAGGGTTTTGAGAATTAATAATACAATTTAGGGTTTTGGAAAATTAAGAAAATAATTAGGGTTTTGGGAGTTAATAAAATAGTTTAGGGTTTTTGAAATTGCAAAACAGATTAGGGTTTCTAGCAACTGGGTAGTCAAATTGGGGTTTGGGAAATAGATTTGTTTTGACAATTAATTTGAACTTTAAGTTATTAGACAATATAATATGAATTGATTTTTGGTTTTATAAAATATGTTATTAGGGTTTAGTAAATTAAGCTATTAGATTAAAGTTATAACAAACAATCGAAGCATTTAAAAGAAAAGAAAATGCAACTACTATATGTTTAAGCTAATTAAGTTTAAGATACAAAACCTGCATTGAAGGCTCCATCAAATTGATTTTTGATTCCAAGCTATTGCCTAAACCAATTAATTCTGGCCGAGCAAAGATTAAAGGCAATGGTTACTGCCTTTGGTATGTTTTTGTTGTTTGTTGATGAATGTTGCTTATTGATTAATGCCTACTAATTGATTGCTCTTATTGATCGTTATCGCTTAATGTTGCCTCTTTTTATTAGTATTAAACATTACTATTTATAGGCAAAGTAAGGCTTAACCTTAAATCTAATCAGCCTAATCCGAGACTTAAAAGGATTTTACCATGATTACAAAACTAATTTGTTGGCCAAAATTTCTTTGGAATTAAGGTTCATGTCGATTCGATGTGCCAAATTGACATGGGGCCAAGGCCATGTTGATTCAGTGTGCCAAATCGACATGGGGCCAAGGCCATGTCAATTTGGTGTGCCAAATTGACATGGCCTTTGGCTCATGTCAATTTAGGCAACCAAATTGACATGAGCCATGGCTCATGTCGACTTGGGCCCTTCAGGTCAACATGAGCTATGGCTCAGGTCGCCCAGAACCATCCTGACTCAAAACTTGTCTAAAAAACTTCAATATTTAGGCTGAACAATTTAATTTGGGCTAAACAAATTAATCTTAGGCATTTAAGATATGAACCAATTGAATATATGAAATTTGAAATTGAACCGACTTGTTTAAAAGTTATAAATTAGGTTTAAATCTTTTAAAGTTGGTTCAAATTTGTTTTGGCCTTCTTTAATTAGGACCATACCAACTTAGAGCCAAAATTAAGGGTCTACACCTGGGTGTTAGAATAATCCCAACACGCTAAGCTTATCACTTAGTGGTGCTTGTACATATATACTTTTCTAATAATTACAAGAAAAATATATGTAACAATACAGTATTAAATGCATTTGCTGTAATTAATTCAATTAATTTAAATAGACTTAACCATTACCAAATTAGTATAAAATCATTTATAATATGTATGTTATGTATTCACTATAGTTGATAATGTTTCTATTATGTATTTTAAAACATGTATTCTCTTATTACCTCTTATTAACAGATATATTCACACACTTAATACTTTGTACACTTTATCTATACTTATCACTTGCATATTAGGGTTAACGTTATGCTATGGGATACTTATATTTACCATTTTTACACAATTTGTCACTTAGATCATTTTATTATTTTTGTTTAAAATATTTAACTCGTATTAACATTTTAAAATCTCACTTGTTATGACTGACTCACACACATATATATATTGAACACATTTATATAAACATACTTATATTTTCAATACCACATGTTTATTTGATCTATATATATATATATATTTGTACTTTTGTTCATTTCAACATAAGATTCCTAGGCCTTAACACTTATTAACTATCAATATTCTTAATTTATAAGCCATTATAATTATATTACTGATACACTTTATTGTCATTACACTTTATCCCAACATATACTAAGTTTTAAATCCTTAGATTCAGATAATGGGTCACTGATGGCAAGAAAATATCAATATATAGAATCTGGCCAATGGCATACTATGGCACAAATGCCCACTGAATATGGTGACATAAAGTGTCCACTGATGGCGCGAAGTGCCCACTATCACTATAGACGTCTACCCTCTGGCTAGCTATTCAATTCAAACACTAGGTTTATTAACAACATCATTGGACAATACACTTATTTCAATATTCTTAAATAGTTTATAACTATCATGTTACTTACTATAAAACACTTCTTTTATTCTTACTTTGAGATTTGCAATTTTACCATATCATGCACTTATCTTCACTTCGATTAGTTTAATCTTTCTAATATAATAAAGCTCATAAATTATCATTTTATCTTCACGATATTATATTCATATATATAATTCTAGTTAATACACTACACAGCTCTCATCAAGTATATACATTTATATATTTATATATACAATCTTTATATACTATTTATATTTTGTATATGTATAAATAATTATATTTTACACTCAATACAAATTTATGTGATAGGCATTATCACCTTCCTTTACTAAATATTTAGCTTTCTTAGTAGCCACTAAAGTTTAAACACTATATCATTTTAAAATTAAAACTTTTTTTCTAAAAAATTTACAGGACACGGGCGTGTGTTACACTAGTCCCACGCCCATGCTTCTCAATTCACTACTGTCTCCTGTAAGAGAAATTACACAACACGGCCGTGTCAACATTTGGACATGCCTGTGTGTTTTAAAATGTTGTTGTTATCTATACAATCTTCAAGAAAATATTCTCCAACATTCTCATATTAAATTAAACTCTTAAATCATTAGTTCACCATTAACTTCACTCACTCAAACCAAGTATATAACATTAATTACTTCTAAAACACAATCAAATTTATGTCTAGATTATCACAAGCCAGACAATTAAACCAAATTCATTATTCATATATTGAATACTATATTTTCACTTCCCATGTTAACCTTTGTTTTGATTACTTATGAATAATGTGTTATGAATAATGTGTTATGAAATGTGTAATGTCATATATGTATTAAAAGCATTGTGAAAAGCCATTGTTAATGGCTAAATTGTATAAAATGTGAAATATGTATGTTATGTGAAAATGATCCAAAGTATTTGGGTAATTCCATTTGTTGTGTATGCATTAAAGGCATTGTTAAAGACTAAAGTGCATAAAATGTTATTCATATGTGAATTATGTGGAAATACCCAAAATAATTGGGTAATGTGTTTGTAAATGTAAAATGTGGTACATTATGATTATATGTTAATATATAATGATATGAAGTGAGATGACACTAAAAAAAATAAAAAAAAAATAAGGCAATGTGCCTAATAAGTTATGAAAAATAAGGAAGAGATTGATAATGAAATATATATATAATAATTGTGTGACTAGTATGTTATTCAATTTTAAGAGTTTTATTTGGCGGCATGCCTATGAGATTATCCTCATTATTTACCTTTGGGGCTAGCTTTTGAGCAATTATTTGACTTGCCTTTGGGCTAGACGTTGGGCATCACTTGCCTTCGGGCTAGACACTAGGTATCAATATGGATTGAAACAGTAACTCTGGGATTTGAATAATATATTAGATTATTTAGGCCCATGCTTGTATTTGTTTTATTTGAAATGTAAAATAATTGAAAAAGATATTTGAAATGAAATGATATGACATATGGTGTCATGATATACATAAGCATTGTACATTAGTATTATTTTACAGTTTTATTTTTATCAAAGTTTGTACCACTAGGCTTTTGGTTTAGTGCGATTGTAATTCATCGCATAGGTGACAGGGGAGATTTTGTAGAGCCAAAGAGTTCGTCAAGACTGGGTTTGGTCTAGATTTGAGGTTTTTAGTATAGAGTTGATTTTTTTAGTTGTCAAGATCAGAAACATCGCCAGTATGTATATATTTTTATTACATTTTGATATTTCATATATTATATTATGTTTTGATGTATATATATATTGTAATTTATAAAGAATATGTTGAAAAACTTTATAATGTGGGTTGATATATTTTTAAAAAAAATATATATATATATATGCATAAATGTGTTGTGAAATTTGGAGAAATTGAGAAGTATTGGAGAAATGTATGAATTGGTTATTGGGAGTGTTTTTGTGTTCAGGTTGTGGTTTTGTTGAATTTGGTAATGTTCAAATTACAGACAAAACTCTGGTAAATTTTTTCCAGAGATTTTTCTAAAAAAGCTTATTTTAGAACCTATGATTTATAATAATAATTTATTTGTTATTTAAATATACATTTTAAAGTATTTATGATTTTAAATTTGAAGAGTGAAAAAAAATTTTAAAATGGACTGTGACATTTTTGTACCATATATGCATATTTTACATATACTAGGTGGTATATATTGTACGTATATAGGGTATAAGAGTATTACAAACACACACTTCAAATAATCATTTTGTACTAATAACATAGTTCCCTTCAAAGTCAATTTCTTAATATTTCATTAACTTCAAATATCATTGAAGTCATACTTACCAAGCACAAGGTCAATCACTCCTATTTAACAACACTTTCATAATCATATAATTCATTATGTGCTATTCCAAAATTCATTCCAAATTGACATTAGAATATTTAACTAATCAATATACCTTAATTAACACTAATACCATTATATTTACTAATTAGAAAGTTATATAACTCTAATATCCTTCAAAACCCTAAAAACACATCAAAATCCTAACTTAATTCATATCCCTAATTTAGCTCATGGAGAACTCAATAATTATACCTAAAATTACTTTAGTTTACTACTCAATAAATGTGCACTTTATTAATACAAAGGTAAAGATTTCTATATATACTCTTCATAAATTAATCAATATAAAACCTCTTTTGCTATTTCATAATTTGTTCACTATACCATTTCTTTCACAATAATCTTATTAATTCCAATCATTTGTTTATTAAAGTAATTAAAATTCAAATAAAACTCAAAGGAAAGCAAAGTATATGAAATACAAGCAAACCTCTTTTAAGTTTTGCTTCCATTTTTTTCTCCTTCAATCCTTTGATTTGATGATGTTTTTCTTGCTACATCAAGTTTAAAGTGGTTAAACTCCACTAAAACTTATTTCTTCTCTTATTTCTCCATGATTTTAATGTAGAAAATGGAAGAAAAAAAAGATGAAGATGGCATTGGATGATGAGAATGTCGGTTTAGAATGGTCTAGAAAACTCTAGAGCCAATTTATATAGCTTTTGGGATTTTCATACCATATATTCACTCACACCATTACTTTGGTATATCCTACTTTCTTATTTGTCTCTTAATTCAACTTGTTAATTCCATATAATGATATAAATCATTATTTTACTCATTTTGAAATATTATTCACTTATACCACTTATATTAGACATAAATCATTCAAAACTCAACTTTCAGATTCAAATTTCCAAACACACCCATGTGTCTTCAAAAATACGCCAGTGTGTTTTAACCGACTTAGCCATAGACAGAATCATTTCACGAACACATGTCTCTATCCATACACTTGCCTGTGTGTTTCAAACAGCTTTTGTCACATTTGAAAATTTTCTCGAAATAAGTCTAACACCCAAGCCACGCTCGTGGAAATCAAAAGCCACACTATATTTATATATAGACTATATACACTCCAAATAATCCTATATGCACATTTTACTATAGAAAATGCACAGTTGAAATTTTCTAGTCATTACATAGTCCTTTACCTAAGCATCCACCACCTATGATTAATTGTATCACCCCTTATTTGGGAAACAATATTGATCCTGTTGCTCTAATTCAACCAATTCAGTCAGAAGCATATTATTGTGTGTTAGACCTTAATGATTATGTTGAAGAGGTCGAGGAAGGAATTTTTGCCTTGACTAGGAGTGGGTGGGTCACTCAACCTCTACCTCTACCCCCAACAATTAAATCCCCAACCAACACCCAACCTAAAAAAGATCTATTGTTGAAACAACTTAAAAAGACCCAAGCCAACATTTCCATATGGAGTCTTCTCATGTCCTCTTATCCTCACAGATAGGTAGTTCTAAAAGCCCTAGATTAGTGTCAAGCTCCCAATGATATAACCACAGAAGATGTAGTGGCCTCCTTAACCCAATCCTCAAAAGGAGCCCATATAATTTTTTATGACCAATATTTTCCAAGCCAAGCCCAAAACCATAATGAAGCACTTTACATCACAATAATGGCTCAAGCGAAGGTCGTACCCTTAGTGTTGATTGATAATGGTTCTACTTTAAATGTCTATCACTTTAAGATGGCAAGTTGCTTAGATATTGAGGAAATAGACCTGGTTCCATCTGATCAAGTTGTTAGGGCATATGATAATACTAAGAGAGAAGTGCTTAGGGTGGCCAACCTGGATGTGACAATAGGCCTATGACGCAGACTATAACATTCCAAGAATGGGATGTTCTGACTTGTTTTAATTTACTACTTAGAATACCTTGGATTCACTAGGCTAGAGTAGTCCCTCCCTCTTACCATCAGCAACTAAAGCTACCATTTAATGGGGGTATTCTTACAACTAAGGGGGGTCTTCAAGGAAAGACCATGAACCCATCTCTGATGCCTTTGTTGGAAATAAAACTTGAGCTTAGTACATATCCATTATCAAGATTCACATTTGATATTGTACTCCTCATCGCTAAGGAGAAAGGTAAGGAAATGGTGTATACCGATCTCTATCCAAATAGTAGCCTGGTTATAAGTAATATTATGAAAAAGGATGAATTATCTCCCTGGTTCAAGTTTGGGCAAGCAATAGCAAGAGATTACAACATACCTTGAGTACCATCCGTTACCCCTCCATTTGGGTTTAGATACGCTCCTACTTTAGAAGACATTGAGGAAGAGAATATAAAGAGAAGAGAAAGATTAGAGGGCCAAAAGTTGGGGAAACCTTATGACTGGTTATAAAGCCATACTGCCCCGCTCTCAATGGTTATTTTGTAAAGGAGGGAGAGGATTTCCCTTATTGTGGGTTTTTATACCCTTTATGAGCATGACTACTAGTGAACTAACTCCAGGCTTTGAATTTTTTTTATGTCAGGTTGCCTTTGAAGGGAGCAAACCCCCAAATCGACCAAGATTGGATTGACCATATGAAGTTGAGCATGTTTGACCATACATGCATAATCTCTAATAAGGCGGAAGAAGACTTGACCTTGCTTGTCCAAACCACTTAAGGCCCCCTCACAAACTGGTCTTATTAGAAGGATGCGAGATAAAGAGTCAGAGTCATCCAGAGTCAAGTCCAGTGGAGTCAAATTCCATAGAGTTACAGTCAGAGTTGGATTCTTAGTCAAGTCCTTAAATAAAGCTAGAGTTATAGCCAGAGTCTCAGTCCCAACTAGAGTTTTTTTCAAAGTCCAAGTCCTTTGAGTCTCAATCTAAATTTCCATGAAATTTTTCTTTTGATTATCAATTTGTATTAGATAATTTCATTTTCAGTAAAAAGTTCTCCTTTTCCAGTTACTCTCCTTTCTCTTTTATTGACTAAAATAAAGAAAGAATAATAAATGAAAAAAAAGAAAAAGAATTAGTAAACCTTGGCAAGAATGAAAGTCCAAAATCAATATGCTATGATAAATAGGGTTTGGGACAACTGCTGAAGGAATCCTTTGACTGTTTTGCCTAGGAAGTAAAGGACATGATAAGGATTGATCTAGCTATAGTAGTTTACAAGATTTCAACTTATAAATATGTGAAGCTAGTCAAGCAGAAGCTCAAAAGATTAAAATCCTAGAGGGAAGTTTAGGCCAAATTAGGCTAGGCCCTACCTGCTGAAGAAGATCCTATTAGGTGGAGGTGCTACTTTGGCAGACTTAGATGGTATAAAATTTGCAAGTCCAATAAATCACGATAAGCTCAAGCGGTATTATATATGACTGCATTGTACTAGAACTACATGGACCTTATTCTCTCAAAAAGAAAATGAATTATCTTACTTTGTCCAATTAATGCAAGAGAGATATATAGGCAGCCCATTGGGTTCAGTCCAAATCATTAATAAAAATTCATTTTTCCCAAATATTGGTGCCATGGTCTATTCAAAAAAAGAGAGGATAATAAATAATGTTTGAGTCAACCAATGTAAATCAATCAGCCAATGAATCTCATTTTGTCTTATTTCATATGCCTTATTACAACTAAAAGAAAGAAATAATAATAATTATAATATCAAAAATAAAGTGTAATCCTAGTAGTCTAAAATATAGATTAGTCTCGAGTCTTCCTCTTCTATCCAGCATGTGAAGCCTTAGAATAGGTCCCCTCCAGCTCAATTAATAAGGTAGCTCGTCGCCTCTTCTCATCAGGCCAAAAATTGTCAATTAGAAACCCTTATACTCTTTGGTCCTATTAGTAGTCAAACAACGCTCCACTACATGATAAGACTATGTCCAACCTCCCATAATGGCCTTGCAAATTGACTGTGTAATCAAACAAGAAGGAATAAATAGCCCCATCAGCGGTACCCCCATGTGTGTCCCATCTGTCGTATGACCCTAGTACCCTAGTAAAATGTACTCATGCTCAATCCCATCATACAAATTACCTTGTAGCCAGAGCTCCAAACCATAATGTTCTTAATTCCATACCATCGACAACACCATGTGATGTTCTCAGAACTCAGGTCAAATAGCCATATGGTCCATTCTAGCTTTAAGCCATGCTTGACATCAATCTTCCTAACCCAATAATAGAGTGAGCAATAAGGAAGGCTCTCTGGGGGTCTTACAATACAAAGGTGATCCTTAAGTTATGCCTTTTTGAAGAAGTGTTAAAAAGGGAGAAAGAAGTTTAAGTAAAGATTTACCTGAACAATTACTAGGGTAATAGACCATCTTCCATCCACCCTATATGCACTATCGAAACTCATCAAAGTCTCAGCAAAGATAATCTCAGCAATGGTGCACGAGTCCTCCATCTGTGCCACCAAACAAATAACCTTAACATCATCCCACCCTGGGTCATCAGTAAATAAAAATCCAGCTATTAGACAAAAAGCTAAAGCCCAAAGCTTTACCTTTCTCCTTTCTACATCACCCACATCATCTACTCCCATAAACTCTTCAATTAGCGTAAGAATGTTAACCCTATCATCCATCACCATCTCTCTAGCTCACTCATCACTCAAAGAGAAAAGTTATTGAACCTCCCAAAATATCCCGCCAAAGTCTCCGACACTGCTAATAATGCATCCAGGTTACTTCCCATCATAGCACTAAACTCTTCAAAAGCAGGGGAAAAGTTATCCCATGCTAGCCTAAAATCTAAAAACATGAGCATTAGTGTCCTAGAATTTGAGACAACCTAGAGAAAATCCCAGCTTTCCCTTAAGCCTCTAAAAGAAGTCACTAGTCCAATCCCAAAATTTTTCCAAGTTGATTTTGTCTGCTGCATCTAAATTATGGATCCATGAAAGCATGGTGTGACTAAAAGCTAGTTCCATTCTTAAATAGTGAAAACTATTGTAAAAATTGTAAAAGATAAGAAGAATAGGGAAAAAGCAAGTGAAAATAAAAAATAAGGCTCAAAAATTTAAAAATAAAATTGTAAAATATAAAGAAAAATAGATAATAATAATAATAATAATAATAATAATAATAATAATAATAATAATAATAATAATAATAATAATAATAGCTTTTTAGCACTAAGGAAGCACTAAAAAACAAAGTTAAAATAATTTTTCCAGCTTATAGCCCATACGGGGTTTTGGCTGGCTCAGTGCGCCATGCTAGCTTTTTGGGCTTCCACGGCAGCATGGGCCACTGTAAAAGTGGTTGCTGCTGCCACACAGCACATCTGAGATAGTCGCAAGGCCTGCTTTGGCATCTACTGCCACAACTGCTCTCCCAACCTCCCTTTTTTTCATTTTTCGATTTTCTTTATTTTCCTTTCTTTTTTTTCTTCTTTTGTAAATAAATGTATGTAAAATAAAAAAAATAAATAATAATAAAATAACAATAACAATAACATAAAAAATAAAAGAGAATAGACAAATTGTAAATATTAATATTTTTAAATGCAAAACACAACAGTTATAGGTCAAAATACATAGAATTTGTAAAAATATGTAATTTGTAAAATAAAATAAAATACAGATAATCATCCATTGTCTATACAACATTGTCATTGCATTGTTTTGCTCTAACTATTGTACAAAATCAAAAGAAAACATTAAAGCTGGAGGTTCCACCTCTACCTCGGCTCAACAACTCTTGGAACTTCCTCCAAAGACTCAATTTGGTCTTTAGCAGCCGCTAGTAGGGTCAAGGTGATATTCATACCAAACCAAAACTGGTGGGCCATGGTGTAGAAATGCTCGACCCAATAACCAGGAACAGTACCCTACATGAAAAGATAGTCAGGTTAGCAGAGCACATATGGAAGACAGTAATCAAAATAGAGTAAGTCAGAGAAATTACAATAGCATATTCCTCTCGAAGAAAGGGAGTGGACCTATTTGGAATAGCATAATCCCTGAAACTGGAACCCGCTAGGGTAGCATATGTAATAGTGGGATCCAAGTAGTACTCAATAGGCAGCCCTCCTAGGTCAACATGAGCTAGTACAGGGGCAATACAAGGCACTGCAGATGTGCTAGCAGAATGTGACTAAACGTGAGAGGTCTAAGCAACAGGTGTAGTCCGGATGAAAGAACAAGTCTGCCTAAGTGTAACTTCTCGAGGCATAAGAGAAGTCCTGCAAAATGCATCATAATCTTTGCCTAAAATAGTAAATTGTTGGGCAGGTAGTCCGGTAAAGAGAGCATCACCACCATAAATCCTCATCCCATCATGCATATCAACTGGAGGGAGCACAAGCATGACTTGATCCTCTGTGGAGTGTTGGCGCATGACCAGCTCACCCAAGTAGTATACCCTAAGCTTTGGGGCATGCAAAACAAGTTTGCATCTAGAGAGAGAGTCGCAACTCTAAGTAGTGAGGCTGGTGGATCAGTGATCCTTGCGAAATAAGGGACCCAGGTGATTTGTTCCAAAGGTTAGTAAAGTTAGCAGAGATAGACGGTCAAGATAAAAAGGAAAGAAAGAAAGGCTCACATCATCAATGCTCAGCCAGCTAAAGTGGGACCTTAGTACACCAAATAATGGCATGTCTCCCTCCACCTTGTTGCTACTGTTCCATCTGATCCCGATCGGATAAGCTGTGGGGAGTGGATCCTTCAACATGGAACTAATATAGTAAAGGTACTCATAAGTCAAGAACTACATCAAAAGGAAAATCATAATAAGTGCAAGGCATAAACAGGAAAAAAATCAAAGGTAAGGATAGGAAAAAACCTCCCAGATGACATGAGTACTGGATAAGAAAGAGCAAGTTCCCTGTGACAACTTGCCCATCTCCCGATACATGGTGATAAGTATCGCTCCACCCTAGTCATATGTGCCAACCAAAGTAAGGTCATAGAGACTTCAAAGAATGACAAGATCCATGTTGTCATGAAAAGAATGCCAAAAGCTACATTTGCAAATCAGTAAACGTATAGAACAAGCTAGCTAGTTAGCTAATGGGCCAAGAAATTCTATCATGAGGCTACTAACATGGTTGCTCAACCATTTGCACTGAACATAAGTAAAGATCCTTGGAGGATGGCCTCCGATCAATGTGAACACCTCTTCTTGAGTAAGAACTCTCTAATCATCAAAGCACTCTATGGATTGGGTACCAAACCGAATGCTAGTAATAGCGGTAAGGTCAACCGATGCCACTATCAACTCACCACATGGGAAATGGAATGTGTAAGAGTTATCCCACCATTGTTCTCCTAAAGCCTTTAGGAGGGAAATATTCCCAAGAGTATAAGTATCCAGCTCAAGGAAACCCAAAAGACCATAAGGCTTGATCAATTAAGTAACCTCCTCAAGAAGCTCTAAATCGGTAAGATTTCCCCAGCTACCTCAAATCCTCAGATGAACAGACTTTACAAAGAGCCAGGTAAGTATAACAATATCATTATGCATTATTTTAATGTGTTTAAATATGCTTATTATGCTTCTCGAGCCAAAAGGCATGATAAATGGGTATTTTAGTAATTTTGCAATTTATAAAAAGAACACATGCAAATTTTCATAAAAGGTATGTTAAAGTCAGGATGTTCAAATAAAATATGATTTGTTATACTGACTTGACCTTCCACGCCAAAAATGAGAGGAAGGGCATGTAATATCCTCATTTATGCCCTAGAAGTTTTGCATATTGTTGTTGTTGTTATTGTTATATATTGGATTGAATATATGTGTTAAATTGTAAGAGAAAAGAAATTGAGAAGAGAAAGTATATGTATATGTATTTTGGGAAGAAATAGGGTTTAGAGACAAATTTATATGTTGTGTATATGTTAATATATATGACATATAAAGTGGTCAAAAGGCTTGGTCAATGCAAGAGAAGATATTTATTTGAGATTGGTAAATTACTTAATTGGGCACATATAAGACAAAAAGATAATTATGTGAATAAGGGCACTTTGGTAATTGCTTGGATAAAACTATATGGTGGATATTTAAAGAAGGTTTGACTTGTGTTTTCTTCATCATTTCTTCTTCTTCTTCTTGTTGATGGCCGGCCCTCCATAGCCAAAGAGAAAGAAAGAGACAAGTGATGGTTTTGATGATTTCAAGCTTAAATTGAAGAAAGATTAAGTGTTCAAGTGTTGATTTAAGAAGTTTTTAACTAAGGTAAGATCTTTTCTCTAATTTCTTCAATTCTTTTGAAGTGGTATGATTAAGTTGCTTATGGTATGATTGTAAGTATTGATTTTTCTTGATAGATGAGAAGTTGGGTTGGTGTTGGTGATGGTGATGGAAGAGTAAGATTGATGTTTAGTGAAATTGTTTCTGTTTTAGGATTAGTAAAGGTTGTGACTTGTATGATTTTTAATTAATTATAGAAAAATGTTGTTGAAGTGAATTTTTGATATGTTGTTCCTCTATGAGTCTAGAATGACTGAAAAATATGTTGATTCGATTTTGGAATGGTTATGAGTTTAGAAAGATTATTTTCATTAGACCTGTTCCAGCAGGTACCTTAACTGGGACAGCTATATTTCGTGATTTTTAATAAAATGTAGAAAAATCATATCCAATCGAATTTTGGATATGTTGTTGCTTAGTGAGTCTAGTATTTGAGAAAAATAATTTGGAATCACGTTGATTGAATTTGATTTATGGAATTCACAAAGTTCAGAACTGCTGCCAGGATGCAGGGCAATTGGGGCAGTCTGGTTAGGTGAACTATTTGACCAAGATTTTGTGTTCAGTTTGATCTGAAATTTTAAAGGGATGATTTTAAGATACAAAACTAAATTCTGTAAAAATTTTAGAATTTTTAGTCAAGTAGATTATTTTATACAATATTTCAAAATAAGGATAAAATGGAGTTTAAAAATCAGAATGTACTATTTATGGTTAGGGTTTTAATTCTTTGTTCTTCTTGCATTGCTTTGGTTCTCCAAAGGTAGGTTGGTCCTTAAACCTAACCCTAAACACTTTAAACACACTTGAATCAATGAATGTTATAATCAATTGTTCTTTGCCCTAATTACATTGTTGAGATTGAACAATGTTATGTTGTGCATTGTGAATGGTAATGTGTTTCATGAGTAATGTGGAATGAAATGTTGATATTTATGAATGATGCTATGTGAGATATAATGTGATCATGGATGAGATATATATATATACTTGAATAATGAGATGTTATATTGTGAAATGAAATGTGAAGCCATTGTTATTGGCTAAGATGATGTAATTGAAAGAAAGAAGGCATGTTTGCCTAAATGTGATGAGAATTGAGAATGGAAATGAATTGTTTGTTTAATATGTTATTCAGTTTCAGAGTTCTGGATTTGGGTGGCATGCCTAAGAAATGATGAAAGGTAACAGTCTTGCCGGGTTGAGGACCTCCTCATAGGTGTTGAGTTGATGGTCCAAGAGACTGGGTCTGTTACACTATGAGATATATGATTTGTAACAGTCTTGCCGGGTTGAGGATCTCCTCATATGTGTTGAGTTGATGATCCAAGAGACTGGGTCTGTTACACTATCCATGGATAGAGATACATGTATCTACATTGCCTACGAGCGTGATTATTGTGACTATGAACCAAAGCAGTAACTCTGAACTCTGAATATCGTATTAAATACTTGTTGGGCCCATAGGTGTCAAGGTTATATGAATGTCCTAAATAATGTTATGAGTTTAATGAAATGAGATGTTGGTTATGGAGTATGATTGATTAATGTTGAAATGTGGTATGCTCATATGACTATGATTTGTGAAATGCATAATTGTGTGGTTAACTTTATATTTATGATGTCGATCTTATCAATAACATATGTGGCATTGCATTTCATTAAAGCATACCGTTAGCATGTTTTATCTTACTAAGCCGTTGGCTTAGCGCGATAGTGTTTAATCGCGCAGGTAGTAGAGTGGATAGAGTTGAACCCGAGAGTTCATCAAGACCTAGTGAGAGTAGACCTTGAAGATTCCATTTTGGGAGCTTAAAGATCAGAGCAGACTTGCCAATCATGTATAAATTTTATGTGTTGTAAAACTTGAGTTTTGATGTATATGAATTTGTAAATATGTAAATATTTTATAACTTCCGCTGTGTAATATTTAAATATGGGGGTTGTCACAAAACCTTTATTTTATGTTGTACTAGAAGTGTAAATCTTTTTTTGCAGGTTGCAGTTGAGGTTATAAGGGGGATTTATTGGGAGTGTACTGAGAATGATTTTGTTTGCATTGGTTTGTGTAAAATGTTTTTAAAAATAAGAAAAAAAACCGGTTTTGTCGACACTTGGGACTCAATTTTTAGGCGAAACTATGGCAAAAATTTTGTAAAAATCGGAACTAAAATTTGACTAAGTAAAATTGGTAGCAACATTAGGTTAGTGTGGCGCCTCTACTCAGCTTACATATGTAGGTTGGGAAGGTGTGTTACAATTGTTTTGGTATCAGAGCCAGGTTTGAGATTCTCAACCTAGGTAAAATGTAAGAAAAAGACTATTTTTACATAAAAAGTGAGTTTTTGAACAAAAATACATGTTTGGGATTGGCAGTCTCTGATCTTTAATAAGAGGTATTCTGTTGTGTTTGCAGACTTAGGTTGTGATGGATTCTCACTCTCGTCAGTCGATTGAGGGTAGTGCCGAGAGTATTGCTCCTGCTGAGGGAGCTAGAGTTGATAGTGTTGAGGAGGCACCTGCTTCGGTGTCGGGTAGACCAGCTAGGGAGGAGGTTCCGCCAGCCTGGTTTAGGCCTATGATGGAAGCTATGAGACAAGCACCTGTGCAACCACAGCCACCACCACCACCCCCTCAGCCTTCAGTACCAGTAAGGCACTATGATAAGCTAAGGAAATATGGAGCAGAGGATTTCTTTGGTACAGTTGATCCGGCTGTAGCAGAACAGTGGCTTGATAGAGTTCAGAGGGTATTTGTGCAGTTGCAAGCCACTTCAGAGGAGAAGTTTGACTATGCAAGATCTTTGCTACAGAAGGATGCCTACGACTGGTGGAAGACAGTGCCCCATTCTATGGATGATCCACCAACCTTGTCTTATGCGGATTTTCTGAGAGAATTTGAGTTGAAGTATACTCCTAGGGAGTATAAAGATGGGAAGAAAAGAGAGTTTCTAGATTTGAAGCAAGATCATCGGACCGTAACTGAGTATGAAGTGGAGTTTATTCGACTGAGCCAGTATGCTGGGGGCATCATTGCTGATGAGATTGATAGATGTCGGCGATTTGAGGAGGGATTGAGGCCCTCGATCATGTGCTTAGTGGCTGGATCCAGATATCAGGATTTCTCACAGCTTGTGGCAGCAGCTCGAAGTGTAGAGCGAGCTCAAGTTATTGCAGCTGCTTCAGAGGAAGAGGTTAGGGTTAGAAGGCCCCAGTTCGAGGCAGGGTCTTCCTCTGCAAAGAGGGGTAGAGGAAGTTTTGTTCCTCGGAGTAGTAGGAGTCAGAGACCAGCGGGTAGGTCAGTACAGTTCCAGAGGCAGAGATTTAGACCTGCAGCTTCAGTAGCGAGTGCTCCTACTCCTGGAGTTCAGAGATCCACCTTACCTGTGTGTAACCAGTGTGGTGGAAGACATGGGGGCGTTTGTTGGAGGCATAGTAGATCAGGGGTATGCTTCAGGTGTGGATCACCTGACCACTTTGTGAGAGACTGTCCTGAGAGGCAGGAGCAGATGCCAGTTGATTCTGCTGCTTCTCGAGCTAGTGTGAGGGGAGGCAGAGGAGGCAGAGGTGCCAGCCGGGGAGGTAGACCAGGATTCAGTTCTAGAGGAGGTGCTACATCCAGGGAGGGTAGACCAGTGGAGGTTGGATCTTCCCAGAGGATGTATGTTATGCAGAGGCAGCCAGATACATCGGCAGTCATAGCTGGTACTTTTTCTTTATTTAATACTCCAGTACTTGCTTTGATTGATCCGGGTTCCACGCATTCATATGTTAGTGTATCTGTTTTGCCTGTCTCTGATTTGCATGCTGAGTCCCTAGGATTTGATGTGTTGGTGACAAATCCGTTAGGGCATAGTGTGGTTGTGAGTAAGGTGCATAGAGATAGTGCAGTAGTGGTGCAGGGTGAGGAGTTCTTAGGGGATTTGATTGAGATGCCATTTAAGGAATATGATGTGATCTTAGGTATGGATTGGCTATCTCGACATGGAGCTGTGGTAGATTGTAAGAAGAAAATTGTTTCTTTGAGGACGGGTGATGGTAGAGAGGTGATAGTATCTAATGAGCAGGAACAGCTAGCCTCCTTATTTGTTTCAGCTGTTGCAGCCAGGAGGTTGATCAGAAAGGGATGTGAAGCCTATCTTGCTCATGTGGTAGATACTAGAGTAAGAAGTTCTCCCATTGATAGCATTGCCACAGTTGCAGAGTTCCCAGATGTGTTTCCAGAGGAGTTGCCAGGGTTACCTCCTGAGAGAGAGGTGGAGTTCGGTATTGAATTGTTGCCTGGTACAACTCCTATCTCTATTACTCCTTATAGAATGGCACCAGCAGAATTGAGGGAGTTGAAAGTGCAATTACAGGAGTTGTTGGACAAAGGATTTATTCGCCCCAGTGTTTCTCCTTGGGGAGCTCCTGTTCTATTTGTGAAAAAGAAAGATGGTACTATGAGGTTGTGTATCGATTATAGGCAATTGAACAAGGTGACCATTAAAAATAAATATCCTTTGCCTAGAATCGATGATCTCTTTGATCAGTTGAAGGGAGTGTCAGTGTTCTCCAAAATTGATTTGCGATCTGGGTATCATCAGTTGAGAGTCAAAGCTGAAGATGTTCCTAAGACCGCTTTTCGGACCAGGTATGGGCATTATGAATTTTTAGTTATGCCTTTTGGTCTGACGAATGCACCTGCAGCTTTCATGGATTTGATGAATAGGGTGTTTAGGCCCTATTTGGATCAGTTTGTAGTGGTCTTCATTGATGATATACTGGTGTATTCGCGGAATGAGGAGGAACATGATATGCATCTGCGGATTGTGTTGCAGATTTTGAGAGAGAGGCAGTTGTTTGCTAAATTGTCGAAGTGTGAGTTCTGGTTGGATCAGGTAGCTTTTCTCGGACATGTTGTTTCAGCAGAAGGCATTAAAGTTGATCCGAGCAAAGTTGAAGCTGTATTGAATTGGAATCCACCTAAATCAGTGACAGAGATTAGAAGTTTTCTGGGTTTGGCAGGCTATTACCGGCGGTTTGTGAAAGGGTTTTCTTTGATAGCTACTCCACTCACCAGATTGCTTCGTAAGGGAGTGAGATTTGTGTGGACGGATCAGTGTCAAGCTAGCTTTGAGCAGTTGAGAGAAATGTTGACTCAAGCGCCTGTTTTAACTTTACCTGTTGAAGGCAAACCATATGTGATCTACAGTGATGCTTCACATAGAGGTTTGGGGTGTGTATTGATGCAGGAAGGGAAAGTTATAGCTTATGCATCTCGACAGTTGAAACCGCATGAGCTTAACTATCCGACCCATGATTTGGAATTGGCTGCCATTGTTTTTTTTCATTGAAGATTTGGTGCCATTATCTGTTTGGGGAGAAATGTTTCATCTACACTGATCACAAGAGTTTGAAGTATTTGGGTGTCCAGAAAGAACTCAATCTTCGTCAGAGGAGATGGTTAGAATTGATTAAAGACTACGACTGCTTGATTGACTATCATCCAGGTAAAGCAAATGTTGTTGCTGATGCCTTAAGTCGGAAGTCTTTAGCTGGTTTAACAGTTTACTCGCTCTCGTTGCTTGTTGAGTTGAGAAACAAGAGAGTGCCATTGGTGAAGATTTTGTGGAAAAATCATGGAAAAGAAGAAGCAACTTGGGAAAGTGAACAATCCATGCGAGAACAGTATCCGCAGTTGTTTCAGAGTTGATATCAGGTAATTTTGAGGACGAAATTTTTTTTTTAGAGGGGGAGAATTGTAATATCCTCATTTATGCCCTAGAAGTTTTGCATATTGTTGTTGTTGTTATTGTTATATATTGGATTGAATATATGTGTTAAATTGTAAGAGAAAAGAAATTGAGAAGAGAAAGTATATGTATATGTATTTTGGGAAGAAATAGGGTTTAGAGACAAATTTATATGTTGTGTATATGTTAATATATATGACATATAAAGTGGTCAAAAGGCTTGGTCAATGCAAGAGAAGATATTTATTTGAGATTGGTAAATTACTTAATTGGGCACATATAAGATAAAAAGATAATTATGTGAATAAGGGCACTTTGGTAATTGCTTGGATAAAACTATATGGTGGATATTTAAAGAAGGTTTGACTTGTGTTTTCTTCATCATTTCTTCTTCTTCTTCTTGTTGATGGCCGGCCCTCCATAGCCAAAGAGAAATAAAGAGACAAGTGATGGTTTTGATGATTTCAAGCTTAAATTGAAGAAAGATTAAGTGTTCAAGTGTTGATTTAAGAAGTTTTTAACTAAGGTAAGATCTTTTCTCTAATTTCTTCAATTCTTTTGAAGTGGTATGATTAAGTTGCTTATGGTATGATTGTAAGTATTGATTTTTCTTGATAGATGAGAAGTTGGGTTGGTGTTGGTGATGGAAGAGTAAGATTGATGTTTAGTGAAATTGTTTCTGTTTTAGGATTAGTAAAGGCTGTGACTTGTATGATTTTTAATTAATTATAGAAAAATGTTCTTGAAGTGAATTTTTGATATGTTGTTCCTCTATGAGTCTAGAATGACTGAAAAATATGTTGATTCGATTTTGGAATGGTTATGAGTTTAGAAAGATTATTTTCATTAGACCTGTTCCAGCAGGTACCTTAACTGGGACAGCTATATTTCGTGATTTTTAATAAAATGTAGAAAAATCACATCCAATCGAATTTTGGATATGTTGTTGCTTAGTGAGTCTAGTATTTGAGAAAAATAATTTGGAATCACGTTGATTGAATTTGATTTATGGAATTCACAAAGTTCAGAACTGCTGCCAGGATGCAGGGCAATTGGGGCAGTCTGGTTAGGTGAACTATTTGACCAAGATTTTGTGTTCAGTTTGATCTGAAATTTTAAAGGGATGATTTTAAGATACAAAACTAAATTCTGTAAAAATTTTAGAATTTTTAGTCAAGTAGATTATTTTATACAATTTTTCAAAATAAGGATAAAATGGAGTTTAAAAATTAGAATGTGCTATTTATGGTTAGGGTTTTAATTCTTTGTTCTTCTTGCATTGCTTTGGTTCTCCAAAGGTAGGTTGGTCCTTAAACCTAACCATAAACACTTTAAACACACTTGAATCAATGAATGTTATAATCAATTGTTCTTTGCCCTAATTGCATTGTTGAGATTGAACAATGTTATGTTGTGCATTGTGAATGGTAATGTGTTTCATTAGTAATGTGGAATGAAATGTTGATATTTATGAATGATGCTATGTGAGATATAATGTGATCATGGATGAGATATATATATATATATATATACTTGAATAATGAGATGTTATATTGTGAAATGAAATGTGAAGCCATTGTTATTGGCTAAGATGATGTAATTGAAAGAAAGAAGGCATGTTTGCCTAAATGTGATGAGAATTGAGAATGGAAATGAATTGTTTGTTTAATATGTTATTCAGTTTCAGAGTTCTGGATTTGGGTGGCATGCCTAAGAAATGATGAAAGGTAACAGTCTTGCCGGGTTGAGGACCTCCTCATAGGTGTTGAGTTGATGGTCCAAGAGACTGGGTCTGTTACACTATGAGATATATGATTTGTAACAGTCTTGCCGGGTTGAGGATCTCCTCATATGTGTTGAGTTGATGATCCAAGAGACTGGGTCTGTTACACTATCCATGGATAGAGATACATGTATCTACATTGCCTACGAGCGTGATTATTGTGACTATGAACCAAAGCAGTAACTCTGAACTCTGAATATCGTATTAAATACTTGTTGGGCCCATAGGTGTCAAGGTTATATGAATGTCCTAAATAATGTTATGAGTTTAATGAAATGAGATGTTGGTTATGGAGTATGATTGATTAATGTTGAAATGTGGTATGCTCATATGACTATGATTTGTGAAATGCATAATTGTGTGGTTAACTTTATATTTATGATGTCGATCTTATCAATAACATATGTGGCATTGCATTTCATTAAAGCATACCGTTAGCATGTTTTATCTTACTAAGCCGTTGGCTTAGCGCGATAGTGTTTAATCGCGCAGGTAGTAGAGTGGATAGAGTTGAACCCGAGAGTTCATCAAGACCTAGTGAGAGTAGACCTTGAAGATTCCATTTTGGGAGCTTAAAGATCAGAGCAGACTTGCCAATCATGTATAAATTTTATGTGTTGTAAAACTTGAGTTTTGATGTATATGAATTTGCAAATATGTAAATATTTTATAACTTCCGCTGTGTAATATTTAAATATGGGGGTTGTCACAAAACCTTTATTTTATGTTGTACTAGAAGTGTAAATCTTTTTTTGCAGGTTGTAGTTGAGGTTATAAGGGGGATTTATTGGGAGTGTACTGAGAATGATTTTGTTTGCATTGGTTTGTGTAAAATGTTTTTAAAAATAAGAAAAAAACCGGTTTTGTCGACACTTGGGACTCAATTTTTAGGCGAAACTATGGCAAAAATTTTGTAAAAATCGGAACTAAAATTTGACTAAGTAAAATTGGTAGCAACATTAGGTTAGTGTGGTGCCTCTACTCAGCTTACATATGTAGGTTGGGAAGGTGTGTTACAGGGCATTTTTATAATTTTATAAGTTTTCACCTAAATTCGGTATTTCATGTCCAAATGTTGCTTAGATCACATAAGTATATGGAAAGTATATAACTACAAACAGTTGGGGGCAATCTAGTCAAGTCAGGCAAAGATACAAATTTCTAAAGTTTAAGGTCTAAGTGCAAATTTCTAAAAATTTGGGGCAAAACTATCAATATCAAAAATTAAGGAAGAAGAATAAATACCTCAAGTGAACTAGTAAATGAGGCATGCTACTTTCGGTCTACCAATATAGTGTTCCACTTAGCCACCCTTAAGCACATTAAAGAAGAGGTCATCTTGAATTGAGAGAGTTTGGAGTTGAGAGAAGATTAGATAGAGAGAAAATTTTAGCAAATGATGAAGAATGAAAAAAGTAAAGGTGGTCACCCCATTATACCCCATTATATATGGGTTGGGGTCCAGACTTCAAATTGGCATTCCAAGATCTTTTCAACTCTTATTTTCTAATCATCAGAAGCATAATGACCGTAATTTCACCCTCTATAAGATGGCATAGCCAAAAATGTAGAAATCGACAGATGCTATAGACAGTTATAGAAACAGACTGCCAAATCATAAAAAATTTAGTAAAACGTAGAGCAGTCGACTCTAATCAAGTATATTCTTTTTCCTTTTGATTAAAAATGGTAAAAATCTCTCATTGTCCTAACGAACTAAATTTTAATCCATGTTTCACTTCCATCATCCCAGTCTTGGAAACCGAGGTTGCCATGATGGGGGACAGCTATGAACCCAAAAATTTTCATCTTAAAATTAAAATTCAGTTACTTAAGTTTACAATACTACTCGAATGACTCAAAACGGACGTCAGACAAGAGAGACCAGGCCTTAAGAAGTTCAATGCCTAGTAACGAGCCCGTTGTAGCAGCACAACAGGCCTGATGGGGGTGTGTCACGTGATAGATGCAAGCCTCCTAGAGGCACCCTTGGTTGCTGTAGGGAGCCAAAAATATGATGTGATATGCAAATTTTGTGCCGCATAATCCTTATCCAAGTTTTTTCTTTTTTCTTTTTTGAATTTTTTCAATATTAACCTCTAAAAACTTTATAAATAGGCCTCTAACACCCATTTTCCACACACCATTCAACTTGGCAAAACCTACTTTCAAGTTGTCTAATTTCTCTTCTTCCTTTCTTTTTTTTTCCTTTAAAGAAAAAGGTTCTCTCTTCCTTAGAAAGAAATGCCTAAAGCTAGCTTCCTTAGCTAGTTTGGGTGCTTAATCCCTTTTGGTCTAGTTTTTCTTAAACTAAATCAAACCAAGTTGCTTCATTAGCAAAACCCTAGCCTCAATATTATTTTATTTTGCTTCCTTAGAAAAATAAAATCCAAACTAACTTGGGATTAAGATCTGGTGACACTAAAGCCTCCACCAAGCAAGTCGTCAAGAAAGAAGGTAAGAATTCTCAAAACTCAAATTAAGTTCATTGTTTTGCCCTAATTTTGAGGATCATCCTTTGATTTTCAAAATCAAAGTCTTAATTTGTCATTATGCCCTAATTTTGAAGATCATCATTTGATCTTTGGTATTAACCTAATAAAATGAAGTCAAATCAAATTCTCTTAAGCCAAAATTATTTTTCAAATTGGGTTTCACCCAGTTGTCTCCCAAAATTATTTAGGGTTTCATTTAGTTGCCTACCAAAATTATTTTTTAAATTAGGGTTTCATCCAGTTGTCTCTTGAAATTGTTTCTAGGGTTTCGCCCAAAACCATTTTTTTCTAAATTAGGTTCTATCTAGTTAGTCCTACGGCCATTTATAAATTAGGTTCTATCTAGTTAGTACTATGGCCATTTTCTAAATTAGGTTCTATCCAGTTAGTCTTAAGGTTTATTTTTCTAAATTAGGTTCCATCCAGTTGGTAGTTGATGCTAAGGTTTATTTTTCTAAATTAGGTTCTATCCAATTTGTTTTATGGTCATTTTCTAAACTAGGTTCCATCTAGTTGGTTATAGAATTAAGTTCCTAAAACTAAAATCCATGTAGACTTAGGCTCACCTAGCTTAGGTTTAAACCCTATTTTTTTTTAGGAAAAATGACACTTTCCACCATGTTTTTTAAATTTTTTACTTTTTTACCTGGGATATTTTAGTCATTTTATAAACTTATAATAAACTCATTATAAACTTTTTAAAATTTATAAACTCATAATAAACCCGTGATGAACTCATTATAAACTCCTTGTAAACTCTTTGTAAACTAATAAAAATCTGGTATTTTGGTAAATATTTTATAAATTCTGGTATTTTAATAAATAATTTATAAATATGGTAAATTTAGAATTATTTTCAATTTTCTTGTATTTTTGTCAAAAATCCCTTTTTTAGTCCTAAACAACCATCTTGCGGTGGTTAGAACTGCATGGGTTTTGATTCCAATTCAAATGGATATGCAGGCTTAGTTGGAATTTTACTCAAAGTATCAAGTCTGCTTCCTAAAATAACCATTCCCCTTAGTTTTACTGTAAATTAAAAATTGTCTTTTGAGGAAACCTAAGTCACTTGAAGTTTCTTATAGCTGGGACATGCCTAAAGATCCAGTTAAGACAAGTAGTTTTTAACCTTAAGTCAACAACAATAGTTCTGGAATGTGTGCCCATCCTAGAATCCATAAGGCTAGACTTAGGATTCCCTTATTTTTATTTTGTGGATGAAATTTTTAATTTAATTTCTACTTTTCTTTCTATTATCTTATTATGTATGGATGTATCATATTTAATTGTCATTTCATATTATGATTGCCATATCATAAAAATTCATTTTGTAAGTTCCTATTTAATCTAAGGCCAAGCTATTTTTACTTAAAAGCCCAAACCTAACCTCCAAATCCATCCTTTAGTTCAAGGCTATTGATTTTATCCTTGGGTATAATGTTAGAGTTAGTTTAGGGTTTCTTCTTAAATTTTCCCTTTTTCAAAATAAATTTGAGTGGCAACTCATTTTCAAAATTATTTTGCTATTGATCTGAGCATAGCCAACAAAGCCAGAGTGGCCTCATCACTTTTTTGTGAAACTTAACCCAACTTTCCAGCACTCCAGTTTTGCATCCTTTATGGGTCGGGCCTGAAAAGGCATGCTCGGGCTAGGGCCTCATAATATGACCAAGAAAATATTTTCTAAAATTTTCTAAAAATCCTCTCAATTTCTTATACTTTCATAGAGGTCAACTCTGCTGCTATATTTATGTTTTACAGATTATCTATTGTTCCAAAGTTTAACGATGCAGTTTTTATAGAATTGATATTAAATATGCTACCTAAATCATAAGAATAAACCAATCCTTCATAAACATCATGCAAGTAAGAGAAATTAGACTTTATTAAATTGGATTTTGAAACAAAAAAATTATCATCATCAAATTAATTAGAAAGAAGAGACACATCATCATCACTAAGGTGGAAATCAAGGATATCCTCAAATTGGTCTGGCCGCCATCTCTGCAACCAGTTCTAGATCTTCCTTAGGTATTGTTCGTTCCTCTATTTATTTGCCTCTGGCTCCTTTGCTCCTCCTTCTCCTCTGACATATGGCCTTCCTGATCTCGCATTTTAAACTTGCTCCCCCTCATCCATTCTTACCCAAAAAGAATCTCCATTCAAAGCTACCATTTCTTATGCATCCACCATGTCCCAAAAGTTATTCATCATTCAAACTTCCATTTATACATCCTAGAATGAAGCCATCACAACTTCTTCACTCAACCCAGTTTTGATGTTGTATATAGTTGGTGGGGGTGTATTGTTGTATCTAAGCAAGAGGTTACTTTTGGTGTTTGGTTTGGTTGGTTTATGGATTTTTCATTATCAATTAATTTTGAATCTCATGTTTCAAATACATGCAATCGTAGTTCTAATGTCTGGGCATTTGGTTAAATTGGAAAAGCCATTAGGTTTCCAATTTGGTGGTAATGGGGCTAGCCGTGGGTTTGATTCTAAGGACATGAGAAGTTTTTAGCTTTTTAGGTAGTTGAAAACTTGGGATTAGGTCTCCCAAGTAGAAAACTATTTACAGGTAACTACGGTATTAATTTTGATGGTTTTTTAGTTTGAGGTTCTTGATTGATAATTATTCTTCTTTGGGTTGCATACTAGGTTTCTTCATTTTTTTTTGCTTTATTAATTTGAATCCCCATGTCACACAATCTTGATAACTTATAACCAGAGCATAATTCATTTTCTTTTTGAGCTTTGAACCTTTTATGATCAACCTGATTTGGTCCCTTTCAGAAGGCCTATGTTAAACAAGAGTGGCCCTGCTCCTTCATCTTTTGATGTAATCCATGAAGCTCTCATCCTATTTCTGCCTTATTGCTTCTAACTCAATCAAGGATATGTTCAGAGCAGCTTCCAGTTATTTTTAGTAGTAAGATCAACTAATTTGTACCATCATGTAGCATTCCCAATCAAAGACAGACATAACTATTTTAGGATTTGTTCATTAGTGGCAGGATTGGTCTTCATTATGGTGACATACTGACTTAGGTGAATATCAAGGTCTCATGTACCATCAAATTTTTGGATATCTACCATCTTAAACTTTGGTGGTAGAATTTCCTCTTCTAAAAACATTTTGTCTAGTTCTATCATCTCTTCATAAGGAGTCTAACACTTTTTCTCTAGATTCTCCATCCTTTTGAATATGATTTTCAAAAATTTCTTTTTTGGCTTCCTCAATCTTCGGCTCACCCGTATCATACTCTTCTCCTATATCATCAAACATGTCATCATCACCATCATCATCATTTTTAACAATCTTATTTCCCTTCTCCTTGGAATTATTGGCGGATCCCTCTATAGATTCGGTAGCAGTACTGAGGTTCTAAAGCATCTTCATTACTAGGACCATTTGATTCTTAATCTCAAATACCTTAGAACCTATTAGAGCTTTAATACTTTCTTCATATATTTTCTTAAGAGTATTTGCAATTAACTCTTTTAAAGTTGAGGTATCTCTGAAAGTAGTTTCGTCAGTAGCTTCTACACTAGTTCGATCTAGGTTTGAAAACCAAAAAAATGAAAAATACTGAAAAGAATGTGTTCATATTCTAAGGAAGAATTTAGAGGTGCATATTTGGTTTGTCCAAGAAAGCTTCTTTTCCTATTTCTAACAAATTTTTTAACTACTCCCACACTTGTATTCAATGGTGAGTCTCTCTTTTCCTAGGTTTTTTGGATTACAATTCTTACCATTGGTGGGTAATTCCCAAGATGAGATCATAGAACTCTCAATAACTTTTATCCTTTTTTTTATTACTATGATTATATAAGTCACCTTTTAAAAAAGGTGATCGAATAATGCTTTAGTTATACAAAAAGGAAGTTCATTAGTGCAACAAAAAAAATTATAATTGGAGGGCTGTAAGTTTTTCATTGATAGATCAATATATTTTAATAAAGTAAAAGACATGGATTTTATCAAGAATGAGCTAAAAACTCATTAATTATAGTCGTCTAGGTATCCCTAAGGGAATGCTACTAAATTGGTCGATATTTTGCTTTAGTCTAGGGTAAAAAAAAAGGCTTAAGCTCTCATAGCAAGATATACCCGAGGGTACAAGCCATGCAAGTGGTTATGTAGTGTACATTCTTCATATCTTAAATGAAGTATATGGTATCCCTTTCACTATATAACATGGGTATTTTGGGCTTCCTAACACATGCACACAGATGCAATTACTACAATGCAACTACTCTTGATATTCTAAATAATTTTTATTAGCATATGAATCATCAAAATAAATTTCTCATAAGGAAGTCGCTAGCGGAGTCATCACTGTGAATGCCTAGTCCACCTATACTCATATATCTTTCGAGTGTCAATATTGTCAAGTTATTGACCTCAAGGATCCAATAGGTAAGGACTTGTGAGAAGTGGAATCGCCACCCGATTGGACCAGAGAAATGATAAGGTAGCATACCCTTGATTCTTTTGAGAAATCTCTAACCCCTTGTTTCTAGGTTCGGAAAGTTAGGTACATATGAGGATAATAAGGAATAAGATCCCTATTATTCGCATATGCTCGATTCAAAGAATCGACCTCCTTTATGATTCATATGTTAGTAAGAATTTTTCAAAATATCAGACGAAGGACAATAAAATAAAAATAAACCGAGTATGGTAGAACATGTATATATATATATGTAAATCGATGGTACATGTGATGCATGTTAATATAGAAAATTCCTATGAGCACCCACAGAAGTGGAAACATGCTCTTGCAAAAGATAATCTAAAGTCAAAAAATAAATATATTACAAGAAATTATATAAATCCTATACATAACATTTAAAAATTATATTAGATTCACCTATATACATATAATCTAAAAAAATGGAAATTATGCAAAGTGAATGCTTCATGAGATAAGGTTAGAAATAACAATTGTAATATCCTCATTTATGCCCTAGAAGTTTTGCATATTGTTGTTGTTGTTATTGTTATATATTGGATTGAATATATGTGTTAAATTGTAAGAGAAAAGAAATTGAGAAGAGAAATTATATGTATATGTATTTTGGGAAGAAATAGGGTTTAGAGACAAATTTATATGTTGTGTATATGTTAATATATATGACATATAAAGTGGTCAAAAGGCTTGGTCAATGCAAGAGAAGATATTTATTTGAGATTGGTAAATTACTTAATTGGGCACATATAAGACAAAAAGATAATTATGTGAATAAGGGCACTTTGGTAATTGCTTGGATAAAATCACATGATGGATATTTAAAGAAGGTTTGACTTGTGTTTTCTTCATCATTCTTTTTCTTCTTCTTGTTGATGGCTGGCCTTCCATAGCCAAAGAGAAAGAAAGAGACAAGTGATGGTTTTGATGATTTCAAGCTTAAATTGAAGAAAGATTAAGTGTTCAAGTGTTGATTTAAGAAGTTTTTAACTAAGGTAAAATCTTTTCTCTAATTTCTTCAATTCTTTTGAAGTGGTATGATTAAGTTGCTTATGGTATGATTGTAAGTATTGATTTTGCTTGATATATGAGAAGTTGGGTTGGTGTTGGTGATGGAAGAGTAAGATTGGTGTTTAGTGAAATTGTTTCTGTTTTAGGATTAGTAAAGGCTGTGACTTGTATGATTTTTAATTAATTTTAGAAAAATGTTCTTGAAGTGAATTTTTGATATGTTTTGCCTCTATGAGTCTAGAATGACTGAAAAATATGTTGATTCGATTTTGGAATGGTTATGAGTTTAGAAAGATTATTTTTATTAGACCTGTTCCAGCAGGTACCTTAACTGAGACAGCTCTATTTCGGAATTTTTAATAAAATGTAGAAAAATCATATTCAATTGAATTTTGGATATGTTGTTTCTTAGTGAGTCTAGTATTTGAGAAAAATAATTTGGAACCACGTTGATTGAATTTGATTTATGGAATTCACAAAGTTCAGAACTGCTGCCAGGATGCAGGGCAATTGGGGCAGTCTGGTTAGGTGAACTATTTGACCAAGATTTTGTGTTCAGTTTGATCTGAAATTTTAAAGGGATGATTGTAAGATACAAAACTAAATTCTGTAAAAATTTTAGAATTTTTAGTCAAGTAGATTATTTTATACAATTTTTCAAAATAAGGATAAAATGGAGTTTAAAACCAGAATGTACTATTTATGGTTAGGGTTTTAATTCTTTGTTCTTCTTGCATTGCTTTGGTTCTCCAAAGGTAGGTTGGTCCTTAAACCTAACCCTAAACACTTTAAACACACTTGAATCAATGAATGTTATAATCAATTGTTCTTTTCCCTAATTGCATTGTTGAGATTGAATAATGTTATGTTGTGCATTGTGAATGGTAATGTGTTTCATGAGTAATGTGGAATGAAATGTTGATATTTATGAATGATGCTATGTGAGATATAATGTGATCATGGATGAGATATATATATATACTTGAATAATGAGATGTTATATTGTGAAATGAAATGTGAAGCCATTGTTATTGGCTAAGATGATGTAATTGAAAGAAAGAAGGCATGTTTGCCTAAATGTGATGAGAATTGAGAATGGAAATGAATTGTTTGTTTAATATGTTATTCAGTTTCAGAGTTCTGGATTTGGGTGGCATGCCTAAGAAATGATGAAAGGTAACAGTCTTGCCGGGTTGAGGACCTCCTCATAGGTGTTGAGTTGATGGTCCAAGAGACTGGGTCTGTTACACTATGAGATATATGATTTGTAACAGTCTTGCCGGGTTGAGGATCTCCTCATATGTGTTGAGTTGATGATCCAAGAGACTGGGTCTGTTACACTATCCATGGATAGAGATACATGTATATACATTGCCTACGGGCGTGATTATTGTGACTATGAACCCAAGGCAGTAACTCTGAACTCTGAATATCGTATTAAATACTTGTTGGGCCCATAGGTGTCAAGGTTATATGAATGTCCTAAATAATGTTATGAGTTTAATGAAATGAGATGTTGGTTATGGAGTATGATTGATTAATGTTGAATGTGAAAAGATGTTGAAATGTGGTATGCTCATATGACTATGATTTGTGAAATGCATAATTGTGTGGTTAACTTTATATTTATGATGTTGATCTTATCAATAACATATGTGGCATTGCATTTCATTAAAGCATACCGTTAGCATGTTTTATCTTACTAAGCCGTTGGCTTAGCGCGATAGTGTTTAATCGCGCAGGTAGTAGAGTGGATAGAGTTGAACCCGAGAGTTCATCAAGTTTTGGGAGCTTAAAGATCAGAGCAGACTTGCCAATCATGTATAAATTTTATGTGTTGTAAAACTTGAGTTTTGATGTATATGAATTTGTAAATATGTAAATATTTTATAACTTCCGCTGTGTAATATTTAAATATGGGGGTTGTCACAAAACCTTTATTTTATGTTGTACTAGAAGTGTAAATCCTTTTTGCAGGTTGTAGTTGAGGTTACAAGGGGGATTTATTGGGAGTGTACTTAGAATGATTTTGTTTGCATTGGTTTGTGTAAAATGTTTTTAAAAATAAGAAAAAAACCGGTTTTGTCGACACTTGGGACTCAATTTTTAGGCGAAACTATGGCAAAAATTTTGTAAAAATCGGAACTAAAATTTGACTAAGTAAAATTGGTAGCAACATTAGGTTAGTGTGGCGCCTCTACTCAGCTTACATATGTAGGTCGGGAAGGGGTGTTACAACAATAATAAAAAAGGGTAAATATGTAACACCCATATTTTTGTTAAAATAAAATTTAATTAAATAATTTGAGGGACAAATAAAGAGTTGTAAGTGAGAAATATGGAATGTATATGTGAAGTATATGTTGTATATAACATATAAAAATTCAAAGGTGAATAGTGAAAGGTTAAAAAAATGGAAATTAAAATTATTTACCATAGTGGAAGATGACGGGAAAAATGTGGATTTATTAAATATTAAATTAAATATATTTGAATGGAAGATAAAAATTAGAATTTTAAAATAAATAAATAAATAATTAATTAAAATAATAAAATAATATAAATATAAAGCTAAAGTTAAAGAAAAAGGAAATTAAAAATCACTTTTGGCTTCGTCTTCTTCCTTCTTCTCTTGCTAGCCAAATTTCCATGGATTCCTAAGGTGATCGTGGCCTCTTTTAAACTTCAAGAATTACAAGGAATTTCAAGAATAAAAAGGTGTTTTGGTGGATATTCAACAAAATAGTAAGTTTCTTTCTTGAATTCTTAAGGTGTTTATGGAAAGTATGGATTATGTATTATATGAGAATTTAATGGGTGTTGAAATAATTTGTTCTATGGGTATGGAAGATATCATTTTGATAAGGATGCAAGGATTTTATGGTTGAGGGATTGATTTGTATAGGTTTGGTAGAAATTTGGATGAATTAGTGTTAAATTTAGGGTTTTGGAAGGGTTTTGATAAAGAAGTAATGTTTATGTGATTTCATTGTTTAAATAATGTTCTAATATGATTTTAATGGTGAAATTGAACTTGAAATACCATTTGGAATTGATTATAATGAATTTCCAAAATTAAAGTAAGTTAGGGCACATTTTGGGTAATTTGAATGGAATGTTTGCAAATTGTGTTTTATTGTTTAAAATGTGTTGGAATATAATGCTAGAGATATAATTAGGCTTAAAAGTCAATTTGAAATAAGTTGAAATGTTTTTCCAAAGTTAAAGTGCATTAGGGCAAGAAAATGAAAACTTGAAGGAGTTTTGTTAAATTGAATTTTATTAGATAAAATACATAGAAATATAATACAAATTAATTATATACCTTAAAACTTTGAATAGGTGTTGAGTAGATAGCAATTTCAACAACCTAGCAGTGAAGAGAAAGGAATTTTGAAATGGAGTGGAGTCTTGGTTCACATTCTTGAGTATAAGAGGTTAGTACATACTTTGAAATTTATTTTATTAAATTGCACGGTTTGAAACATAACACATTACATATAGTGAATGTGTTATGTTACTTGAGTTTTGGTGAATGTGTGTATGTGAGGCATTGTTTGTAGTAACAATGCATAAAAAGTATTGTTTGTAACATGTTAAGTCATTAAAGTATGACTAATTGTGTTGTTAAGTGAAGAATATGAAAAGTGAAAGTAATGCACTAAGATGTGAAAGTAAGCTATAGTGACAATGTATGTGCCGACGTTATTGGAAATGAGCATTAATTTTGAAATAATGTATAAAGTGTGAATAAAATGATAGAAATGAGAAATGTGGTTGCATGATATCCTTGTATATAGTTTAGTTCCAGAATATTATTATTGGAAATTTATTACATCTTTGGGTAATACACACTGGTGTCATAGATTTATTGCATCTTCGTGTGAGACACATTGGTGTTACAAAGTTAGTATGCCTTCTGGCGAGACATGCTGTTGTCACAGATGATTGAGATAGCCCAAGGCAATAATCCTGGAACTAGACTTATATATAATGATTTTTGGGCCCAATGTATGTGATTGTTGTGATTATTTTTAAAGACATTGTGTGTATGTTGTTTGAAATTGGTACTTAGTGAATTATATAGTATTTACTTTAAAAATGTAATTTTAGTACCAAAGTATATACAGCTCGGTTGTTAGCTTAGTGCGATTTAATTTATCGCATAGATGATAAGGTAGACCCTGTAGATCTAGAGGGTTCTGCTAGACTTCGCCAGGCCTAGATTTTGGCTTGATCTTGAAGTGTTATTGGACTGCCATGAACCAAAACCAACTGCATTCATGTAAATTTTTTGTTTTATACTTCTTTTTATCTATATGTGTACATTATTTATGTTTATTTTGTAGAGGATGTAAATTTAAAGTAAGGGGACTATAAATGTAAATTCGTTATGTTTTCATATATATATTTATATAACCATATATATATATATGTTTGAATATTTGGAGGAATGGTTGAGGTGAAATGGAGATTTGGTTAATTGAAATTATTTTGGGAGTGTGAATTTATTTGCATGTTGAATTGTGTTTTTGGGAAACATCCATAATACAAATAAAACTCTGGCAAATTTTTTTCAAAGATTTTTCTTACAACTATGTACTCTTGGT
Organism: Garcia nutans; assembly: GCA_947685225.1. Lineage (NCBI taxonomy): Eukaryota > Viridiplantae > Streptophyta > Magnoliopsida > Malpighiales > Euphorbiaceae > Garcia > Garcia nutans. The sequence continues at coordinate 18,007,639 of CANTUV010000006.1, read as the reverse complement.
AACTAAAACTATTAATAAATATTTGTAATTACTTATCAAAGTATGATTTAAGAATTTAAAATATTTTTCTTATAAATATAAAATTTTGGGATGAGTTGAACTGTATCACTCTAGTATTTTGTATACATATTTTACATATACAGGCGTGTATGTACTATATATATATAGGATATGAGGGTGTTACATTTATTTTGGTATCAGAGTCTAGGATTGAGGATTCTCGACCTAGGTGGATTTTTTCAGAGAGGAAAAGGGGATTTTAAATGTGGTGAATGTGATGTTAAAGTGTCATACATGCATATACACTATTTTTAGTACTGATCTCTGACGTGGCAATCCTTTTTGTGTTTACAGATATAGGTGGATGTGGCATCTAGGACACACTAGTCAGGTAAGGGTAGTGCTGAGAGTGATGCTCCATGTGAGGGCATAGTTGGAGTTAGTGCTAAGATTGTTAGGGAGGCATTTGTGCCAGCCCGACCGCCAGCATAGGATTTACCTCCAATCTGGATGCAGCAGATGGCAGAGCTGCTTAGACAGGCCCTAGTAAAGCAGTAGATACAACAGTAACAACCACCAACTAGGAAATATGATAAGGTGAAGAAGTTTGGGGCTACAAATTTCTTTGGCACCATTGATCTAGCCGAGATAAAGTAGTGGTTGGACAGAGTACAGAGAGTATTTATCCAGTTATAGGTCACTGCAGAGGAGAATTTGACTATACATTATCTCTTCTACAGGGAGATGCCTACAGCTAATGGAAGACTGTACCAAATAGGTTAAATGATTCTCTGGTGTTGACCTATGTTGATTTCTTATAGGAATTTGAGAAGAAATAAGCACTAAGGAAATATAAAGATGTTAAGAAGAAGGAATTTCTAAGTCTGAAGCAAGGGATGAAGACAGTTATAGAATATGAGAAGGGCTTCATCCGGTTGAGCAAGTATGCAGGGAATTTATTATTTGATGAGATAGACAGGTGCCGGAGATTTGAGGAGAGTCTGAGACCATCGATCATGTGTCAGGTGGCTGCATGACGGTATAAGGATTTCTCCTGAATGGTATCTGCCACTCGAAATGTTGAGAAGGCTTATGGTCTTACAGCAACAGCTAGAGAAGAGAGTAAAGATTGGAGATCTCAGACTGAGATAGGATCTTCATCATCGAAGAGGGGTCGAGGAGGTTTTCCATAGAGATCCCCCTGGCATATTATCCCAGCAGTAGAGGCAAAGACCTACAGCCTCAGTAGCTAATGCTCCGACCTCGGTTCTTTAAAGATCTCCTCCACCCACTTTGTGCTCAGTGTGGCCGAATTCATAGGGGAGTTTATTGGGGGGATTCAGTATCGGGTTGTTTTAAATGTGGGTCTCATGATCATTTTATCAAAAATTGCCCAGAACCTACAGAGACTGATTAGACGGAGACTATGGTGTCCAGACCCTATGTTAGAGGGGGTCAAGATGGTAGAGGTTGTAGTAGGGGTGGTAAAGCAGGGTTTGGTCAGAAGGGGAGGATCTACAGCTGGGGATAGACAAGAGGAGGTTGAGTCATCACAGAGAGTGTATGTGATGCAGCAGCAGTCAAGTGCTTCTAATGTTATAGTTGGTACCTTTTCTCTATATAGTAATTCAGTGCATGCATTGGTTAATCTTGGTTTGACACATTCATATATCAGGGCATCCATCCTTCCTGTAAGTAATGTGCATTCAGAATCCCTAGGGTTTGATGTGTTGGTTGCCAATCCTCTAAGATACAGTGTAGTAGTCAGTAGAGTTTATCAAGACAGTATAATAGTAGTGCATGATGAGGAGTTTCTCGGTGATTTGATTAAGATGCCCTTTAGGGATTATGATGTTATTTTGGGTATGGATTGGCTATCTAGACATGTGGCTATGGTAGACTATTAGCAAAAATGTGTTATTATGAAAATACATGATGGGATAGATGTTATGGTATCTAGTGAGCAAAGACACCTCTCATCCATGCTTATTTCAGTTGTTTCAGTTAGGAAGATGATTCGGAAGGGGTTTGAGGCTTATTTGGCTCATGTCGTGCATGCCATAGCAGTGGGGTCTAAGCTTGAGAGTATACCTACACCGGCTGAGTTTAAAGATGTATTTTTTGATGAGTTGCTTGGGTTACCTCCAGAGAGAGAAATAGAGTTTGGTATTGATTTGATGCATGGTACCACTCCTTTCTCTATTACCCCTTATCAAATGGCACCTACATCATTAAAGGAGTTGAAAGTGCAGTTGCAAGAGCTACTTGATAAAGGGTTTATTCGCCCTAGTGTATCACTGTGGGGAGCAACAGTATTGTTTGTAAAGAAGAAGGATGGCACCTTGAGGTTGTGCATTGATTATCGATAATTGAATGAGGTGACCATCAAGAATAAGTACCCATTGCCTCATATTGATAATCTCTTTGACCAGTTGAAAGGGGCCGTAGAATTTTCCAACATTGATTTGAGATCAGGGTATCATCAGTTGAGGGTTAGAGATATAGATGTGCCTAAGACTGCTTTCCGCATGAGATATGGCCATTATGAGTTCTTGGTGATAACTTTTGGGCTGACGAATGTACCAGCAGTATTCATGGATTTGATTAATCTAGTCTTTAGGCCATACTTAGATCAATTTGTGGTGGCTTTTATTAATGATATGTTGGTTTACTCTCCTAATAAGGAGGAGAAATGACATACATATGTGGATTATATTACAAACATTGAGAGAGAAACAACTATATGCCAAGTTGTCCAAGTCTGAATTCTGGTTAGATCAAGTGACTTTTCTCTGTTCCTGGGTGGCCCCTGCTATCTTCATGGTAGTAACATACCTCCTATATGTGTGAGCATGAGGGCCATCAGTCTTATTAAACTTTCTAAGATCAGGAAGCTTGAACTTAAAGGGAAGATTCTCATCCATATCATAGAGTTTCTTAATCTCCACTACTTTGTCAAAGCTGGACTGCTATTGGATTTTCTTTTTCATCCTTTCATGTAAGGCTTTTTTCAAGAGGAGATTATTTGGACTTAGGTCTAGCTTTTGGCTAGGTCTGTCTTTTCTTCAGGTATTCTTCAAGATCATCAAAACCCTTTTTATCTATTAGGACTCTTTTGACCACCTTGGATGCTAGGATACTAGGTTTTGAATTTCTTAAGGCCTTGTATGAAAAGGATAGCGACTTTTCCGTTTGTGAAAAAGGAGCCTATGGTAAGTTTTACAAGATGGATGGATTTTTATTTAAATAAAATAAATTGTATGTTCCTTGTTGTTCTATTAGCTTTTTCTTGTTAAAGAGTCTCATCGTGGTGATTTAATGGGACATTTTAGGGTTGCTAAAACTTTGGATATTTTAAATGAAGATTTTTATCGGCCCAAAATGAAAATTGGTGTGCAGAATTTTTGTGCGAAGTGTATTGAATGCAATAAGCTAACTCTACAACTATGAATCATGGTTTACATTGCTTTGCTTATTCCCAATGAACCTAGACTAGTATTTCTATGGACTTTGCATTGGGATTGCCTAGGTCTAGGGAAGGTAGAGATTTTTATTTTTATGGTGGTTGATCATTTCTCTAAAACGACTCATTTTATACCTTGTAATAAAATAGATGATGCAACACACATTACACTCTTGCTCTTTCAAGAGGTTGTAAGATTGCATGGCATACCTAAAACTATTGTTAGTGATAGGGATGTTAAGTTCTTTAGTCATTTTTGAAAAGTTTTATGGAGTATGTTAGTATAAAACTTTTATTTTCTATAACTTGTCATCCACAAATAGATAGGAAAATTGAAGTTGTTAATAGAACTTTAGGAACTTTATCATATGCTATCATTAAAAAGAACTTGAAATTTTTGGAAGAATGTGTATCCTTTGTTGAGTTTGAATATAATTGTGTTGCACATTATGCCACAGTTTTTTCTCCTTTTGAGGTTTTTTATGGATTTAATCCCCTAACCCCTTTAAATCTAGTTGTTTTTCCTTGTGAAGAAAGGTCTAGCTTGGATGACAAAAAGAAAGTAGATTTGGTGAAGAAGACCTATATGGAAGTGAAGACCAACATTAAGAGGAGAAACCAACAAATTGCAAGTCAAGTCAACAAAGAAAGAAGGAAACTAGCATTTGAACCAAGTGAATGGGTTTAGGTTTACATGAGAAAATAAATATTTCCTAACCAAAGGAAGTCTAATCTTCACCTAAGGGAGGATGAATCATTTCAAATCTTGGAGCGCATCAATGATAATACCTACAAATTAGACTTGCCAGGTGAGTATAATATTAGTGTTAACTTTAATGTTGTTGATTTATCTCCTTTTTATTTTGAAGGTGATGATTTGAAGAAAAATCTTTTTTAGGGGGGAGGACATAACTAAGGAGCAATTCATGCCAAAGTCTAAGGATCCATTTAACCTACCTAATGGACCCATCACTAGAGGACGCTTATAACGATTTAAGGAAGTTTTGTTAACCATGATGCAAGGCAGTTTCGTTAACCATGATGCAAGGCCTTTGGAGTAATCTAACTACCATTGAAGAATGTAAGCAGGACTCCAACTATAAGCTTGGGCTCCTACAACCAACTCTAGGCCTAGTTTACCTTTACTTAGTCCATGAGCATCCATTGGGTTAATTGTGTACTTAAGCCAAATTATTATGTATTATTAGGGTACTTTGCTAGAATATTTATTTATCAGGATTAAATTTTAATTGTAATATTAGCCTATATTTGTTTAAGTTCCAAAGCTTGCTAGGTCAATTTAGTAGTACAAGGATAGGTTTATTCTTGTTACTAAACATCCTAATTTAGGATTCTTCTTCCTTGTAACTTGTTAATCTATTGGACAATGTAGGGGCTAGCCTTTTGTTATAATAAAATTACAAAACTATTTTCTTAAAGTGATTATGTTCTCTTCTAACTTGATTCTTGTTTGAATCAAATTCCACATAAAGAGTTAGCTACTTGAGGGTTGATAATACTAAGGTTCTCCCTTACATTTTTAGGTTTGGGTCGAGGTCTTGGATAAAAATTTGAATTAGCTTTCCAAGGAGGTTCTTCTAGGCGTGAAGGTTTAGGGTCTCAAATCACTACTTGTGGGTTCGCATCACGAGGATGAGCCAAAGAATATCTAAGAGACTCTCATGTCTTGCTGAGGATTAAGTGGATAAAAGCAATGAAAAAAGAATTAGTTTCTTTGATATCAAACAAACTCTAAGAATTGGTAGGTTTATTTGGTAGGTGTAGACCTTTAATTTTTTACCAAGTCTGGTCCGATATTTTTTATATAGTCCAAAATAATTTTTGTGGTATTTTAATTAAATAATATCTATTTTAGTATTTATTATTTATTATTCATAATTTTTAATAAAAAAAATTAATTTTAGTAAAGTTAAAAATAAATAAATAAAAATAAATAAATAAAAATCGGCAATGGAAAAATCGACGATGAAAAATTTCATTGCCGAAAGTGTATCGGCTTAGGCCAATTCGCCGCAAGAAATTCCTACAGCGAAATGGCCTTGGACCAATTCACTTAGGCCAATTCGCCGCATGAAATTCCTGAGCCGAATTGGCGCCCATCCCAGCCAGCACTCGCAATTTCGTCCGCAACAGTTTTTTTGCCAGCGCAATTTTCCAACGCAGTTTTTTTCGAAATCAAATTCTATTTGGTTTTGGTTTCTTTTCCTAAATGGTTTTAATTTTCTTAGACAATTAGAAGTAGATTTATTTTTTTTCCTATAAATACCACATTAAAACACAGAATTAAGAGGAGGAAAATTATTTTACTAAATCTGAGACTCAAATTTTATCGGCCAAAAGAAAACCCTAGCAAGCAAGAGACAACAACCAAAGGAAGCAATCATCTCTAGATTGCTTTACTCAACCAAATCAAATCTGAAGCAGGCAACAGCTTGGTTCAATCTCTTCAAATTTGGCGGAGCCTTCAAACGTAGGTAAATTGCTCTAACTTTAGTTTATTCAATCATCAATCATCTTCACCTTTTAAATCATCATCACACTGCCTAAGTTATTTAATTATTCCTTCAATTTAATTTAGGCAGCAACATGAATTAATTCATATAATACTTAAGATCTTAATTAAAGTAAATAATATAATCGTTCAACACAAATCTAATTTTAAAAAACCCTAAATCATCTTTCTGTTTCTAAAACTTTGAAAAAGAACCTAAATTACTTTTCTGCTTCCAAAAACTTTAAAAACCCTAAATTACTCTTCTGCTTTAAAAACTTTAAAAACCCTAAATTGTTTTTTTCCGAACTATTTTCTTAATCATCTAAACTCTAACTTTTTGTCCAAAATTTTGAAATGTCTTCTTAAATCTCCAAACCCTAATCTTCTTTACAGTTTCTAAAAACTTTAATCATAATTGTTTCTATAAAACTCTAAATTATTTTCTTAAATCCTAAGATCAAATATGTTTTCCAAAATACCAAAAACCCTAAACTATTTTATTACTTCTTAAAACCCTAATCCAGTAAATCCTAGTTTTCCTAAACCCTAATTCTTAAAACATCAAAACTTTATGACAAGTTCATCAACACCTAAAACCATAATCCAGTGAACCTAAAACCCAATCTTTTAAAATTATAAACCCTAATGTCTAAAAAAAAACCCCTAATTTCATGATGTTTGCTTAAAACCTTAACTAAACCTACTTTTTAAAATCACAATAACATTATTTTCATAAAAACATCTAAAACCTTAAATCTTTTTAACACCTAGTAGCTATGTTATTACTTTAAAATATTTCTCAACAAATTAAACTAGTATATGCAAAACCCTAGTTATTGAACATGAAACTCTAGAAACCCTACTTAATGCATAAACCCCTAAAGTTAATATATTTACTGTTTTATTTAAATTGGATGAATGTTTATTGTATATTTTGATTGATGATTGATATCTTTGATTAATGATTTATTTATTATGAATGGTTATTTACTTTTATTGATTTATTTTGATTTTCAAATATTGTAAGAGGTATGTTTTCACTTTGTGGGTACCTCATTAATTAATTTCTATATAATTTAAATTACTTTTATATTTTGGACCAATGTAAAGGACATGTTTCCACCTTTTAGTGGGTGTCCTATTTAGTTTAGACATGAACGATATAAAGACATGTTTCCATCCTCGGATGGGTGTCCATTTATTTGCTTTGTTTGGATATTGCTTTGATTATAATATAATGATGCTTTATTTTAATTGTTCCATGTAATATGGATAATATTGTTATACTTAAAAATTTTATAATATTAAGATCTGCAAAGGAGGCCGAATCTAATGAACCGGGCGTTGTGGGGGTGTTGGGCCATTTCTCATCTTCCCCACGCATACCCAACTTTTCGAACCCATTAGGGTGTTGGGAATTCCTTGGGAATTGAGTCATCCATCCTTTTCTTTTTCCCGGCCCGTTCGGATGGCAACTCCATTTTCTCCGGGCTTAGGCCCGTGTTCTCTAAGGCCCCGAGCCTAAACAGTGCCGAAGTCGCAAGAACCATTCCACCGGGAGTGGAGGCAAAAATCCCCGCTCACAGTGGCGACTCCACTGAGGATAAGGAAAGTTGATTCCATTGGTCTTTTTATTATTCTATTCTTTCTTATCATGATATTATCCATTATATTATTTAGATTGCATTTTGTGTGTGAGTTAGGACGCCCGTGTTACCCGTGTTGTGTTATGTAAGGGATGCCATACTTTCACTCAAGGTATGGAGATTGAGCATGGCATAACCACTCATAGCCTCGTAACATTTGGTATATACTTGCTATGAGAACCTAAGCCTTTTAACCCAAACTGTAAAGCTCATGTAATTGGCCTAGTTACTTTCCTTAGGATTCTACCTCAAATGCTTGTTGTTTGACTATGGTTAATTTATCTTAGCTTAAATCATGGCTTATTTGGTTTGTTCTTTTTCTAATATGACCTACATATATTGAAAGTTCAAAATAAATTTTTATTTAAAGTCCAAAAGACCAAAGCTATGTTCAAAACTTTTTAAAATGGTCATTGGACATAAAACTTTTCTAAAAACAAATCAAAAATTCTTTTTCTCAAGATTCAAATACAAAGCCCAAAATCCATTTTTTTTCAAAAAATCTTTTTACAATGGGCTTATTAACAAAATTATTTTCATCCAACCTTTAAAAGAGCTTACAAATATTTAGGTCAATTATAAAATACTAAAAATCAATTTTGAGCCTAGTTTATGCTAAGAGTTATTAATCATGGGCTTGTTTTTGGCATGAATCATTAGTTACTTTTTCAAGTGAGAAATCTATTTATAATAAACCTCTTAATTTAGTTTTAATCCAATATAGCATAAAAGCTACTTTAGTTGGTTGGATGGATTAAAGCCTAATTAATGGAAATTATCATGAACTGATTTCCATTTTCAAAAATATAGCTATTGGTTGAAACGTCTGAGGAAAATATTCAAAAACAAGATACCCCATGTTGGTATTTTGTTAACTATATACCTAGAAAAAGAGACTCGTCATTTGTGTGTGGAAGTTGTAAGGTTGGAAGGAACATCCTAATTATCTTTCTTTGTTGATTGTTTGTGTATACATGCATACATACATTCACATCTCATATCATTGGTCCTCTCTAGCTCACAGCCCTGGATTACGACAGTTCAAGAGCTTACGACAATCCGACCTACGCCGAAGACGAAGAATCTAGTAGCAACTCAATCACTTGCTCACCAAAAGCAATAGAGCCCGAACAAATTCAAAGAATGGTGGATGACGGCCTCAATGCCAAGATGAAAGAAATAAAAGAGGTCCTGGCTGAGACCATGAAGAACCAATTGGCTACAATTTTAGAAAATAATGTCGAAGCATCTGCTAGCACTAAGAAGCCGAAGGACAAAGGGAAGGCTAAAGTTGGCGAAGTGGTTTTTGATGATGATAAGGTGATCAATGATGATGATGACGATTGGGGTCAATACTTCCAAGATCCTCAAGATAAGAAGAAAGAACCTAAGATTGTTGAAAGATTAGCTATGGAGAAAACTGAAACTTCTGATGTTGAAAAGATGATTGCGGACTTGGAAAAGAAATTTGAGAAGAAGCTGAAAATCGAAGAAATGTTCGAAGTTGACAAATTATTTGAGCTAGACGAAGAAGTTTCGTACAAATTCAAGATGCCATCTTTTGCAAAGTTTGATGGAATCGAAAATCCTCACCTCCATGTGAAGTAGTATATCACTGCTATACAGTCTGCCCGAGCTATTAAGGCTCAAACACTAAGGTACTTTATGCTCTCATTGGATCATGTTATTCAAAATTGGTTCAATACCTTAGAAGATGGAACACAAAAGAGTTGGGATCTACTATACAAGGCCTTCATCCAACAATATGGATACAACGTTGAGATGGAAGTGACCTTGATGGAGGTGGAAGCCATTAGGTAACGACCAAATGAGAATTTTGTGGACTATGTGAAAAGATGGAGAAATAAGGCCGCTTTGCTCAAGAAGAGGGCCGATGAATCTAATGAAATAAGAATGATTATGAGAGGGGTGTTGCCCAATCTTCATGAAAGGATGTCTCATACACTCATCCATGATTTCAAAGATCTCCTCCAAGCTGGTCTGCAAATTGAAGAATGAGAAAGAGAGAAGAATCGTTTTTCAATAAGGAACGAGAAAGGAAACTATCAATCTGGTAACCAAGGCATGCAAAAGGCAGTTGGTGTTAATGCTACTAGCCAATGAACAATAAGGTAGTTTTCAGAATTAGGAAAACCGATGTCTTGGGTTCTCAATAAGCTTCAAAGGAAGGGATTGTTACAATCCTTAAATCCTCGTCCTTTGCCTAACCCTCTCCCACCTAATTTCGACACTAAAGTATTTTGTCAATTTCATCAAATGCAAGGGCATGACATGGATATATGTATGAGGTTGAGGCATGAGATCCAAATTTTGATTGATAGTGGAAAGATACCAAGAACAACCCTTTGCCTGAATTTGGAAGAGTGCCACCACCAGCAACCTTCATGGAGATTTGAAGAAAATTTTATTTTATCATCCTTTCAAGATGGGAATATTGAAGATGTGAAAGGAAAAGAAGCTTAACTCAACAAACTTCTCTTGGCATGTTTATTTTTCTTGTTTTATTTTCTTTATTTGGTGTTTTATGGAACAATCATGTTTTTCAAATTTAAATTTGTTTGAATAAATTACTTTCATTAAAATTTTTGTTGGTCTTTGTTCATTTTGGTGCTCAACCAATAAGGAATCTAGCTTGATAATTCATGAATTAATATATTTATGCATCACGACTTGAATGACTTTACTAGGTGAGGGAATTGCTCTATAGCATTGAGTTGTGTATGCTTACTTAGAGAGGGCTTCTGCATAATTACCTTTGTCTAGGTCCTGGTCAGTCTTAGAACATGCTTAGACAAACTTTAGAGGCAAAATTAAACTCTGCTTATTTAAGGTAGAGATGATCTAGGCATTGTTTGACGAGCTAGCAACTAGTATCCATCCAATTAAATATCAATCCCTAGTTATCCCTTTGAGCCTTCATAAAATTTTAGCTTTCTTTTCATTGGCATATAACCCCAACAATCTCCCCTGAGCTGTTGTGATACTTTTGATAAGTCTTATGGCCACTAAGATGAAGAGGCAAGAAGATCAAAGAATGGAATGCATAATCAAGATCATAAGGATAGTTGATGTTATCAAGACCATAAGGGTAGTTAAAGTTCTCCTAATATCTCTAATACATCAAGACAACATCAGAGTAACAAATGATTTATCCCTGTTAAAGAAGATTTATGTCACTCCACTCATCCATTATTAGAAATATAAGTTGGTACAAACAAGACAACTCTTTTAGAGCTAGAATAAAAAAAAACAAAGAAAGAAGAAAAGAAAAGAAGAAGAAAAAAAAAGAGAAGAAGAAAAAAAGAAGACAAAACGAAAAAAAAAAAAGGAAAAAAAAGAAAAGGAAAAAAGAAAGATAAAACCTAAAAAGACGGTTCAGAAAACCAACTGAGTTGTCTTTTACCTGAAGAAGCAAAAGGCTCCCATTTGGTTTATAAGGACAGTTTGACTTGTATTTGTCCAACCCAACCAAAGATTCAATCAAAATCGGACAAAAAGAAAAAAGGTCACCCAGTTTTTGAAAGTCCTATACTTAACAATCCTACAAAGAAGAAGGACAGAATGATAAAATGCTTAAAGAAAGGGAAGAGTAAGAATAACAAACAGAAAGAAAAGGGAAGAGTAAGAAAAATAAAGAGAAAGAAAAGGGAAAAGAAGAAAAGAAATAAAGACTGTCCTAATTAAGATCCAGATTAATGCCAAGAAGATAGAAGGAATTTGAAGTCTAGCAAGATTGCTCCCAACTGTCTAAAGTTCTAGCAAGCAGTTTGAAGTGTGAAGGTTTGTCCTTTGTGTCACACCAGCTCCAATCTCAAAATGGTCTTTATTTAACTCATGTCCCTTATAGAACCCATTTCAAGCCTATCAAAGACCTATTGATCTCTCTTGGTAGGTAGAGTCTATTAGTGGAGATAGTTTGGATAAGCATACATATGAGATAGACAATATTCAAACTCAAATGAAACCTTTGACCAATTAATGTGTATGTGCCTATCTGAAGTGCAACAATTCTTGCTTAAATAGAAATGATTCCTAAGTTTAGTATGGTGACTAGGGTTGTCATGTTATAGATATGTTAATTTGAAAAATCGAGTTTTGAGGTACAATGACATTAATTTGGCAAAGACATCATTTGATTTCAAAATCAAAATTCAAAATAAAAACAAATATATATATATATATATGTATACATAATATACAAAGCCTTCAAGTTAAGGAAAGTATGTTGAACTGTCGAATCTTGAAAGACACATTGGGCAAAGTAAATGATTATTGGCAAGGTCATGAAGAAGCTACCAATTGACATGCTGAAACATAGTTTGAAATGGATGTATCCCTGACTCTGCAGCTTGGGGTATCCACCACTCATATTTTCAACATCTTAAAGATAAAAGCCATAAATGTGAAGCATTTTGTCATTCCAAAGCAAGACCTAAACGGGCATTTGGAAGGAGGCAATGAGAACACTTCAATTGATTATCTCGATCTGTGAGTCGATAGAACCATTGTAAGTGTTATTCATGCATATCATGCATACATGAGCATATCACATTATATTATCTTTTTTTGTTAAAGTGAACAGCAAACACCCTGTGAAGTAAAGAATCAAAAGAAGATATTGAAACAGGGGGGCATGGAAGACCCATTGCTTGAGGAAGCTCTAGTCATTTCACAAAAGAAAGAAGAGATGCATGCTTATGCAAAGAACAAGACAAAATACAAACAAAAATCAGAGCCTACATAAGAAAAATTATTGGTTTGAGCCTACACAAGGGGCAAAGTTTCTCCATTTTAATTTTTGAGTTTATGCGTATACAAAATATTTTCAAACTCACTTTCAAATATAGTTTAGGATCGAGCATCCAAATCCAGTTTAGGATCGAGTATCCAAACCCAGTTTAGGATAGAGCATCCAAATCTAATTTAGGATCGAGTATCCAAATTTAGTTTAGGGTCGAGCATCCAAATCCAGTTTAGGATCGAGCATCCAAATCCAGTTTAGGATCGAGTATCCAAGTCCAGTTTAGGATCGACCATCCAAATCTAGTTTCATGTCAAGCACCCAAAATCTAGCTCGGGTCCAGAACCCAAGTCTTTTTTGAGTCCAGAACTCGAACTGGGTCCAAAACCCAAACCATCCCGGGTCAAGAACCCAAGTCTTTTTCGAGTCCAGAACTCGAACCTGGTCCAAAACCCAAACCATCTCGGATCCAGAACCCAAGTCTTTTTTGAGTCCAGAACTCGAACCGGGTCCAAAACCCAAAACCTAAACCATCTCAGAAAAATTAAGTCTTATTCCTTTTCACTCTCTTTTGCCGTAGTCTGAGATCGTTCAAGCAGGGGGCAAACTGTAGACCCTTAATTTTTGACCCAGTCTGGTCCGATATTTTTTATATAGTCCAAAATAATTTTTGTAGTATTTTAATTAAATAATATCTATTTTAGTATTTATTATTTATAATTTTTAATTTTTAATAAAAATAAAAAGTAATGTTAGTAAAGTTAAAAATAAATAAATAAATAAAAATCAGCGACAGAAAAATTAGCGACAAAAAATTTCATCGCCGAAAGTGAATTGGCTTGGGCCAATTTGCTGTAGTAATTTTCCGTGGGCGAATTGGCGCCCATCCCAGCCAGCGCTCGCAATTTCGCCCACAGCAGTTTTTTCGCCAGCGCATTTTTCCAATGCAGTTTTTTTTTTCAAAACCAAATTCTATTTGGTTTTGGTTTCTTTTCCTAAATGGTTTTAATGTTCTTAGATAATTAGAAGTAGGTTTATTATTTTTCATATAAATACCACATTAAAATACAGAATTAAGAGGAGGAAAATTATTTTACTAAATCCGAGACTCAAAAATTTTATCGGCCAAAAGAAAACCCTAGCAAGCAAGAGACAGCAACCAAAGGAAGCAATCATCTCCAGATTGCTTTGCTCAACCAAAATCAAATCTGAAGCAGGCAACAGCATGGTTCAATCTCTTCAAAATTGGTGGAGCCTTCAAACGTAGGTAAATTGCTCTAACTTTAGTTTATTCAATCATCAATCATCTTCACCTTTTAAATCGTCATCACACTACCTAAGTTATTTAATTATTTCTTCAATTTAATTTATGCAGTATCATGAATTAATTCATACAATACTTAAGATCTTAATTAAAGTAAATAATATAATCATTCAACACAAATCTAATTTTAAAAAATCCTAAATCATCCTTCTGTTTCTAAAACTTCAAAAACCCTAAATCATCGTTCTGTTTCTAAAACTTTAAAAAAATCTAAATTACTCTTCTGCTTCTAAAAACTTTAAAAACTCTAAATTACTCTTCTGCTTCCAAAACTTTAAAAACCCTAAATTGTTTTTCCCCGAACTATTTTCTTAATCATCTAAACTCTAACTTTTTATCCAAAATTTCCAATTGTCTTCTTAAATCTCCAAACCCTAATCTTCTTTACAGTTTCTAAAAACTTTAATCATAATTGTTTCTACAAAACTCTAAATTGTTTTCTTAAATCCTAAGATCAAATATGTTTTCCAAAATACCAAAAACCCTAAACTATCTTATTACTTCTTAAAACCCTAATCCAGTAAACCTTAGTTTTCCTAAACCCTAATTCTTAAAACATCAAAACTTTATGACAAGTTCATCAACACCTAAAACCATAATCCAATGAACCTAAAACCTAATCTTTTAAAATTATAAACCCTAATGTCTTAAAAAATCCTAATTTCATGATGTTTGCTTAAAACCCTAACTAAACCTACTTTTTAAAATCACAATAACATTATTTTCATAAAAACATCTAAAACCTTAAATCTTTTTAACACCTAGTAGCTATGTTATTACTTTAAAATATTTCTCAATAAATTAAACTAGTATATGCAAAACCCTAGTTACTGAACATGAAATCCTAGAAACCCTACTTAATGCATGAACCCCTAAAGTTTATATATTTACTGTTTTTATTTAAATTGGATGAATTTTTATTATATATTTTGATTGATTTTTGATATCATTGATGAATGATTTATTTATTATGAATGGTTATTTACTTTTATTGATTTATTTTGATTTCCAAATATTGTAAGAGGTATGTTTCCACTTTGTGGGTACCTCATTAATTAATTTCTATGTAATTTAAATTGCTTTTATATTTTGGACCAATGTAAAGGACATATTTTTACCTTTTGGTGGATGTCCTATTTAGTTTAGACATGAAAGATGTAAGGATATGTTTTCATCCTCGGATGGGTGTCCATTTATTTATTTTGTTTGGACATTGCTTTGATTATAATATATTGATGCTTTATTTTAATTATTGCATGTAATATGGATAATATTATTATACTTAAGAATTTTATAATATTAAGACCTGCAAAGGATGCCGGTTTTAATGAACCGGGCGTTGTGGGGGTACTGGGTCATTTCTCACCTTCCCCACACGTACCTAACTTTTTGAACTCATTAGGGGGTTGGGGATTCCTTAAGAATCAAGTCATCCACCCCTTTCTTTTTCCCTGCCTGTCCTGGTGGCGACTCCATTTTCTTCTGGCTTAGGCCCGTGTTCTCTAAGGTCCCGAGCCTAAACAGTGCTGAAGTCGTAAGAACCATTCCACTGGGAGTGGGGGCGAAAATCTCCACTCACAGTAGGTTTACATGAGTTTGAATATTTAGTATATTTAATGTTATTATATAAGAGCATGTTGGGCTGAATGCAAATTAACCTTCTCACAGGGTTAATTTCCTTATATTTGTCTATGTAGTAAGTGAAGATGAGATCGTTTTCGAGTATTTTATCTAAGAGATAATGAGCTTGTACTTGAAACAAGATGATCATCTCATCAACATAATGAGATTTATTATTTATTTTTGGTTAGCTACACGTTATCATGTCTAATTTTGTTCAAGTCACCAAATGTGAGTTCTGAATAAAACTAAGTAGATATGTGAACTCCATCAGGCATTAGGTGTGTCTAAATTAATATCTGCATAGTATTTTTAAATCAAAATATGTTTTTGATAGACGAGCTCCATGGGAAATGGAAGAACACTATGATGTGTGTTTCGTGCCACATGTGCGAAATTTAGACCGCAGGGTGGACAAAAGCATATCATCTCAACTTTTGCCAGTATAAGATCATTGAGAATTCTAATTCTCAAATTTAACCTTATGACTTTTGGTTGGTTCCTAAGATATGCTTGATGTTTGCTATCTTATAGTATTACTAGAGAGTTATGAATGATTCGTCTTAATGAGATATTTCTAGAAAAGCGAGTTTAATCAAGAAAACTGAATTGGAAAGAAGATTACTGGATATTCATTTTCTCTTTGTATTCACGGGTCAACCAATTGTATTAGTGTGCTTACATAATTGTGAATGAAAAAAAAAAATTGTCTTGAGATTAATAAGAAACATTAGAAATGCAATGAGTGATCTAGGATAAAGCATAATTTATGCGAAGTCGTTTCTCAAAACAAGACGTACGTCCCTAACAAGTATATAGTTTAGAGCTCTCATATTATGTCAATTGTATGATCTATTAATAAGATTGAAATCTATGATTATTGATAAATTCCTATTTAAAGGGATAAGAGAATCATAATTTAAGTTCTTGAAAAAATATCTCAAATGATAAAAGAGAAAGAAATTTCTTCCTACAGTTTTCTCTCTTAGGTATTCTACAGTTTTCTTCTTCCACAAAAAATCCTCTCTTTGTGAGTGAATGCAATTGTAAAGTTATGTTAGCTTTTAAATTGTGAAAAGTAAAGATTTTTCCTTTATGTTGATTGGGCTTCATGGTAATATAAGAATGGTTCTTGTCTTCTACGAGCATCATCAAATATAACATCCAACCCTTATTTTAATATATGGGCATATTCTATCATAATCAAATTAACTATTTTTGGATTTTACATTTGATGCAAGAAACTTATCAATGTCTAATATAAAGAGAGCGGGGAAGACAGAGGCACCGTAAAGCAAATCTCATGAAATCTCATTTGGTTGCCCAAAGATTTGAACATACATAATTAAAGCCACTAGAGAATACTACTCTTTGCATGTTATCCAAGCGCGATTTAACATTAAAGAACTTGTGTTTATCGAACTGGAGCTCGACGCCTTCGTAGAGAGAAAGGGGAAATTAGAAGGAATAAAGGAAGGCCTCATAATCATTTAATAGTGGCACATTGGGCTGTAAAAATAATTTTCCTATTATCCTTTTTATTTCGCCAGTTTTTAAATTTAAATTTAGCATTTACCAATAATTATGCGCTCCAGTACTTATCTTTAACATGACATTTGAAACGAATCCATGTATTGTACCTAATACAATTTTTATTTTTCCTCTACTTGCTAGAGAATAAGGTCACCAAATTAGGACAAATATTTGAATCATCAAGCCAAATATCCATCTGAAATTAACAATAAAATAAACAGAGCCAAAGTTGAATCCAGCTCCAGCATAAAAGTTATAATTAAAACAAGCCTTAGAACATTGCAAAATTGAAATTAGTTATTCCACCTTGAGTTAATCTATCTCGCCAGAATGACCTGCCTAATCAAAGGTAAATTAGTACAAATACACGCCTGAGGACCCTCCTACCTATCTACCACAATCAATTACACCGAGTTTATACATTACAATGGCAACCAAGAAAGAGACCACGATAAAAAAAAATAAATATAAATATATTACTTATTTTAAGCATAAAGATAGCTTGGGGAACACTTCAAAATTGCTAATCCTCACTTTATCCAGATTACATCTCTTTTTGATGAGACGTTAGCACTTCTAATGTACATTGGATGACATGGGACTACGAAATTAGGGGCAAAGGGTTAAACGGCATGCTTTCACTTTATTACATTTGTCATATAAACCTTGTGCATGCCTTAGCCTGCTCCGAACAGGAGTTCGTCAGAGGAATTCAAAGCCACGATAACTGGCTCTTTCATTCCTCAATTTCCCCCAAAGAATATATATTTTTGACTGAACTACCTGATCACATACTTTTCAGAAACCAAAGGACGAGCTTCTCCTGCTTCCACCTTCTCCATATTGTTCATTCCATTTCCTCAGTTCATTCATGCTTGTAGCATCATAGGCAACCGATGGGCCCACCTACATACAGGTAGCAGATGCCAACAAACAACCAAGATTAACTTCCAGCAGCTTAATAACTCAAATAATTGTCCATTGCGTTAAATGGAAATAACTATCAACAAAAACCAATAATAACAAAAAACTTTTTCGTTACCTTCGCTTTTGACTGAATGAAATCATCCAAACCAAGTGGTCTCAAAGCTGAAGCAACATCACCATTACCACCCTGTAACTTGGAAAAAAAATAAAAGATGACATCCGAACAGAGCAGAACTTGACCAGTTTTGACCTTTTTTTTCAAACTATGATTTTATTAGTGAAACTCTGCCTATGCATTGTACATAATCTGTCCCAAACCCAGATAAAGAAGGCTACTATATGTGACAATCAGCGTAAAATTTTATCACATCTTAAAGATATGAATTCTAATCATATAAATGTCAAGCATTTCTTATTTGTGATGTGCTACATCAGAGTCAGGGTTAATGAGAAATAGACAACAGTACAAGGAGTTCTCCAAATGTGATACACCATGTTAGCAAATTGGCTAAAATAAGAGAGAAAATAATCTCCAGATTTTCTTGGCTAAAAAAAAACTCGAGATCAATGAAAGATAAAAAACTATCTATAAGTTGGCTAAAACAAGAGAAAGAAAATGTCGAGATTTAAACAAAGTTAAAAAACAAAAAATAGAATTTTGGTTCAAGAGAAAGTATTAAAAGAAAGATGTAGAAACTATTTTGAGGACCTTAATAATAATAGTAATAAACATGTTGAAGATTTGAATAACATAACTAAGAAGAATGTGATGTGGATTAATTTTTTTAAATTAAGGAGGCATTGAAAAGAATTAAAAAAATTAAGGTAAAGCTTATGGTTCGAACGGAATTCCCATTATAAGTGTGGAAATATCTTGAAGACGGAGGAGTTATGCAATTGACTAATTTATTTAATAAAATTATGAATACAATATATATTTATATATATCATATGAATAAAGAAAGAATCACAATACCTATTTTTAAGAATAAAAAAGATTTAAAAATTATTCTAAATATACAAATATAAAGATTACGAGACTGTTGGTGGTAGCACACCAAAATTGAAAAATAAAAATGAAAAAAAAGAAAGTAAAAAATGCAAGGTGCCTAACAAGGAAGAAATTGTAAAAAATGTGAGGTGAAAATGGGAGGTGCCTAATTTAGCCTAATTTTTACCTAATTTAGTTTGACAATTTATTTGCATTTGAAGCCTATAAATAGGCTCATTCTCTCCATTTGTAAATACACCAAGCAAACACAAAATATAGCTTAAGGAGAGCTATAGGTTAAACACCAAGTAGTTTATATTAAGAATTAGAGAATCAATCTCTTAGAGTTCCTTGGAGTATAAATATTTGGAGGTTGTTTTGTGGGTGTCGGTTAGAAAAATATTTTGTAATTTGTGGTTGTAACAATTTGCCACATAGTGAATATTTTTCTTGGTTGTCGTTAGACAAAAACCGTGGTTTTTCCCCATTCGGGAGTTTTCCACGTTAAATCATTGTGTTTTATTCTCTTTAATTTCACAGTCATTATTTTATTTTTCTCATTTGTTCCTGATTGAATACGGTCCGAAGGGCGGGAAAATAGCGATTTTCCCAACAAGTGGTATCAGAGCTTAGGTGTTATAATTTTTGTCAAAAATCTTAGTATGCTCTGTGGTTGCAGCTTGGTCTGATCTTCCACATCAGAAAAGATTTTTGTTAAAAAATTATTTTTGTTTTTAAGCTGGTAGAGCCTTTGGAGCTGGTGGAGCTTTGGAAAAGGTGGAGCTGTTTTGCTTTGGTGTGCTTGAGTATTGGTGGTGAGATAAATAATTACATGTCGAGGTAAATTCTGTCAAACGACACGAATTTAGTCTAAGGCAAGTGGATTTTAAGTGAGACCATTGTGACTCCTCCTCTTACCTGGGAATTTACCTGGTGTAATTATTTATTTCTAGTTCTTTATTAAGCACAAAGTAAGCATGTCGGCAATGAGATGCGAGATTGAGAAATTTGATGGGAGAATGAATTTTGCACTGTGGCAAGTGCAAGTCAAAGATGTGTTTATACAGTCTGGACTACATAAGGTTTTGCAAGGTAAACCAGTCAGCGGAAGAAATTCAGGAAAAGGCGGTGGTAGTGGAGACTCAGAAAAATCCAAGATTAGTGACGAAGAATGGGAGGTGGTGGATATCAAGGCGGCAAGTCAAATTCACATGTGTCTAGCAAAAAATGTTCTTGCTAATGTGCTTGGATTGTCCACGACAAAGGAGATGTGGGGGAAACTGGAAGAATTGTATCAGTGGAAAAATATATCTAACATGTTATATTTGAAGGAGCAATTTCATACGTTGAAAATGGCGGAAGGTACAAAGCTGTCCGATCACCTGAGTGTCCTCAACGGTATCATCTCTGAATTAGAAACTCTTGGAGTGAAAACCGAAGATGAAGATAAAGCTCTCCGGCTCATCCTGTCACTTCCTTCAACATATGAGCACATGAAGCCTGTTCTGAAATATGGTAGTAAGGAAGTGGTGTATACGGATGTGGTTAGTAAGCTCATTACTGAGGAGAGAAGACTGAATGAAATGGAAAATAAATCTTATGAGAATTCAGCTTTATCTATCGGTATCAGGAAAAAGAATAAAGGCTCCGGAAAGAGGAAGGTTGTCTGCTGGGGGTGTGGTCAAACTAGACACGTGAGGAAGGATTGCCCGAACGGTGGAGCTGATTTGGCTAGAAGCTCTAACGTTGTTGCTGCCAATGTGATCTCCTGTGGCAAAGGAGATGATGAGTTTTCTCAGTAGTTGAGAGAAATGTGTCCTCATGGCATGATTGCTACCTGTTGAGATTCCATGGAAGAGGACGGATTATTAGTAGCTGGTCCACAGAAATACGTGCGACAATGATTGACAGTTGATGCAAAGCATGTGGTGGAAAAATGATGTCGATGGCTAATGAACTCTCGGAAAAGTCAACAGGAGGGTTGCACCATAAACTATTAGCGGGATCCGACATGGCCGATGGAAAATTCTTGGAGTTGGCGAAATAATTCAAAGTAGCAATACTCTTTTATGGTGGAGTATGTTAATTCTTGACGTTAAGAATTATGGTTGTCGGTAACAGACAATGTTGTGTTCTTATTTTTCAAGGTGGAGATTGTTGGTGGTAGCACACCAAAATTGAAAAATAAAAATGAAAAAAAAGAAAGTCAAAAATGCAAGGTGCCTAACAAGGAAGAAATTGTAAAAAATGTGAGGTGAAAATGGGAGGTGCCTAATTTAGCCTAATTTTCACCTAATTTAGTTTGACAATTTATTTGCATTTCAAGCCTATAAATAGGCTCATTCTCTCCATTTGTAAATACACCAAGCAAACACAAAATATAGCTTAAGGAGAGCTATAGGTTAAACACCAAGTAGTTTATATTAGGAATTAGAGAATCAATCTCTTAGAGTTCCTTGGAGTATAAATATTTGGAGGTTGTTTTGTGGGTGTCGGTTAGAAAAATATTTTGTAATTTGTGGTTGTAACAATTTGCCACATAGTGAATATTTTTCTTGGTTGTCGTTAGACAACGACCGTGGTTTTTCCCCATTCGGGAGTTTTCCACGTTAAGTCATTGTGTTTTATTCTCTTTAATTTCACAGTCATTATTTTATTTTCTCATTTGTTCCTGCTTGAATATGGTCCGAAGGGCGGGAAAATAGCGATTTTTCGAACAGAGACATACAATAAAGTTGATGGAATTCCCATTTAAATTTGGACACGTGTCTTCTCAAACCATTTTGATTTGATACCAGATCAATCAACTATAAAAACAATCTTTCTTATTAGAAATTTAATAAAAAGTACACGGAGATGAAGAAGAATTTATATATGATTTTCATTGACTTAAAGAAGGCATATTATAGAGTCCTTAGAGACATTAGGTGATTTTAGTTCGCAAGAGGATATCAGTTGACATATCCACGTACTGAAGAATATATATGATAGAGTAATCACTAATGTCCTACAACTAGATGGAATACTAAAATTTTCGAGTTTCAACTCGGTTATAACAAAGTTCAACATTAAGCCCCTATCTCTTTACCTTGGTTTTGAATAAGTTAACAAGGTATATACAATATGACATCACTTAGTGCATGATGTTTGCAAATGACATTATGTTAATAGATAAGACTTAAGCAGGAATAAATATAAAGTTAAGAGTTATAGAGAAATACTTTGGAATCCAAAGGTCGTAAATTAATTAGAGATAAGATTAAGTATATGCATTATAAGTTTAATAATATGAATGGAGAAAGGTGTTGAATTATATTAGACGAGGTATTAGTGCCTCACAACACCCATTTCAAATATCTTGGTTCAATTCTATAAGAGGATGGAAATTATGAAAATGATATTAGCCGTATGATTAAAGCATATTGGATAAACAAGAGTGCCAAAAGAGTTCTATGTGATTGTAAGATACCAATTAAATTGAAAACAAGTTTGTACAACAATATAACCTGTTATGATGTGCGATAGAAACTGTAATTAATTCAATGTTTTTTTCTATACATATGTATCTATTTACAAGCAATTTATAGTGTGTAATCCTAACACTATTAGGAAACAAACTTTCTTAAACACTGGAGCAAGAACTACTAAAGTATGCTTAAAGTACGGGGAACACCACTCCCTAATATTTGCTAACACTCCCCCTCAAGTTGGAGCATAAATATTAATCATGTCCAACTTGTTACACAGGTAGTTAATTCTAGATCCATTTAGGGCCTTTGTAAAAATATCTCCTAGTTGTTCTTTAGTCTTCACATAACTAGTGGAGATAATGTTTTCTTGGATCTTTTCTCTAACAAAATGGCAATCAACTTCAATATGCTTCATTCTTTCATGAAACACTAGATTAGAAACAATATGAATAGCAGCCTGATTGTCACACCAAAGTCTTGCGGGTAATGAAGATTTCAATCCCACTTCATTTAGGAGATGATATATCCATAGGATTTCACATGTGGATTGAGCCATCGCTCTATATTCTGATTCAGCACTAGATCGAGATACAATATTTTGTTTCTTGCTTTTCCAAGATACCAAATTACCACCAATGAGAACATAGTATCCTGTAGTGGATCTTCTATCCACTTTGGAACCAGCCCAATCAACATCAGAAAAACATTCAATGTTATTGTGCCTATTATTTTTGTAGAGTATTCCAAGTCCAGGAGTTTCTTTTAAGTAGCATAAGATTTGCTCTAAGCTTTCCCAATGATTGACTGTTGGAGATGACATGAATTGGCTCACAATACTAACAGAGTAAGCAATATTCGGACGGGTTACAGTAAGATAGTTCATTTTTCCAACCGGGCTTCTATATCTTGCAGGATCTTCAAGCAATTTTCCATCCTTTGAAAGCTGAAAATTAGGAGTCATTAGGGTACTACATGGTTTTGCCCCTAATTTTTCTGTCTCAGTTGGCAAATCAAGAACATATTTCCTTTGGGATAAGAAGATACCTTACTCCTAGCTACTTCAATCCCTAAGAAATATTTCAACACTCCCAAGTCTTTTGTCTGAAATTGAGTGTGAAGGAATGATTTAAGGGATAAGATTCCTGCAGCATCATTTCAAGTGATAACAATATCATCCACATATACCATTAAAAGAATGATGCCAGCTTCAGAGTGTTTGTAGAAGACGGAGTGATCTGACTTGCTCCTTATCATTCCAAAACTTTCAATTGCTTGACTAAATTTCCCAAACTAGGCTCGTGGGCTGTGTTTCAAACCATATAGAAATTTTCGAAGACGACATACTTTTCCATACTCCCCCTGAGCAACAAATCCGAGAGGTTGCTCCATATAAATCTCTTCTTGGAGATCATCATGAAGGAATGCATTTTTGACATCCAGTTGATACAGAGACCAATCATTCATAGCAGCAAGAGCAATAAACAGACGAACAGATTGAAGCTTAGCAACTGGAGAGAATGTGTCAGAATAATCAACACTATATATTTGAGCAAATCCTTTAGCTACAAGACAAGCTTTGAGACGAGCCACTGAACCATCAGGATTGACTTTCACAGTGAAAACCCATTTGCATCCAATGGCCTTTTTACCTGTAGGTAAAGATACCAAATCCCAAGTACCATTGCCATCAAGGGCTGCCATTTCTTCCAACACAGCAGCACGCCAACCAAGATGAGATAATGCCTCATGGATTGTTTTAGGAGTGGAGGCGTGATCTAAAGAAGCAATAAACATACAAGACGGAGGAGGCAAATGGGGATACGAAACAAAAGTTGAAATATGATAAGCACATTGCCTTTTGCCTTTTTGAAGAGCAATTGGAAGATAAGACTTGGGTCAGAAGCATTTGATTCAAGATCGGGGGATGAGTGGACAAGTGGAGGACATGTGACTGGATCCTCTATCCATCTGGATTAGACATGAACGATAGCCGAACGAGCAGGTTTGGTTGATGGCAGCTTAGAAGCAGATGAAGGTGGTTGTTATGACAAAGAAAGAAAGAATACACACTAATCTCATTGATGAAATGTTGTATTTATACACAGATAGTATTTAATGTATAACACCTAACACCTAACTACTTAATTAATGACAACTACTTAATTTATGGTTGTACAGCTAACACTCCCCCTCAAGTTGGAGCATATATATTGAGGATACCCAACTTGTTACAAAAATAGCTAACCCGAGACCCATTTAGAGCTTTTGTAAAGATGTCACCAAGTTGTTCTCCTGTCTTGACATATTCTGTAGAGATGATGCCTTGTATTTTCTCTCGAATAAAGTGACAGTCAATTTCAATATGCTTAGTTCGTTCATGAAACACTGGGTTAGAAGCGATATGAATGGCAGCCTTATTATCACACCACAAATTTGCAGTGGATGTTTTGAAACCGATTTCTTCTAGGAGTTGACGAATCCATATAACTTCAATGTAGATTGTGCCATAGCACGATACTCGGATTCAGCACTAGAGCGTGACACCACATTCTGTTTCTTACTTTTCCAAGATACTAGGTTTCCTCCCACAAAAACACAATATCCTGTAGTTGACCTTCTATCAACCTTTGAACCTGCCCAATATGCGTCAGAAAAATACTCAATGTCCAAATGACCATGATTGCTATAGAGAAAGCCTTGCCCTGGAGCATTTTTCAAGTAACACAAAATTTGTCCCAAAGCTTCCCAATGTGCAACGGTGGGAGATGACATGACTTGACTCATGACACTCACTGAGTAAGAAATGTTTGGTCGTGTCACTGTAAGATAATTCAATTTGCCAT
Source organism: Garcia nutans (assembly GCA_947685225.1). Classification (NCBI taxonomy): domain Eukaryota; kingdom Viridiplantae; phylum Streptophyta; class Magnoliopsida; order Malpighiales; family Euphorbiaceae; genus Garcia; species Garcia nutans. Next base: position 17,982,545 of record CANTUV010000006.1, on the reverse strand, counting down.
TCAATCGCCTATACATCTCAGGATCAGAAAATAATTCCCCATCAGTTGTTAGATGTACATTGGGTGTCATCGGAGCATCACATGGTTTAGCACCTAGTTTTCCAGTATCCTTTAGGAGGTCAAGAACATACTTTCTTTGAGATAAGAATGTACCTTGCTTACACCTAAATACTTCAATCCCTAGGAAGTACTTCAAGGGACCCAAATCTTTTGTTTGGAATTGGGATTGAAGAAATAGTTTAAGTGATGAAATACCAGCCGAGTCACTTCCTGTAATGACAATATCATCAACATAAACTACAAGCAGAATTACTCCAGCACTAGACTTCTAGAAAAACACTGAATGATCACAAATACTCTTTGTCATGCCAAAAGTTTGTACTACTTCGCAGAACCTTCCAAACCAAGCTCGAGGACTTTGTTTTAAACCATAAAGAGACTTACGAAGCCTACATACTTTATCCTTCTCCCCCTGAGCAACGAAGCCAGGCGGTTGCTCCAAATAGACCTCTTCTTGAAGATCACCGTGGAGAAAAGCATTCTTAACATCAAGCTGGTGCAAGGGCCAATCATGACGAGCTGCTTAAGGAGATAAACAAACGAACAGAAGATAATTTGGCCACAGGAGAAAAAGTATCCGAATAATCAATACTATATACTTGAGCATATCCCTAGCAACTAGGCGAGCCTTGAGGCGAGCCACAGAACCATCTGGATTAACTTTAACTAAGAAAACCCATTTACACCCTATAACTTTCTTTCCTGCAGGAAGATTTACAAGATTCCAAGTACCATTCGCATCCAAAGCAGACATTTCCTCTGCCATTGCTGCTCGCCAACCAGGGTGAGATAAAGCTTAGGCAACGGTTTTAGGAATAGACACTGAATCTAGATTACTCACAAAACATCGAGACAAGGAAGACAAATGATCATAACGCACAAAAGAAGAAATGGGATGGGTACATGAGCGTTTACCATTTCGAAGAGCAACAGGAAGGTCAAGATCAGACTGTGGAGGGGCGGACAGAGCTTCTAACGAGACGAAAGGTGAAGGATGCGAGTCAGTAATAGCCAACCATCTGGAATACACCTGGTTGAAACGAGGGCGAGAGGGTGGCGGTGCAGGAGGAGGAGGAGATGCTATCATAGGATCTGGTTCAGTAGGGGCGGACTCTTGAATAGGAGGTCCTGTAGTGGAATCAAGACTTTTATGAACAACATAAACTAAGAGATCATCTGTCTCCCCCTGACTGGTATATGTATCCGAGGAGGGAAAAAATGGAGTTTTCTCAAAGAAGGTAACATCTACAGAGACAAGATAGCGGTTCAATTCAGGAGAAAAGCAACGATACCCCTTTTGTTGCCGAGAGTAGCCAAGAAAGACACACCTTAGAGATTTGGGATCTAATTTGGTAACGTGTGGACGAACATCACGCACAAAACAAGTGCACCCAAAGATACGAGGACTAACGGGAAATAAAGCTTTGGAGGGAAACAAGAAACTGTACGGAGTTGCACCCTTAAGAACAGTAGAAGGCATTCTGTTAATCAAAAAACAAGCTGTAGAAACAGCATCAGCCCAAAAATGTTTAGGCACCTTCATTTGAAAGAGGAGTGCCCGAGAAACCTCAAGAAGATGTCTATTTTTCCTTTCAGCAACCCCATTTTGAGAGGGAGTATCGAAACAAGAAGTTTGATGAAGAATGCCGTTGTGAGACATATAGAACTGGAAGGAACTGGACATGTATTCTTTGGCGTTATCACTTTGCAAGATATGAATAGTTCTATTAAACTGAGTTTTAATTTCAGCATAGAAGGAAGAAAAAATAGAAAACAACTCAGAACAATGTTTCATTAAAAACAACCAAGTACATCGAGAATGGTCATCCACAAAAATAACAAAATACCTAAAACCAGTTTGGAAAGTAACAGGACAAGGACCCCAAACATCAGAGTGTACCATGTCAGAAGGGGACTCAGCCCGTTTATTCACTCGAGAAACTAAATGCGAACGGTGATGTTTCGCAAACTGACAGGATTCACAGTCCAAAATAGACAAAGACTGAAATTGTGGATACAAAATTTTCAGGGAAGATAACGAAGGATGACCAAGGCGACAATGAACTTCCAAAGGAGAAAGGGAACCATCACACACCAATGAAGTGGAAACGTGATCATCAACAAGATAAAGGCCATTTGACTTGTGTCCTCTACCAATAGTCCGCCTCGTCAAAAGATCCTGAAACACGACATTTTGGGGAAAAAATGTGACACAACAATTTAATGTTTTAGTAATGGTGCTAACAGATAACAAATTGAATGAAAACTTAGGTAAACACAAGACTTTTGACAAAGAAAGAGATGGAGTTGGATTAGCAATACCAATACCAGTGACACAAGTTTTAGACCCATCGGCTAAAGTGACATAACTTGAAAAATCAGGTTTTCTTAAAGAAGATAAGAGACTTGAGTTACCTATCATGTGGTCTGTGCAACCTGAATCAATGACCCAACTAGGTGATGCGGATAAGAGACATGTGTTGGAGGTACCTGATTTGGCAGCAGCAGCAATAGGAGGGTCAACAGGCTTGGATGGGAGATACTGACATAGCTCATTAAACTCTGCAGCTGATATTGTCACAATATCTGAAGAACTGGATACAGATTCCTGACTAGCCATATGGGTCCGATGTTTGTTCAACAACTTCTTACAGAAACGTCTAGTATGGCCTGGTTCATGACAGTAATAGCAAATAACATTTAACTCCCTAGCACCAGTCCTTCCACGATTATTTCCCCCTTTACTCTGATTTCCAGACTCGCGACTCACAAGTGCTCTAGGAGGAGTTGCCACCGGATTTGAATTTTCATTCTGAAGCAATCGAGAGAATGTTTCCTTCAAATTAGGAACTTCAGTACCGGACAGTATTTGAGATTTGGCCGTTTCAAAGTTTGGAGATAGACCTGCAAGAAAACACGACACCCATTTCTTCCCGTTGTTTTTGCTGGACCTTAATGTCGGAACTGAAAGGCATTAGAACATTAAGGTCCTCCATAATCTTCTTTACTTCTCCAAAATACGCTCTAAGAGGCTTATCCTTCTGCTCAACACGATATAACGCCATACAAGTATCATACATATGATTCAAATTTCCCTTACCCGAGTACAAAAATTCAAAGTACTCATTAAGTCTTTGACATACTCACAATGACCGATTAAACCAATTACATCACGGCCAATACAATTTTTTATTTGCAAGAATAATCTCGCATCTTCTCTTACCCAAAGTTGTTTAGCATCACCAACTGGTGGATCATTAGTCAAGTGATCATCCTTGTCTACACTTCTCAAATAAATTTTAATAGTTTTGCTCCAATCTAAAAAATTATTTTCATTCAACTGATATTCCGTAATTCTGCTAACTACTGGAATAACATCCGTAACTGCCGCAACATGCTTATTATCAGCCATCACAACACAATCTAATAGCTCCAGAAAACCACAAAAATGAGCACCAGCTCCAAGAAATGTATCACAAAAACAATTTATACAAGTTGCTCCCACAAATAATAATAACCACACACGATTTCACAAGACCAGAATGAAACAAAGATAGTTCCAAAACAGAACCCAAAGCTAAACAACAGTTAAAAATGCAGAAAGGGCACTAGACTAGGAACCTGGTTACTGTTCATAGGTCTAAAACTACCGAAATGCAGAAACCGACCACCGGAATGGATAGCTGGGTCCACTGCGATGCCAGAACACAGAAGCCGATCGCTGGAGATGAGCTCACGCGGCCTCACGCGCTGGCGAGTGGAATAGTGACAATTTTTTCCGTCGGCGCGTGTACCTCACGCGCTACCTTCTGGGTCGCCGAACTGAAGGGGAAGGCCGGTCTGAGGTGAGTGGAATAGTGACAATTTTTTGTGTACCTCACACAACCAACAACTAAAATGCAAGAATACATATTCAGAAGTAGAACAGTTACCGGAATAGTAGTCTTCACAAAAAAAACCATTGATATATCAGTGACAATCAAACCTCGCCGAAAAATGAAAGCCCAGAAGCTGGCAACCACTGAGAGAGAAACCGGTATCATGTACGACGTCGGACGGCCTGTCACGCATCGGCGCATGTGACTTCTGATGATTAGGTGGACGGCACGTGTGCTCCACTCGCCGGTCAGATGGTGACCAGATTGACAGGACCGGCCGATCGGTGGCCGGTGAATCCAATGGCGAAGGCGGTGAGAAAAAAAAATCACCCAAGAGGCGTAGGTTGAATGGCAGTGAGTGAGGAGAAAAAGGAGAAGAAAAAAAAAGAGGAAGAAGGAAGATTTCATAATTCTTCCAGCTCTGATACCATGTAATTAATTCAATGTTTTTTTTCTATATATCTGTATCTATTTACAAGCAATTTATAGTGTGTAATCCTAACACTATTAGGAAACAAACTTTCTTAAACACTGGAGCAAAATAAGGAACTACTAAAGTATGCTTAAAATATGGGGAACACCACTCTAATATCTGCTAACAGCAACTAATGGGCATTGGAAGTAAAATGAGTGGTGCTAAAATGAGATTGCTAGTATGAATGTATAGGCACATTAAAATGAACAAAATTCGCAATATATTAGAGAAAAAATGAGGATATCTCATATTGAAGATAAAATAAGAGAACACATATTAAGTTGATTTGAATATACAAAGCAAAGACCTAGCAATGCATCTGTTAAACTTAACATTTCAAGGTAAATGTATTTAAGAAAGGTAGTAGTCCTAAACTAACACGGAAAAAAGTAATAGAGATTAATCTTATCATCTTACATCCCTCTGAAGATATAACTTATAATTGCTTAAAGTGAAAAAAAAATTCATAAAGCTAACTCCAATTAACTTGGAATTAAAACTTAACTAAGTTGAGTTGAATTGTCTGGTTTCATTAGTAAAGGGGTAAAATCATCCTAAAAATAATAACTTAAAAATAACTACCTCTTGTGTCTTTTTTTTTTATTTGAGGGGAACCATCCCTTGAGTTTAAATTATAGATAAGATAAGAAAAATGTCCAGACAGCATATATGACTTGTTTGCACATGGGACCATTTATTAGAAAATACTAATTATACATTCAAGTGGACCTACTATTCAGCATGAAAAGACAGCTATTAGAGGGCTAAAAAGACATGCCCCCACTTTCAGATTGGCATAGAACAAGTGAAAATTGAAAAGGAAATACATAATTGCAAATAAAGATTAAACTATCAAATGACAGTTTTCTGTCCAGCATAATCATAGTAATGCAAGCACTTTGAATGGATGAGATTCAGAATTTATTGGATGGAAGATTTACCTTCTTTTCATGATCCAGAAGTTCCTGCACTGGTCTATATGCTACACAATACAGAGGTTCTACAAAACAAGAGTATGACAATGTGTGAGACATTTGAAAAACAAGATTTCAATTTGCTCTCCTAACTAACAGTACATTACCTTCAAATCACTGCCAGAATATCCCTCAGTTGCTCTTGCAAGTTTGTCAAACTGAAAATTAGGTTCTAAATTCTCTTGTGCAAGAAATATTCTCAAAATCTTCATTCGGTTTTCAGCATCTGGTAGGTCTACATATATTCTAATCAGCAATCCAACATTATCGCATTAGCAACATTGTCGATGGAATAAATTGCAGCATATAAAAACACAAGGATCCGTGAGTAAACTTTACCCAAAAAAAAGACCAAAAATGTATTCATAATACTGCCAAATAAAAAAAATATAATTTTTCTTATGTGATCTCACCTTCTCGGCAAGCGGCGAATTACAGCATCATCAAGATCAAATGGCCGATTTGTGGCACCAAGGATGAGAATTCTTTGGCTGTCTTTTGTCCTCAATCCATCCCATGCTGCCATAAATTCATTTCTCATTCTTCTGGTAGCTTCATGCTCAAAAGCACCACCACAAGCACCAAGCAAACTATCAACCTATATAAACAAAATCCAGTACAAAACTTCGCTCCAATTGTAAAAGTAATTGAACCAAAGAGAATAATAAGCTGCATCTTGTTGATAAAAACACTAAGATGCAATACAAGAGATAAAAACTCACTTCATCAACAAATATAATGACAGGAGCCAGTCTGCGGGCAAAGGAAAACAAGGCCTTTGTAAGCTTTCCAGCATCTCCAAACCACTGTATGGGGAAGAAAGAAAATAAGTATCACATGCAACCACAAAGTAAATATGGCAAACTTTTTATAAGACAAGAAATAACCCAGTGATTTTCTATTCCTATCACTAATAATTAAACAAATTAACCTATCATTTTCTCCCATTTAACGATTCCTATATATTAATATTTCCCAAAACTGCAAACTGAGGCAACAGCGACTGTCTTGTAGAAATCTTGATTCATGTATCTATCTTGTTTGGTTATTAGGATGCATTTGGGTTTATCATTAGAAATCATTGTTGCAAATAATTTTAATGGTATCTGCAAATTGTCAAGCTCTTATTACTGTCAGATGACTGTTCATAACATTGTGTTCATATGACTGGTTGTGCTTGGAAATATACAAAGAATGGTCTCTTATTTATCCTACAAGTTATAAGCTTCTAATGAAGGTTTTTGATCCATAAGAATTACAAAGAAATTCAGTAATTACTGTTGCATTATTAATTAAAAAATACTGTTTAAGGGTACATTTTTAACGTGTATGAATACAAATTGCCTATTTGGTTAAAACAAGAAACCCTAGTAGTCTGAAGGAAGCCTGTTTATTAAGTGCCAATTGGTTTGAAGGGCAAGAATAACAAGATTTCAGTAAGTGTGGACAGTCACAAACATAAGCTGTGAATGGTATTGAAATGTTTCTTATTCAGTTGTGAATGATATGAACTTGTATATTATCAATACATTAAAACAAAGAAGGGCTTAATAGATGTTTCTTCGTATTTCCAAAAAGTAGTGGAACAGGTTTTGATCTCTTTTTCTATTTTAAGTGAATGTTTACCCTTCTTTGTTTTATCTTTCTTTTTCTATTTTAAGTGAATGTTTACGAATGATCTCTTTTTCTCATTTCCCTCTCCTCTCAGAGAAGGAGTTGTTTTATCCACATTGTTATCACTGAAATCATTCCAGATTAAGAAAAAGGCACCAGATTGTGAAAAAAGTAAACTGGGTTAATGAATTGCATTACAAATATGGAGTCCATGCTGCAATGTTAATTTTGGAAACTCAAAATACAATTACATGAATGCAGCATTAGTTTTTCAGAATACCTTTGATGTAAGAGTTGAACCAGTTATGCTAATAAAGTTTGCACCGGCCTCTGTCGCAAGTGCTTTAGCAAGAAGGGTCTTCCCAGTTCCAGGAGGCCCAAAAAGTAATATTCCTTTGCAGGGCTGCAAGAAAACTTGACGTGATCATACATCAAAAACAATTCCACAAATTTCACTCATAATACTATTAATAAAATCACTACCTGCAGTAAATTTCCATGAGAAAAAAGCTCTGGTCTCCTCATAGGAAGAATGACCAGTTCATCTAATGCCTTCTTTACATCTTCAAGAGCACCTATATCATCAAACTTGACACCAATTTCACCAGGAGGAACCACAGCTGAAACGAAGTTGCTCTCATATTCATCCTTTGCAAGGTTCTGCTGAAATACCTATGAATTAGAAATAGCATGATACAGCAAGTGAAAGAATCAGAAAAGTGAACGCCAACACATACCTTCAAATTTAATGATGCCTTCTGAGATGAAGTTTCTTGCTCCTTCAACCTCATAATTGCAATTTCAAGGCTTCAAAAGAAAAAACAGTAATCAGAATCAAGATGTAAAACATTGGCTACAACAAGTATGATACATCCATACCTTTCACGAGGCAAAACCAATCTTTCTCCTTTTACGGATGGAAGCGGGCAAGATGACAGATAATGATTTTTAGCCCAACCAACAACTTTCTCAGCTTCTGCAACATAATTTTGGGTATTGTAAAAGAAAATGCATCAACAATCATTTATGCACTTGAACTTCTCAAACTAGTTTAACTCAATAATTCTTTTTTTCAAAAGACAGTAAATATCACTAGTTTTATGCTTTTCAACAGAGAGTAGAAATAAATCATTTATGTTTGTAGCACTCATGGATATAAATAAATAATCAACCAACAAATTTTCTCTTGACCTAAACTGGATTGGCAAAATGTGTTAAGCAGTTCACAATAATTATGATCAAGAGACAGCACCTATTTGAGAAAAGCATCGAAAAGGCATTCCAGATGATGAAACATCTATTAGATGGATAGGAATACCCAATTTGAAAACCTAGGTTTAAGGTTAGGTTAAACCTTAAAGCCTATGTCAAAAAGAGTGGTATTTTGGTCAAAGGGAAAGTGTCCATGCTAATTAGAAATTTGTTTTCTACTTTGGAATTTCATTAAATTGCATTTAGACAAGTAGAATTTTGAGATGAGTTTTTTAATATTTTGGTTCAAGTGAAGGCCCACCTTTCAGAAAATATAAATGCAAGGAACACAAGGAAGAAGGCAACACAAAAAGGAAACCACCCTCCTGAAACAGTAACCTCGTACGAACTGACATCTTGATGCAGAAGAAAGGGTTAGGGCAATTAGATCTCAAAAATTAGGGTTAGAATAGCAACTTATTACTAATCAAAAAGCCTAATTTAACAAGAAACCTAAATAAACACGAACGAGAAACCTAAAACAAACTAATCTAGGAAAACTAAATAAAAATTCCTAATTTAAGAATTAAACAAAACTATTTCTCAAATTGCATCTTCTTCTTTTTTCTCAACTGCATCATATCTTCAATGTACAAGCCCCCAGGCTGAGACCAGAACATAGAACACATGATCATAAGATTTGGAAGGGGTCATCCATGTGGGAGAAAACATCCTAGTTCTTTACTACAAACTATCCAGCTAGACTCTTATCTCTTACCCAAACCCAGTATCATGAAAGCCCAACCAGACTTGACCTGAAGATAGCAACTACACTATTGGCCCAATGTTCTCTCTTGGATCACAAAGAAAGAAGTAACTGTGAGGTACCAAGGTGAAATATAAAACTCTTGTCATACCTCCATTGTTTTTTGTGAAGTATCCCCATTTTATTCATGGGCTTGCCAAATCCAGTAAAATCTTGGGCATCGTAGGAGAGGGTAAGGGCTGTCACTGCATGATAAGAGGCAGAAGCTAGGCCATCACAGCTATCTAGTCCATTATTCTATTGAAAAAGAAGGGGAGACAATTCAAATTCCAGCATAAGAATAGAAACAGTTGTGCTATTCAAAATTGTGTTCACCCCATGAAGGATTTATTGACTCGCATCCAAGCTCTTTTTCAAAGGAGATCTATGACAACTCAATTCATCAATGCTATTGCATATTTCCTGATAATGTATAGGATAGATTCATTGAAGGAAGACCAAATTCATGAATTTGCAGAATAAATTATTTGAGTATGAATTTAAGATAATTGTTGAAACTGTGTAATTTCAAATTCATCCTTGAGGTTCGGTTAACATATGTTTTTTCATCACCTCTGTTGGAATATATCCTTAATTTATGGCTTTATTTAAGCCATAATGTTGGGATATCCTAGTTTTATGCCTTAATTTATGCCACTATGTTTGTCTTTATTCTTTTTCTATTTTTTGTATATTTCTAATAGTAATAGGATTAGTCTATAAATACCAATTCAAAACCTATTGTAAATTCAAGATATTGAGAATAAGAAGTTCATATTTATCTCAAAATCTTCATGGTATCAGAGCCAAGTTGCTACTGATTTTTTTTTCTGTTCTTCTTCTTCTTCCCTTTTTTTCTTCTTTTCTTCTTTTTCCTTCACCGTCACTGTGCAAATTCACCATCCATCTCCGGCGTTTATTTTCTCTCACCACCACCAACAGCAGATGCGCAGGACGCCGACGAGCTGGACTGTAAAATCTCATCGCCGGAGTGTGGCGCGTGGGACCATACGCGCCGATTGAATTTCTGGCCGGAGTATCACATGCCGGTGCGTGAGCAAATTTTCGGCGTACATTTCCGACGAAACTTCACCAGCTGCCTCGCCTCTTAATTCCGAGTTTGTGTGTGGGCTCAATTCAAATTTCTGACCTCTTTCGAAATTGGCAGTGGCTTCAAATTGCATTTTAGTTCAGGTTTTTTCTTCTGATTCTTCTTTAAAATGGCTTCTAGTTTAGATACATCAGGTTTGATCAAACCTCTGTTCTCCTCTATTTCCAGTTCTCCTGCCATTACTACTGTAAAATTGCAAGGTAGTGATAATTATGTTTCATGGGCTGCATCGGTTGAACTTTGGTTTATGGGTCAAGGTTATAGTGATCACTTAATTAAAAATGCAACTGATGGTGATGAAAAAGATAGGACAACATGGACTAAAATTGATGCACAACTATGTAGTCTACTATGGCATTCTCTTGAACCAAAGTTGCTTACCCTATTTCAGTCTTGTAAAACTTGTTTTAAAGTCTGGACCAAGGCTAAAACGTTGTATACTAATGATATTCAATGTATTTATAAGGTTGTCTATAACATTGTTCATTTACAACAAAACTTTCAAGATATGCCCAGCTATTTAGGTCAGGTTGAAACTTTGAAGGATGAATTTAACTCTCTCATGCCTTTTTCTTCAAATGCCACTGAGCAAGAGAATCAACGAGATAAGTTTTTTATGGTATTAGCTCTCATAGGGCTTCGAGAAGATTTGGCTACTGTAAGAGATCAGATTCTTGCTAGCCCAATCATCCCTAAATTAGATGAAGTCTTTGCTCGTTTACTTCGCATCTCCTCCAACAATATTGAAACTGAAACTTCTGTATTAGTTGTACAGAAGAATAGTCAGCAGGTAGATAGTCGAAAAGAGAAGGGAAAAAGCTCCAGATTCCATTGCTCCTATTGTGATAAGGGGGGTCATACACGTGACCATTGTTGGGCTCTTCATGGACGACCTCCCAAACCTAATCAGGGTAATCGTCCAATTGCTATAATAGTCCAGTCTCAAGACAATGGTATTCTTCCTCTACCCACGACTCAAGCATCGAAACCTAACTCAGTTACATTAACTGGGATTGATTATGATGAATACTTACAATATCAAGTATTGAAACAACAGTCATCTTCTCCAACAGGTTCTGTTGTTCAACCGGGTACTTCTTTTGCTTGTCTCACACAATCTTCACCCACTGGATCTTGGATTTTAGACTCTGGTGCTTCTGATCACATCTCTGGTAATCCAAATCTTTTCTCCTCTCTTACTACAATTAATTCCCAATTTTCAACAGTTACCTTGGCTAATGGGTCACAAACAATGGTTAAAGGAGTAGGAGAAAGTAAACCTCTCTCTTCTATGCCTTTAGTATCAGTCTTATATGCCCCTGCATGTCCATATAATTTGATTTCCATTAGTAAATTATCAAAACAACTTAATTGTAGAGTAATCTTTGAATCTAATTCTGTTTTTGTGCAGGACCGTTGTACGGGGAAGATGATTGGAGAAGGTCATGAGTCCAATGGCTTGTATCTTCTCTCATGTCCTACAACATCCACTGCCCTTACTTCTGCCGTTTCTATTGACATACTTCATAGTCGTCTTGGCCATCCTAGCCTCTCCAAACTTCAGAAATTGGTTCCTGGTGCCTCCACACTTTCTCCTCTTGAGTGTGAATCATGTCAACTTGGAAAGCATACTCGTAGTTCTTTTCCAAAGTCTTTAAATAATAGAGCATCATCTATGTTTAGTGTTGTTCATTCAGACATATGGGGTCCAAGTCGTGTTGGTACTATTTATGGTTTTCATTATTTTGTCACTTTCATTGATGACTATTCTCGTTATACTTGGTTGTTTTTAATGAGAAATAGATCTGAACTATTTACTATTTTCAAAAATTTTTGTGCTGAAATTAAAAATCAATTTGATGTCTCCCTCAAAATTATGCGAAGTGATAATGCACGAGAATATTTATCTCTTCCTTTTCAAGAATTTATGGCTTCACAAGGAATCATTCATCAATCTTCTTGTGCATATACCCCTCAACAAAATGGCATTGCTGAAAGAAAGAATCGACATCTCATTGAAACTACCCGCACAATGCTTATCCATCATAAGGTGCCACTTCGTTTTTGGGGAGATGCAGTTCTAACTGCATGTTACTTAATTAATCGGATGCCCTCTTCAGTACTGCAAAATCAGAATCCTCATTCTATTTTGTTTCCCAATAAACAATCTCATCCTCTCTCTCCTCGTGTGTTTGGGTGTACCTGTTTTGTTCATAATCATACCCCTGGTAAAGATAAACTTCAACCCAAGTCTATTAAGTGTGTCTTCTTAGGGTATTCTCGTCTCCATAAAGGCTACAAATGTTATGATCCTACCACTAATAAATATTATGTTTCAGCAGATGTGACCTTCTTTGAAGCATCCTCATATTTTTCCACTAATCAGACAGGTGTTGTTGAGGCTTTACCAGCTCCCACTCTTCCTATTTCAGATGATTGATCCTCTTATAAACCATTACAAGTTTACTCTAGGCGACCTTCTCCTCCCACACTTGATGTTTCTCTTGCAGGTACAGATGCCATACACTCATCTCCTCCACCAACAACTTCTCCTATGCTGGTCTTGCCTCTAACAGAAGAACCCGCTCTACCTATTGCTCTTCGAAAAGGTATTCGTTCTTCTCGTAATCCTCATCCAATTTATAATTTTCTGAGTTATCATCGTCTTTCTCCTTCATACTATACTTTTGTCTCTACTTTGTGTACTATATCTATTCCACAATCTATTGATGAAGCACAAGCTAATCCTGGTTGGCAACAAGCAATGGTTGAAGAGATGACTGCTCTTCATGATAATGATACTTGGGAACTTGTTCCATTACCATCCGGGCAATCTGTGGTTGGTTGTCGTTGGGTTTATACTGTCAAAGTTGGTCTTGACGAAAAGGTTGATCGCTTAAAAGCCCGCTTGGTTGCCAAAGGATATACTCAGATTCCTGGCCTTGATTATGGTGACACTTTCTCTCCTGTTGCAAAGATTGCCTCTGTCCGACTTCTTATTTCTCTTGCTGCCATAAATCACTGGCCTATTTACCAGCTGGACATTAAAAATGCCTTTCTACATGGCAACCTAGCAGAAGAAGTTTATATGGAGCAACCACCCGGGTTTATTGCTCAAGGGGAGTATGGGTTAGTTTGTCAATTGAAGAAGTCTCTTTATGGTCTGAAACAATCTCCACACGCATGGTTTGGATGGTTTAGTTCTGTGGTTCAAGAATTTGGGATGCGTAGAAGTGATGTAGATCATTCGGTATTTTATCATCATACAGCTCATGGCAAGTGTATTTATTTGGCAGTATATGTTGATGATATTGCAATAACAGGTGATGATAATGAAGGAATTGCTCAACTCAAACAACATCTTCTCGGTCATTTTCAAACTAAAGACTTGGGAAAGTTGAAGTATTTTCTGGGTATTGAGGTAGCTCAATCATCTACAGGCAGAGAAAATATGCCTTAGATATTTTAGAAGACATTGGGATGCTGGATTGTAAACCTGTGGAAACCCCTATGGATCCAAATATTAAACTTATTCCTGGACAGGGGGAGCCAATAAAAGACCCTGGTCAGTATCGGAGGTTGGTTGGAAAACTCAATTATCTCAGTATCACGCGCCCAGATATTTCCTTTGCAGTAAGTGTGGTAAGTCAGTTCCTTCAAACTCCGTGTAATAGTCATTGGAATGCAGCAATACGCATTCTTAGATATATCAAGGGAACACCAGGACAAGGTTTGTTGTATGAAAATAGAGGACATACACAAATTGTGGGATATTCAGATGCTGATTGGGCCGGTTCTCCCTTAGATAGACGATCAACCTCAGGGTATTGTGTATTTTTTGGTGGAAATCTTATATCATGGAAAAGTAAAAAGCAAGATGTTGTAGCAAGATCAAGTGCAGAAGCAGAATATCGAGCCATGGCTTTAGTTACCTGTGAACTTATTTGGTTACAACAATTGCTTCGAGAATTAAGACGTGAAAATATGAGTCCAATGCAATTAATATGCGATAATCAAGCAGCACTTCATATTGCTTCAAATCCAGTTTTTCATGAAAGGACAAAACATATAGAAGTAGACTGTCATTTTGTCAGGCAAAAGATTGAATCTGGCTGCATTGTTACCAATTTTGTCAGTTCAAAAGATCAATTGGCTGATATTTTCACTAAAGCTTTAAGAGGACCTCGGATTGAATACATTTGTCACAAGCTAAGAGCATATGATATCTATGCTCCAGCTTGAGGGGGAGTGTTGGAATATATACTTAATTTATGGCTTTATTTAAGCCATAATGTTGGGATATCCTAGTTTTATGCCTTAATTTATGCCACTATGTTTGTCTTTATTCTTTTTCTATTTTTTGTATATTTCTAATAGTAATAGGATTAGTCTATAAATACCAATTCAAAACCTATTATAAATTCAAGATATTGAGAATAAGAAGTTCAGATTTATCTCAAAATCTTCAACCTCTTAAATAATCTTCTTATGGAGCCTTTATTTCATATTATTAATTATCCTATTTAGTATTATTGATCTCACTAGTAGGACGAATGAAAGTTTTTTGGTGCGTATAACACTAAGGTAACTAACTATTTTATATGACTTTGAGTAACATAATTATAAGAAGCTATTATTTCATGAGAGCGCTATTTGTGTGCAGCTTTATTTTATTAATTATATCATGCATGTATGTTCAGCTACTTTTGCATAAAATAAAAAATAATAATAAGGAAAATGCTGAAAAAAATGAAGCAGATTTAATAGATTAAATAATAAAGCCATGCAAGCAATGCCTCTAATGAATGCTAGATGTTAGTCCCATTTTAGTCGTGATTTTAAAGGAAGCATTGTTTAGTCCCATTTTAGTCATGATTTTACGAAAGCATTGTTAGCACCTTGCACAACAGCGGTGCCTAAAAACTGTTATGTAAAAGAGAATTATGTCACATAATGGTCCTTTTCTAAAATTATGTTCATGCAGGGTTCAACTGACACTGATTTTGGTAGGTGATAGAGCCAATAGGTGAACAGTGATCTCAATGGATCATTACGACCAAGCCTTGCAGTTAAATAACTAGAAAATAATTCAAGACATGGTTGCTAAGAGTTTACAGACTTAGTTGAGCATTATCTATAAGATATTATTACTTCAATTCTACCTTCTCATCCCATTCACTTATCATGCAATATCCCTTTGAGAACAAAAGAGATGTGAACTTTGAGTCCCTCAATATGTAGTCAGTTTCTCTTTTCATATCAACCTTTTCTTTCCAAGTCATTACAAGTAAAATTCATTCAAAATACCAAAACATTATCATATTGAAACATGGAACTAACTTCATGAACATAATCTGAATCTGTTTCAACATGGTATAGTTTCTTACTCCGCTTTGTCAGTAGTACACCATCAGTATTTACATGCAACAGGTCCATGCAAGACATTTCATTTTCTTCAAGAACCTGCATTTTAAATGCATCTGTAAGTTCTTAAAATTAAATTTCAATGATGCACAACAGCATATGAAAGAAATTGCTTAGAAGAATTTGCAATTGCACATAATCCACTCCGTAAAACAACTGCCAGAAATCCAAAGGCCTTTGAAATTAACTCCATACCTTATGTAGTTCATTTAAATTGCTCCTAGATATTACAATTCTTCTGTAACACCCCTACATTCAATACATGCACACTACAACCACCACAATGCAATATACATGCACTAAACATAGAGATGCTACAGATTTTTTTTTTTACATTCAAAACATTTTAAATGATACCATAAATTTTCAATTGTATACATTATAGAAAGATAAGTAATTAACTTGTAATACAAAACTAAATAGATATATATATAAAGATACATTTAGTTGTTACGCAGCGGAATTTATCAAATATTTACATATATGAAAACATTTAATTTCATATTTACAAATATACACATATGTACATTAAAATCTTTACTTTACAAAATATAAAAGAGTTATACATGATTGGCAAGTCTCCTCTGATCTTTAAGTTCCCAAAATCAACTCTTCACTGTCTACTCTCACTCGGTCTCGAAGAGCTCTCGGGTTCAACCCTATTACCTGCGCGATCAAACACTATCGCGCTAAGCCAACGGCTTAGTAAGATAATGCATGCTAATGTTATGCTTTAATGCAATGCAATGCCAATTCTCAATCCATATTATACATGTAACTTCATATATGCAAAGCTAACAACATACCTTTACATTTCATAACTCAACATAAATAGACATATCATATTTCAACATCTTATTATATACCTCATTAGTATTCATTTAATCATTCATAATCAACACTAAACAAAGACAAGCATGGGCCCAAAACACACAAATATGCCATTCAATTTTCAGAGTTAATGTTTTGGTTTTATCATCACATTTATCAATATCATAAACCCAACTAGGCTTCAAGGATTAGGTTCAACCAAGCTTCAAGGGGAGCAAAGCATGCTAAGCATCAACCCAACTTGGCTTCAAGAACCAACCCAACCTAGCTTCAAGGGTGGTAACATCTCAATTAGGCTTCAAGGATTCAATCCAACCTAACTTCAAGAGATTGTTACACTTATTAGGCATGCCACCAACAACAAACTCTGAAAATGGAATAACACATTAGCCACACAAATCATTTATTATTTAATTATCATTTCCATTCTCAACTCTCATCATAGCCAATAACAATGGCCTCATATCACATATAAGTTACCATAGCCAATCACAATGGCATTTTATTCCATCACATTATACATATAGCATTATTGATATAAACATAACCAAACACATTACTCATCACATGAGTCACAATACATGAAATATCACATTGTTCACATAGTATCATATACATTACCATTATCATCATATGCAACAATGCAATAATACAAGATTCTTTAACCTCTTAGATCAATGGTCAATCACTATCTTCAAGACTTAAATCAAAAGTAATAGCATATACTTGTTTAGGGATACACAAGAAATAATCCAATTAGGAATTAATTAGGGCAAACCTCAACCCTGACACGTTCACCCACACGGGCGTGTTTATGGCCGTGCCCTAACTCCACAACACAGAAACATTTACACGCTCAACAACATGGGCGTGTTCCTGGGCGTGTAAATTCTCAAATCTTACAGTAGCTATGACATGCTCAATAACACGGGCGTGCTACTGGTCGTGTCAAACCTACTGCCTCCAACACAATTGACACGCCTAAAAACCCTGGACGTGCTCATGGCCGTGTCCGGCCACAAATCAAGACTCCAATCAAAAACAACCATACACTCAACAACACACTTCTATACATTAACATCCTCTTCAAATAATCTTAACAAAACATACTCAAAACTCATCTCAACTTGCAACACACCCAAAACAAACCAAAACACACATCAAACACCAAACACAAAATCATCTCAAAACCCTTACCACATAGACAACATCATCTCTTCCAACCACTTACTCTTTTCTTCAATCCATACTCAACATCCATCATCCAATCACTCAAACACTTCTCGCATCTCAAAATCAACCAACACACTCTTAAAAATCTATCAAACTCAAATATCATTTCAAATAAACACAAAGATCACAAGAGAACTTACCAAAGTTACAAAACTTCTTGAATCACCAACTTGATCACTTAATCTTTCTTCAATTTGAGCTTCACTCAACAAGATCTTCTCTTTGCCTCTTGCTTCCTTTGTCTAAGGAGGAGCCGGCCACAATGGAAAAGAAGAAGAAAAATATCAAGAAGCAAAGTCAAATTTTGCTTTTAATCTCCACCAAGTGATCTTATCCAAGCAATTACCAAAATACCCTCAATCATATAACTAACTTTTTGTTTCATATAAGCCCTTATATGTAATTACACACTCAACACAAATAAATATCTCTTCCATTGACTCTTCATTTGACCAATTTATATGTTATATATATCATCATATACACAACATATACCATTCTCTCTAAACCCTAATTCTTTTCCCCAAAACACATATACACAAGCATTCACTTTCCAAAATCTTTTCTCTTGCAATTTAACACATATATTCAATCCAATATGTCACTACAACAACAATAACAACAACATCAACAACATAATCAAAACTTCTAGACTATATATGAGGATATTACAATTCTCCACCTCTAAAAAGAAAATTTCGTTCTCGAAATTACCTGATATCAAAGCTGAAACAACTGAGGATATTGCTCTCGCATTGTTTGTTCACTTTCCCAAGTTGCTTCTTCCTTTCCATGATTCTTCCATAGAACTTTCACCAATGGCACACTCTTGTTCCTCAACTCTTTCACTTCACGTGCCAAGATAGTAACTTGTTCCTCTTCAAACGTCAAATCTGGACTCACTTCGATAGATTCAATTGGCAACACATGAGATGGATCCGATCTGTACCTCCTCAACATAGAAACATGAAATACATTATGAATACGATCCAACTCAGGTGGCAAAGCAAGTCGATACGCAACTGGCCCAACTCTTTTCAACACTTCATACGGTCCGATGAAACGAGGACTCAATTTCCCTTTCCGACCGAACCTCAATATCTTCTTCCAAGGAGATACTTTTAGAAATACCTTATCTCCAACATCAAACTCTATGTCTCTCCTTTTCAGATCTGCATAAGACTTCTGTCGGTCTGAAGCTGCTTTCAACCTGCCTCGTATCAACTTTACTTTTTCTTCAGTTTCTTGAATCAAATTAGGACCAATCAACTTATTATCTCCAAGCTCATTCCAACAAAGAGGTGTCCTACACCGTCTGCCATACAATGCTTCAAACGGTGCCATACCAATGCTGGATTGGTGACTGTTGTTGTAAGCAAACTCCACAAGAGGTAAAAATCTATCCCAACTTCCAAAGAAATCGATGACACAGCTTCTCAACATGTCCTCAATAATCTATATCACCCTCTCTGACTGTCCATCCGTCTGTGGATGAAAAGCAGTACTGAAGTGTAATCGAGAACCCAAAGCACTATGCAAACTCTTCCAAAATCTGGAAGTAAACCTGGGATCTCGATCAGACACTAAAGAAGTTGGAACACCATGCAACTTCACAATCTCATGGATATACAGCTCAGCCAATCTCTCCAAAGAGTAATCCATCCGAACCGGAAGGAAATGAGCTGTCTTAGTCAATCTATCCACAATCATCCATATAGCATCATGCTTCTTTTGTGTCAATGGCAAACCAGACACAAAATCCATCGTCACTCTATCCCACTTCCATTCTGGTACTGATAATGGTTGAAGCAATCCAGTTGGAACTTGATGCTCTGCTTTAACCTTCTGACAGGTGAGACATTTCGATACAAACTCAGCAATATCTCTCTTCAAACCTATCCACCAGTAATGCTGTCTCAAATCATGATACATCTTTGTATTACCCGGATGCATAGCAAACACTGACTGATGTGCTTCTTCTAAAATGACTCTTTTCAAATCAGCATCATCGGGTACACACAATCGGTTCTTAAACCAGAGACTCCCATCACCTTTCACAACAAAATCTCTAGTCTTCCCATTCTTGCAATCTGAAATAATCTTTTGAATCTTCATATCAGTCAACTGAGCCTCTTTGATCTGATCTAACAAAACTGGTTTCAAAAGCAACTGTGCCAACAATGCACCATCGTCACAAGCTACAAAACTGGCATGCAAAGCTCTCAACTCAACAAGCAACGAGAGCGAGTAAATAGTTAAACCAGCTAAAGACTTCCGACTCAAGGCATCAGCAACAACATTTGCTTTACCTGGATGATAATCAATCAAACAGTCGTAGTCTTTAATCAATTCCAACCATCTCCTCTGTCGAAGATTAAGCTCTTTCTGGACACCCAAATATTTCAAGCTTTTGTGATCAGTATAGATAAAACATTTCTCCCCAAACAGATAGTGTCGCCAAATCTTCAATGCAAACACAATGGCTGCTAGCTCCAAATCATGGGTCGGATAATTAAGCTCATGCGGTTTCAACTGTCGAGATGCATAAGCTATAACTTTACCTTCCTGCATCAGCACACACCCCAAACCACTATGTGAAGCATCACTGAAAATCACATATGGTTTGCCTTCAACAGGTAAAGTAAGAACAGGCGCTTGAGTCAACATATCTCTCAACTGCTCAAAACTAGCCTGACACTGATCCGTCCACATAAATTTCACTCCCTTACGAAGCAATCTGGTGAGTGGAGTAGCTATCAAAGAAAACCCTTTCACAAACCGCCGGTAATAACCTGCCAAACCCAGAAAACTTCTAACCTCTGTCACAGACTTGGGTGGACTCCAATTCAATATAGCTTCAACTTTGCTTGGATCAACTCTAATGCCTTCCGCTGAAACTATATGACCGAGAAAAGTCACATGATCAAGCCAGAACTCACACTTCGACAATTTAGCATACAACTGCTTCTCTCTCAAAATCTGCAACACAATCCGCAGATGCTTGTCATGTTCCTCTTCATTCCGCGAATACACCAGAATGTCATCGATGAAGACCACTACAAACTGATCCAGATAGGGCCTGAACACCCTATTCATCAAATCCATAAAAGCTGTAGGTGCATTCGTTAGACCAAAAGGCATAACTAGAAACTCATAATGCCCATACCTGGTCCGAAAAGCTGTCTTAGAAACATCCTCAGCTTTAACTCTCAATTGATGGTACCCAGATCTCAAATCAATTTTAGAAAACACCGCTGCACCCTTCAATTGATCAAAGAGATCATCGATTCTAGGCAAAGGATATTTATTTTTAATAGTCACCTTGTTCAATTGCCTATAATCGATACACAACCTCATAGTACCATCTTTCTTCTTCACAAATAGCACAGGAGCTCCCCAAGGAGAAACACTGGGGCGAATAAAACCTTTATCCAACAACTCCTGTAATTGCACTTTCAATTCCCTCAATTCTGCTGGTGCCATTCTATAAGGAGTAATAGAGATAGGAGTGGTACCAGGCAACAATTCAATACCGAACTCCACCTCTCTCTCAGGAGGTAACCCTGGCAACTCCTCTGGAAATACATCTGGGAACTCTACAACTGTGGCAATACTATCAATGGGAGAACCCTTCACTCTAGTATCTATCACATGAGCAAGATAAGCTTCACACCCCTTTCTAATCAACCTCCTGGCTGCAACAGCTGAAACAAATAAGGAGGCTAGCTGTTCCTGCTCATTAGATACTATCACCTCTCTATCATCAACAGTTCTCAAAGAAACAATTTTCCTTTTACAGTCTACCACAGCTCCATGTCTAGATAACCAGTCCATACCTAGAATCACATCATATTCCTTAAATGGCATCTCAATCAAGTCTCCAAGGAACTCCTCACCTTGCACCCTCACTGCACTATCTCGGTGCACCTTGCTCACAATCACACTATACCCTAACGGATTTGTCACCAACACATCAAATCCTAGGGACTCAGCATGCATATCAGATACAGGCAAAACAGATGCACTAATATAAGAATGTGCGGAACCCGGATCAGTCAAAGCAAGTACTGAAGTATCAAATAAAGAAAAAGTACCAGCTATGACTGCCGATGCATCTGGCTGCCTCTGCATAACATACATCCTCTGGGAAGATCCAACCTCCTTTGGTCTACTCTCCCTGGATGTAGCACCTCCTCTAGCACTGAACCCAGATCTGCCTCCCCTGCTGCTACCTCTGCCTGCTCGACCTCCCCTCACACTAGATCGAGAAGCTGCAGTATCAACTGACATCTGTTCTTGCCTCTCAGGACAATCTCTCACAAAGTGATTAGGTGATCCACATCTGAAACAAACCCCTGCTACACCAGTCTTCCAGCAAGGACCACCATGTGGCCTACCACAATGGATACAGATGGGTAAGGTGGATCTCTGAATCATAGGGGTCGGAGCACTTGCCACTGAAGCTGCAGGTCTAAATCTCTGCCTCTGTAACTGCACTGACCTACCGGCTGACCTCTGACTCCTACTAACTCTAGGAACAAAGCTTCCTTTACCTCTCTTAACAGAAGAAGACCCTGCCTCAAACTGGGGCCTCCTAACCCTAACCTCTTCCTCTGAAGCAGCTGCAATAACTTGAGCTCGCTCTACACTCCTAGCTGCTGCAACAAGCTGGGAAAAATCATGATATCGAGAACCAGCCACATGACACATGAGAGAGGGCCTCAATCCTTCCTGAAACCTCCGGCATCTATCTATCTCATCAGCTATAATGCCACCAGCATAATGGCTCAATCTAATAAACTCAACCTCATATTCAGTTACAGTCTTGCTATCTTGCTTCAAGCTTAAGAACTCCATCTTCTTCATGTCTTTGTACTCCCTAGGAGTATACTTCAACTCAAACTCTCTCAGAAAATCCGCATATGACAAGGTTGGTGGATCATCCATAGAATGGGGCACTGTCCTCCACCAGTCATATGCATCCTTCTGTAGCAAAGATCTTGCATAATCAAACTTTTCCTCCGAGGTGGCTTGCAACTGAACAAAGATCCTCTGTACTTTGTCTAACCACTGCTCAGCCACTGCTGGATCAGTAGTACCTACAAAATCTTCGGCTCCATACTTCCTTAGTTTATCATAGTGCCTCACTGGTACCATAGGCTGAGGGGGTGGTGGCACTGGTTGCACTGGTGCTTGCCTCAAAGCTTCTACCACATGCCTAACCCAAGCTGGTGGAACCTCCTCACCAACTGGTCTACCCGACACCGAAACAGGTGCCTCCTCAGCACTAACAACCCTAACTCCATCATCAGGGACAATACTCTCAGCACTACCCTCAACTGACTGGCGTGAGTGAGAATCCATCACAACCTAACACTGCAAACACAGTAGAATACTTCTTATTAAATATCAGAGATTGCCAATCCCAAACATATATGTTATTCAAAAACCACTTTTTAAAATCAAAATAGTCTTTTTCTTACATTTTACCTAGGTTGAGAATCTCAAACCTAGGCTCTGATACCAAAACAATTGTAACACCCCTACATTCAATACATGCACACTACAACCACCACAATGCAGTATACATGCACTAAACATAGAGATGCTACAGATTTTTTTTTACATTCAAAACATTTTAAATGATACCATAATTTTTCAATTGTATACATTATAGAAAGATAAGTAATTAACTTGTAATACAAAACTAAATAGATATATATATATAAAGATACATTTAGTTGTTACGCAGCGGAATTTATCAAATATTTACATATATGAAAACATTTAATTTCATATTTACAAATATACACATATGTACATTAAAATCTTTACTTTACAAAATATAAAAGAGTTATACATGATTGGCAAGTCTCCTCTAATCTTTAAGTTCCCAAAATCAACTCTTCACTGTCTACTCTCACTCGGTCTCGAAGAGCTCTCGGGTTCAACCCTATTACCTGTGCGATCAAACACTATCGCGCTAAGCCAACGGCTTAGTAAGATAATGCATGCTAATGTTATGCTTTAATGCAATGCAATGCCAATTCTCAATCCATATTATACATGTAACTTCATATATGCAAAGCTAACAACATACCTTTACATTTCATAACTCAACATAAATAGACATATCATATTTCAACATCTTATTATATACCTCATTAGTATTCATTTAATCATTCATAATCAACACTAAACAAAGACAAGCATGGGCCCAAAACACACTAATATGCCATTCAATTTTCAGAGTTAATGTTTTGGTTTTATCATCACATTTATCAATATCATAAACCCAACTAGGCTTCAAGGATTAGGTTCAACCAAGCTTCAAGGGGAGCAAAGCATGCTAAGCATCAACCCAACTTGGCTTCAAGAACCAACCCAACCTAGCTTCAAGGGTGGTAACATCTCAATTAGGCTTCAAGGATTCAATCCAACCTAACTTCAAGAGATTGTTACACTTATTAGGCATGCCACCAACAACAAACTCTGAAAATGGAATAACACATTAGCCACACAAATCATTTATTATTTAATTATCATTTCCATTCTCAACTCTCATCATAGCCAATAACAATGGCCTCATATCACATATAAGTTACCATAGCCAATCACAATGGCATTTTATTCCATCACATTATACATATAACATTATTGATATAAACATAACCAAACACATTACTCATCACATGAGTCACAATACATGAAATATCACATTGTTCACATAGTATCATATACATTACCATTATCATCATATGCAACAATGCAATAATACAAGATTCTTTAACCTCTTAGATCAATGGTCAATCACTATCTTCAAGACTTAAATCAAAAGTAATAGCATATACTTGTTTAGGGATACACAAGAAATAATCCAATTAGGAATTAATTAGGGCAAACCTCAACCCTGACACGTTCACCCACACGGGTGTGTTTATGGCCGTGCCCTAACTCCACAACACAGAAACATTTACACGCTCAACAACATCGGCGTGTTCCTGGGCGTGTAAATTCTCAAATCTTACAGTAGCTATGACACGCTCAATAACACGGGTGTGCTACTGGTCGTGTCAAACCTACTGCCTCCAACACAATTGACACGCCTAAAAACCCTGGACGTGCTCATGGGCGTGTCCGGCCACAAATCAAGACTCCAATCAAAAACAACCATACACTCAACAACACACTTCTATACATTAACATCCTCTTCAAATAATCTTAACAAAACATACTCAAAACTCATCTCAACTAGCAACACACCCAAAACAAACCAAAACACACATCAAACACCAAACACAAAATCATCTCAAAACCCTTACCACATAGACAACATCATCTCTTCCAACCACTTACTCTTTTCTTCAATCCATACTCAACATCCATCATCCAATCACTCAAACACTTCTCACATCTCAAAATCAACCAACACACTCTTAAAAATCTATCAAACTCAAATATCATTTCAAATAAACACAAAGATCACAAGAGAACTTACCAAAGTTACAAAACTTCTTGAATCACCAACTTGATCACTTAATCTTTCTTCAATTTGAGCTTCACTCAACAAGATCTTCTCTTTGCCTCTTGCTTCCTTTGTCTAAGGAGGAGCCGGCCACAATGGAAAAGAAGAAGAAAAATATCAAGAAGCAAAGTCAAATTTTGCTTTTAATCTCCACCAAGTGATCTTATCCAAGCAATTACCAAAATACCCTCAATCATATAACTAACTTTTTGTTTCATATAAGCCCTTATATGTAATTACACACTCAACACAAATAAATATCTCTTCCATTGACTCTTCATTTGACCAATTTATATGTTATATATATCATCATATACACAACATATACCATTCTCTCTAAACCCTAATTCTTTTCCCCAAAACACATATACACAAGCATTCACTTTCCAAAATCTTTTCTCTTGCAATTTAACACATATATTCAATCCAATATGTCACTACAACAACAATAACAACAACATCAACAACATAATCAAAACTTCTAGACTATATATGAGGATATTACATCTTCTGTCCTCTTCAATCTGTTTATTGAATGTTCTAAGAAGATCTTCCTCCTGTAAAAGCAGCAAAATAAAGAAATATGTATCAATCAAAAAGATACATTACTATAGGCTGACATTAAAAGAAGAGGTAAGTTCTACCATAGGAGATCACAGAAACCCAATTCTTCAGACAGAAGTCTACACTCTACACAGTTTGATGGCAATAAGTTCCTTCCACACCATAGAGTCCCATAATTGAGAAGTTTCAATTGTAGTTTCCCTTCATTTATTTATTTATTTATTTTGAAAAGCATGCTTAAGTCCACTGGGAAAACTCAATAAGCAAGTGCTTTTTAATCTCAAACAAAAACTGATGCATGTAATAGTTATGGCAGAAAAAGAAAATTTCTGCTTAAAGCACCAAGTCCTAAAAAGCATGCTTTATTACTTCTCAAAAAGGTATTAACATATACATAGCCAGTCTCAAGCTACATAAGAAGCAGTTGCAGATTTAGATGCAATGAACCTTTGTGCAAAAGTAATGAAACTAAAGATTTAGATGCAACTAGAAAAGAACTCAGATGATGTTGCGGGTGTTATTAAAAATTACAGAATTTTGCCAAACTATTTGGATTTCAACATTAGATTTTATAATTTCAATAGATTTTTATTTTTTATATAAGAGAAAAGATATTGACTATAAATAATACGACAATAATTAATTATATATATCATAAATATATAGTTACTGATCGTGTGTACAAGGACAATAATCACAAAAAGAGATGAAACTGCCTAATGATAACTTAATTCTTTTACTATTTTATTTTCTTTACAAATACTTCAACCTCTCAATTTATTTTTCTATTAAATATTTAAAAAAAAAACATAGTTAAACTATTAGTAAATTCTTTTCATAATTAAAAATTTATATTGATAATTCTTAAGCTTAATGATTACTTCAAAACTTTATGACTTTTTTGCAATTCTAGTCTATTTATATAAATTTAATAATTTAGCTAAAAAATGAAAAAAAAATATAACCATAGTTAATCTATATTTATTTAGTTGGTTATCATATATGAAAATATGATTTGTTACCTAAGCTTCAATTGTTGCAATTATAATTCGTTAATAATTGAACAATAGTGTGTGATTTTTAACTGTATGTTAATTTGTAAATAATAATTTATTTTAGCAAAATTATGAATATTTAAATTTATAAGGTTATACTAATAATAACATGCCACTTAATTGAATGTTTGTCATTATAATTATGCAATCTTTATCAATCTAGATCATTATTGATATTTTGATGATTTCACATCAACAAATACATCAAGCAATAAAATAATTATTTTAGCTTAAAAAAGAAGCTAAATTATTTAAATATTAATTAAACCTTAAATATTAATTTCAATTTTTTCTAATTTGAAATTTATGATTTTAATTCATTTTACAATCTATTTAAAGGATTTTAATTTGAAAATTGAAACTTAAAACATTAATTCGAATATATTTTTAATTAATATATAGAGAAATAATTATTATTATTATTTTAAAAATATGACAAGTGACAAGATTATAGGGAGACACGTGATGCAACATTGTATTAGACTATATATTTAATATAATATATAGATAACTGTAAACTCTATATTTCTCATATAATTAAATAGGATACAAACTATCTATTTATACAAGTTCTAATTAGCCTATCTAGGTAAAAATATTGACTAATTTATTTCCTACAATTAAGCTTCCCTATTTACATTACTTCCTAATTTATCTCCTACAATCAATCTTCCCTTTTTTACACTTCTTTCCATAACACTCCCCCTCAAGTTGGAGCATATATATTAAACATGCCCAACTTGTTACAAAGATAGTCAACTCGAGCTCCATTCAAAGCTTTTGTGAAGATATCTCCAAGTTGCTCGCCTGTTTTGACATATTCTGTACAGATAACTCCTTGTTGTATCTTTTCCTGAATGAAGTGACAATCTATCTCAATATGTTTAGTGCGCTCATGGAATACTGATTCAATGCGATATGAAGTGCAGCCCGATTATCACACCATAACTTTGCACACGAAGATGACTTGAAACCGAGTTCTTCTAACAATTCATGAGTCCAAAGAATCTCACAAGTTGCCTGAGCCATAGCTGGATACTCAGACTCAGCACTAGAGCGAGACACTACACTTTACTTCCTGCTTTTCCATGATATCAAGTTTCCTTCCGCAAAAACACAATATCCAGTAGTTGATCTCTTGTCAACTTTTGAACCTGCCCAATCTGCATCAGAAAAACACTCAATGTTCAAATGTCTATTATTGCTATAGAGAAGACCACGTCCTGGAGCACCTTTTAAGTAACATAGTATTTGTCCCAAAGCTTCCCAATGTATAACCGTAGGAGAAGCCATGAACTGACTCAGGACACTAACTGAGTACGAGATATCTGGACGTGTTACCGTAAGGTAATTCAATTTCCCAATCAATCTCCTATACCTCTCAGGATCAGAAAACAATTCACCATCTGTTGTTAGTTGCAAATTAGGAATCATTGGAGCAGTACACGGTTTAGCACCCAATTTACCTGTATCCCTCAAAAGATCAAGAACATACTTCCTTTGGGATAGGAATATGCCTTGTTTACACCTGGACACTTCAATACCCAAAAAGTACTTTAAAGTGCCTAGATCCTTCGTCTGAAACTGAGCTTGAAGAAATGATTTAAGTGATGATATACCAGATGAATCACTTCCTATAATAACAATATCATCAATGTAAACCACAAGCAAAATAATCCCGGTATTAGAACGATGGAAAAATGCAGAATGATCACAATTACTCCTTTTCATGCCAAATTGCTGTACCACTTCACAAAACCTTCCAAACCAAGCCCGAGGACTCTGCTTTAAACCGTAAAGCGATTTACGAAGACGACACACTTTACCTATCTTCCCCTGAGCAACAAAACCAGGTGGTTGCTCCATATACACCTCTTCCTGAAGATCTCCATGAAGAAAAGCATTTTTAACATCTAACTGATGTAAAGTCCAACCAAAAGTAGCTGCTAAAGAAATAATCAAATGAACAGAAGATAATTCAGCCACAGGAGAGAAAGTATCAGAATAATCAAGTCCATAAACCTGAGCATATCCTTTAGCAACTAAGCGAGCCTTCAGACGAGCAATCGACCCATCAGGATGAACTTTAACTGAAGACACCCATTTGCAACCAATAGCCCTTTTGCTTACATGAAGTGTCATGAGTTCCCAAGTACCATTAGCATCTAAGGCAGTCATTTCCTCTTGCATTGCTGCACGCCAACCAGGATGTGCCAATGCTTGACTCACATTGGTAGGGATAGAAACAGTATCTAAATTACTCACAAAACATCTGGATGAAGGAGACAAGACATCATACGTCACAAAGGAGGTAATAGGATAAGTACATTGACGTTTACCTTTACGAAGAGCAATAGGAAGATCAAGATCTGACGGAGGAAGAACTGGATCTTCTGTTGAAACAGGAGGTGGAGGAAGTGAGTCAGTAGGCTCTGTTCTTCTAGAATAAACTTGAGCAAATCGAGGCCAAGGAGAGGTTGGTGCCTGAATAAGAATAGAATCTGGAACGAGATCAGTAGTAGGGACTGAGACAGGATCCAGAACAGGAACCGGATCAAGGGCAGGTGACTGAGAAATTTGTTGGACAGTATAAACTAAAAGATCATCTACCTCCCCCTGGCTCTCATATATAGGAGATGAAGAAAAATATGGAGTTTGTTCAAAAAATGTAAAATCCACAAAGACAATATAGCGCTTAAGATCAGGAGAAAAACATCTATATCCTTTCTGCTGTCTAGAATACCCAAGAAAAACACAAAGGAGAGATTTAGGATCTAACTTTGTGACCTGCGGACGAACATCTCTCACAAAACAAGTACAGCCAAAAACACGAGGTTCAATGGGAAACAAAAGTTTAGAAGGGAATAAGACACTATATGGGATCTCACCACTGAGCACAGACGAGGGCATACGATTAATTAAGAAACAAGCGGTGGAAACCGCATCAGCCCAAAAATGTTTAGGTACCTTCATTTGAAAGAGAAGGGCCCTAGCAACTTCAAGAAGATGTTGATTTTTTATTTATGCATTCCCATTTTGAGCTGGAGTGTCAACACAAGATGTTTGATGAAGAATAACATTTTGAGACATATATTGTTGGAAAGAACTAGACAAATATTCCTTAACATTATCACTATGCAAAATGCGAATAGATAAACTAAAATGATTTTTAATTTCAGCACAAAAGGAAGTAAAAATGGAAAATATCTCAGAATGATTCTTCATTAAAAATAACCATGTAACACGAGAGTAATCATCCACAAAAGTAACAAAATACTTAAACCCACTTTGAGAAGTAATAGGGCATGGACCCCACACATCAGAATGAACTATCTCAAAAGGAGAAGAAGCTCGTTTATTGACTCGAGGAGCTAAAGGTAAACGATGATTTTTGGCAAATTGACAAGACTCACAATCTAAAATAGATAAAGACTGAAATTGCGGACACAACTTCTTGAATATAGATAACAAAGGGTGACCTAGACGACAATGAACTTCTAGAGGAGAGAGAGCACCAGCACATGCTACGGAAACTTGTTCATCCAGAAGATAAAGACCCCCAGACTCACGTCCTCTACCAATAATCCGCTTCGTCAAAAGATCCAGAAACACACAATAAGATGGGTAAAAGATCACACAACAATTTAATAGACGAGTGATTTTACTAACAGACAATAGATTAAATGAAAAGTGGGGCAAACATAAGACAGAAGATAAGGGAAGAGATGGAGTAGGACTGGTTGTACCAATACCTCTAACGAGAGATTTAGACCCATCAGCTAAGGTTACATGATGACTAAATGTACCAGGTTTTTTTAAAAAAGGCAGAAGTTTAGAATTACCTGTCATATGATCTGAACAGCCAGAATCAATGACCCAATTAGACGAGGCAGTCATAAGACATGTATTAGGAGTACCTGAATTGGCAATAGCAGCAATGGAATGGTCAGTAGACTTAGATGAATGATACTTGGAAAGCTCAGCATATTCCGCAGCAGATATCGTCACAGTGTTGTCAGAAGAAGTGGTCATAGTATCTTGTGTAGCTATATTTGCCTTATGCTATTTCTTGAGTAATTTCTTGCAAGTTCGTTTTGTTTGACCTGGCTCATGACAATAGTAACATATAACAGCACTAGGATCCCGATTGATAGTTCCACTTCCGAAGTTAGTACCTCCTCTTCCTTGATTCCTAGAAGTACCTCCTCTTCCTTGATTCCCAAATTGTCTAGACACAGAATTATGACTAATTAGAGCACTATTCATCGAGGGAGAAGGGCTGTGAGAACCTTCAGTACGTAGTACTCGAGAAAAAGTTTCTTGAAGATTAGTGATCTCACTGCCTGATAGAATTTGAGATTTAGCAGTCTCAAAATCTGGAGATAATCCTGCAAGAAAACTCATAACAGCCATTTGCTCTCGTTGGGTTTGTTGCACCTTGATATCAGGACTAAAAGGTAATAAAACATTAAGCTCTTCATAAATTTTCTTTATTTCTGAAAAATAAGTTGTAAGTGTCTTATCCTGTTGTTCAACACGATACAACCTTTTACAAACTTCATAGATACGAGGCAAATTAACTTTTCCAGAATACAAAAAATCAAGGTACTCCATCAATTCTTTGACAAATTCACAATGAGTAACCAAACTAACAATCTCACTGTCAATGGAATTTCAGATTTGTAAAAATAACCTGGCATCTTCCCTTAACCACTGCTGCCTAGTATCTCCAGTAGGTGGATTACTAGTTAAATGATCATCTTTATCAACACTTCTCAGGTAAATCCTAATTGTCTTACTCCAATCTATAAAATTAGATCCATCAAGTTTATGTTCTGTTATTTTACTCACAATCGAAACCATATCTGTAATCGTGGTCTTCTGATCACCCATATTAACAAAAAAATAGAACAAAGGCAGACTGAACAGAGAATCAAAATGCAACAGGAAACAGGACAGAGGCAAA
The DNA here is from genome assembly GCA_947685225.1 of Garcia nutans. Classification (NCBI taxonomy): domain Eukaryota; kingdom Viridiplantae; phylum Streptophyta; class Magnoliopsida; order Malpighiales; family Euphorbiaceae; genus Garcia; species Garcia nutans. Next base: position 17,950,839 of record CANTUV010000006.1, on the reverse strand, counting down.
AAACTCAAACCTCAACCCAAAGGAAGGCCGGACCAGAAGAGGAAGGCCGGAAACAACCCACTGGCAGTGAGTCGACGCCTGAAATCAGAAGCCGTCTGCCGAAAAGTGCGTCATGCTCTCTCACGCGTCGGCACGTGGAACAGGGAGCAGTGTCTTCAGGCGGTGCGTGACACTCACGCGCGGAGCTTCAGGCGGCCGGACTTCAGGCAAGGACCGAACTATGGCCGAGCAACCTCCCAGGGGTGGCTGTGACACAAATGCGCAGGTCCAGATAGATGAACTAGACCTGCAGTAGAGAAAAATTCACACCAAGAAGCGGAAAAAAAACTGCAAAGAAGAAGGCTCTGATCGGCTTATGAAGAATGAAGGCTCTGATACCATGTAAACTCTATATTTCTCATATAATTAAATAGGATACAAACTATCTATTTATACAAGTTCTAATTAGCCTATCTAGGTAAAAATATTGACTAATTTATTTCCTACAATCAAGCTTCCCTATTTACATTACTTCCTAATTTATCTCCTACAATCAAGCTTCCCTTTTTTACACTTCTTTCCATAACAATAACTATTTCCAATCAGCTTGGTTTTATACCAGAAAGATCAACCATGGAAGGTAATTTTTCTAATAAAAATCACTTTGGATTTTCTAATCAGAATTAATTCTCCTAACAAGGAAAATTTGGCTTTTATTCATAGCCTAAAATTTTGGACCACAGAGCATGGAGTGTGAATCAAACTCATGTTTAAATTGAAATTGAGATACTAATGCAAGTTCTTTCAGTCATAGTGAAGATTTGGGAAGAGTAATGGGTTCAACGTACAAAACTTTTATGGGTTAAATTATAAGAAATTTTAAAGTCAAGAATGGAATGAGGATTAAAATGTGATGCAATCATCTTTCAATCATTTCTAATGAACAGTTTTGTTCCATACCGGGAAGATCAACCGTAATGACAATTTATATAATGATTGGATTGATATAGAAGAACCAAGAAAAAAGTATGAGGTCACCATGCAGATATGCTTTTACTGATCTAGAAAACTTTTGGTAGACTCTCGAGACACATCATACATTGGGTTTTGGAACAAAAAGGAATATCTATCAAATACATAACTAATTCTATTTTGGAGCAGTAACTATTTCTCACACAACCAAGAGTGGTAAAAGAGGTTTCCCTCACACTTGGACTCCTCAAAAGATCAACCTTGAGCCCATATCTTTTTTGCTTTGGGTAATTAATGAATCAACAGGCATATCCACATTTTGCTGACATTTCCACATTTTGCTGAGTTTGCAATCACATAGTTTTAATGCACAAAGCATGACTCAGAGTTAACAGAAAGTTGAAGTTACAAAGGGTGGGTAGTGTCCAAGAATTTCAGTTTCAAATTAATAATAACTAAAAAAGAGTATACATATTGCTACTTTAGCAATAGGGAATAAAAAAGGCAATCAATTGGGATGATCTAGAAGCCTCATGAAGCACATATTTCAAAAACTTACTATCATACAAAGATATGGTAGTACCCAACATCTTTCATGCTCAGCCCAGCTATTAACACAACCACCCCAGCCAACTTATTCCCCACTACTGGATCAAGAGAAATGTAGCAACATGTGTTAACAATATTCCCAAAACAACCTTAACACTGTTGCGAAATTGCCATGAAATACTAGTGTTAGAACTATTTGCATTGCCCAACTATGACAATGGAAAAATGGGGGGTTGATAGGAAGAAGGAGACAGAAAAGATAAAGGAGTTAGTACACTGATTGATTAATTCTTCTTGTACAGTTTGCATACATTATATATTGTATTAGGGATAGTGCTGAGTTGTGCATAACAGAATTGCATAACTAACATCTTAGAAGAAACCTCTTTCAAAAAAAAACATCTTAGAAGAAATAAACAATATTCTATGCAGCTGGCAGGGTAGCTAGCTAAGCTTTCTGTCCTCTTCCGTAACTTTTATTAATATAGCTTATATATTTATTCTTTTTTCTCTTTCCATATCTAACAATACCCCCTCCATTAGAATATTTTTGTCTCCAGGAATGAAAAAAATTTCAGAAATTGAACTATCGGGAGGGTATTTGGTCTCTGAAATACTGTCCTATATTTGTCCAAAAGTTGGGTGAGTTATGGATTGCAGTAGGAAGCAACCGTGACATGGTCAGAATTTAGAGGTTCAGACAAACATGACAGTTTTATCTGTTATTCCCTTCCATCCCTTGTGCATGAATTCATTTAATGATTTTGCTGTAAACATTATGAGAGTAGCCTGTTATGTAAGACCTTTAATTTACAACATCTTCTTATTATCCTATATGGTTAACTTGTAAGCATCAAAATCAAATGAAACAAGAGTGTCTCCTCATCCAATCTACCCCAATATCATATCATAATCTCCAAACTTCAGCACCCTCTTACCAAATTAAAACTTATTTCCTTGCTTATATCATACATAGTTATGACACTTCCCTTTAACTATGATCTCTTTCTTTCATCCGCTACTCAAAACAGTTACAGGAGTTACCTAAGTCACATTCAATTTCATATTGTTGGCTACCTTGAATCTATAAAATTGTGTTGAGCCACTATCAATCAATATCATAATAGCTCTACTGTTAAGCTGTCCTTTTAGTTTGATTATGTTGTCATCTACTCTTCCATGCACAGCATATATGGATAAAGCAATTAACTTCCTCTGTCTCATCCAAGGTTTGAGGCCAATGTCCAACATCCTGCATTTCCTCATCTTCTGCCTGCATAACCAGGACTTTCTTCTGTGAACATTGATGGCCAGGAGAATACTTGTCTCCACACTTATAACAGGCTCCAGGATTTCTTTAAGCATTCAAGTTTAGGTGTTTGACAGTTGTTTTTAGGTGAGTGATGTTCTGGTATTTGGTGACGATCCTTTAAATAAAATTGTTATGGTTATGGGAAAGTCATATTCTAAACTTCTTGAACCATATTTTAGGTTTTCTAAATAAATAAATCTAACTTTCTGAAACTACCCAAAATTAAATAAAAAAATAACCAAACAGTTAATAGGAATCCTAATTAATTAAAATAGGAAATAAAAAATTAAAATAAAAAATTTGTTATGGTTTTGGGAAAAGGATTGTGTCACAGGGAGATTTACTAGGAAATCCAAGTCAATTGACTTTCTCTTAGTTAAGCTCATCAAAGAGACCTTAAACCTTAATCTCTTCAAATGAAGCTTTAACTTCAAGCTCATCAAAGGGAGCTTTAACCTTAAGCTCATCAAATGAAGCTTTAACTTTAAGCTTATCAAAAAGAGCTTTAACCTTAAGCTTATCAAAGGAAGCTTTAAACCTTGGATCTCGATAAGAGAAACCTACACACCCCTGCAATTCTTTAAATAAATCCTGCTCAGATTTTTATTACTCATAAAATCTTTTAAATAAAACAAGTCTTATTACAAAAATAGGAAAGTCATAATTTAAACTTCCTAAACTATATTTTAGGTTTCCTAAATAAATAAATCTATTTTGAAACAGCCCAATATTAAATAAGAAATAACCAAATAGTAAATAGGAACCCTAATTAATTAAAATAGAAAATATAAGAAATTAAAATAATAAAATCCAACTATCACATCTAGAATAGATATGGCTTGTAAAGCATCCATTGGGTGGTTCTTGAATATTTTTTTGTGCAATACAATAATAGTTGTGGTAAATGGAGTCTGGTTGATTTTGTTTAGAATTATTGTTTTGAAAGGGTTGTTACAATTTAGGGTTTTAAAAGGTGGTTCAATTTTTTGTTGTTAGCCTCTATATGTAGTTCTCAAAGCCTCGTTTACTACATGGCATCCATGAGTTCCGCAAGCTTAAACATCTTCTCAGTTGACCTAATTTCATCTTTGAATCCACCCATAAAACACGACACAGAGGACTCTTCATGATGCATATGCAACTTTTCCATATTGAGTTTCAATTCTTCAAACTCATCTTGATAAGCCTCAACATTGTCTATTTGCCTCAATTTTGAAATTCCTCCGCTACATCTTGTTCTCCCACATCCCTAAACCTTTTGCAAAGGCTTTAAGCAAATTCATCGCACTCAATTCCTTGCTTACCTCCACTCCAACCATTGAATCATATCTCATCCCAATAAGAAAATGACTAGCTAGTTCAACTTGTTTCTTAGGTGCAACTTCAAAGATCTAGAGGTATTTATTACATTTACTAATCCATGTTTTTCTATTACCTCTTATCAAAACTAGGCAAATCACATGAAGCCACTAATATATTCTGATATCCCATAACTTGTATGCCTAATTCAACATTATCTCTATCTATAGGAGTGGTTAGTATACCTCTTCCAACAATGGTGGAATCCAGATTAACCACCATTGGTTCTTTTCCTCTCTATTTAGTGGCAATGCAAATCTAGAGCTAGAGCTAACCCAACCTCTGATTGCTCTTGAATCAATTGTGCCAGACAAGCCATAGACTTCTAATTTTCTTGTCTATGTTCCTCATACGAGATGGGGGATTCCCTTCGCTCTACTCTCAAATTAATTTGCTCTTGCAACACAGTTACAAATTTTTTATTATTTTCTTGTTGTAAAGCTTTTCATCTATTCCCTACTCTCTTAATATGCACAAATCCTTGCTCCTCAAGCTTGGTGCCAAGGACTTTGAACTAGTTCTCCAGCTCCTCCATTGAACTATTTTCTGAAGCCATGCTTCTGCCTTTCAAGAGCTTCTACTCATGAGTGACAACCCCAATGAAAGTGGCTGCTTTGATACCAGTTGTTAGGACTAGTAGATTAGTCCTAGCGGAGGAAAATTTGGGAGAGGGGAGGGGGTGGTTTGAAATGAAGAATTAGGAGGAAGAATAAGGGTACAAAAATAGAGAGAGAGAGAAGAAATTAATATATTTATTGATGAACTCTTCTTGTACGCTATGCATACATTATAGATTGTACATGCATACGTTATAGATTGTACTACAAATAGTGATGGGTCATGCATAACAAAATCACATAACTAACAACCTAGAAATTCACAACATTCTCTGCAGCTAGTAGAGACAGCAGGCAAGGATAGCTAGCTAAGCTTTCTATCCTTTCCTATAACTACTTATCATACAACTTATCTATGTATTCATTTTTTCTCCTTTCACATCTCACGACTAGATGAAACTTCAATTGAATTTGATCACCTCATCTTGGAGCTCCATTGGTTTTCAATTGTAGTGGCACAAAAAAAATGGCTTTTTCCTACTCACCAGAAGCATAACAATGATAAACCTGTGAAATGGCTTCAAAAGCTTGTAAGTAATACTTCCAATACCTTGAAGCTCTCATATTTTAATACCAAACAAGAATTTAGCTTCAACCATTATGATAACAAATGTTGTCTATAACCCTTGCCACATTAAGGTATTTTTCAGCTCTTCCTTTGTTATATCAATGTCAAGCATGTTAACTGAAATAAAGAGGGAGAGGAACATGTGAAGTTTTCCCAACAAAAACATCCAAACTAACAATTGCTAGCCAAGCTATTTAGTCTAGCACACAGCAAACATCTCACTTTCTAGATCAAAAAACAAAAACTTGATGACATACTTACTTTTGGGGGATGTATGGATAAAACATTAGTGAAGAGCTTATATATTTCATTGTCATCAGACCTCTTTATTGCTTTGAGTCCCTCGGTAAGCTCCTTCAAAGAGAGAGGCTGGAGGATAATAACAGATTGGAATTAAATGTACAGATAAAAGACAACAAGAATGAAAAATAGCATTAGATGCAGCATGAAAGAAAAAAAAACATCACTTCAACACCATAAAGCATAACATTCTCAAAAAACAAAGTTCTACAAGACTTACCAGCTTAGCTAAACGGCTAAAATTTGGGTGTATCATAGTCTATTTAAAGTCAAATTGAGGAAGAAAAGTTCTCTCTAAGTTATAAACAAATGGAATAACTGCTTTAGGGAATGCATGTAACTTGATATTTAACTCTTAACGCTTACAAAGTTTTCTTTCTCCTTTGACCCTGTTTCAACTTTGTTCTTGCCACATATCAATACCACTGGGCCTGATATTTGGTCAAACATTTCCTGAACCTTTTGGATAAAATCCTTGCTATTTGACTTGGGAACTGCTCTAGACAACCAAAGAGAAGAATCTTGAAAATACACAATAAGGGGTTGCACGTAATGCAAAACCTGCAAACAAGAATCAAGCATAAACATGGAGAAGTAATACAAGAACGCTCAAGCTAGAGAGAAATGTAATGCCATCTAACAAGCACACTTCAAATAAAGCCTCCAATGCAATGTAGCAATCTTCTTCCTCAGAGTTAGGATCATGCTCGATGTCCTTGACTGTCAACATGAGAGGAACTCATCAGATTATTTACAAGTGGGTAAATAAGTTACTCAAGGGACAATTAGTAATTCGCGATTTAAAATCTCAATGCTTCTTAATAAATATAATCCAATTCAAATTAAGAGGCATACCCTATCATAGAGGAAGAAAAAGAGAAAAAATAACACCGCCAACATTATTAGTTAAGGAAGAAAATAAGAAACGAAAAAGACAAGCCAATGCCTTATAACAGACACATTAATAAATTATGATAGAGGACATCTTAAAAGTCACAATTAAGAATTAAAAACCTTTTTAATTAGAATTTAACTAGAACACCAAAATAGCTTTTCCTTCGTCCTATTTTCATTTTTGGAAATAACTAAAAATATAAGAATCACATGCACAAAAATGTAATAACCAATGAACATTATGAACTCACAATCTTCAACCTAATTTTCTCAAAAAAGTTATGTAAAACTGGAATAGATGATATGAAATTCAACAATGTAAAAATGATAAACTTCACAAGTACAAGCATACTCTCGCTTCAATATCAGCAAAAAGAAGCTAGGGGTAAAGAATGTACATCTATTATTTATCTAAACAGTTGCTTTGCCATTCCAGCTATCCAAATGGTAAAAAGAAAAAGTATACCCTTTCAAACTGTTCAGGCATGCAGAGGTAGAATATTTAATTTAATAACAAAAACAATAAAAAAGATATTGATTGCCCTCCAAGTAACTCAAAAATTGTGTCAACTTTTTGATTTTGCATTTTTGCATATCCAAATGTTCACTAAATATCCAATTCATTTTTTCATGCAGTTGTGTTCCCATTTACAGATTATTATAATCATTGATATGTAAATTACCAGCTATCCAATAAATTGGCGGCATTGCAGGCTGCTCTTTAAGTTTTTCATCCCCCTCTCCATCTTCTTTGCTATCGCTAGTAATGTCCAAAATGACAGCAACTCGATCTCCATTCACCTCATATACTTCCCCACGTTGACCACTTGGTAAAGGCCTGAAAATATAAACTTCCATTAGATTGCATATCTTAATGTCATAAATGCAGGAAATTCGAAAATAAATGCATTGTAGTTTCAGTCGAGCAGTGTTCTCCCATAGCTGATTACCAAAAATTTCTTGAGCCTATAAATCCAAGACTCAATTCTTAATTTTCCTGGTTGAAGTTAACTTATAGCATTTAAGATAAGAATTTCAAGTCGCTAGTGATATGTCAATTTCAAAAAATGGACTAACAAAGCAATTAAGAAGAAGAATGTACACACAGCATGACCCAAAAAAAAAAAAACCATCAAAGACTAATCATAAAAATGCTGAAAATTCTAAGTTCCTGCCCAAAATAGATTATTTATCATTCAAAGATAAAGCCTCGGGAAAGCATGGATTCAGAGCATCAATAATAATAGAAAATAAACGAACAATCCATTGTTTATTGATAACAATTTAAAAACTCAAACATGTGCTATTAACAATGGCTAGGATGATCCATACACCATCTTCCAAGACTAAATAACAAACGTAAGACATTTATCAATATAAATGTGTGTGTTTATTCAGATAACCAAGTGCTATAGTCCAAGACAACAATTTATAATCTTATATTGTCTATGTATGTAAGATATTTTCCAGTATTATTGTCAGCATGGAAAAACAAAAACAAAAAGAGAAGTTGGTAAGGGAAAATGGGAAAGTGAATAAAGAACTCAGAATAAGGTAGGGAGAGAGATTTCAGGTGCAATGATCTCAGAAATGGAAAGGCCAGTGGCCAGTGATTATGGGATTGGTGGTTCAGTAACACATCAACAAAGAATTTTGCTAGATCAGAATGTTTTGAGTCTACTGGCGGTGATCTTTAATGGTGAGAGCTTGCTAGTGATAGGCTTGTGAGGCAGGTCTTCCCTGAGCCTTGTGCCTAGAAGAAGACACGTGCACATACTGGAGGTTGTTTGTTAGACCCTGGTCAAGGCAAGTGCCAGCAACCCATTCACCTTGTGTAATAAACACACATTTGACAACAATGAAAATTTATTGGATTTTTTTCCTTTTATTCAACACTTCTCCATCAGTGCTCTAGTACAAATTGCTTCCACATTGAAGAAAGGAAACGAAATGGTAATAATTTTACATTCATTAAAACAAATTTATAAATGACTTTCTTTTAGTAGATGCCTATACATAAATCTCAGCATATATGACCAACGCATGTTTATTCAAACTTAGATATTTGATTTGGTATCCATTAAATAAATGCATCTTCCATCTTTCCTGCCACAACTATGGCTATGTGCTTTTCTTTGATCTTCTAACTTTACCTTGGAATCAATAGGCATATGCAGTATTCCCTCAAAAAAAAAATATCAAGCATATGAAGTAATTGAAAAAAGACAAGGTAGAAACAAAGGCTTTGAAATTGCAAAGTAGCATTCCAAGTAACTATCCTTGAAAGGAAATTACCATGAATAGTTGTGATGAATCTTTCTTTACAGGAGGACAGTGAAGTCAATTGTGGGACACAGCACATGATGCACCTTTCTAACAAGTAATAATATCCTAGTAGTTAATACACATACACTATCTAGAGATCACCAAGTTTGGAATTGTTTAATTCAAAAATGGATCAGAAAAACAAGGCAAGGCCCCAGGAAAGACAACAGCCACCCTATTTTTGTAGGATTACGAACCTTACAATCCCCACACATTAGTACTGCAGTCTGCAGCATAAGATCATCTATCAATATCACCATGGAAGACACTAGAAGCCACCTTGAACCCTTGAACAGAAAATGAAGCACCATAAAAAAATTTTAGTTTCAATAAAATGCCATGCCTAGAATGGCATTTATGTGTGATCTTCCATGCATCAAGACAACTTACCAACCCACCTGCCACGCAAAATTGTATAAGCATTTTTCAGACCATCAGATGTTGGTATCTTGCCCAATATGATCCTGTGATGTCAAAGTTGATGTGCGGGATGAGTTTGTGCTAAAGATTTCTGAAAGACAGATCATGGACAAGACCGCACAAATGACTTTTGAAAGATGGGCCATGGATAAGATCCTCTCATCGCATGATTTCCAGACCAAATAATAATATATTAAACAAATTAATAGCTTAAAATCTCAATTCCAACAGTCAGACAAATTTCAAGCTTGCATATAAATCCCACATTCTTTACAAGATACAGAAAAGAAAAGCCCTATCTTGTCCATGCAGAAAAAAATTCAAGAGCATCCAATGTACAAATAGCAAAATGATTAAACAAAATAAAGCAAGAACCAAATGTTCCATCTCAATGGCCAGCAGGCACTGCTGCAAGCAAAAAAATGCAACCAACCCGAGTGTTGAATAATTGAACACAAAATGATGTGCAAAATAATTGTGCAGATTCATTCTTGAAAGAATAAGTTCTTGAAAGAATAAGTTTAATATTGCATAAACAGCAGAAGAGAAGTTGGCAGATTTATAAAATTTTTAAGCTCCTTATCTCACATTACCAATCTGATAAGGCGAGATGATGTTTTACCCCAAAATTAACAAATTGGTACTAAATATGAAATTACTGAATTGCTTCTTATATGCACAAGACAACAAAGAAAAAATACCTGTCATTAGCTTCAATGCACACAGAAGGCCCAATATACTTCACACGATCACCTGATGAAAGACATACATGAAGTAACTGGATGAACTAAGATGATGGTGATAACACCATCTAAAATTTAAATCATTGGAGCAGTTGTACCACAAATTTCCCTAATTGATAAAACATTTCCATGAACGCAAGGAATAAAATCAACTAAAAGTTCCATTGGGGAAAGGAATAGATTTGAATTTGTTAAAAAAGAAAGTGAAAACGATGCTTAATTAAAGTGACACCCCATCATAAAATACTCCACCAAGGTTATAATACAAATTCCTTCTAACCAACAGGCTTTTACCTCCAGTTCAAGCAAACAACCAATTACTACAGTGGAAACCCACTGCAACCTAGCACTGTACAACTGCCGAGACTACATAAACACCTTTTTCTACAAACACAAGAAATTGTTTGGCTAGAAAAGCACCCAAGCATGACCACCTAGGGCATCATGTCCAAGTTGATGGAACAAGGGAAGTCACAAGGTAAATCAAACTCCTCCCAGCAAGGAATATAGATTGCCTTTACACATAAATGAACCAGTAGAAAATTATACAAGAAATACATTGCCCAAATGCCTACGCAATCAATACCATAAAATTTCAAGAAGGTGAATTAGAAAGATATACATGCACTATTTAAAAGCTTTGAATTTGAAAATTGCACACATGAAATCAGGAATCATCAAACTCCCTATCAAGTTTATTGAAACCTGATACATTCCTGAAAGATAATTCCCAACCGCCACAAACCACAACAAAATACTATCAAAACCAAAGGAGAAAAAAAGGAAAATTTTTTAAATAAAACATATACATATGTTATAGAGAAAGAAAGTATAATGAGGGGGATAAGGAATTCTCCTAAATATAGAAGCTCCATGGACCTTGAGAATTTTGGGCTAAATGCACATTAGTGGCCATATAAATAGAGTTAAAATCTCATCCCATACAAAACCAATAGGCTTATATTAAAATGCAACATACTCCATTTATCTGTCACTCTATATTCTTATATTTTTTTAATGTAAAATTATATTCTCCGACATTTTCCTCAAGTACAATTATGCCTAGATGAGTTGTCACTTATTAAACATAAACCGCAACCTATTCTTAAGCCCATCAAATCCTCGGTGAACAAACATGTCTAAACTTTTGCTAGCCGAAACTCCAAGTCTTCAAATAGGAGCCCTAGATAATCAGGCCCTTAGGTCATCTTCTACTTTGGTACCACGTAAAAACTCCATATCCCTTGAGATTCTTGAGCCAAATGCACATCAATAGCCATATAAATGGGTCAAAACCTCATTTTATACAAAACTAATTGACTTATTGATAGAGAATCCCGCATCGAAAAGTTAGGAGAAATACTTCCAACTTATAAGAGGAAGGGTTGCTCCTCCTAATAGGCCGGTCTTTTGGGAGGCATACGGGGCCCTAGTGACTCTTGTGGGTTGGGCCTGTGGTCCTTTAGGCCCAGGGGCTTCCCAGTGTGGGATTCATTCTATCATTTGGTCCGACCTGCCGGATTCGATGGCGGTGGGTAGACCCGCCGGGGGTGCCACAGGGCAGAAGGTAAGTCCCGCCGGCGAGATGGCCCCGTCGTGGTGGTGAAGGCAGACGTGGTGGTGAACCACCGTGGACGTCGGTTCGTCATGGGCGGGGCATTGATAGAGAATCCCACATCGAAAAGTTAGGAGAAATACTTCCAACTTATAAGAGGAAGGGTTGCTCCTCCTAAACAGGCCGGTCTTTTGGGAGGCATAAGGGGCCCTAGTGACTCTTGTGGGTTAGGCCTGTGGTCCTTTAGGCCCAGGGGCTTCCCAGTGTGGGGTTCACTGTATCACTTATGCTAGGATAATTCAACTCCATTTATTTATCAATCTATTTTTAAATTCGTTTAATGTGGGATTATATTCTATAACAATAAAAAAAAGTACCTCAATAGTCATATAACAGACATAATTGTGAAGCGCGAAAGTTCTAAAATGGAAATTAGAGAGAAAAAGGAAAAAAGGTGGCCACAAAAGGTAGCCAATGGACGTCACCTTTCTTAAGTGGTCCTTGGGAGGTATCAGAAGGCTTATTAACCTTAGACCTTGAGGTTTTTGTGGAACTATTGGATTCTCCAGAAATTCTCTACCACTAAACAATTCCAAAAGCATAAATTAGATATAATTCATCACAATTACCAAAAAAAAATTCTCAACATGCAAAAGAATTGTTCCAATCTCCAAAAAATAAATTCACATGATGACAAATTGGTATGGGGATGTGTGATAATCAATTTCTCCATTTTTAATTTATGGGTAAAAAAAGCAAAAGACAGAGATTACCCATTTATAGCAAACAATTATACAATAAGAGTGCATATAGTTTTTTTTATAGTTTTTAAACCATGACTGCATGCATCTAATGCATAAAACTATTTAGTTCAACTAGGTCTAATGCAAGAATGTAGAGATGAAACTTGATGCTTTAACTTCTTATCACTACAAAGCTAAATAAAAAGGTAGCAAATGTAAATTACATTAACTACTTTTTAGATGAGAAGGTGTTTTGAGTGAATGAATAAGCTGGCTTTGGAAACACAAAAGTCTTGATTGGATAAGTGTAAAGTAGGTTACACACCCTTCATTTTGGATGAAAAGTAGCTTATTGAAGTTACTATTTTTGTTTTTTTCATTATTTTGAAAGAAACAAGAAAAACAACATTAGATACCAAGGCCAAATTTGAAAATGTCTCAAATGAAAAGGACAAAAATATAGTGCTTAAATTTTTCAAGGGAGGTGTTAGAGATTTGAACATCTAACTCCCATACTGCAAGGCATGACTTGACTACTAAATAAAATAACCAACCCAATGGTCCTTTTACAATTGGTTTCACCTTCCTAATATAAACCAAAATTCACATTTTTTTTACCATACTTTCTTATGATCACATTTAATATAAGTATCTTTTGCTCTTCAAAAATCAAGACTCGAGACTTTTTTGATCCAAACACCACATTAGCTATTGTCATTTTGCTTTGTTTCACACATGGCCTTTTTTCTAGGATATTTGATGAGCATAGTCCTAGAGTGCATGGCTGACACCACCTTTAGAGGCTATTTATTAGATTCATGTACATTCTCCTAGAATACATGGGAGGTTCCCTCATCAAGTTATTTTTTACCATCACAATTTCTTTTGTTGATAAAAAGAATAAAATTAAAAATTGTAACTCCACAAGAATTGAGCTCCTTGGGAAAACTTGGGCTCTTCAAGAACTAAGTAAAAGCAAGCTCACTATTAAGGGAACCAATCGCCTCACCCCCCAATTCTCAAGTGTATTTCTCTTTTTTTCTACACAAAAATTGGTTTTGCTTTGTAGATAGACTTTATGAAAGTGATGAAAATGCACAAAATTGTCCACTCCTAGCCATAGATTTCAAACACAAAAATATTAGGTGCAAGATCATAACAATTGACAATTAACAGTTAAAAAAGGATTCAATGGCTTCAGCAGCAACTTATAGACACCAATGTTGCCAAAGGCACATAAGGCGCTCGCCTAGGCACGAAGACAATGCGCAAACGACCTAAAGTGTCTCTAAATGTCCAAGATGAGGCACCTTTAATGACGCAATGGCCTTTTGCACTTAGGTGACGCCTTTTAGAGAAGGTGAGAGGCGAAAAGAAGAAATAAGAGTATATTGTACTAATTTAATTTATTTTAGGAAGTTTAAAAGTTCTTTTCCAAAATAAACATAGGTAAAACTTTTTTCCTAATTAATAGCCTATGTTCTAGTAATTAAGTTATTTTGGGAAATCTAGAAGTCTAAAGTCATTCAGGAAATCTAAGAGTCTTTTAGGGTTTTTTATTTTTTCATTTAAAGTCAAATTCCAATTAAAATTAAAAAAAAAAAACTACAGCAATCAAAAGAAAACTCAGTCAAATTTTATATTGAAATTTCAGTTGTATTATTTAGCTAAAATTCACTCTTTTAGTAGTTTTTTGTGTTAATTAATATAGCTTCCAAGTTCTTTTCCTTTAAAGATGTACTATCGTCTATAGGTTTATGTATGTTAAATTCTTAGATTAATAATATCTTTGAGCTACTACTAGCAATTAGTATTTTACAAGAAATTTGCACCTTACTTCGCTCAAGCGAATTCACTGAAGCACATCATAAGCTTCTCCTACATGATTAATTCCAAGGAAAATATAATTGTCATATGATGCCTGCTGAGTTACTATGGTTAAGCAACGCAAATGTGTTGGTCACCATTGCAACTAGAAAAGCAAGCTCATTAATGGGGAAAACTCAATGACATGACTAGGTTGATATCCACTGTAACACCCCTATACCCCGTATACGTACACAACATGCTTATACGATCGTAATATACGTATACTGAATATAGAAAATGCCACAGTTTATAAAATACACAAGTCATAACTCGAAAAGAAATAAAACAAATATCAAAGGTTTAGAAGAAATTCATAAAACATAATAGATAAAAACGTTTATTAATACACAGCGGAAATTATAACAAATAAGTACAAATACATTAAAAATCAAAATTTACAAAACATGAAATATATACATGATTGATAGCTTGACTCTCTGATCTTTAAGCTCTAGGCCAACTCTTCAAGCATAAACTCAACTAGGTCTAGAGGAATCTTCCGTCTCAACCCTATCACCTGCGCGATAAATCACAATCGCGCTAAGCCAACGGCTTAGTGGTACAAACCATAATGATATTATGCAATGTCAATATCAATGTCATACATTCAATAATGATAACATAGACACACATGGGCCCAACAACTATTTAATATGATATTCAAAGTTCAGAGTTACTGCTTTGGTCTATAATCACAATGATCAAGCCCGTAGGCAATATATCTCATATCTCTATCCATGGATAGTGTAACAGACCCAGTCTCTTGGACCATCAACTCAACAAGCTTGAGGAGATCCTCAACCCGGCAAGACTGTTACTAGTAACAGACCCAGTCTCTTGGACCATCAACCCGATTGAAATCAAGGAGATCCTCAACCCGGCAAACCGTTACTTTTCATATATTTCATATCAATAATTCATATAGTGTAATAGACCCAGTCTCTTGGACCTCAATTCAACTCAATTTGAAGAGATCCTCAACCCGGCAAGACTGTTACCTTTCATAGGCATGCCACCAAACCTAGCACTCGGAAAATTGAATAACATATTAGGCATACAATCAATTCATTTACCTCTTTACCATTCTTTTTCTCAATTCATGTCTTCAACATCATTTACAATATCATAGCCAACCACAATGGCTTCACATTTCATTCTATTTCAATTCATATTCAAATACTCATAATCAATATACATACATCATATTGCATTTCACAAAGTTCACATTGTATAAAACATAACATTATTTATATATATCAACAATGCAATAAGATTCCTTAGTACATTCATACTCAAATGTATAAGTTCCAAAATCACATGAATGTATGCAATAATGCAAGGTTTGTACTTACCTCAAAACAACTCACACAACTCTATTGACTTCCTCTTCCAAAAATCCTTCACTTCTTAAATTATGGCAAATCACCTTCTTCACAACCTATTCCAAAAGAATGATGAAACCCACATGAGATCATAAGGCTAAGAACCAACTAGGGCAAACTTTAAACATGACACGTCAACCACACGGGCGTGTCCCTGACCGTGCCCTAACTCTACAACACAGAAGCATTGACACGCTCAGAACCACGGGCGTGTCACTGGGCGTGTAATACATTCTGTCTCTCAGAAATATTGACACGTCCAACAACATGAGCGTGCTCATGGCCGTGTCAATTGCCCAATAACACAGTGGCTATGACAGGTTCAATAACACGGGCGTGTTACTGGCCGTGTCAAACCTACTGCCACACAAAACAATTGACACGTCTAAAGACCTGGACGTGCTCGTGGGCGTGTCAGACCAAAAACCCAGATTTCGGCCACAACAACCCCACAACCAACATTTTTCTTCTTACCACCATCATCCACTTCAAACCAACTTAGCCCAAACATACCCAAAACCATATCAAACTAGCAAAAATAACAAAACAACCCAAAATATACATCAAACACAATCCAAAATATCATCACCACCCTAAACACAACCACAACACTTCTAGACCAACAAACTTACTCTTTCCTTCCATCCAACCCCAAAATCCAAAAATCAATAGAACCAAACACTCTTAAACACACCCAAAATCAAACAAACACATTCTCAAACACAACTTCAACTCACAAACCCAAACAAATCAAAGAATCAAGTGGAAAGACTTACCAAGAATGAGGAAACTCTTAAATCTCCAATTTGATCTCTTGAAAACTTCCTTCAATCTTAAACTTGGAATATCAAAACTCTTCTTGCTCTCTTGCCTCTTTGATGGTCGGACAACAAAAGGAAAAAGAAAGAAAAGGAAAGAGAACCACGATGAAGAAAGAGAGAAAGAAAGAAACCAAAGAAATCAAAGTCAAACTTTTCATTAAAACCCTCTCATCCAAGCAATAATAATATTAAAATAATCCAAATTAACCTCTTCCATTCATTTAATTTCCCATTTCCACTAATTAACTTAATTAATTTAAAATAACTAAATATCTTCTTCCACTAACCTTCTTTGACTTTGACTTGTGTATATGTTGTATATATTTTCATATACACAACATATACATTCTCTATATAATTCTTTTCTCTTACCGAAGAAACATATACATAAAATCCAATTATAACAAATATACCAAAACTTCTAGGGTACATTTTGGGATATTACAATTCTCCCCCTCTAAAAGAAATTTCGTCCTCGAAATTACCTGATATCAAGTTTGAAAAAGTTGAGGATATTGGTCTAGCATCGCTTGCTCATTCTCCCAAGTTGATTCTTCTCTACCATGATTCTTCCAAAGAACCTTTACAATTGGTACTTTCTTATGTCTCAATTCTTTAATCCCATATGTTAAAATAGCCACTAGTTCTTCTTCAAAAGTCAGATCCGAACTCACCTCAATAGATTCAACAGACAAGACATGAGATGTATCTGATCTGTACCTCCGCAACATAGAAACATGGAAGACATTATGGATTTTATCCAACTCAGGCGGTAAAGCAAGCCGATAAGCAACTGGCCCAATTCTTTCCAATACCTCGTAAGGTCCAATAAAACGAGGACTCAGTTTCCCTTTTCGACCAAATCTCAATATCTTTTTCCAAGGAGACACTTTCAAAAATACTTTATCTCCCACATTATACTCAATGTCTCTCCTCTTCAAATCTGAATAAGATTTCTGCCGATCTGAAGCTACTTTCAACCTATCCCGAATCATCTTTACTTTCTCTTCTGTTTCTTTAACCAAATTAGGACCAATTAACTTGCCCTCTCCGATTTCATTCCAACATAAAGGTGTTCTGCATCTTCTACCATACAATGCCTCAAATGGTGCCATTCCAATACTGGATTGATGACTATTGTTGTAAGCAAATTCCACAAGTGGTAAGAATCAGTCCCAACTTCCAGAAAAATCAATGATACAGCTTCTTAACATATCCTCGATAATCTATATCACTCTCTCTGACTGCCCATCTGTCTGCGGATGAAAAGCAGTGCTAAAATGCAATCGAGAACCCAAAGCCCCATGTAAACTCTTCCAGAACCTCGAAGTGAACCGGGGATCTCGATCCGACACTAAAGAAATTGGGACTCCATGCAACTTCACAATCTCATGGATATACAGCTCAGCCAACTTCTCAAGAGAATAATCCATCCGAACCGGAAGAAAATGACCTGTCTTTGTCAATCTATCAATAATCACCCAAATAGCATCATGTTTCCTCTGAGTTAATGGCAAACCAGAAACAAAATCCATTGTCACCCTCTCCCATTTCCATTCAGGCACTGTTAAAGGTTGAAGCAACCTTGTTGGAACTTGATGCTCCGCTTTTACTCTCTGACAAGTGAGACATTTGGACACAAATTCCGCTATGTCTCTCTTCATACCAGACCACCAAAAATGTTGTCTTAAATCATGGTACATCTTTGTATTTCCCGGATGCATAGCAAACATTGATTGATGTGCTTCTTCCAAAATGATTCTTTTCAAACTATCATCATCAGAAACACACAATCTATCCTTGAACCAAAGACTACCATCATTTTTCACATGAAAATTTCGGCTCTCTCCATTTCGGCAATCTGATACAATCTTCTAAATTTTCTCATCCACCAATTGGGCCTCCTTTATCTGATCTAACAATACTGGTCTCAACTGCAGCTGAACCAATAATGCACCATCATCACATGCTTCAAAACTAGCATGTAACGCTCTCAACTCAACAAGCAACGAGAGTGAGTAAACAGCCAAACCTGCCAAAGACTTCCGACTTAAGGCTTCAGCAACAACATTTGCCTTACCAGGATGATAATCAATCAAACAGTCGTAGTCTTTGATCAACTCCAACCATCGTCTCAGCCGAAGATTGAGCTCTCTCTGAACCCCCAAATATTTCAAACTTTTATGATCCGTATAAATAAAATATTTCTCCCCATATAAATAATGTTGCCAAATCTTCAAAGCAAACACTATGGCTGCTAACTCCAAATCATGGGTTGGATAATTGAGCTCATGCGGCTTCAACTGTCGAGAAGCATAAGCTATAACTTTACCCTCTTGCATCAATACACATCCTAAACCATTATGTGAAGCATCACTGTAAATCATATATGGTTTATCTTCTACGGGTAAAGTAAGAACAGGTGCTTGAGTTAACATCTCTTTTAACTGTTCAAAGCTAGCCTGACACTGATCTGTCCACACAAATCTAACTCCCTTTCGAAGTAATCTGGTAAGTGGAGTAGCTATCAAAGAAAATCCTTTCACAAAGCGTCGATAATAGCCTGCCAAACCCAGAAAACTTCTAACTTCGGTCACAGATTTGGGTGGACTCCAATTCATAATAGCCTCAACTTTACTCGGATCAACTCTAATACCATCTGCTGAAACTATATGACCGAGAAAAGTCACTTGATCAAGCCAAAACTCACACTTCGATAGCTTAGCATACAATTGCTTCTCTCTCAAGATCTGCAACGCAATCCGCAAATGCTTGTCATGCTCCTCTTCATTACCCGAATACACCAAAATATCATCGATAAAAACTACCACAAACTGATCCAGATAGGGCCTAAATACTCTATTCATCAAATCCATAAAAACTGTAGGTGCATTCGTCAACCCAAAAGGCATTACTAAAAACTCATAATGCCCATACCTGGTGCGGAAAGCTGTCTTAGAAACATCTTCAGCTCTAACCCTCAATTGATGGTACCCAGATCTCAAATCAATCTTGGAAAACACTGCTGCTCCCTTTAATTGATCAAAGAGATCATCAATCCTAGGCAAAGGGTATTTACTCTTAATAGTCACTTTATTCAATTGCCTATAATCAATGCATAACCTCATGGTACCATCTTTCTTCTTCACAAACAACACAGGAGCTCCCCAAGGAGAAACACTGGGGTGAATAAACCCTTTATCCAACAACTCCTGTAACTGCACTTTCAACTCTCTCAATTCAGCAGGTGCCATGCGATAAGGAGTGATAGAGATGGGAGTGGTACCAGGCAACAAATCGATACCAAACTCAACCTCTCTCTCAGGAGGCAACCCTGGCAACTCCTCTGGAAACACATCTGGAAAATCTGCAACTGTGGTTATAATATCAAGTTGAGAACCTACTACTCTAGTATCCATGACATGAGCAAGATAAGCGTCACACCCTTTTCTAATCAACCTTCTAGCGGTTACAGCTGATACAAACAAGGATGCAAGCTATTTCTGCTCACTAGATACCAACACAAATCTACCATCATTAGCTCTCAAAGTAACACACTTTTGTTGACAATCTACCACAGCTCCATGTCTAGACAACCAGTCCATGCCCAAAATCAAATCATATTCTTTAAAAGGCATTTCAATCAAATCTCCACGAAACTCCCCACCTTGCACCACAACTGCACTATCTCGGTGCACCTTGCTAACAATCACACTATGCCCTAAAGGATTTGTCACCAAAACATCAAATCCTAGGGACTCAGAATGCAATTTAGACATAGGCAATATGGATGCACTTATATATGAATGAGTAGATCCTGGATCAATCAAAGCAAGAACTGGAATGCCAAATAAAGAGAAAGTACCCGCGATGACTGCTGAAGCATCTGGTTGTCTTTGCATCACACATACTCGTTGAGAAGGCCCAGCCTCATCTGGCCTACTAACCCTGGATGGAGATCCTCCTCTCTGACTAACTCCAGGTCTACCCCCTCTGCTGAAACCTCTGTCACCTCGACCACCTCTGACACTAGGTCGAGAAACTGCAGAATCTACCGGCCTCTGCTCCTGCATCTCAGGACACTCTCTAATAAAATGATCAGGAGATCCACATTTGAAGCATACAGCTGGTCCACTATTCTTCCAACAAACACCTCTATGAGAACCCCCACACTGAACACATATAGGTAGAGTAGATCTCTGAACTACTGGAGTCGGAGCACTCGCTACTGAAACTGTAGGTCTCGATCTCTGTCTCTGAAACTGAACTGACCTACCAGCCTACCTCTGACTCCTACTGATCCTGGGAACAAAATTTCCTCTACCTCTCTTCACAAATGAAGACCCTGCCTCAAACTGGGGTCTCCTAACCCTGGTCTCCTCCTCGGTCGCAGCTGCTGCAATACCCTGAGCTCTCTCCACACTCCTAGCTGCTGCAATAAGCTGGGAAAAATCCTGGTATCTAGAACCAGCCACAAGACACATGATAGAGGGCCTCAATCCCTCCTCAAATCTTCTACACCGGTCTATCTCGTCTGAAATAATTCCCCCAGCATAGTGACTCAACCAGATGAACTCAACCTCATATTTTGTTACAGTCCGGCTGTCTTGCTTCAAATTCAGAAACTCCATCTTTTTCACATCTTTATATTCCCTCGGAGTATATTTCAGCTCAAACTCCCATAGAAAATCACTGTAGGATAATGTAGGTGGATCATCCATGGCATGAGGAACTGTTTTCCACCAATCATATGCATCCTTCTGTAACAGTGATCTAGCATAATCAAAATTTTCTTCTGGAGTGGCTTGCAACTAAATGAATATCCTCTGTATTCTATCTAACCATTGTTCAGCTACTGCTGGATCAATAGTACCCAGAAAATCTTCTGCTCCATACTTTCTTAATTTATCGTAATGTCTCACTGGTACCAATGCTATGGGGGTGGTGGCGGCTGTACTGGGGCTTGCCTAAACAATTCTATCACATGTCTAAGCCAACCCGGTGGAGCCTCCTCACCAGCTGGTCTCCCAGACGCAGAAACAGGTACCACTCCAGCTCTATCCACTCTAGCTCCATCTCTACTCTCTTCAGGAGCTAAACTCTCCGCACTACCCTCAACAGACTGACGTGAATGAGAATCCATTACAACCTATATCTGTAAACACAACAGAATACACCTCATTAAAGATCAGAGACTGCCAATACCAAACATGTATTTTATTCAAAAACCCACTTTTTAAAATCAAAATACTCTTTTTCTTACAATTAACCTAGGTTGAGAATCTCAAACCTAGGCTCTAATACCAAAATAATTGTAACACCCCTATACCCCGTATACGTACACAGCATGCTTATACGATCGTAATATACATATACTGAATATAGAAAATGCCACAGTTTATAAAATACACAAGTCATAACTCGAAAAGAAATAAAACAAATATCAAAGGTTTAGAAGAAATTCATAAAACATAATAGATAAAAAAGTTTATTAATACGCAGCGGAAATTATAACAAATAAGTACAAATACATTAAAAATCAAAATTTACAAAACATGAAATATTTACATGATTGATAGCTTGACTCTCTGATCTTTAAGCTCTAGGCCAACTCTTCAAGCATAAACTCAACTAGGTCTAGAGGAATCTTCCGTCTCAACCCTATCACCTGCGCGATAAATCACAATCGCGCTAAGCCAACGGCTTAGTGGTACAAACCATAATGATATTATGCAATGTCAATATCAATGTCATACATTCAATAATGATAACATAGACACACATGGGCCCAACAACTATTTAATATGATATTCAAAGTTCAGAGTTACTGCTTTGGTCTATAATCACAATGATCAAGCCCGTAGGCAATATATCTCATATCTCTATCCATGGATAGTGTAACAGACCCAGTCTCTTGGACCATCAACTCAACAAGCTTGAGGAGATCCTCAACCCGGCAAGACTGTTACTAGTAACAGACCCAGTCTCTTGGACCATCAACCCGATTGAAATCAAGGAGATCCTCAACCCGGCAAACCGTTACTTTTCATATATTTCATATCAATAATTCATATAGTGTAATAGACCCAGTCTCTTGGACCTCAATTCAACTCAATTTGAAGAGATCCTTAACCCGGCAAGACTGTTACCTTTCATAGGCATGCCACCAAACCTAGCACTCGGAAAATTGAATAACATATTAGGCATACAATCAATTCATTTACCTCTTTACCATTCTTTTTCTCAATTCATGTCTTCAACATCATTTACAATATCATAGCCAACCACAATGGCTTCACATTTCATTCTATTTCAATTCATATTCAAATACTCATAATCAATATACATACATCATATTGCATTTCACAAAGTTCACATTGTATAAAACATAACATTATTTATATATATCAACAATGCAATAAGATTCCTTAGTACATTCATACTCAAATGTATAAGTTCCAAAATCACATGAATGTATGCAATAATGCAAGGTTTGTACTTACCTCAAAACAACTCACACAACTCTATTGACTTCCTCTTCCAAAAATCCTTCACTTCTTAAATTATGGCAAATCACCTTCTTCACAACCTATTCCAAAAGAATGATGAAACCCACATGAGATCATAAGGCTAAGAACCAACTAGGGCAAACTTTAAACATGACACGTCAACCACACGGGCGTGTCCCTGAACGTGCCCTAACTCTACAACACAGAAGCATTGACACGCTCAGAACCACGGGCGTGTCACTGGGCGTGTAATACATTCTGTCTCTCAGAAATATTGACACGTCCAACAACATGAGCGTGCTCATGGCCGTGTCAATTGTCCAATAACACAGTGGCTATGACAGGTTCAATAACACGGGCGTGTTACTGGCCGTGTCAAACCTACTGCCACACAGAACAATTGACACGTCTAAAGACCTGGACGTGCTCGTGGGCGTGTCAGACCAAAAACCCAGATTTCGGCCACAACAACCTCACAACCAACATTTTTCTTCTTACCACCATCATCCACTTCAAACCAACTTAGCCCAAACATACCCAAAACCATATCAAACTAGCAAAAATAACAAAACAACCCAAAATATACATCAAACACAATCCAAAATATCATCACCACCCTAAACACAACCACAACACTTCTAGACCAACAAACTTACTCTTTCCTTCCATCCAACCCCAAAATCCAAAAATCAATAGAACCAAACACTCTTAAACACACCCAAAATCAAACAAACACATTCTCAAACACAACTTCAACTCACAAACCCAAACAAATCAAAGAATCAAGTGGAAAGACTTACCAAGAATGAGGAAACTCTTAAATCTCCAATTTGATCTCTTGAAAACTTCCTTCAATCTTAAACTTGGAAGATGAAAACTCTTCTTGCTCTCATGCCTCTTTGATGGTCGGACAACAAAAGGAAAAAGAAAGAAAAGGAAAGAGAACCACGATGAAGAAAGAGAGAAAGAAAGAAACCAAAGAAATCAAAGTCAAACTTTTCCTTAAATCCCTCTCATCCAAGCAATAATATTATTAAAATAATCCAAATTGACCTCTTCCATTCATTTAATTTCCCATTTCCACTAATTAACTTAATTAATTTAAAATAACTAAATATCTTCTTCCTCTAATCTTCTTTGACTTTGACTTGTGTATATGTTGTATATATTTTCATATACACAACATATACATTCTCTATGTAATTCTTTTCTCTTACCAAAGAAACATAAACATAAAATCCAATTATAACAAATATACCAAAACTTCTAGGGTACATTTTGGGATATTACATCCACCTTCTGTGCTTCAAAAAAAGTAGGTACTCTTACATATATATTAATATTTTATTCTACTATTCCACTTAATCCAAATTCCATTAATGAAAGCAAACCTTCTCAAACTCTTCAAGGTTGTACAGAATCGGCTTTCTAAAGGCTTCAGCAGTTGCCTGCATATCAACTACATCATCATCGCTGCCGTCTAACTTTGCCTCAGCATTACTCATCCATTCCTCTTCATTAGCTGCATCATTCTCATCCTCAACCTCTGATTCTGAGGTACACTCCTCTGCAGATCCTGTGTCTTCATCTGATTCACACTCTGATGAGCAATCATCGCCCAAAACCTGCACCAAAATCATTAGAATAATTATAAAAAAAAAGAAATGAAATTTGAACTTAAAACAAGAAAAAACTGCAGAAAATAACACAACATCGTAAAATTCCTAATCTTACATAAGAAGTAAGAACGGTGCTATCGAGCATTAGTAAGGGCACTTCTACTTCTCGTGCAAGTGCTCTGACTATTCTCTCCCGATAAAGCTCAGTACCTATAGATAGCAATAATTGTAATAACTAGAATAACAGTACAGGAAAAAAGGATGATGAGTATGTGATAGACCTACCTGGTACACTCTGAAGCAGTATTCTTCCACTTGAAGACGTCAAACGAGCCCCATAGGATCTAGCGAATTTTGTGTGTTTCAAATTGGAAGCAACACATTCTACCAGAACACTTTTGTTATGCTCACTACCAAGATGATAAAAAAAAACCATATTACTCCTTTGAAACTTAAGAAGAATGATAAAGAAAGAAAAAGAAATGGGACCGGTAATTTACTTGATGTAGTAAGGAAAAGTGTTCCATGAAACATGTATTTTCTCCCATGGAATAACCCTCCGCAAAAATTCATTTTTAAACCTTTCACGTCTTGTCAGAAATGGAGATTCCTTGTTTTTATTTTCTATGGCAAGCTTTTCATTATCAAGCCATTCCTTTTGATCTTGTTCAACAAGCCGAGCATGAGAATCAGAGAGAATTGCTTCTTCTTTAGGCCTTCCCCTCCGAGCCTTTCCATTATCAAAGTTTACAGATGGAGCTTGTTTGTCCTCACTTGTATTCCTCCCATCACCTTCTGAACTATATAAGCGAAATTGGGGAGGAAAATTATCCAAACATGTAATATGCAATGGCCTTGCACATCTTTGTGGTAATGAAAATGAATCAAAAAGGTATCTTTTGATGAAAGTAACAATAGAGGAGTTATTTGAATAGCTAACAAAAGATCGAGAGCAAGTAAAATCCTGGAAATTTGGCCGAATCTGATGTGAACCAGCATAGCAAGGATCCATTGGTGCTACAACAAGGGCCATTGACGAGGAATAAAGCAAGGAAGTATGGCATCACTCTTGGAATGCATATTCAAGACTTTATTACAAGAGAGGTGACTGAATTAGCATGGGACAAGTGCGAGAAGGAACTAGAAGACCAACCCAAGCTAGTCGTGGTGCTGAAATATACACATGGTGCTGAAATGTGCGAATTGTCCAGCCAGTTTCACAACCACCTGTGAAATGTGCTGCTTGTCCAGAAAGTTTCACAGGTACCTGTGAGATCGTGTAGTGAGAGGGATTTCAGCAAGAACGACTTTGGCATTCTTAACACATGTTTGGGGCGTGTTTTTGAGTCTTTTAAGTGGTCCCCTCCATATTTTGCTTATTAGGACCTTATTGTAATATTTAGTTAATAGTTTTCCTTATAGGAAAAGGATTTTGACCTTTTTACTTTCCTTTTCAGATTAGGTTTTTATTGTAATATTTAGTTAATAGTTTTCCTTATAGGAAAAGGATTTTTATACTTTCCTTTTCAGATTAGGATTTTGCCTTTCACTATAAAAGGCTTATTATCATACTTGTAAGGGGACTTTTCAGATCAATTGAATTTCAGATTGCTTCTTAAGCAAATTTCGCCTTCTTTGAGAGTGAGTGAATTGCTTCTTTCATTGATTGCATCACGAATCAGGATTACTTATCAATTTCGATTGTGGCGTTATTCTGAATTCAACCTTCCAAATCCTTCCATTATTAGTGTTCTAGCTTCGCTAAGCGTAGGGTGCTAAAGAGGGTGGTTTATCCTTCATTCTTGAATTCTCTATCGAAGAGTGCGTCGGGGTTTGAGGCCTTAATTGCCATAGGGTACCGCGTCATTTGGTATCAGAGCTCAACAACAGGTAAATCTTTATCTATCTGTCTTTCTAGGGCTTATTTTGATTTCATCCTTGGAGTCTTAATTTTCGAAATTGCATTAGGGTTTTCAGTTTTCAATTCATTTTAATTCTGTTCAATTCATTTTCAATCTGTTAGGTCTTGGATTGTCCATCCAAATCGTTGTCTTGTTTGTTTCTGTGTCAAGCGAGCAATTCGGTCTCTTTTTTATTCATTATTTCCCTTTAATTGAATCTGTGGGTGAAATTTGTGATGCAAATTAAGTCCAGTTTAAAAAAAAAATTCATGTAGTGTGAATTGTGTCCCGAATCAAGGGGATAGTGATAGAAGCAAAAAAAAAAAAAGAGTACAAAAGTGCTCCAACAAAAATTTTTCTGTTTCTTAGTAATTAAAGGTTCCGTGGTTGGTTTGAAGTGGGTTAGAAGCAATCAAAATTTTTAGGCCACAAAATTTCCATTCACACATGGGTGTGAAAACTACTGCTCAACTCAGAAATTCTAAGATTTTTCACACATGGGTGTGAAATCTACTGCTCACTCATTCAATTTCACTCATTCAATTTTAGGGGTTGCCATTGCAAAGGGGAATTCGAAATTCTCTTTAGTTTAGGAAGACTTGACACTAGCTTTCTTGGGTAGAATCAATAGGTCCATAAATCAGCTTGCTAAAGATGGGTTGGTTTTGATACATCTTGGCCAGATTTGTCATATTTTTACCTCTTTGTTTCTAATTCTTGATTGAGCTACCGTTTCTTTTTTTTGGATTCCGTTACGTTGCTGGAGTGTTATTTGCTTGTTCCAACACTTTGGTTTATGATAATCGTGTGACACAAATTTCCTTGTGTCGCCTCCAAATCGTCGAGTTTCTTTTCTAGGTGTCTAGGAATTAGGTTTCTAGCTTCCTTGAATGTGCTTGGCAGATTGATTTGTGAGCCTCGATTCTGAAGTGCAATCGAAGAATCAACAAAGGTGAGGTAAGAGCGAAACACTTTGAGTGAATTTTGTTTATTTCTAATCTTTTCTTTGTGAGTTTGTGTTTGTGATCATGAGTAGTGGGAGAAACCAGAACGTGCAAGATGGGGAGGAAAATGTCCAAGAAGGTTCTAGCAATTTTGAGACATATATGCAGCAAAGTAATGAGAGGATGAATGAGATGGCAAGAATGATGGCTACTCTACAAGAGAGCATGAATCTAATGATGAGAGAAAGAGAGCAGCAACCAGCAGCTCTAGTGAGGTTACCTCAAAGGGTTCTACTAAGAATCGGTGAAGGAGATCGTAGAGCACCTAGAGGTAATGAAGAGGTTGGTGAAAATAATCCAGCAAATGACAATGACCTTACTTCCATAAAGATGAAGGTACCTTCCTTTGAAGGGAGAAACAATGCTGAAGAGTACATTGAATGGGAGAGAAAGGTGGAGCAGATTTTTGAATGCCATAATTATTCAGAAGAGAAGAAGTCCCACATTGCAGCCGTGGAATTTAAGGGATATGCTACATTCTGGTGGGATCAACTCAAATCTAATAGAAGAGGAAAGGGATTGAGACCCGTACCTGATTGGGAGACTTTGAAAGACTTAATGAGAACAAGGTTTGTCCCTTCTCATTACTATAGGGATTTGTATAATAGGTTGGCAAGGCTGATCCAAGGTGGTAAGAGTGTTGAAGAATACCACAAGGAGATGGAGATGATCATGGCAAGAGCTGATATTGAAGAGGATGAGCAGAGGTTGATGTCTAGATTCCTTGGGGGTCTAAATTCAAACATAGCAAGTGAGCTGGAAATGTATGATTACAATTCCATGGGAGAGTTGGTTGAAAAGGCCATGAAGATAGAAAGGAGACTAAAGAGCAAGAATTACGCCAAGTCTGGTTCTAGCAAATTTCAGAATATGGGTGGAAGTAGTTCGACCTACAGAGGACCTCAAAACACTAGTAGCAATTCGTCCTCAAGAAATGGAGATTTCAAGAATTCCTTCCAAAGGAACAATCCTCCACCTACAAGTGGAAAAGGGACGAATGGTGGTCCAAATAGGCAGCAATCAGGTACTTCTAATACTACTCCTAGTAGAGATATTAAATGTTTCAAATGTTTAGGGAATGGGCATATTGCTTCTGAATGTCCAAATAGGAGAGTTATGATTGCTACTAATGATGGGGGTATAATTTCTGATTCTGATCATAGTGAAGTTGATAATAATGTGAATGACATGTATGATGATGATGATGAGTGTAGTGAGTAAGTTGAAAATGTGTTGATGGCTAAACATGGTGAAATGTTAGTTGTTAGGCGTGCTTTGAATATGCAGGTGAAGGGAGACGGTCTTGAGCAGCGAGATAACATATTTTATTCTAGATGTTTAGTTGATGGTAAGGTCTGTATGCTCATCATTGATAGCAGTAGTTGTACTAATGCCGCAAGTGAGACCATGGTGGAGAAGCTGAAATTGACTTGTTTAAAACATCCCAATCCATATAGACTACAATGGTTTAATGATAGTGGAGAGGTGAAGGTTACTAAACAAGTGAGAATACCATTCTCTATAGGCTGGTATAAAGATGAAGTGTTGTGTGATGTAGTTCCTATGCAAGCAGGCCATATGTTATTAGGAAGACCTTGGCAATTTGATAGGAAAGCACAGCATGATGGGCATTCAAATAGGTACACGTTTACCTATGAGGGAAAGCTGGTTACTCTTGTTCCATTATCACCCTTGGAGGTTTATGAAGATCATCGAAAGATGCTTGAGAAAGCAAAGCAAGATTCGGCCAAAGTAGTGGTTGGGGCTGTTTCTTCCAAAAACAAGGGGAGTGCGAGAGAACATGATAAGGTGAGTGAAAGTGAGAAGAAAATGGGAAAAGAGGCCAGAAAAGAAACTAATCAAATTAATGGCCCATTGGTGAGAGAAAACAAGAAAGAAGGGAAGGCAAAACAAACTTTTTATGCAAGACCAAAAGAGCTTAAATTTGCAATATCTACTGGGCAACCTTTATTGTTCATTAGATACAAAGAAAGTTTGTTTACTAATGCTAATGTTCCACTTGACCACTTGCCTTCTAGTTTTGTGTCTTTATTGCAGGATTTCCAAGATGTGTTTCCGGAGGAGTTGCCTAGTGGTTTGCCACCATTACGAGGGGTTGAGCATCAAATCGATTTCATGCCTGGTTCTACCATCCCAAATAGACCAGCATATCGAAATAACCCGATGGAAACAAAGGAGATGCAAAGACAAGTGGAGGAGTTGTTGGAGAAAGGCTTGATTCGAGAGAGTTTGAGTCCGTGTGCCGTTCATGTTCTATTGGTTCCAAAGAAAGATGGTACGTGGAGGATGTGTGTTGATTGTCGGGCATTGAACAAGATCACGGTCAAGTATCGGCATCCTATACCGCATCTTGATGACATGTTGGACGAATTACATGGTGCCAGGTATTTTACTAAAATTGACCTTATGAGTGGGTATCATCAGATTCGAATGAAACCTGGGGATGAGTGGAAAACAGCTTTTAAAACAAAATATGGTTTATATGAGTGGTTAGTAATGCCTTTTGGGTTGTCTAATGCTCCTAGTACCTTTATGAGATTGATGAACCATGTTTTGAGGGATTATTTGGGTAAATTTGTAGTTGTTTATTTTGATGATATTTTGATTTATAGCAAGACTGAGAGTGAGCATATAGAACATGTTAGGATGGTTTTAGAAACTTTGAGAAAAGAAAACTTATATGCTAAGCTTAAGAAGTGCACATTTTGCATGGATAGGCTTGTTTTTCTTGGCTTTGTTGTTAGTGCACAGGGATTGGAAGTTGATGAAGAAAAAGTGAAAGCTATAAAGGAATGGCTTGTTCCTAAAAGCATAACTGATGTGAGGAGTTTCCATGGATTAGCGAGTTTCTATAGGAGATTCGTTAAGAATTTTTCTACCATTGCTGCACCACTTACTAGCATTGTGAAGAAGGAAGTTGGATTTCAATGGGGTGAAGAGCAACAGCGATCTTTTGAAAGTTTGAAAGAAAAACTAACCACTGCGCCTGTTTTAGCCTTACCTAATTTTGATTGTACTTTTGAGATTGAATGTGATGCTTCAGGTCTAGGTATTGGGGCTGTTTTGATGCAAGAAAAGAAGCCAATAGCATATTTTAGTGAGAAGCTCAATGGTGCACAACTGAATTATTCTACCTATGACAAGGAGTTGCATGCTTTGGTAAGGGCATTGAATGTGTGGGAGCATTATTTACTGCCAAAGGAGTTCATTATTCACACTGACCATGAATCCCTCAAGCATTTGAAGGGCCAAGGTAAGTTGAACAAAAGACATGGTAAGTGGATTGAACAAATTGAGAAATTTCCTTATGTCATTAAGTATAAGCAAGGTAAGGATAATGTTGTTGCTGATGCGTTGTCTAGGAGATATACATTGCTGTCTGTTTTGAGTTCTAAATTGTTTGGTTTTGAGTATATTAAGGACTTATATATTGGTGATATTGATTTTGGCAATGTTTATGTCGCATGTGAACAAGGAGCTTTTAATTCATTTTTTAGGCAGGATGGTTATTTGTTTAAGGGAAGTAAACTATGTGTGCCTAGATGTTCCATGCGTAATTTGCTTGTTTTGGAATCTCATTGTGGTGGTTTGATGGGGCATTTTGGTGTGTCTAAGACTTATGATATTCTGTGTGAGCATTTTTATTGGCCGTCTATGCGTAAAGATGTTGGGAGGTTATGTTCTGCTTGTATTGCATGTAGACAGGCAAAATCTAAGTCTATGCCTCATGGTCTTTACATGCCATTACCTGTACCTAGTTCACCTTGGATTGATATTAGCATGGATTTTGTGCTTGGTTTGCCTAGAACTAGGAAGGGTAGAGATAGTATGTAACACCCCCATATCCAATGCATACATACTACAACCACCACAATGTAGCATAAGTGCACCAAACATAGGGATGCTACGGTTTTCTTAACATTCAAAACACTTTAAATTTGATACAATACCCTTATCATTATACATTATAGAAAAGTAGATCATTTACTTATAAAACAAAACATATTAGTTATATATATATACATTTAAATATTACACAGCGGAAGTTATAAAATATGTACATATTTACATATTAAACATTTCTTTACAAAATATAAAGAAGTATACATGATTGGCAAGTCTGCTCTGATCTTTAAGCTCCCAAAATGAATTCTTCAAGGTCTACTCTCACTTGGTCTTGATGAACTCTTGGGTTCAACTCTATCAACTCTATTACCTGCGCGATTAAACACTATCGCGCTAAGCCAACGGCTTAGTAAGATAATACATGCTAATGGTATGCTTTAATGTAATGCAATGCCACATATGTTGTTGATAAGATCAACATCATAAATATAAAGTTAACCACCTAATTATGCATTTGACAAATCATAGTCATATGAGCATACCACATCTCAACATCTTTCCACATTCAACATTAATCAATCATACTCAATAAACAACATCTCATTTCATTAACTCATAACATTATTTAGGACATTCATATAACCTTGACACCTATGGGCCCAACAAGTATTTAATACGATATTCAGAGTTCAGAGTTACTGCTTTGGTTCATAGTCACAATAATCACGCCCGTAGGCAATGTATATACATGTATCTCTATCCATGGATAGTGTAACAGACCCAGTCTCTTGGACCATCCACTCAACACATATGAGGAGATCCTCAACCCGGCAAGACTGTTACAAATCATATATCTCATATTCACAATTCTCATAGTGTAACAGACCCAGTCTCTTGGACCATCAACTCAACACATATGAGGAGATCCTCAACCCGGCAAGACTGTTACCTTTCATCATTTCTTAGGCATGCCACCCAAATCCAGAAGTCTGAAACTGAATAACATATTAAACAAACAATTCATTTATTATATAGTTACCATTTCCATTCTCAAATTCTAATCACATTTAGGCAAACATGCCTTCTTTCTTTCAATATCATCATCATAGCCAATCACAATGGCTTTACATCACATTTCACCTCTTATTTAAATCATCATAGCATCTTTGATATAACATTTTAATATACATTATTCATGAAACACATAACCATTCACAATGCATAACATAACATTGTTCAATCTCAACAATGCAATTAGGGCAAAGAATAATTTATATCATTCATAGCTTTAAGATCTTCCATATGCATTTGTTTAGGTCAATCATTGTTTAAATGTGTTTAGGTTTAGGTTAAGGTACCAACTTACCTTAAAAGGACCAAAACAATGCAAATAGAACAAAGTATAAAAACCCTAACCCACACATTTGAGGGACACGGGCAGCCACTTGAGGGACACGGCCAAGCTTGTGGCCGTGTCACTCAACCCACTTGGACAGTAAGCAACACGGGCAAGGGACACGGCCAAGCTTGTGACCGTGTCTCTTAAACCAAAACTCTCAGTATTAACACGACTTGGGAACACGGCCATGTCACCCAAAAACTAATCCAACACGCCCAAAATCCCTTGGCTTGGCCGTGTCTCACATTGCTTTTGGCCGTGTCTCCCAAAACACAAACCCTAATATGCACAACTCTCCTCCAATTGTACTCAAACTCATCAAACACCATATAATATGTTTCAAATGAATGAAATCAATGTTCTAAACACAAATTCTACATATTTATCACCATATTCCTTATTTAAACACATCAACCAAAACATTTAGACACATACCATCTCAAACCCTAAAACCAACTTTACACTTGAACTTCCACTATCAAAATCCATTTAAACTTACAACCTTCACAACCAAACCAACCTCAATTCAATCTTTTAACTAACAATCAACTTTAACACTTGTAAACACATATCAAACACACCAAATCATCAACTCAACAATTCACAATACACCTTAGCCACAACTTCAAAATTAATAAAAGAAAACAAGAAATTACTTACCTTAAATGAAGAATTTCCACAAACCTCTAACCAAACTCTTGATTCCTTCTTCAATTTACTTCTTGCCTCAAGAACACCTCCCTTTCTCTTTGCTATTTGGAGAGCCGGCCACTTCAAGAAAGAAAGAAGAAAATGCACAAGTCAAACACCTTTTCTTCTTTTAATCTCCACCATGCATTTCATTTCAAGCAATTACTCATATACCCCTCATCACTTAACTTAGCTTTTGTCTCTTATAAACCCAATTAAGTAATTTCACATGCCATATAAAAAATCTCCTCTTGCATTGACTCTCTCTCTTTGACCATTTTATATGTTATATATATCACCATATACACAACATATAAACTTGTCTCTAAACCCTAAATTTCCCCAAAACACATATACATATACTTTCCTTTTCTCAATTTAAACCAACAACAACAACAACAATAACAACAATAACAATAACATAATCAAAACTTCTAGACCACAAATGAGGATATTACAATTCTCCCCCTCTAAAAAGAAAATTTCGTCCTCGAAATTACCTGATATCAAAGCTGAAACAACTGCGGGTATTGTTCTTGCATGGTTTGCTCACTTTCCCAAGTTGCTTCTTCTTTTCCATGATTCTTCCATAGAACTTTCACCAATGGCACACTCTTGTTCCTTAACTCTTTCACTTCTCGTGCCAAGATAGCAACTGGTTCCTCTTCAAAAGTCAAATCTGGGCTCACTTCGATAGATTCAATTGGCAACACATGAGATGGATCCGACCTGTACCTCCTCAACATAGAAACATGAAATACATTATGAATTCTGTCTAACTTTGGTGGCAAAGCAAGCCGATAAGCAACTGGTCCCAATCTTTCCAATACTTCATATGGTCCAATGAAATGAGGACTCAGTTTCCCTCTTCGACCAAATCTCAAAATCTTTTTCCAAGGAGACACTTTCAAAAATACTTTATCTCCCACATTATACTCAATGTCTCTCCTCTTCAAATCCGAATAAGATTTCTGCCGATCTGAAGCTGTTTTCAACCTATCTCGAATTATTTTCACTTTATCTTCTGTCTCTTTAACCAAATCAGGACCAACCAACTTATTATCTCCCAGCTCATTCCAACAAAGAGGTGTCCTACACCGTCTGCCATACAATGCTTCAAACGGTGCCATACCAATGCTGGATTGGTGACTGTTGTTGTAAGCAAACTCCACAAGAGGTAAAAACCTATCCCAACTTCCAGTGAAATCAATGACAAAGCTTCTCAACATGTCCTCAATAATCTGTATCACCCTCTCTGACTGTCCATCCGTCTGTGGATGAAAAGCAGTGCTGAAGTGCAGTCGAGAACCCAAAGCACTATGCAAACTCTTCCAAAATCTTAAAGTAAACCTGGGATCTCGATCAGACACTAAAGAAGTTGGAACACCATGCAATTTCACAATCTCATGGATATACAGCTCAGCCAACCTCTCAAGAGAATAATCCATCCGAACCGGAAGAAAATGAGCTGTCTTAGTCAACCTATCAACAATCACCCAAATGGCATCATGTTTTCTCTGTGTCAATGGTAAACCAGACACAAAGTCCATAGTCACTCTTTCCCATTTCCACTCAGGCACTGATAAAGGTTGAAGCAACCCTGTTGGGACCTGATGCTCTGCTTTAACCCTCTGACATGTGAGACATTTGGATACAAACTCCGCAATGTCTCTCTTCATACCAGACCACCAGTAATGCTGTCTCAAATCATGATACATCTTCGTATTACCCGGATGCATAGCAAACATCGACTGATGAGCTTCTTCCAAAATGACCCTTTTCAAATCAGCATCATCGGGTACACACAATCGGTTTTTAAACCATAGGCTCCCATCACTCTTCACAATAAAATCTCTACCCTTTCCACTCTGACAATCCGAAACAATCTTCTGTATCTTCTTATCGGCCAACTGAGCTTCTTTGATCTGATCTAACAAAACCGGCTTCAATTGCAACTGTGCCAATAATGCACCATCAACACAAGGTACCAAACTGGCATACAATGCTCTCAATTCAACAAGCAACGAGAGCGAGTAAACTGTTAAACCAGCTAAAGACTTCCGACTCAAGGCATCAGCAACAACATTTGCTTTACCTGGATGATAGTCAATCAAGCAGTCGTAGTCTTTAATCAATTCTAGCCATCTCCTCTGACGAAGATTGAGTTCTTTCTGGACACCCAAATACTTCAAACTCTTGTGATCAGTGTAGATGAAACATTTCTCTCCATACAAGTAATGTCGCCAAATCTTCAATGCAAACACAATGGCTGCTAACTCCAAGTCATGGGTTGGATAGTTTAGCTCATGTGGCTTCAACTGTCGAGAAGCATAAGCTATCACTTTACCCTCTTGCATCAAAACACAACCCAAACCACTATGTGAAGCATCACTAAAAATCACATATGGTTTGCCTTCCACAGGTAGAGTAAGAACAGGCGCTTGAGTCAACATCTCTTTCAACTGCTCAAAACTAGCTTGACACGGATCAGTCCACACAAATCTAACTCCTTTTTGAAGTAATCTGGTAAGTGGAGTAGCTATCAAAGAAAATCCTTTCACAAAGCGTCGATAATAGCCTGCCAAACCCAGAAAACTTCTAACTTCAGTCACAGACTTTGGTGGACTCCAATTCATAATAGCTTCAACTTTACTCGGATCAACTCTAATGCCATCTGCTGAAACTATATGACCGAGGAAAGTTACTTGATCTAGCCAGAACTCACATTTTGACAGCTTAGCATACAATTGCTTCTCTCTCAAAATCTGCAATACAATCCGCAGATGCATGTCATGTTCCTCTTCATTCCGCGAATACACCAGAATGTCATCGATGAAGACCACTACAAACTGATCCAGATAGGGCCTGAACACCCTATTCATCAAATCCATAAAAGCTGCAGGTGCATTTGTCAGACCAAAAGGCATAACTAGAAATTCATAATGCCCATACCTGGTCCGAAAAGCGGTCTTAGGAACATCTTCAGCTTTGACTCTCAACTGATGGTACCCAGATCTCAAATCAATTTTAGAAAACACAGCTGCACCCTTCAATTGATCAAAGAGGTCATCAATTCTAGGCAAAGGATATTTATTTTTAATAGTCACCTTGTTCAATTGCCTATAATCGATACACAACCTCATAGTACCATCTTTCTTTTTCACAAATAGCACAGGAGCTCCCCAAGGAGAAACACTGGGGCGAATAAATCCTTTGTCCAACAACTCCTGTAATTGAACTTTCAATTCCCTCAATTCTGCTGGTGCCATTCTATAAGGAGTAATAGAGATAGGAGTGGTACCAGGCAACAATTCAATACCGAACTCCACCTCTCTCTCAGGAGGTAACCCTGGCAACTCCTCTGGAAATACATCTGGAAACTCAGCAACTGTGGCAATGCTATCAATAGGGGAACCCTTCACTCTAGTATCTACCACATGAGCAAGATAGGCTTCACATCCCTTTCTAATCAACCTCCTGGCTGCAACAGCTGAAACAAATAAGGAGGCTAGCTGTTCCTGCTCATTAGATACTATCACCTCTCTACCATCACCCATTCTCAAAGAAACAATTTTCTTTTTACAATCCACCACAGCTCCATGTCGAGATAGCCAATCCATACCTAAGATCACATCATATTCCTTAAATGGCATCTTAATCAAATCCCCAAAGAACTCCTCACCCTGCACCACTACTGCACTATCTCGATGCACCTTACTCACAACCACACTATGCCCTAACGGATTTGTCACCAACACATCAAATCCTAGGGACTCAGCATGCAAATCAGATACAGGCAAAACAGATGCACTAACATAAGAATGGGTGGAACCCGGATCAATCAAAGCAAGTACTGAAATATCAAATAAAGAAAAAGTACCAGCTATGACTGCCGATGCATCTGGCTGCCTCTGCATAACATACATCCTCTGGGAAGATCCAACCTCCTCTGGTCTACCCTCTCTGGATGTAGCACCTCCTCTAGAACTGTACCCTGGTCTACCTCCTCGGCTGGCACCTCTGCCTCCTCTGCCTGCCCTCACACTAGCTCGAGAAGCAGCAGAATCAACTGGCATCTGCTCCTGCCTCTCAGGACAGTCTCTCACAAAGTGGTCAGGTGATCCACACCTGAAGCATACCCCTGATCTACTATGCCTCCAACAAATGCCCCCATGTCTTCCACCACACTGGTTACACACAGGTAAGGTGGATCTCTGAACTCCAGGAGTAGGAGCACTCGCTACTGAAGCTGCAGGTCTAAATCTCTGCCTCTGGAACTGCACTGACCTACCAGCTAACCTCTGACTCCTACTAACTCTAGGAACAAAGCTTCCTTTACCTCTTTTAACAGAAGAAGACCCTGCCTCAAACTGGGGCCTCCTAACCCTAACCTCTTCCTCTGAAGCAGCTGCAATCACTTGAGCTCGCTCTACACTTTGAGCTGCTGCCACTAGCTGTGAGAAATCCTGATATCTGGATCCAGCCACTAAGCACATGATCGAGGGCCTCAATCCCTCCTCAAATCGCCGACATCTATCAATCTCATCAGCAATAATACCCCCAGCATACTGACTCAGTCGAATAAACTCAACTTCATACTCAGTAACAGTCTTGCTGTCTTGCTTCAAGCCTAAGAACTCCATCTTCTTCATGTCTTTGTACTCCCTAGGAGTATACTTCAACTCAAACTCTCTCAGAAAATCCGCATAAGACAAGGTTGGTGGATCATCCATAGAATGTGGCACTGTCTTCCACCAATCGTAGGCGTCCTTCTGTAGCAAAGATCTTGCATAGTCAAATTTTTCCTCAGGGGTGGCTTGTAACTGAATAAAGATCCTCTGTACTTTGTCAAGCCACTGTTCTGCTACAGCTGGGTCAGTAGTACCAAGGAAATCCTCCGCTCCATATTTCCTTAGCTTATCATAGTGCCTCACTGGTACTGAAGGTTGAGGGGGTGGTGGCTGTGGTTGCACTGGTGCTTGCCTCATAACTTCCATCATATGTCTAAACCAGGCTGGCGGAACCTCCTCACCAACTGGTCTACCCGACACCGAAGCAGGTGCCTCCTCAACACTATCAACTCTAGCTCCCTCAGCAGGAGCAATACTCTCGGCACTACCCTCAATCGACTGACGTGAGTGAGAATCCATCACAACCTAACACTGCAAACACAGTAGGATACTTCTTATTAAAGATCAGAAGTTGCCAATCCCAAACATGTATTTTATTTCAAAACCAACTTTTTAAGTAAAAATATTCTTTTTATTACATTTTACCTAGGCTGAGAATCTCAAACCTAGGCTTTGATACCAAAACAATTGTAACACCCCCATATCCAATGCATACATACTACAACCACCACAATGTAGCATAAGTGCACCAAACATAGGGATGCTACGGTTTTCTTAACATTCAAAACACTTTAAATTTGATACAATACCCTTATCATTATACATTATAGAAAAGTAGATCATTTACTTATAAAACAAAACATATTAGTTATATATATATACATTTAAATATTACACAGCGGAAGTTATAAAATATGTACATATTTACATATTAAACATTTCTTTACAAAATATAAAGAAGTATACATGATTGGCAAGTCTGCTCTGATCTTTAAGCTCCCAAAATGAATTCTTCAAGGTCTACTCTCACTTGGTCTTGATGAACTCTCGGGTTCAATTCTATCAACTCTATTACCTGCGCGATTAAACACTATCGTGCTAAGCCAACGGCTTAGTAAGATAATACATGCTAATGGTATGCTTTAATGTAATGCAATGCCACATATGTTGTTGATAAGATCAACATCATAAATATAAAGTTAACCACCTAATTATGCATTTGACAAATCATAGTCATATGAGCATACCACATCTCAACATCTTTCCACATTCAACATTAATCAATCATACTCAATAAACAACATCTCATTTCATTAACTCATAACATTATTTAGGACATTCATATAACCTTGACACCTATGGGCCCAACAAGTATTTAATACGATATTCAGAGTTCAGAGTTACTGCTTTGGTTCATAGTCACAATAATCACGCCCGTATACAATGTATATACATGTATCTCTATCCATGGATAGTGTAACAGACCCAGTCTCTTGGACCATCCACTCAACACATATGAGGAGATCCTCAACCCGGCAAGACTGTTACAAATCATATATCTCATATTCACAATTCTCATAGTGTAACAGACCCAGTCTCTTGGACCATCAACTCAACACATATGAGGAGATCCTCAACCCGGCAAGACTGTTACCTTTCATCATTTCTTAGGCATGCCACCCAAATCCAGAAGTCTGAAACTGAATAACATATTAAACAAACAATTCATTTATTATATAGTTACCATTTCCATTCTCAAATTCTCATCATATTTAGGCAAACATGCCTTCTTTCTTTCAATATCATCATCATAGCCAATCACAATGGCTTTACATCACATTTCACCTCTTATTTAAATCATCATAGCATCTTTGATATAACATTTTAATATACATTATTCATGAAACACATAACCATTCACAATGCATAACATAACATTGTTCAATCTCAACAATGCAATTAGGGCAAAGAATAATTTATATCATTCATAGCTTTAAGATCTTCCATATGCATTTGTTTAGGTCAATCATTGTTTAAATGTGTTTAGGTTTAGGTTAAGGTACCAACTTACCTTAAAAGGACCAAAACAATGCAAATAGAACAAAGTATAAAAACCCTAACCCACACATTTGAGGGACACGGGCAGCCACTTGAGGGACACGGCCAAGCTTGTGGCCGTGTCACTCAACCCACTTGGACAGTAAGCAACACAGGCAAGGGACACGGCCAAGCTTGTGACCGTGTCTCTTAAACCAAAACTCTCAATAGCTAACACGGCTTGGGAACAAGGCCATGTCACCCAAAAACTAATCCAACACGCCCAAAATCCCTTGGCTTGGCCGTGTCTCACATTGCTTTTGGCCGTGTCTCCCAAAACACAAACCCTAATATGCACAACTCTCCTCCAATTGTACTCAAACTCATCAAACACCATATAATATGTTTCAAATGAATGAAATCAATGTTCTAAACACAAATTCTACATATTTATCACCATATTCCTTATTTAAACACATCAACCAAAACATTTAGACACATACCATCTCAAACCCTAAAACCAACTTTACACTTGAACTTCCACTATCAAAATCCATTTAAACTTACAACCTTCACAACCAAACCAACCTCAATTCAATCTTTTAACTAACAATCAACTTTAACACTTGTAAACACATATCAAACACACCAAATCATCAACTCAACAATTCACAATACACCTTAGCCACAACTTCAAAATTAATAAAAGAAAACAAGAAATTACTTACCTTAAATGAAGAATTTCCACAAACCTCTAACCAAACTCTTGATTCCTTCTTCAATTTACTTCTTGCCTCAAGAACACCTCCCTTTCTCTTTGCTATTTGGAGAGCCGGCCACTTCAAGAAAGAAAGAAGAAAATGCACAAGTCAAACACCTTTTCTTCTTTTAATCTCCACCATGCATTTCATTTCAAGCAATTACTCATATACCCCTCATCACTTAACTTAGCTTTTGTCTCTTATAAACCCAATTAAGTAATTTCACATGCCATATAAAAAATCTCCTCTTGCATTGACTCTCTCTCTTTGACCATTTTATATGTTATATATATCACCATATACACAACATATAAACTTGTCTCTAAACCCTAAATTTCCCCAAAACACATATACATATACTTTCCTTTTCTCAATTTAAACCAACAACAACAACAACAATAACAACAATAACAATAACATAATCAAAACTTCTAGACCACAAATGAGGATATTACATAGTATCTTAGTGGTTGTTGATCGATTTAGTAAGATGGCACATTTTATTCCATGTCATAAAGCTGATGATGCAAAAGTTGTGGCTGATTTGTTCTTTAAGGATGTAGTTCGTTTACATGGAGTGCCTAGGACAATTGTTTCTGATAGAGATACCAAGTTTTTGTCCCATTTCTAGCTTGTTTTGTGGAGCAGATTAGGAACTAAGCTTTTGTTTTCTACTACTTGTCATCCACAAACAGATGGACAAACTGAGGTCGTGAATCGTACACTTGGTACGTTGTTGAGAGCTTTAGTGGGGAAGAATTTGGCTGTTTGGGAAGATTGTTTACCTTTTATTGAATTTGCTTACAATCGTTCTATACATTCTTCTACAGGTTATTCGCCGTTTGAACTTGTTTATGGATTTAACCCACTAACTGTTCTTGATCTTGTTCCTTTACCTTCTAATGAGCTTGTAAGTTTAGATGGAGAGAAGAAAGCGGAATTGGTGAAAGCTATACATGAGAAAGCACGAGCTAACATTGAGAGAAAGAACAAGACATATGTTGATGTTGCAAATAGGGGACGTAAGAAGATGGTATTTACCCCTGGAGAATGGGTTTGGGTGCATTTCCGCAAGGAAAGGTTTCCAAGTCAAAGGAAGAACAAGCTGGATGCACGTGGTGATGGTCCTTTCCAAGTATTGGAGAAAATCAATGACAATGCCTACAAGATCGACTTACCTGGTGAGTATGGTGTTAGTGCTACTTTTAATGTAACTGATTTATCTCCTTTTGATGATGCAGATTTGAGGACAAATCTTTTTAAAGAAGGGGAGAATGATGTGAACCAGCATAGCAAGGATCCATTGGTGCTACAACAAGGGCCATTGACGAGGAATAAAGCAAGGAAGTATGGCATCACTCTTGGAATGCATATTCAAGACTTTATTACAAGAGAGGTAACTGAATTAGCATGGGACAAGTGCGAGAAGGAACTAGAAGACCAACCCAAGCTAGTCATGGTGATGAAATATACACATGGTGCTGAAATGTGCGAATTGTCCAGCCAGTTTCACAACCACCTGTGAAATGTGCTGCTTGTCCAGAAAGTCTCACAGGTACCTGTGAGATCGTGTAGTGAGAGGGATTTCAGCAAGAACGACTTTGGCATTCTTAACACATGTTTGGGGCGTGCTTTTGAGTCTTTTAAGTGGTCCCCTCCATATTTTGCTTATTAGGACCTTATTGTAATATTTAGTTAATAGTTTTCCTTATAGGAAAAGGATTTTGACCTTTTTACTTTCCTTTTCAGATTAGGTTTTTATTGTAATATTTAGTTAATAGTTTTCCTTATAGGA
The DNA here is from genome assembly GCA_947685225.1 of Garcia nutans. NCBI lineage: Eukaryota > Viridiplantae > Streptophyta > Magnoliopsida > Malpighiales > Euphorbiaceae > Garcia > Garcia nutans. The sequence goes on along the minus strand of CANTUV010000006.1, from coordinate 17,908,218 downwards.
AAAGGATTTTTATACTTTCCTTTTCAGATTAGGATTTTGCCTTTCATTATAAAAGGCTTATTATCATACTTGTAAGGGGACTTTTCAGATCAATTGAATTTCAGATTGCTTCTTAAGCAAATTTTGCCTTCTTTGAGAGTGAGTGAATTGCTTCTTTCATTGATTGCATCACGAATCAGGATTACTTATCAATTTCAATTGTGGCGTTATTCTGAATTCGACCTTCCAAATCGTTCCATTATTAGTGTTCTAGCTTCGTTAAGTGTAGGGTGCTATAGAGGGTGGTTTATCCTTCGTTCTTGAATTCTCTATCGAAGAGTGCGTCGGGGTTTGAGGCCTTAATTGCCATAGGGTTCCGCATCAGAATCAAATGTTTGGGTGGAACAGAACCTGAAATCCATCTCTGAATCATTCCTTTTATTCTCCTCATATACATAGTAGAGAAAATAAGATGCCGCAGGTAGGCTAACTACCGGAGCATGACGACACACGTAGTTGCGGTTATGGATTGTGACTACATGTTGTTAGTTGTATTTGTGTTTCCCATGAGTTGTGAAATCGGAGCTCTGAAGTCCGGTGTTTATAATTGCAGTTGTTGATGTAGTTGTTGGAGAAGGAAGGAAGGGGCAGCAAGAGACTTCGAGTAATTAGGGCACTGGCTTTTTTTATAAGATTAGATTAGGGCTATGAGTTTTAACAACACTGCTTGGACCCGCGGGTGCTGCGCAAACGGAATCGACCATTTTAAAAAAAAAACCATCAACTTTTGCATTTTTTTTTCAAGTTTATTATTTTAATTTTATCATACTTATTGGGAAAATTAATTTTACCTATAAAATTATTGTCAGTAATTTTTATTAATTAATATAAATTGCTGATTTAGTTAAAAAATGGGCCAACTGTAAAAAAAAATTATTTTCCTTTTTTTAATGAATTTTTTAAACTATCAAAAGAGGACATAAATTATAGAGTTATTCACCTAGTCCGGCAGTCTAATTAATCCAATCTAACTTGAGTAAATCGAACCGGATTGGACCGACATTACAAAATACTAGGCTACGCTACAAGTTAAGTAGTTAAAATTTTTAAATTATCGGGTTGAGCTTCCAGTTGAATTAAAAAATATGCAGATCAGTCATACCTGGCATGAATATATATACATGTATAAAAAAAAACTCTGATCTACTCATTTTGCATCTCTCTTTCATTTGGTAGTGGTTCTCTCCTCTTTTTGTCTTTCTATTCTCTCTATACAAATAAATAACCAGCAGCATCCTCTCTTCTTCCTCTCTTTCTATTGTCTCTGTACAACTAAAAAACCAAATACTCATCCTCTCTTCCTCTTCCATCTATCCTCTCTTCCTCTTCCATCTATCACTCCTCCAAAGTCTTGATGTCTCAATCTCTCTTTGCCTCTCTTAGATGGCATCTAGACGCTGCAACTTTTCATTAATCTCTTTCTTTCATCAATTGAAGAGTTCGATCGATCAAGTATTTTTTTTGTACTTTAATAGTTTGATTTGTATTTTGTTGATTGTTGTAATTTTTTATTTTGTAGTTTTGGTATTTTAATATTTTGATTTGTATTTTTGTTGATTGTTGTAATTTTTTGTTTTGTAGTTTTGGTATTTTAATAGTTTGATTTGTATTTTGTGTTGTACATTTTGTTTTTAGTTGATTTTAATAGTTTGATTTTATAAAATTTCATATTTGTGGTTGATTTTAATAGACTGATTGTATAGATTTTTAGATTTGCGGTTGACTTTAATAGTTTGATAGGAAATAATTGGAGATAATAAATAGATAAATAGACTTGTCAATTATATATATATAGAATTGAATAAAGTCACTATCATCATAATTAGAAGTAAATATTTTTTATTTAAGTTGAAGTTATAACTTGTAAAGACTAGAAAATTTCAAATATACTTTTTCTATTATTATCTAATAATTTTTAATTTATTTAGCAATTTGTCATGCAATTTTACTATTCTACTTCCTTTAATTTTAGTTTTTTTTTTCAAAATTATTAGTTGAAATTTTTACAAAAAAAGGAATTAAAGTTATATCTCAAAAAAAAGGAATTAAAGTTATATCTCAATTAAAAGTATGATAAAAAATAACAATTAAAAAATTATTATTATTTAAAAAAATTAAGACTAAAATATAAGGTTACATGTACATTTAAAAAAGAAATAATAATAATAATTGCCGACTGTTATTATTATAAAAAAAATCTAAATATGGAAGATTTATATGTAAGGGACCAAAGAAAAAAAAGACTAATTTACTAAAATTGCTGAAATTATATACATATATATGAATCAAGGGGGTGCATGGATCCCTAAGACCACCCATAGTTCCACTCCTGAGTGTTAAATAGTTAAAAAGTTAATTTTAATTTTAATTTTGTGCTCTTATTTAATGACATTCACATTTTTATTTAGCACTTTCAGTCAAAAATTGGGATTCTCAATATTTTTTTAATTTTGAAATTTGGAGAATATTTATGAAGAATAAATACATTAAAACATGTTAGAAATATTTTTTAACTTGGATAATTTATAAAAATCAACATGTTCACACTTTACCAAGTAAAATGACATCTCTTAGTTGTTAGCCAAATAATCTCAATTTTGATCTTTAGCACTCAAATTGAATGATACATTTAACACGTCTTTGAGATACTTGGTGAATGAATAAAATGCTCAATATATTGCCAGAATAAGGTAAAAATAACAGTCACCCCAGAATGAAAAGGCGACCGTCCTTGAAGCCTTGAAGAACAAATGGAATTACAATAGGGTTCACGGCAAGAAACTCGACCAAAGGAAAGACCGTGACAGAGTGATCCGCGATTGTCCATCTATTGGGATGATCACCCCCCAAGTGACAAAAACTCTAACACTCACAGTAAGGAACACAGTGATAGACGCGGTCTGAGGAGTGGTCTCACAGAACCATCTAGTGACCGTCCCTTTTCATACGCGATCGTCCATACATTTCTAAAATAAAATCATATAGATTGGCATAGTATTCACAGTCTTGGGTGCTCCTAGAAGTTCGACGCGAGACATCCAACCCAACTGCTTTCTCAGTCATGAGTGACCACACCTTTCATATTTTGGCAAAAAATTAATTTGTCAAATGAATCAATGACACGTGGAAATGATTGTTATAAGAGCATACTTTAAATTCAAAAAGGGCGATCATCGCTACCTTTGTGCGACTGTCTAGACAACTACAGGATGGGCAAGATCCCAATAGCATAGCACTAAAATTTGACCGTTAGAAAATTCTCAAATGGAGTGACAATCTCTAAATATCATACGACCGCCCAATGTGCCTGGGCTACCATCCACTATGCTAAGACGACCGCTTCTTGAGGAAACTCTTTGTAATCATAAAAACTAGTCTAATATAATATATCACATTACTTATAATGGCTAGTTATACCAAATTGGCTATAAATACCTTGAGAAATCTCTTGTTTAAAGGGTTCTTACATTTGACATAGCTACGGCAAACTAGTTTCATTTTTCTTATATCAAAATCTATACTTGTATTGATTGAGTGTTGGGTGTGAGCATCAAACGCCATTGTAAGTTTGAGTGTGAGATTGGAAACACTTAGGTTTTAGAGTGAGCATGGAAAAACTCTTATTAGGTTGTGAGAGAAATTCTCAAACCTTTTAGAAGTTCGGGTGAACTTGTGAAAACACAAAGTTAGAGTTGAGCTTGTAAAAACTTAAGATTAATGGAACCTTAACAAGTTGTTAAGGAAGTGGATATAGGATTGAGGTAATCCGAACCACTATAAACTCCCTATGTTCTTTTTTCTATACTCTATTCAATCTTCTTCTACATCTTCTTTATTTCTTGCTTTTGATTTTTAAATTTATCATTACTTCTTCAAATCAACCAATTCACCCCCTCTTGGTTACTATCTTAGGACAACAATATGTATCAGAGCTAGGAAATTTCTTTAAACTTAATTGTAAAATTTGATCTAAAACCATTCCACCAACAAACAAATCCACACACGAAAATCTAAACTCATTCCTTAGACCCTATTTCGATGGAACGAATTATTCTTATTGGAAACACAATATGTATTTATTCCTAGATAGTGAAGGAATTGAGCTTTGGGAATTTATTGAAAATGAGTAGAAAACTCCTACTTATGAAGTTGATGGTGTCCACATTCCTCTTCCTAAATCACAATGGTCAAGTGTCAATGTGAAAGATCGGTTCAAGAACAATAAAGCAGCCTCCATCTTGATGAATTCAATATCAAGAGAATAAAGTGAAAAAGTCCAATATCTCACTTTGTGCTCATTGCATTTGAAAAACTCTTAAGAATTATCATGAGGGTACTATCCAAGTAAGGTTCACCAAGAAGCAAATGCATGTACATGAGTATAAATTATTCAAGATGAAGCCCAACGAAAACATAACCGACATGATGAACCGCTTGCTTGCCATTGTCAACGAATTAAAGAAATATGGCAAGATATATGATAAAGGTGATGTTAATAATAAAATCTTGAGAGCTCTTAGAGTAAGAAAGAACTTTGAGTCAAAAGTTTCTTCTATTGAAGAGACCTATGACCTTAGCACCTTGAGAACCAATAAACATGTGGGAAAGCTACTCACTTTTGAACTACACAACAAAAAGGAAGAAGAACAAGGTGAGAAATATAAAAGAAAAGCAATAGCTCTCAAAGCAATCAAAGAAGTTGAGAGCTCAAGTAATGAAGATAGTGACAATGAAGAAGAAATGACAATGTTTTCAAAAAGAATAAGTGATTGGAAGAGAAAGAGAAGATTGCAAGCTAACAAATGTAAATTTTCTAAATCCTCCTTTAAAGATAAAGATAAAAAGAATGAAGTGAAATGTTATAAATATGGCAAATCTGATCACATCAAATAGGATTGCTTCAAGTTGAAGAACAAAAAGAAGTGGGATAAGAAAAAGAAGGAATCACTCAAAGCTACATGGGATGATTCTTCCTCAAGTGAAGAAGAAGAAGAAGAGGAGGAGAAAGGAATTGTTAATCTATGTCTCATGGCTATTGAGGATGAAAATGACTCCAATAAGGTAGGTACTCAATCCTTGAATTTAATTGCATATGATAATGATGTTGTTAATGCTTTAGATGATAGTGATTTGATTGAACATATGAACCTTAGAGTGGAAAAGTATTTTTCTAAAATGAAATTTTATAAGGATAAATGTTCTAATCTAGCAAAGGATTTTGTATGTTTAAAAAACTCTACATTAGAATTAAGATCTCAAATGAACATTTGTTAAAATCAATTAATGAAATGACTAAAAATTCACATAGCTTAGAAAATGTGATCAAGGAAAATGAAATTATGAAGGATGAACTAAAAAACTAAAAGAATCAATCTCAAAATTTCATAAGGGAAAAGAGGCATTAGACACATTGATAGATAATCAAAGGTCACCCATTTTGAAACATGGTTTAAAATTCAATGGCGCATCCATCACATCTAATGCAACAACATTTGTAAAAGCATCTACAACTCAAATATCTAGTGTTGATGTTTGAGTTGTAGAGAACACTAATGCACAAAATAAACCTAAAAATCCTAAAAGGATTACATTGAGTTCACAAGGCTCTAGAACTAGAATTCCAAGAGCAAAACATGCATCATGTATACAAGGCATGTACATAAACACAAAAATGCATAAAAACAATCCCATTCAACACACACTTGCAATTGTATGCATGGTTCGTTAAATTTCAATAGGTGTGTGTAGACCCTTGATTTTAGCCTTAAGCTAGTTCGGTCCTAATTAAAGATGGCCTAAGTACTTATCGGTCCATTCTTAATGACTTAAATATATTTTTAAACTTTTATCTTGATTGATCCAATTTTTATAAAGGCCCAAATGAGTCCGATTTAGTTTTTAAAACTTTAAAACGGTCTAAAAGAGAGTTGTTAAACCTAAAAATAGTCTAAAAAAGTTATTTTGGTTCAATAATGAATTATGCATATTGAATTGGGCCTGTCCAGTTCGATATGGTCATCCATGTTGAACCGAGGATTGCCTAGTCTGATATGGACATGTCCATATCGCACTGGGAATGCCCAATTCAATATGGGCATCCATATCGAACTAGGACTCTCCCAGTTCGATATGGACTTGCCCAGTTCGATATGGGCACTAGTACATAACGGATTAAGATGTGTTTTAGTTCTATATGGTCAGATTTTATTTTTAATTTAAATTATTTTAATTTGATATGCCTCAAGAAATCGTGTTTAATGAGGAAACTGATACTGGTTTATGAAGTGCAACCTAATAATGTCTCATAAATATAGGTTAAAAAGACCAGCAATGGGAGAGGGGAGTGATAAGAGCATTTTTATACTTGTTTTTAGTATGATTTTAATGTGTTTTTAGTTAATGTTTCATTTGATTTTGGTTTAAAGTTTGTTTTAGGTTAAAGTGGAAAAACTCCCTTGGAGGATCAAACAATGAAGCAAGAGCTTGAATCAAGCAAGACATGGCCAAGCCAAAGCAAGCTTGGCCGTGTCCCTCAAAATAATCTCAAGACAGTGGCTGACACACCCAGAGACACGGCCAAGCCACTGGTCGTGTCTCACCCAAGGAACAAAACCAAGCAAAGAAGGAAAGACGAGAAGCAGTAGCTGACACATCCAGGTGACACGCCCAAGCCAGTGGCCGTGTCACATGACACGGCCACAAGCTTGGTCGTGTCACCCTATAAAAACTTGAATTCTTTTGCACGAATTGAGGGACAAGTGGGAGACAAACCAATTACTTTTGCCAAAAGAAATACAAAACAAAGAGAGAGTGGGGAACAAGAGAGAGTGGTGTGAGCTGGTGTGAGTTGGAAAGCATGGGCTTGGAGCTTTGGAGGGAAATAAAATGAGAAGAAGAGGGAGATTGAAAGGGGCTTCTGCAGAGGGCTGCAGGTTTGTATAGAAAATAGAGAACAGAGGCAGAGAAGAGAGGTTTGAGAGGAGGAGGCTGGGCATACACGTTTTGGGCAAGGAGGGAGTGACACTTTCCTTGACTCTTCATCTTCATCCTCCATTTCCATCCTCTCCAGCATCCCCATCTTCCATTGGCAGCTCCTGAAGATTCAAGAAGCTATATTGAAAAGGGTTTTTCTATTTTCTCCTTTTAATTCATTTTAATGTTATTGTTGTTGTTGTTGTATTAAGTGTATTGAACATGAACTAAATCATTCTCTATCTAAATATTGAAGAACCCTGGCTTATTTGTATAACTAGATAATTTTAATTGATGGAGTTGTTTTATTCTTATGATGCTTAATGATTATTGCCAATTGATGATAGCATGCTTATTGATTGGTTGCAATTTTCATATTATTGACTTGAGAAAGCTTGATTTGAATTGATTACTCATAAGGGTTGAGGATTGATTGGGGTGCTAGAGATAGACCTACAAGATCCTTTGGTTTATAGTTCCTTGTTCTTAATGCAAGATCTATTTAATTATGTTTGAGAAGAGATTCCGGATTAATTCACTCGAGAGAGGTTTTAGTCTAAGTTAGAGGAATGCCAATTCAACTCTATTATGTGATGTAATTATGGCTAGGGGGATTTAATATCTGGATAGTAACATTACCATCAATCCTTTTTACACAACACAAAATTTATCTTTACTTGCATTTATTAAGTTAATTATCTTTAATTATAAAACATCACAAAAATATTAATTTTCTAAACAACAGTTAAGATTTGCACTAGTACTTGGCCTTGTCCTCAGTGGAACGATAACTCACTCACTACTTTATTACTTGGGCGACCCGTGCACTTGCGGTATTGTTATAGCGTAGCTCGCGCGCACCAGGGAGCAATTATCAAGCGCAATAACCAAAACAACAAGCATCAAAATCCTAGTAGTATTAAACATTGAGTGAGCAGAAACATCAAACCATTAAACCAATAAGGCAGTGGATGTCTGTCTTTATCTTGTTCAAACAAGATTTTACTAATGGCACGAGTATAAGGCTTGATCAACATGAAATATTGGTAGAAATATGAAATAAAAATGTCACAACTTGACTTAATAAAAATATTCTCTTTACCAAATTGAAATCTCCAATACTTTATAATGTATATTCCAAATAATAAATAAAATATTCTTTATAGATTATAAGTTCCAAAATAAGCATTTTATGTAAAAACCTCTGGAAAAAATTTATCAGAGTTTTATCTGTAAACAGGACATTCCAAAAATTCAACAATTTACAACTTGTAAAAGAAACACTCCCAATAAAACAAATCACACATTTCCCCAAATACTTCTCAATTTCTCCATATTTCTCAAAATATTTTATACATTTACATATATGTATCAAACACATATAAAACCCATCATTATACAATTTTTCCAAAATATTCTTTGCAATTTACAATATATACTTCAAAAACATGACATAATATACATAATATACATAATATCAAAATGTACTATAATATAAAATATAGACAGCTGGCAAATGTCTCTGATCTTGATGCACCCAAAAACTACTCAACAAGTAGCCTCAAATCTAGACCAGACTCAATCTAGAAAAACTCTCCGGCTTAACCGGATCACCACTATCACCTACAAGATAAATTACAATCGCGCTAAGTTAAAAACTTAGCGGTACAAACTTTGATAATAATCAAACTATAAAACAATGCCAATGCAAAATACTTTCACACGATGTTTCACAATGTGGTACTTAATTTCAACATAAAACATATCCTTTAATCATTTTACAATTCATATAGGAACAAACACAAGCATAGGTCCAAAGGATCTAATATGTCATTCAAATCCCAGAGTTAATGTTTTGGTCCAAATTGACACCAAGTGTCTAGCCCCAAAGGCAAATCATATTACAGTGACACCAAGCGTCTAGTCCCGAAGGCAAATCAAAGTAATGTTGAAAAGCTAGCCCCGAAGGTAAATAATGAGGATAACTTCATAGGCATACCACAAAACACAGAACTCTGGAAATTGAATAACATACTAGGCATACAATTATTTCAAATTTTCTATCATAAATTTCTTTCTCATTTTCCATAATCAACTAGGCTCATTGCCTCTTTTCTCATTATCGATTAGGCACATTGCCTCATTTTCTCATTATCAATTAGGCACATTGCCTCATTTTTCTCATTTTATCTCATTCTTATCAATATCAGTTCACTTCATTTCATCATATCTCAACATATCATCACAATGTATCACATTTTACATTAAAATATATTACCCAAATATTTTGAATTATTTTCACATATTTCACATTTTATGCAATTTAGTCATTAACAATGGCTTTTCACAATGCAAATGATGCATACATGACAAATCACATATCATAGCACAATGTTCATGAATGTTCACTGCATCAAATAGCTTAACATATTTTCCAACCAAAATGTGTTAAGACCAAATTTATGACAACATAACTAATTCATCAAAAGGTTGTACTTACCTTAATAAGCACTCTAAAACAAGCTGAAAACTCTCACCAACCTTCTCTTCCAAGTTGCCCTTCAATACTAGGGTTGGCCAAATCACCTCTCTTTAATGCTTTATACCAAATGTGATCAAATAAAATAATTTAATATCACATTTTAAGGCATTCTCAACATCAAATCTTAATTAAACACTACTCAAATCAAAACCTCAAAGTTAAACCCAACCTTACTTTAACTTTGAAAAACCATATTAAGTAATTCAAATTAGTGTTCTAAGTTTATTTATATCATTACAAACATATTTTAACATGTTTAACCTAATTACATTAATTAAATACATGCCTTTGTTCAAACCTTAAAATGGCATAACCTTCACCATTGAAGGTTTTCCATTCCAAATCAATCCAATTATCAATCCAAGTTTATTTCCATCACTAATACCATCAAACAACATGCTTTAAACATTAAAATCAAATAATTCACCATAATTTGAAAATTTACTTTTCCAAAACCCTAAATCAACACTACTTCATCCAAACTCTATCCAAACATTACCAAATCCATCATTTGACTTTAAAATCCTTGTTCATAAATCAAAATAATACATTTAGAATCAAATTGAACAATAAAATCACATGATTTCACAAATCCAAATTTTCATAACCCTAAATTCTCTCTCTTCACCAAACTCAACTTAAATTCAACCATCTCTTCAATCCAACCTTAAAATCATTATTAGCTACTCAAAACAACTTCATTCATACCCAATTAAGGAATTAAAACATACTACTTCAAAAGTCCAAATCACACATAATCATACTTTTATGAAATTCCAAGAAAAAAGTTAGAAAACTTACTAATTATGGTGAAAATTCCTAAAAATCTCACTTGAATCCTTGAAATCCTTCAATTAATGGAAGAAGCAAAACCTTGTCTTGTTCATCAATGGTGGATCGGCCTTGAAGAAGGAAGAAAGAAGAAGATGATAAAATTTGATTTTCTCTCTCTTTCCACTTTGAATTTTAACCTTATATATATAATAGTTTAATGTATTTTTATTTATTTATTTATTTTAAAAAAATAATAATATTTCTCTTTCATATAAAAATAAATTATTTTTGAATTATTTAAATAATTTTAATTTTCAAAGTATATTTATAAAAATCCATTTGACCTTTGACTTTTTTTAAAAGAGTTGACTTTTGGTTGACTTTGTATATATTATGTATATTTCATATATACATTTCACTTTTTCACTTAAAATCATTCAATTTTCCATTTAAATCATTTATTTAACTTATCCAATTTAATTTTTAAAAATTAGGATTGTTACATGTTAAAAGAAGTCGGTCCGGTTTCAAAAGGCACAAATTCAATTGCAAAATCCTAAATTAAGTTTTTAGGCCCAAATTAAAAAAACTTTTCGGTCTAGAAATTAAAAAAAATACAATAGCCATTTGAGTTGGGGCGGCCTAGGTCGACTTGAGCCATTGCTCATGTTGACCTGGAGGGCCCAAGTCGACATGAGCGTTGGCTCATGTCGATCTAGCTTGCTCATGTCGACTTGGACAGCTAGGTCGACATGAGCCAAAGGCTCATGTCAATTTCGGACACCAGATCGACATGGTATTGAATGATTTTGAGATTTGACTGGCCATTTGGTGTCCTAATTAAGCTTGGATTCATTTTAAAGACGTATTAAAATTAGGTTTAGGGTTTTCGGGGCGACGATTTTGCTTATAAATAATAATATTTAATACTAAAACATGGATCGATAATTTTAGCAAGGAAGGCAACAATAGTCAGTGGCAATCAACTTTCATCAACCATCAACAAAGGCAGTGATCACTGTCTTTGATCTATGTTAGGCAAAAAAAAACCATTGGTGTAGGCAGTGGCTTGGAATCAATAGCCATTTTGGTAGAGTCTTCAACGTAGGCTTTGTATATTAAACTTAATTTTCCTAAACATACAGTAACCATAGCATTTCTTCTTTTAAATGTTTTGTTTACTTATTTTGATATTAATTTTTCTAGTAGCTTAAAATTGTTAAATCCTAATTATATGTTTTATAAACCAAGGTTCAATTCATTCACCAGTAGCTTAAGATTTGATGTAAATCACTGGCTCAATCATTAAAACCTTAAATTGTTCTTCCAAAACTCTAAATTATTTTTCCAAAAACCCTAATTGTTCTCTTATTTTTCCAAGACCTTAAACTATTTTTTCCAAAACCCTAAATTGCCTTATTAATTTCCAAATACCCTAATTGCTTTTCTAAATTATCAAAACCCTAATTTACTTTCACTAAACCCTAATCTAGTAAACCTGATTCTCAAAACTTAAACCAAATCCTAAACATCCAGTAACTTCAACCAAACCCTAAATCCAAAACCATTAACTCCAACCCTAATTTACAAAACCCTAAAAACTAAATCCTAGCTCTCAAACCCTAACTTCCAAAATTCCAAAACCTAATCCAATAACCAAGTTTCCAAACTATAATTTCCAAACCTTATCTTCTAAATTCCCTAATCCAAATGTCCAGTAGCCCATAAATCCCAATTTTATTTCTAAACCCTAATCCCATAATACCAAAAACCCTAATTCATAACCCTAAACCCTAGTTTCCAAGAAACCATAAATCCAAACCTTAAGATCTTAAACCCTAGTTCCAAAACCCATATTTCTTTGACCTTAAAATTTAAAATCTTATTTTCTAAATTTCCTAATCCTAGCTCATTAACCATCATTCCAAACCCTAAAACCTTAATTTTAAAATCTCAAACCCTAATTTTATTTACTTAGTGATTTAAACTCTTGTTTTAATTATTTATTTAGCTTTTCGTTTGTTATATGATGGATGTTCTATTTTAATTATTGTGCTTGAATGATTTAATTTGCTTAATTAATTATTTATTTGATTTCTTGAATTATAAAAGGCACGTTTTCACTTTGTGGGTGCCTCAATTTTTATTATGTAATTTAATTTATTGTTTAAAGATTTTGGATTAATGTAAAAGAATACGTTTCCACCTTTTGGTGGGTATCCTATTTATTTAGTTTTAGACATTGGATTTGATTGTAAGGGTACATTTTCACCTCATGTGGGCGCCCATTTATTATTTTGTTTTGAACATTATTTTAATTTTAATATAATGATGTTTTATTTTATTATTCGCATGTAGTATGGATAATATCATAATAGTTAAGAATTTTATAATATTTATACCTAAAAAGGAGGCCGGTTCCAATGAATCGGGCACTGTAGGTGATGGGTCATTCTCACATTTCCCACTGGTGCCCAACTTTTTGAACCCATTAGGGGGTTAGGGATTCCTTTGGAATCGAGTCATCCACCTCTTTGTTTTTTCGGCCCGTCCGGGTGGCGACTCCATTTTCTCTGAGTTTAAGCCCGTGTTCTCTAAGGCCTTGAGTCTAACATCATCGAAGTCGCAAGAACTATTCTACCGGGAGTGGGGGCAAAAATTCCTGCTCACAGTGGTGACTCCATTGGGGATAAGAGAAGTTGATTTCATTGGTCTTTATATTATTTTATTCTTTCTTATTATGATATTATCCTTTGCATCATATTAAAATGCATTGTGTGCGTGAGCTAGGATGCCCGTGTAACCCGTGTTATGTTATGTAAAGAATACCATACTTTCACTCAAGGTATGGAGATCGAGCATGGCATTACCACTCATAGCCTCATACCATTCGGTATATACTTGCTATGGGAACCTAAGTTTTTTCAACCCAAAGACTAAAGCCCATATAGTTAGCTTAGTTACTTTCCTTAGGTTTATACCTAAATGTTTGCTCTTTGACTATGATTGATATATCTTAGTCTGAATCATGACTTATTTGGTTTGTTTCATTACTAATATGACCTAATTATATTGTAAGCCCAAAAATAAAATAATTTTTAAATGCTTAAAAGATCAAAACTATTTTCAAAATTTTTCAAATGGTCTTTGGACATAAAAATCTTTTTCCAAGATGGGTCAAAAAATTATTTCTATCTCATGGCCCAAGCTCAAAGTCAAAAATCTATTTTTGAATAAATATTTTCTCATTGGGCTTGGAAACAAAGCCGTTTTTTAAGAAACCTTTTGTTAAATGGGCTTATAACTAATCAGGTCAATTATGAAATATTTAAAATCAATTGTGGGCCTAGTTTACACTAAGACTTATTAATCTTAGGCTTGTTTATGGCATGAATCATTGGTTATGTTTTTTTCAAATTGAGAAATCTATTTTTAATAAACCTTTTAATTTAGTTCTAATCCAATATAGCATAAAAACTATCGTTTGTTAATCCAATGGATTTAAAACTTAATTAATAGGAGTTATCATAGACTGACTTCTAAGTTTGAAAATACAATTATTGATTGAAACGTTCAAGGGAATTGTTCGAAAATAAGATACCTCATGTTGGTATTTTATTGGCCATATACCTAGGAAAAGATACTCGTCATTCGTGTATGGAAGTTATAAGGTTGGAAGGTTCATTCCTACTATGTTGAGTTGATTTGTTTGTTTGTTATTTGTACATCCATACATACATGCATACATGCATTGCATCTCATATCATTGATCCTTTCTGGCTCACAGTACTGGATTACAATAATTCAAGCACCTACGACAATTTGACCTATGTCGACGACATAGAATCTATCAATTACTCAGTTAGCTTCTCACCAAGATAATGGAATCTGAACAGATTCGGAGGATGATAGAAAATGCAGTTAACACCAAGATGGAAGAGCTAAAGGGGGCCTTAGCTAAAACCATGAAAAGCCAAATAGCCACAATGTTTGGGAACACTACCAAAGTATCTGCAAGTACCAAGAAAGATAAATGGAAGGCCACAGTTGGTGAAGTAGCCTTCAATGACAACAAGATGGTTATGGATGGTGATGAATACTGGGGCCAGTACTTTCTAGACCCTCAAGATAAGAAGAAGGAGTCGAAGGTTGTGGAGAAACCAACATTTGAGAAAACTGATACTTCTGATGTTGAGAAGATGATTGTTGATTTAGAAAAAAAGTTTGAGAAGAAGCTGAAAACTGAAGAAATGTTAGAAGTAGAAAAGTTGTTTGATCAAGATGATGAGGTCCTTTATAAGTTCAAGATGCCTTCCTTTGCCAAATTTGACGGAACTAGCAACCCTCATCTTCATGTGAATTAGTATATCACAGCTATGCAGTCTGCCCGGGCTACTAAGGCTCAAACTCTAAGGACTTTATGCTTTCATTTGACTCAGTTATGCAGAATTGGTTCAACACCTTAAAGGATAATACTCAAAAGAGTTAGGATTTGTTGTCAAGGCCTTCATATAACAATATGGGTACAATGCTGAGTTAGAGGTCACTTTGATGGATGTTGAGTCAATAAGGCATAAATCAAATGAAAATTTGTTGACTATGTGAAGAGGTGGAGGAATAAAGCTGCTTTGCTCAAGAAGAGGCCTGATGGATCTGATTAGGTTAGGATGATTGTGAGGGTAATGCTGTATAGTCTTCATGAAAGGATGTCTCAGACACTCATCCGGGATTTCTGGGATCTTCTTCAAGCAGGTTTGCAAGTTTAAGATTGGGAAAGGGAGAAGAATGACTTTTCTACAATAAGAAATGGGAAAGCGAACTACCAGTTTGACAATCAAAGCCATAAAAGGCGGTAGATGTTAATGCAACTAGTCAAGGCAGTAGAAGATAGTTTTTGGAGTTGCACAAACCATGGTCTTGGGTTTTTAATAAACTATAGAAAAAAGGATTGT
Source organism: Garcia nutans (assembly GCA_947685225.1). NCBI lineage: Eukaryota > Viridiplantae > Streptophyta > Magnoliopsida > Malpighiales > Euphorbiaceae > Garcia > Garcia nutans. The sequence goes on along the minus strand of CANTUV010000006.1, from coordinate 17,892,939 downwards.
TATAGCCATTAGCTCCAAGCCCATTGCCAAATCCTTTGCCACCTAATTTTGACGCAAAGGCATTTTGCCAATTTCACTAGATGCAAGGGCATGAGATGGATAAGTGTTTGAGATTGAGACATGAAATTCAGAAATTGATTGATAGTGGAGAGTTGCCTAAACCTAAAAAGCCATGCACGAAGGACAATCCATTGCCAAGGTTCAAAAGGGTGCCACCACCGGCGACTTTCATGATTGGGGGTGGTTTAAATGAGAAATTTATCATGTCTTCTTTTCAAGATGTGGGTGATGAAGCAGTCAAAGAAGAAGTGGTGTTTAGTGAGAAGAAGCAAGCTATAATTGGGAAAAAAAGTAGCTATTTATGTGGTCAGCGAATTTTGGGACTCAATTGATAGTGATGATGATTCTAAGCCCAAGACGAAAGAATGGACCTAGTCTGAGCCGGAAGAAGATGAAGTTATGAATACTCGATCCGGTAAGCCTTATGCAAGGCCACCACCAAAAGAAGTAGAAACTGATAAGGGGAAGGATGTCGAAGCTGGGAACAAAGAAGAAGAAGGCTATGCTATTCTTAAGCAATTGAAGAGAACACAAGCTAGTATCATCATATGGAACTTGCTAGCTACATCAAAGAAGCATCGGGAGACAATGCCAAGGCTATGGCTAGCATGCCAATTTCCACTTCTATAACATAAGAGGAGCTGGTTAATTTTGTGAAAGTGGAAGGAGTGATGAAGTGTGAGGGGGATCAAAAGAAAAGCAAGATTGATGTGGGGATGGTATCATTCTAGGATGTTGATTTTCCAGAAGAGGGAAGGGACCACATCTGCCCACTTTTCATCAAGATAGAAGTTAAAGGGAAATGGACTCCGTGTGTAATAGTTGATAATGTCCGCCCAAATTAATGATTGTGGGTCTGATTTTGCTTACTTATGTGATGTTATTCCTGATGGTTGCATACATTCAAGTAGTGATTACATAAACATTTTTAATATTAACTCTGTTGACACATCATTAAATTTAGAAATAACCGATAACCCAAAAAATATTAGCATAACATCTGACCTTACTCCCAAAGAGAGAGAGAGAGAGATTTGAAAAATATTTAAAAAATATGAAGAAGTCTTTGCTTGGTCTTATGAAGATATGCCTGGGATTGATCGAGACATAGTAAAGCACTTGATTCCTACCTACACTCATATGGAACCTGTCAAACAAAAGCTTAGACGGTTAAGACTAGAATGGGTAGAGTTGGTCAAAGAAGAAGTCATTAAGCATGTACAAGTTAAGTTTCTTGAGGTAATAGACTATCCTGATTGGTTAGCTAACATAGTTCCCATGCCAAAGAAAGATGGAAGGATTAGGGTTTGTGTGGACTATAGGGACTTGAACAAAGCTTCACCCAAAGATGCCTTTTCTTTACCCCATATAGATATCCTTATTCATAGTGCAGCCTCTACTGTGCTACACTCATTCATATAACCAAGTGTTAATGGCCTAAGAGGATAAAGCCAAAAGTACCTTCATTACTACATGAGGTATATTCTGTTATAGAGTGACGCCGTTCAGGTTAAAGAAAGCTGGAGTAACCTACTAAAGAATGGCCACTACCTTATTTCATGACATGATGCACAAGGAGGTCAAAGTCTATATTGATGACATGATGGTAAAGTTGGATATGAGGGAGCAACATTTCCAGAACCTAGAGTTATTCTTTGAGAGGGTTATAAAATACAAGCTAAGATTGAATCCGAAGAAGTGTGTATTTGGGGTTACTTCAAGCAAGTTATTAGGGCATGTGATTGGTCCAAATGCCATTGAGATTGACCTCGATAAAGTTAAGGCAATCCGTGATATGCCAGCCCCTAAGAAGGAGAAAGAAGTTTGGGGGTTTATTGGCAGGTTACAATATGTTAGCAAATTCATAGCAAAACTGACCACAATCTATGAATTAATCTTTAAATTGCTTAAAAAGAACCAACTAGTCAAGTGGAGTGATGAATGCTAAAAGGCTTTTGAGCATATTAAAGAATATTTGCTGAATCTACCTGTTTTAAAATCACCTAAACCTGGTAGACCTTTGTTACTATACTTAGCAGTAGAGGAAGAATCAATAGGAGTAATGCTCACCTAAGAAGATGAATCAAGGGTTGAATATGCAATTTATTACTTAAGTAGTAAGCTCATACCTTATGAAATCAAGTATAGTGTCATTAAAAAGACATGCATAGCTGTGGTTTGGTCATCTAAGAAGTTATGACATTACTTTCAGTCTTATAGTGTGCAAGTAATTTCTAGGATGGATCTAGTAAAGTAATTAAGGGAAACACCTTCATTGATTGGAAAGTATAGTCGACGGTTGATTATTTTGGAAGAGTTTGAAATTGAATATATAACCAAGAAAACTGTTAAAGGAAGAGCAGTAGTAGAATTCCTTGCCCAACAACAGTTATTGGATAGTGGGAAGTGGTCTTGGAATTTTCCGATGAACATTTAGATGCCATAGAGGTACAGGGGTGGAAGATGTACTTTGACGGAGCAGTAAATAGAAAAGGTGCTGGTCTTAGTGTAATTTTGGAATTGCCCAAAGGGGAGCTCATTCCTCTTGCTAAGAAGTCGAAGTTTAGGGAAACCAATAACATGGTCAAATATGAAGCTTGCATTTTTGGCCCGAAAAACCTAATGATCATAAAAATAGATAACGTGCAAGTCTTTGGTGATTCTTTGTTGGTAGTGTCCTAAGTAAATGGAGAGTGGGAGTTGAAGGAAGAAAAATTGAAACCATACCATGATTATTTGACCTTAATAAAGAAGAATTTCAAGGAGTGAAAATTTATACACCTGCCAAGGGAGAAAAACCAGATGGCCTTATCTAGCCACATTGGCTTCGGTATGAGAAGATACTGTTAAGTTATTTCTTAAGCCTCTGGTTTTGACCAGTTCATCTACTCCTTGTTATGAGTATGAAATGGTCATGAAAACCGACACGGACCATGATGTGTAGTATGACATCATAAGACAATTTTTGAAAAATAGGGAGTACCCACATGATGCAATTAACGAAGAGAGAAGAGCTATAAGGTGGTGGTCTTTGCAATACATAACCTTTCATGGGGATTTGTATCAAAGATGGCCCGATGGAGTGCATTTAAGATGCTTAAAGAAGCCTGAAGTTGAGCAGATCATGTTTGAAATACATGCCAAAAGTTGTGGACCCCATATGAATGGGTTGGCCCTGGTTAAGAAGATAATATGATAAGGTTACTATTGATTGACCATGGAAAATGGTTATATTGATTTTGTGAGAAAATGTCAACAATGATAGATGCACGGAAACTTGAGCCACATGCCTTCTAAAGAATTAAATTCTATGTCGTCACCCTGGCATTTCACAACTTATTGGGGAAATACATCCAACAGCTTCAAACAACCACAAATTTATTATAGTGGCAGTGGATTATTTTTCAAAGTGAGTCGAAGCCGAGTCTTTCAACAAGCTGGGGGAAAGATAAATGGCCAGGCTTATTGAGAAGAATCTTATCTACAGATATGGGGTCCTACATAGTGTGATATTGGCAATGGGGTATAGTTTCAAGGAGCGGTTAAGATTTATTCTCAAAGTACCAAATACATCATCACCGGTCTTCGCCTTATAAACCAAAGGCTAATGGTACAGTAGAAGTGATGAATAAAATGATTAAGCAAATTCTATCCAAGATGACTAAGACATACATGGATTAGTCAGAAGTGCTTCCTTTTGCTCTGTAGGGGTATAGGACCAGTGTGCGAACCCCAACTAGAATGACATCATTTTCCTTGGTTTATGGGATAGAAGCCGTATTGCTAGTTGAAATTGAGATCAAATTGCTAAGGGTGATCCTAGAAGCGAAATTGCCCTAGACAGAATGGGTAGCAAGCAGATACACATAGCTGGCCTTGTTAGAAGAAAGAAGGTTGAAAGCATTGTATCATCACCAGCTGTATCAAAGGAAAATTGCTTGGGCTTATAATAGGAGGATTAAGGTTAGAAAGCTTAAGGTTAGTGACTTAGTGTTGAAGTAGTGCAAGCCTAATGTCCCCAACCCGAGAGGGTCGTACATCATGAAGCAAGTCATGAGCAAGGGCGCAATTAAGTTATCATACATGGATGGGAATGAGTTTAGTGAGCTAGTAAATATTGACAGATTAAAGAGATTCTATGATTGAAATTAAAAAAAGAGCTTGCTAGGTTAAAAACCCGAAAGGGCAGCTAGGCAAAATTAGAGTAGTCCGCTCATTTTGAAAACTTGAAAGGGCAAGCTAGGCAACAATTAGGGCTAAGTAAGTGAAAATTGTCAATTAGAAAATTTGAAAGGGCTAGTTGGTGACAGGAGTTATCTTATGAATGCTGGCTTAATATTTTTGGTTGTTCCCTAATTTAATAAATAGAGTTGATCTTAAAATTGTTCTGTGTGCACTATTTTAAATTATTCAACTATTTGGGTAAGATAAATACCATATTAGCAAAAGGTGACGACAAATTATAAAAGGAAAGAAAACATCTTTTATTAATCATTATTATTCATCCTAACATTATTTATTCTGAAAATTAACAAATGTAAAATCTATGGCAGACGATAAGTATAACATACAGGACAACTTTGCTTCAGTCGATCCAAGAAGGCTTCAATCAGACGAGGCATGTCCAAATCAAGAGTAAATTCAGAACCTTAAGGCTCGGTTCTATATTGGCAGTCAAGTCAATGAGGATCATAGCAGATGCCTTGATGAAGAGTAGTAAGAGGACACTCATTAGATACGTCCGAATGGTGACATGGGTAATTTTCCACCAAGGTACCAACCAATAAATGTTACTCACAACTTGTGAGCAAATCCAATTGATCCAGTTAGCATATGAGGAAGCAGGACGGAGCAATTTCCTTAGAGGATGATGTCATGGCAAATATTGGGTGAAGTCCACAGATGGGGTATCGAGTAAGCAGAGGCTCTCTTGTAGCCAGATCTGTAAAAGGATAGCCATACTAAAAAAAAAGAGAAAAGCCTGTTAGGTTGAAAACACGTAAAGGCGGCCTAAGAAAAAATTTGGGCTGTTCACTAGTTCTGAAAATCCGCAAGGGCGGTCTAGGTAAAAATTAGAAGAAAAAAAAAGTCTGTTAGGTTGAAAACCCGCAAGGGTAGCCTAGGCAAAAGTTAGGACAACTCGTTAGTTTCAAAATTCCATAAGGGCAGACTAGGCAAAAATTAGAGCAATAAAAATAGAAGTCTAAATTAAAACCCAAAAGGGCAGTTTAGGTAGTTACCTGAAGTAGCAGAGGACTCCTAGCCAGCCCCTTAAAGATTCTGATTTGAGTTGGTCCAGTCCAACTAGGGTTTCAGCCAAGACTATAGGTACTCATGACAAGCCTCCTTCCATTTGGTCCACGATGTCTAGTACTCGCGAATTATTTTATTAGTTTTTGTTATAGATTTGTGTCCTGTTTATTATGATAATTATTGTTTTATTTAGGTATTTTGTTAGTTTAAATCGGTTTATTTAGTGTTTTTATTAATTTTGGTAGTTTTAGTTTATTTCAGTATTTATGTCATTTTTGATCTAGTTTTTAGTATGGTGTTAATGTTTTGTTGGTTATTGTTTATTTCCTTTTTGTTTAAAGTTTGTTTGAAGTTTTGTTTTAGGTTAAAAACCCAAGGAATCAAGACTGAAGGAAAAATGGACAGTAGCTGACACAGGCAGAGGACACGGCCAAGTCACTGGCCGTGTCCCATACTAAGTTAAAGAAGAAGAGCAAGTCACAGAGAAGGACACAAGCAAGGGACACGGCCAAGTCAGTGGCCGTGTCCCTCCAAAAAGGCTCCAACACGGCCAAGTCACTCCAACTTGGCCGTGTCTCACTTAGATCCAAAGGCAAAGAAGAAGCAACTCACACAAAAGCAGACACAGGCAAGGGACACGGCCAAGTCAGTGGCCGTGTCCCTCCAAAAAGGACCAACACGGCCAAGTCACTTCCAAGACTTGGCCGTGTCACTCAACCAAAGAAGAAAAAGAAGAGAAGCAAGCAGTAGCGAACATAAGCAAGGGACATGGCCAAGTCACTGGCCGTGTCCATCCATTGCACTCCAACACGGCCAAGTCTCCTCTGACTTGGCCGTGTCTCTCATGAACCAAAGCCGTAGAGAATTTTTTAAAGCGGACGTTTCATATAAAAGGAAAAAGAAGCTAGGGTTTGGAGGTTGGGTTGCGATTTTGAGCAGAGATTGAGCCATCAAAGAGAGTTAGGTTTTGATAACTTTATTTTCTTTGATTCTTGATTACACTTGGGATTAAACTAGCTTAGATTAGATTGTTCTAGCCATTGATACATTCTTCTTGCAAGATTTGAACAAGAGATTCTTCATAAACTTCAAGGAGTTTGTAATTTGGTTTTGTTCTTGAACTTTATCTCTTTATTTTCATTGGAATTGTATTTATGGATATTATCATGTCTAGATTGATTTCTTTGAATATGAATGAGATGAGTATGTTTGATAGCAATATGAACTAATTTGATCTAGTCTAGGGTTTGTATGGATCTGCTATGATTGTATGAATTGGTTATTCTCTTAGCTAATAATTTCTTTAGCCTTGATTGAATGAAATATTGTTAATATATAATTGATTGGCCACCAATTATGTGTTTTAGGTATTAGATGATGGATTGAGAGATGAAGTCTAATGCTGGAACAATTCAATTAAGGACTTAGGTGAATTAGAGATATAACCTATTAAAAAGATTATTTCAATCATAACAAGATTAGTTGAAAGAGGTTTGAATGCGAGAGCTTATTTCCTTGACTTGATTAATTGAGTTGTTTGAGATTTAATCTTTGAAATTAAATTAGTTAAGAGGAATAACCGTTCATACATATATATAGTAGAGAAGTGCAAACCCTAGACCTTTCTATCAAGTGAATCAAAACATCAGCTTAATTTACTTTTATTCGTTTTTAAACTTCAATCAATCTTTTTCATTAGTTAACAATTTAAATTTTCTTCATTACTTGTTATTCATAATCTGATAATCAATTAGCCACTTTATCTTCCTTATGAGATGACCTTGGGGTGATCACCTTTGCTACAGCTACCTCGTATACTTGCGAGTGACGCTTTGTGGTAGAGTTAATTCGAGCGCAACAAGTTTTTAGCACCGCTACCGGGGAGGCTAATTGGCGAAATTGTTTATTAGGCAAAAATATTTTAGATTATTTTTCATTGTTTATTTTTTATTTCATTTTGCCTTTTGCTTTTAATAATTTCTTTTCCTAGAAATTTTTGTTTATGCAAGGCAGGAGATCACTTGGAGGAGAGCTATACCTCGTCATTCCAGAAATTCAGAGAGTGAAAAGGAGTAGGGAAGAGTTTGAACTGTACACATGATTTGATACTACAGAGGAGGACACTTCTGATTTTGAGTCGAAATCTGCACAATCTGTTAAAATGGCTGAAGAAAGGCAAAGAATGATGAGAGACTTTGCTAGACCTGTCATTGGAACTTCCACCTCTTGCATAAGACTGACAGATGCAGCAAGAAATTATGAGTTGAAGAACATTCACTACAACATGCTGCCATCATTCTATGGAGTTCCAAATGAAGATCCTCTGAACTTTATTCGGGATTTTTATTCTACCCTCAACACTTTTCCATTGGGAGGATTAACAGAGGATCAGTTGAGGATGAGATGTTTCCCTTATACTTTGAAGGATAGGGCAAAGAGCTGGCTTATGATGTTGCCCAAAAACTCACTGACAACTTGGGAACAAGTTTATAACAAGTTCATGGGCAAGTTCTATTCACATCAAAAGATAGCTGAGTTGAGAGGGAAGATTGCTACATTCTCTCAATTTGAAGGAGAGCCATTTCATGAGGCTTGGGACAGATTTAAGATGCTATTGATCCAGTGTCCGCATCATCACTACCCACTTCAACTTCTTAATCAGTTTTTCTATGATGGTCTAACCCAGCAATTTCAGAACACTGTTGACAATGCAGCTGGGGGAGCCATGGGAGAAAAGACAGCTGATGAGACTTATGAGATCTTTGAGATGTTGGGAGCTAATTCTCAACAAAAGAGTGTAAGGGGAAGAAGTAAAGGGGTGAATCAACTGGAAGCCAATAGTGAGATGGTAAATCAGATAGCTGAGTTGACAAGGCAAGTGCAGATGCTGAACATGAAGAACAATATTTCTTCATCTACTCAAGAAGCGTGTGGAATCTGTGGAACTTTAGGGCATGGAGCAAACATTTGCCCCTCTGCATATGAATCATATGGGAATGAAGTTGAGCAAGTCAATGCCATGGGGGGATTTCAACCAAGAGCTCAGAATGATCCTTATTCAAATTCATACAATCCTGGTTGGAGGAATCACCCAAATTTTTCTTGGGCAACAAATAATTCTCAGCAGCCTTTCCATTTGCTCCAGAGATAGAACCAACAGCAGGGTCAATCCTCAAATCAAGGGCAGTCTAAGATAGAGAGCATGGAGGAAAGTTTACAAGCTTTTATCCAGGTCAGTGTTAAGAATCAAGAGATAACAAACAAGAGGCTGGATTCCTTAGAAGCATCTTTTAAGAAAGTGGAGACACAAATTGGACAACTTGCACAACAGATGCAGATTCAACAAAAGGGGAAATTCCCAAGTCAACTTGAGCAGGCACAATCAGTGACTGTTCTTAGAAGTGGTAAGGAAATTAACAATAATGTTGAAAATGATTCTTTGAATGCAGGTGACAAAGAGAACAAAGGTGCTGGAGATAGATCAATGAAGAAGTCCTCTTCAACAGATTTACATAAGGCAAGCAATCCATACCGGCCACCTATACCATTCCCCAGCAGGTTGAAGGATGAAATAAAAGATAAGCAATTTTCTAACATCTTCAACATGCTGTCTAAGGTAAGTATTAACTTACCTTTACTTGAAGCAATAAAGAACATGCCAGCTTATGCCAAATTTTTCAAAGAGTTGATCACCCAGAAAAAGAGGTATGAGCCGAATGAAAAGGTGATAGTTTCCGAGGTAGCTAGTGCTGTTCTGCAGCATAAACTACCTCCCAAACTAAAGGATCCTGGAAGCTTTATAATTCAAATTACTGTGGGAAATGGAAAGGGGACTGAGGGCATGTGTGATCTAGGAGCTAGTGTGAATTTGATGCCTTATTCTGTGTATCAAGAATTAGAACTAGGGGCACTTAAACCAACCAAAATGGTGTTGCAATTAGTAGATAGATCTTTTAGATTCCCGAAAGGGGTTGTAGAAGATGTGTTAGGTAAGGTTGGAGGGTTAATAGTACCTGTGGATTTCATAGTTCTTGACATGGAAGGGAGTAACCCTGCACCATCAGCACACACTATATTGCTGGGTAGGCCTTTCATGGCTACTACCAACACCTTAATAGATGTTAAAAATGGTAAGTTGTCAATGACTGTCCTAGGGCAAACTGTTGAATTTTCTATTTTTAACACTTCTCCTATTCCTACAACTGCTTTATATGAGGAATGTTCTTTAATTAATTATGATGAAGCAGTTGTTTCAGATGTTGTATTGCAGACAGACTTCTCAGATAAATTGGAGCTGAAACTGACCTTAGAAGAGGGGGCGAAACTAGTGAGGGGGACTAAAAGATGCCTTAACCCAAAGGCATATGAGAGCTCGAGAAATTATAAGGATCACACTAAAGCACTTCATGACAGATTTATTGGGCAACAGACATTGAGTCCAGGTATGAAAGTTTTACTTTTTAATTCTCGACTCCGTCTGTTTTCAGGTAAACTCAAATCTCGATGGAGTGGTCCTTTCGAGGTAATTAAGGTATGTCCTTCTGGTGCCATTGAATTGTTTAACTCTCAAACTAATAAGACTTTTAAAGTAAATGGACAGAGAGTTAAACCATATAACGAAGGATTTCATGAAGTGCGGATCATTGACAACACTTTGATCCACGATCCCTAGGCCTTGCAGTGATGTCCAGCTTTATGACATTAAAGAAGCGCTAAATGGGAGGCAACCCATTAGTTTGAATTTCTTTTTCATAGTTATAATTCTATATTTAGCAATTTTGATTTTATGTTTAGTTTAAATAAATGGAAACCCTAAAGCTCTCTTGTATCTTGTTTTTGACCATTTGTGTTTGTGATGAAAAGTTAGGGTTTTGCCTCACCAGGGTACGATGGAAGACAGGTTGTACTTAACTCTTTCTCTTTATTATTCTTGTTTTCCATTGAGGACAATGTAAATTCTAAAGTGTGGGGTAATCTTTTAGCTTTCTTTTTGTTTTGTTTTCCTTGGTGTGTTTTATTGTGTGTTGTGCATGGCATAATTGTTGAAAATTTATTGATCTTTTTTGTGATTTAAGCATTATAGTTGAGACTTTAGTATCAGCATAGAGATTAGCATTTGAATTCATTCAGGATCAATTTTCACATTCTGCAATTTATGACATATAAATCTTTTGAGAACCCACCTGTGTGAGTTTTGAGCCTTATAATTTGATATTATTATCAGTTGATTTTCTTTTCTTAAGTGTGCACCTTCATGATTTTGCATCTCTAGAGTTTGCTTTTGCATACTAATTGAACTCACATTATGATTTAATCTCAAGTTTTAAAATGATGAAGGCAAATTAGGTTAGCCCTTTAGCTTAAAAAGACATCCCTTAATATTAAATTCCTTAGTGAGCCAAGTTGAGCCTTTGACCTTTTCTTGTTTGATCAACACAATTCTCAACTTAGCATTCTCTTATTATCATCATACCTGCATTAAGGAATGGAGTTTTATGATATGACAATAGGGTGGTTTATTTCAAAGTGTGGGGTAAGCAAATAAAAAAAAATGGTATTGCTATTTGGGGTTGAATGCATACTTTGCACATTTTATTGGATTAAGAGTCGATTATTCTTTTCCTCTACATTTTAAGCTAGATGTTCTATGCAAAATTCATATTTTGTATATATATATATTAATATATATATAAAAAAAATTTATATGATATAATAAAAAAAGAGAGAAAAAAAAGTATATATATGTATACAAAATTCTTATATGTTCTAGCATTGGTTATCAAAAGAGGAATGTCGACTCATGTATTTTTCTTTAAGTATACAAGTATGTGAAGTATTAATGGATTGTGAGTATGCCATTTGAGGGAGTTATGAATTCCTTAAGCAAGAGTATTGTCTATTGTAAATACTCCATTTCTTGATGCTCCAGCTTAAATGTCTTTTCTCACACCTTTACCTTAGCCCCATTACATCCAAATGAAAGACCTTCGGATTATTTCTTGAGAAAATTAGTAAGGGAGATTGGATAATTAAGCAAGTTTATGGTAGTATGCAGTCATGAGTGGTTTGAGTGAATTAACCTTTGAAATCGAGTGAAACACTTAGATGAGAGATAAGATTTGTATGTCCAGATTAATGAATGAGTTAAGAAAATATTGATTGAAGGAAATTGCACATATTTATGGCTGAGTCTTAAAGGATTTCATCTTATATGCTGGAATTATAGTTAAGGTTGTTTGAGTTTTTAATTTATGCATGTGAATTTGCTTGAGGACAAGCAAAGTTTTAAGTGTGGGGTAGTTGTTTTATTAGCTTTTGTTATAGATTTGTGTCCTGTTTATTATGATAATTATTATTTTATTTAGGTATTTTGTTAGTTTAAATTGGTTTATTTAGTGTTTTTGTTAATTTTGGTAGTTTTAGTTTATTTCAGTATTTATGTCATTTTTGATCTAGTTTTTAGTATGGTGTTTATGTTTTGTTGGTTATTGTTTATTTACTTTTTGTTTAAAGTTTGTTTGAAGTTTTGTTTTAGGTTAAAAAGCCAAGGAATCAAGACTAAAGGAAAAATGGACAGTAGCTGAAATAGGCAGAAGACATAGCCAAGTCACTGGTCGTGTCCCATTCTAAGTTAAAGAAGAAGAGCAAGTCACAGAGAAGGACACAAACAAGGGACACGGCCAAGTCAGTGGCCGTGTCCCTCTAAAAAGGCTCCAACACGGCCAAGTCACTCCAACTTGGCCGTGTCTCACTTAGATCCAAAGGCAAAGAAGAAGCAACTCACACAAAAGCAGACACAGGCAAGGGACACGGCCAAGTCAGTGGCCGTGTCCCTCCAAAAAGGACCAACACGGCCAAGTCACTTCCAAGACTTGGCCGTGTCACTCAACCAAAGAAGACAAAGAAGAGAAGCAAGCAGTAGCGAACACAAGCAAGGGACACGGCCAAGTCACTGGCAGTGTCCCTCCATAGCACTCCAACACGGCCAAGTCTCCTCTGACTTGGCCGTGTCTCTCATGAACCAAAGCCGTAGCTAATTGTTTAAAGCAGACGTTTCATATAAAAGGAAAAAGAAGCTAGGGTTTGGAGGTTGGGTTGCGATTTTGAGCAGAGATTAAGCCGTCAAAGAGAGTTAGGTTTTGATAACTTTATTTTCTTTGATTCTTGATTACACTTGGGATTAAACTAGCTTAGATTAGATTGTTCTAGCCATTGATACATTCTTCTTGCAAGATTTGAACAAGAGATTCTTCATAAACTTCAAGGAGTTTGTAATTTGGTTTTGTTCTTGAACTTTATCTCTTTATTTTCATTGGAATTGTATTTATGGATATTATCATGTCTAGATTGATTTCTTTGAATATGAATGAGATGAGTATGTTTGATAGCAATATGAACTAATTTGATCTAGTCTAGGGTTTGTATGGATATGCTATGATTGTATGAATTGGTTATTCTCTTAGCTAATAATTTCTTTAGCCTTGATTGAATGAAATATTGTTAATATATAATTGATTGGCCACCAATTATGTTTTTTAGGTATTAGATGATGGATTGAGAGATGAAGTCTAATGCTGGAACAATTCAATTAAGGACTTAGGTGAATTAGAGATATAACCTATTAAAAAGATTATTTCAATCATAACAAGATTAGTTGAAAGAGGTTTGAATGTGAGAGCTTATTTCCTTGACTTGATTAATTGAGTTGTTTGAGATTTAATCTTTGAAATTAAATTAGTTAAGAGGAATAACCGTTCATACATATATATAGTAGAGAAGTGCAAACCCTAGACCTTTCTATCAAGTGAATCAAAACATCAGCTTAATTTACTTTTATTCGTTTTTAAACTTCAATCAATCTTTTTCATTAGTTAACAATTTAAATTTTCTTCATTACTTGTTATTCATAATCTGATAATCAATTAGCCACTTTAGCTTCCTTGTGAGACGACCTTGGGGCGATCACCTTTGCTACAGCTACCTCGTATACTTGCGAGTGACGCTTTGTGGTAGAGTTAATTCGAGCGCAAAACGGATCTATGTCACCGTCAGCAGAAACAAGCAAGAATTGGTCAAGCAAACATAAACAGAACATGCATCCCCAAGCTTTGGTTGGAGTTAAATGAGAAGTGCAAAAATCTATCAAGGGACCAAGTAGAATTTTCTCGCCTCTAGTCAATTATAGAACTTTGGGTTTAGAAAGTTGAAACAACAGCTGCATCTTTTGTTGAGTTTTGAAAGTCAGTATAGGTAATGCCATTAGTTGATTAATTGGATATCCAAGAATGGCTTCAAATTCTTCAATCATAGGACATATTTCAAAATTTTTTGCCTTGAAAGTCCTAGTTTTCATATCCTAAAAAGAAGCCATGGCTTGTAAGAATGGTTGGTCCAATTTGATGTTTTGAAAACATTTCAAGACATTGAGTTGGGACCATGACAATTGTGCCCAATGTGTTGTCTTGATATTTTTAAATAAATTCTTCACCTTTTTCAAATTAGCCTCAGTCATGGTTGAATTTAATAAACTGCAATTGATTAGAATTGATGATGGCAGGAGCTGAATGATGGAAATTGAGGTGGTTTGAATTGATTTTGCAAAATGTAACTGGGATTAAGAATTTGAAGATCTTTTGAATTGATTATGCGAGGTGTATTTGTAAAGAGGGTTGGCAATTGTAATAGGTGATGGTTTAATCTATCCTGAATTGATTTAAATAAATGTTGGGTTGGATTATATACCGAAGTGGTGAGCGAAATCCAAGACGCATGAGGAAAAGAACCAAAATTGGGCGGTGACATAATATATTAGGGTTTTATGGGTTTTGTAAATTTTTGTCCATGACAACCCCAAATTTGGGTTCGTCGTGTAATACTGTGTACATATATATATATATATATATTAAAAAAAGTAGTACAAAAAACCAAAAGTCAAAAAACAATTTTTTTGAACAAGTCAAAATAACAGAAAGTTATTATTATTATTATTATTATTATTATTATTATTATTATTATTATTATTATTATTGTTACAAGTTTGGTACAAGTTTTTATTTAGTTTGATACAAGTTTTTACAAGTAGGTCATTGCAATGAAGGAGGCAGTTCATAATCGACCAAAGCTCTAAGAAAGTCATCACATGTTGGAGGAGGGGGTATATCATCTATCCAATGTCCATTTGAAGAAGCGCCTGAGTCTCTACTGCTTTGGATGTTGGTTCTGTCATTACTTGAAAAGGGAGAAGGCATATCATGGATGTCAATCCGGGGCCTCCTTAATGAAGAAGCATTCAGATCCCTTATGCCCTAAAACTGGAAGCATCGAAAGTCTCGTGCCTCATGTTGATACAATTTTTCAAAATGGGTAGCATATCGATGGCTAGCTGCTAACTCTTCTTGAAGCTTTATGTTCTGCTCCTCGAGCATCCGCTATGATCTAGACAAGGAAAGGGTAAGTCCATACATTTTCATGCATACATACAAGCATTTATCATCATAGAGTTGGATGGCATACCAGGTAATTTTGATCGAAGCCCTGCAGATAAGACGACATGTCTAGATAAGAGGGGGCATATGGAGAAAATTGCCACTGTATCAGAGTATCATACAGAGGAACAACTCCATTATTAGAGGAACCAGCAGCCTACAATAATAATGTGAATAGTCAGAAAAAAATTAAGAAGAAACAGCTGCAATGACAAAATGATAGATACTTGAGAAGTGCCAGGAATCTCGGTGAGAATGGGAAGAAGGCTCACCCTCATCTTCTTCCTCATCTTCATCTTCTTCTTTATATTCTTCCTCCTCTCCTTTCTCCATTTCTATTTTTTCCTCTTCACCTCTAGAATGCCAGCAGGTGACACTTCAAAATTTAACAGTTGATCTCAGATAAATTGAGCATATGGCACGTCCAGTGAAAGTAGGAAGTCATAAACATCAAAGCCTTCGCGATAGCCGCTCTAATAAGGTCCCAGGATCAATATGGTGTTCAACACAAATGATGGAATATCAGGTGGTACTCTCCGTCGATCAGGTTTGAGGAACCAGTCATGCACTTTTTCACCAAGAAACCAGCCACAAAAAATGAGACCAATAATAATCCGACGAGAGTTTTGCAAGGTCATTGCATCGGTCATGCATCTAATTTAGCCATTTCTCTCTTCAACTCTCCACCAGGCACATCCACTTGTAGAAAAGAAAACATGTAATTTCTTTCGATCATAAGTGTGATATTATAAATTTCAATGTTATACATTGGCAAAACATTGACAATGTTATACATTTGATTACAATAGTTAAACATGAATTGCAAAGCTTCAGGGAGGATGGGTGGGATATTATTGGAAGGTGTTAACAAATTTTGTATAGATTATGATGTCATAGTGCCCAATATGGAAGATAACACTCTAGATCATCTATGTTCTAAGTGTGTTGATATTCATATTACTTATTATTGCCTCTTTTGGGTGAAAATATTTTGTTAAGTACTCTTTTTTCTTCATATTATAATACTTAACTGTTTATTATATTGCAACCTAAAGAAAGAACTAAAGAAATGTATAATAAGTACATTCAGTATATTCTATAATAGTGTTAATTTTCCTTAACAGATTAAGTATGCTTTCCATCACCACTATTAGTAAAACTCTTGGTTTAATAAACTTTATTTTGATCTTAGGCAATCAAATTGAATCACAATAATGTTTGTACCAAGTTACACTTTATAGGATTTTAATTTTTTGAGAAAATTCAAAAATTCAGATCGGGCCATTGATCAGTCCGACCGGACTAAAGGTTATTTCAAATAAGAAAATCAAATAGAATAGATCACGGTCCAAAAGTACTCTTATTTTCTCGGCATACCTCAAATTGCCACTCAGGCCACTAAGGAGTGCGACTGGACTTTTGATATAAATTTTCCAAGAATCTTTTAGTAAAAATCATGATCAAAAGTGCTCTCAAATTCTCAGCATACCACAAAGGTCCAAGTGGACTAGGTTAGAGTATGACCGAACCTTAGCAAAAGAAAAATGTTCAAAACTTCAGTAAGGTTCACGCCCTATGGTACTCTCACATTTTAAGCACACCACAAGATGTCTGACTGAATGATTTATAGACTGACCAGAACATTAAAATGGTATTTGAAAATTATAGCCATTATTCTTTTGCTCAATTAGTGGATGTCATGTGTACTAGCTGTTGAAGAACTTTTAATAGAAATTTAAAAAGCATGACCGGACTAAGAGAAGTATCATCATAATTTTGAAAGTATAACCAGGAAATTAGTGGTCCAACCCTTAATTTTAGACCTAAACTAGGCTGACCCCAATTAAAAGGGGGATAGGTCAAATCTAAAGGTTTAAACCTAGTTTGGTCTAGATTTAAAAGCTCAAAATCACTCTGGAACAATTTTAAAAGGCTAAAATGGCTCCGATACAATCTTAAAATCACAAGACAAGTGAGTCAGAGCCCAAAAGTATAGATTTTTTCAAATTGGCATGCCTTTCCTGGGGTTAATTGGTCATGGCAATTCACCACAGGGGGCCATGGATCTTGAGTTTAGGTTTTAATTATGAATTTTAGGCCTAGTTGTGTCCAGATTCAGTTTGAAATAACTTCCAATTCTAATATAATTTGATCAGTTTGGGGAGTTTTTAAATTAAGGTGAAGTGAGCTGATTACTTATAAATACAGAGGCTGAAAGGAGGAAAGTAGCAGCAACAATTATCAAAGCAACAACCTTGATTATTC
The DNA here is from genome assembly GCA_947685225.1 of Garcia nutans. Classification (NCBI taxonomy): domain Eukaryota; kingdom Viridiplantae; phylum Streptophyta; class Magnoliopsida; order Malpighiales; family Euphorbiaceae; genus Garcia; species Garcia nutans. The sequence goes on along the minus strand of CANTUV010000006.1, from coordinate 17,875,876 downwards.
ACAACAACAATTAAAAGAGACAGAGAGAGATAGTAGCTTAAACACGAGCAGTTCTCGTATCATTGAGCTTCTAGCTAAAAACCAATTAACCCAGGAAGATATCTAGAGAGCTTGGTTCAATATATTTAACTTGGTAGAGCCTTCAACCCAGACCTAGATTATAATAGTTCAAGAGCTTACGATAATCTGACCTACTTCAGTGACTCATAGTTAAGTGAGAATTCAGTCAATTTAACATCAAAAGTGATAGATCTTGAGCAAGTTCAAAAGATAGTGAATGACACACTCAACTCTAAGATGGAAGAGTTAAAGGGGGGGGGGGTCATAGCTAAAACCATGAAAAACCAGCTAGTTGCACTATTAGAGAACACTGTTAAAGCATCTGCTAGTACTAAGAAGCAGAAGGACAAGGGAAAGGCTAAGGTTGATGAAGTAGCCTTTGATGATGACAAAGTAATGATTAATGATGATGATGACTGGGCTCAATATATCTAAAATCCTCAAGATAAGAGGAAAGAAACAAAGGCTATGGAGAGATCAACTGTGGAAAAGACTAAAACTTCAGATGTGGAGAAGATGATTGTTGATTTAGAGAAAAAGTTTGAGAAGAAGCTGAAGGTTGAAGAGATATCAGGGGTGGACAAGCTATTTGAGCAAGATGAAGAAGTTCCTCATAATTTCAAGATGCCTTCTTTTGAAATATAATGGTATAAGAAATCTTCACTTGCATGTTAAGCAGTACATCACCGCCATGTAATCCGCTCGAGCTACTAAAGCCCAAACTCTGACGTATTTTATGCTTTCTTTGGGCCTTATTGTGCAGAATTGGTTTAATACTTTGGAAGAAAGTACACAAAAAGATTCGGATATGCTATACAAAGCCTTCATTTAGCAATATGTGTACGGTGTCAAACTAGAAGTGACCCTAATGGATGTGGAACCTATCGAACAAAAGCAAAATGAAAAATTTATTGACTATGTAAAGACTGGAGAAACAAGGCTGCCCTACTTAAGAAGAGACCAGATGAGTCTGTTTTATTAGTTTTTGTTATAGATTTGTGTCTTATTTATTATGATAATTATTGTTTTATTTAGGTATTTTGTTAGTTTTAATCGGTTTATTTAGTGTTTTCATTAATTTTGGTAGTTTTAGTTTATTTCAGTGTTTATGTCGTTTTTGATCTAGTTTTTAGTATGGTGTTTATGTTTTGTTGGTTATTGTTTATTTACTTCTTGTTTAAAGTTTGTTTCAAGTTTTGTTTTAGGTTAAAAAGCCAAAGAATCAAGAAGAAGGAAAAAATGGACAGTAGCTGACACATGCAGAGGACACGGCCAAGCCACTGGCCGTGTCCCATACCTAGCTAAGGAGAAGTCAAGACACAGAGGTGGACACACTCAAGGGACACAGCCAAGCTTGTGGCTGTGTCCCTCTACAAAAGCTCCAACATGGCCAAGTTGCTTCAGCTTGGCCGTGTCTTACTTAAGTCCAAAGGAAAAAGAAAGATGAAATCAAAGTTGTCCAACACGGCCAAGCTCCCTCCAAACTGGCTGTGTCACTCAACCACTCCAAAGAAGAAAAGAAGAAACTCTCACAGAAGCAAACACAAGCAAGGGACACGACCAAGCTTGTGGTCGTGTCCCTCCAATTTACCTCCAACACGGCCATGTCTCATCCAACTTGGCCGTGTCTCTCATGGACCAAAGACAAGCGGATTTTTTAAAGCGGAGGCTTCGTATAAATGAAAACGTTAGGGTTTTCTTAATGTTGTGGAGAGTTTTGAGATTGGATCAGCTGTCAAAGAGAAGAACTTAGGGTTTCACATTTGTTTTCTTTAATTTTGATTACACTTTGATTAATCTAGCTTAGATTAGATTGTTCTAGCCATTGATACATCCTTCTTGCAAGATTTGAACAAGAGATTCTTTAGAAGCTTCAGGGAGTTTGTAATTTGGTTTTGTTCTTGAACTTTATCTCTTTATTTTAATTGGAATTGTATTTATGGATATTATAATATCTAAATTGATTTCTTTGAATATTAATGAGATGAGTATGTTTGATAGCATTATGAACTAATTTGATCTAGTCTAGGGTTTGTATGAATCTGCTATGATTGTATGAATTGGTTATTACTCTTAACTTAATTATTTCTTTAGCCTTGATTGAATGGAATATTGTTAATATATAATTGATTGGCCACCAATTATGTGTTTTAAGGTATTAGATGAAGGATTGAGAGATGAAGTCTAATGCTGGAACAATTCAATTAGGGACTTAGGTGAATTAGAGATATAACCTAGGAAAAGATTATTTCAATTGTAACAAGATTAGTTGAAAGAGGTTTGAATGCGAGAGCTTATTTCCTTGACTCAATTAATTAAGTTGCTTGAGATTTAGTCTTTGAAATTAAATTGGTTAAGAGGAATAACCGTTCATACATATAAGTAGTAGAGAAGTGCAAACCCTAGACCTTTCTATTAAGTAAATCAAAACATCAGCTCAATTTATTTTTATTGTTTTAAACTTTGATCAATCTGTCTTTATTAATTGTTAGCAATTTAAATTTCTTCTTTACTCGTTATTTATAATCTGATAATCAATTAGCTACTTTAGCTTCCTTGTGAGACGACCTTGGGGCGATCACCTTTGCTACAACTACCTCGTATACTTGCGAATGATGCTTTGTAGTAGAGTTAATTTTAGCGCAACAAGTTTTTGGCGCCGCTGCTGGGGAGGCTAATTGGCGTAATTGTTTATTAGGCAAAAATACTTTAGATTATTTTTCATTGTTTTCATTTTATTTTATTTGTATTTTTCTTTTAATAATCCTTTTGTTCTAGAAATTTTGTTTATGTAAGGCAGGAGATCACTTGAAGGAGAGCTATACCCAGTCATTCCAGAAATTCAGAGAGTGAAAAGGAGCAGGGAAGAGTTTGAACTGTACACCGGATTTGATACTTCAGAGGAGGACACTTCTGATTTTGAGTCGAAATCTGCACAATCTATTAAAAGTGCAGAAGAAAGACAAAGGACTATTAGAGATTTTACTAGACCTGTCATTGGAACTTCCACCTCTTGCATAAGATTGACGGATGCAGCAAGAAACTATGAGTTGAAGAACATTCATTACAATATGCTACCATCATTCTATGGAGTTCCAAATGAAGATCCTTTGAACTTTATTCGGGATTTTTATTCTACCCTCAACACTTTTCTATTGGGAGGTCTAACAGAGGACCAGTTGAGGATGAGATGTTTCCCGTATACATTGAAGGACAGGGCAAAGAGCTGGCTTATGATGTTGCCCGAAAATTCTTTGACAACTTGGGAGCAAGTTTATAACAAGTTTATGGGCAAGTTTTACTCTCATCAAAAGACAGCTGAATTGAGAGGGAAGATAGCTACATTCTCTCAATTTGAAGGAGAGCCATTTCATGAGGCTTGGGACAGATTTAAGATGCTATTGATCCAGTGTCCACATCATCACTACCCACTTCAACTTCTTAATCAGTTTTTCTATGATGGTCTAACCCAGCAATTTTAGAACACTGTTGATAACGCAGCTGGGGGAGCTTTGGGAGAAAAGACAACTGATGAAACTTATGAGATCTTTGAGATGTTGGGAGCTAATTCTCAATAGAAAATTGTAAGAGGAAGAAGTAAAGGGGTGAATCAACTGGAAGCCAATAGTGAGATGGCCAATCAGATAGCTGAGTTGACAAGGCAAGTGCAGATGCTGAACATGAAGAATAATATTTCTTCATCTACTCAAGAAGTGTGTGGAATCTGTGGGGCTTTCAGGCATGGAGCAAATATATGCCCCTCTGCATATGAGTCTTTTGGTAATGAAGCTGAGCAAGTCAATGCTATGGGGGGATTTCAACCAAGGGCCCGGAATGATCCTTACTCCAATTCTTATAATCCTGGTTGGCGGAATCATCCTAATTTTTTCTGGGCAACAAATAATTCTCAACAGCCTGTCCATTTGCTCCAGAGATAGAACCAACAGCAGGGTCAATCCTCAAATCAAGGGCAGTCTAAGATAAAGAGTTTGGAGGAAAGTTTACAAGCTTTTATCCAAGTCAGTGCTAAAAATCAAGAGATGACCAATAAGAGGCTGGATTCATTAGAAGCATCTTTTAAGAAAGTGGAGACTCAAGTAGGGAAACTTGAACAACAGATGCAGATTCAACAAAAGGGAAAATTCCCAAGTCAACCTGAGCAGGCACAATCAGTGACTGTTCTTAGAAGTGGTAAGGAAATTAACAATAATGTTGAAAATGATTCTGTGAATGCAGGTGACCAAGAGAACAAGGAGGAAGGAGAACTAGAGAACAAAGGTGCTGGAGATAGATCAATGAAGAAGTCCTCTTCAACATATTTACATAAGGCAAGCAATCCATATCGGCCACCTATACCATTCCCCAGCAGGTTGAAGGATGATATAAAAGATAAGCAATTTTCTAACATCTTCAACATGTTGTCTAAGGTAAGTATTAACTTACCATTACTTGAAGCAATAAAGAACATGCCGGCTTATGCCAAATTCATCAAAGAGCTAATCACCAAGAAAAAGAGGTATGAGCCGAATGAAAAGGTGATAGTTTCAGAGGTAGCTAGTGCTGTTCTACAACATAAACTACCTCCCAAGCTAAAGGATCCTGGTAGCTTTATAATTCAAATTACTGTGGGGAATGGAAAGGGGACTGATGGCATGTGTGATCTAGGAGCCAGTGTAAATTTGATGCCTTATTCTGTGTATAAAAAATTAGAACTAGGGGAACTTAAACCAACCAAAATGGTGTTGCAATTAGCTGATAGATCTCTTAGATTCCCGAAAGGGGTTATAGAAGATGTGTTAGTTAAGGTTGGAGGGTTAATAGTACCTGTGGATTTTATAGTTCTTGACATGGAAGGAAGTAACCCTACACCATCAGCACACACTATTTTGCTGGGTAGGCCTTTTATGGCTACTACCAACACTTTAATAGATGTTAAAAATTGTAAATTATCAATGACTGTCTTGGGACAAACTGTTGATTTTTCTATTTTTAACACTTCTCCCATTCCTACAACTGCTTTATATGAGGATTGTTCTTTAATTAATTGTGTTGAAGCAGTTGTTTCAGATGTTTTCTTGCAGACAGGTTCCTCAGATAAATTGGAGCTTACACTGACCTTAGAAGAGGGGGCTAAACCAGTGGGGGAGACCCAAAGGTGCCCTAACCCAAAAGCATATGAGAGCTCGAGGATTTACAAGGATCGCACTAAAGCACTTCATGACAGAATTATAGTGCGAAAGACTTTGAGTCCAGGTATGAAAGTTTTACTTTTTAATTCTTGACTCCGTCTGTTTCCAGGTAAACTCAAATCTCGATGGAGTGGTCCTTTCGAGATAACTTAGGTATGTCCTTATGGTGCCATTGAATTGCTTTACTCTCGAACCAATAAGACTTTTAAAGTAAATGGATAGAGAGTTAAACCATATAAAGGAGGATTTCAAGAAGTGAGGATCACTGACAGCACTTTGATCCACGATCCCTAAGTCTTGCAGTGATGTCCAGCTTTATGACATTAAAGAAGCGCTCAATGGAAGGCAACCCATCAGTTTGAATTTCTTTTTCATAGTTGTAATTTTAAATTTAGCAAATTTTGATTTTATGTTCGGTTTAAATAAATGGAATGGGTGCTTTGATCGGTTTTTATTTTGTGTTTCAGGGTGGTTTAAAGAAGAAGGTTTGCAAAATCTTTAAGAATTGAATTAAAAAAAAAAGGTTAAAAAGGGCAGTAGGTGACACGGCCAAAGAGCTTGGCCGTGTCCCTTGGCCGTGTCACATGGGACACGGCCAAGCTTCACCACAAAATCAACTTTCTTTCGTTTTTGCAAATTTTTCTTAAGTAGAGGACACACCCATGGGACATGGCCAAGTCACTGGCCGTGTCCCTCTAAGTGTATCAGACACGGCCGTGTCCACCCAGAGTTGGCCATGTCTTTTCAATTTCACACACTAGACACGACCAAGCTCACCCAAGCTTGGCCGTGTTCCTTCACTTTTGCTCTTTAAAAAACACGATTTTTGCACTTTTTCCTCATTCAATCCCTAATTTTCTGTTTTGGTCTTTCTTTCTCTCTCGACTTCTCTCTCTCGCAAACCTCTTTTGTTGTGTTTCAAAAGCTTCAAAACCTCCATTAAATCCCAATTATCTGCACCAAAGCTAAAAATAATCCATTAAAAATTCTTCTTCTCTCACAAAAGATCACTTTAATCCGTTTTTGTTTCCAATTTTTCAGATTTTGCAAGATGCCCAGAACAAAGATAGTTTCACACCGCAAGAAGAAGAGACCTACAACTGAAGGTGCTTCTTCATCTTCATCGTTTTCATCTTTGAAGAGAGCGAATCTTTTGGCTCGGGGTTTCTTCTCGACGAGGTATGTTAATGATAAATCCCTTGATGCTCTGCAAATTAGGACTAATTTTTATCGTTATGTGCAAATTCTTGGGTGGGAGAACCTAGTCTCCTTATGACCTTTGCAGTTTCAAGAGCTGACTTTGGAATTTTTGACATCTCTTAAGGTTGAAAGAGATGAATAAAAAATTTGCTCTAGGATGAGTTTTAAATTGCTTAGGAAATCATTTGTGATTAATATTGAACAATTGAATGCTATATATGGTTTCCATCAACATGGGGAAAGGTCGGTACCTAAAGAGTTTAAACAACAATTTGCTTGGGGAGCATTAGGCTCGGGGACTTATGTGGCCAAATCGGCCAAAGTATCTAAATTGAGCAATCCCGCTTTGAGGTATTTGCATCGTTTTATGTCCTGCGGATTCTTTGCTTAGAAAGAGAGCCCGGGTGTGGTGGAATTAAGTGAGCTATTTTTTCTGGATTATGCTTGTAATGCAGTGCCTGTTAGTTCCGGCTATTGGTTAGCCGATGTTTTTGATAGTGTGGCCAATAAAAAGAGGGGGGCAATTTGTATTGGAGGATTAGTTACCACATTGGCAGTAGCCCTCCTTGATGATTTTGACCCGAGTACCAGTCGCATGACTAGAATTTTGGGTAATGACTCTTTGTATTTGGCCACATTAGAGAAGATGCATATGGTGGTGCATAGGAGAGGGGCTTATATGATGGCTTCAGCTGAGCCAGAAGCACCGGGGGACATGCAGAAGAGAGCACGGGTTCAAGAGGAGTCCGACTCAGATTCTCTTGGTTTAGATGAAGATGCTTCGGTCTCGGGTAATCAAGAAATACTTAATAGGATTGAGGCATTGGAGGGCAAGGTAGACCGTAACCATGCTGCATTCTTGCAGCAGTTGGAACAGATTAATAGCAACCTTGCCAAGATTTAGAGTCTTCATCCATCGGCTGCATCATCTTCACACCCACCTTCACCGTAGATTTTGAGTTCCTTGCTTTATTGTGTTTAGTGTATTTTTGTTATTATTTTTCATTTTTGTTTTTAATGTTAACATTTTGTATTCCGGATATTTTATTTTTATATATTGTACTTTTGTTTTTGAACATTTGTGTTTGTGATGAAAAGTTAGGATTTTGCCTCACCAGGGTACGATGGAAGACAGGTTGTCCCTTAACTCTTTTTCTTTATTATTCTTGTTTTTCCATTGAGGACAATGTAAATTCAAAAGTGTGGGATAATCTTTTAGCTTTTCTTTAATTTTTGTTTTGTTTGTCTTGGTATGTTTTATTGTGTGTTGTGCATGGCATAATTGTTGAAAACTTATTGATCTTTTCTGTGATTCTAGCATTATAGTTGAGACTTTAGTATCAGCATAGAGATTAGCATTTGAATTCATTCAGGATCAATTTTCACATTCTGCAATTCATGACATATAAATTTTTGAGAACCCACCTTTGTGAGTTTTGAACCTTATAGATTGAATATTAGTGTCAATTGATTTTCTTTTCTTAAGTGTGCACCTTCATGATTTTGCATCTCTAGAGGTTGCTTTTGCATACTAATTGAACTCACATTATGATTTTATCTCAAGTTTTAAAATGATGAAGGCAAATTAGGCTAGCCCTTTAGCTTAAAAAGACCTCCCTTAATATTGAATTCCTCAGTGAGCCAAGTTGAGCCTTTGACCTTTTCTTGATTGATCAATACAATTCATAACTCAACTTTCTCTTATTATAATCATACCTGCATTAAGGAATGGAGTTTCTTATGATATGACAATAAGGTGGTTTGATTCAAAAGTGTGGGGTAAGCAATTAAAAAAAAATGTATTGCTATTTGGGGGTTGAAATGCATACTTTGCACATTGTATTTGCTATGAGTTGGTTATTCTTTTCCTCTTCATTTTAAGCTAGATGTTCCATGCAATTTTATATTTTGTATATATATATATAAAGAGAAATATATAAAAAATATATGAATAAAAAAAAGGGGTAAAGAAAATAAAAGAGAAAAAATATATATATATATATACAAAATTCATATATGTTCTAGCATTGGTCATTAAAAGAGGAATGTTGACTCATTGCTTTTCTTTAAGTATGCAAGTATGTGAAAGTATCAAAGGTTGGTGATTATGCCATTTGAGGGAGTTTGAGTTTCTTAGCAAGAGTATTGTCTAATTTAGATACTCCATTTCTTGATGCTCCAGCTTAAATGTCTTTTCTCACACCTGCACCTTAGCCCCATTACATCCAAATAAAAGATCTTCGGATTATTTCTTAAGAAAATCAGTGAGGGAGATTGTATAATTAAGCTAGTTTATGGTAGTATGCAGTCATGAGTGGTTTGAGTGAATTAACCTTTGAAATCGAGTGAAACACTTAGAAGAGAGATGAGATTTGTATGTCTGGATTAATGAATGAGTTAAGAAAATCTTGATTGAAGGAAATTGCAATTATTTATGTCTGATGTCTTGAAGGATTTCATCTTATATACTGGAATTATAGTTAAGGCTGTTTGAGTTTTTAATTTATGCCATTGGAATTTGCTTGAGGACAAGCAAAGTTTTAAGTGTGGGGTAGTTGTTTTATTAGTTTTTGTTATAGATTTGTGTCTTATTTATTATGATAATTATTGTTTTATTTAGGTATTTTGTTAGTTTTAATCAGTTTATTTAGTGTTTTCATTAATTTTGGTAGTTTTAGTTTATTTCAGTGTTTATGTCATTTTTGATCTAGTTTTTAGTATGGTGTTTATGTTTTGTTAGTTATTGTTTATTTACTTCTTGTTTAAAGTTTGTTTCAAGTTTTGTTTTAGGTTAAAAAGCCAAGGAATCAAGAAGAAGGAAAAAATGGACAGTAGCTGACACATGCAGAGGACACGGCCAAGCCACTGGCCGTGTCCCATACCTATCTAAGGAGAAGTCAAGACACAGAGGTGGACACACTCAAGGGACACAGCCAAGCTTGTGGTCGTGTCCCTCTACAAAAGCTCCAACATGGCCAAGTTGCTTCAGCTTGGCCGTGTCTCACTTAAGTCCAAAGGAAAAAGAAAGATGAAATCAAGTAGTAGAAGACAAGCAAGGGACACGGCCAAGCTTATGGCCGTGTCCCTCCAAAGTTGTCCAACACGGCCAAGCTCCCTCTAAACTGGCCGTGTCACTCAACCACTCCAAAGAAGAAAAGAAGAAACTCTCACAGAAGCAAACACAAGCAAGGGACACAGCCAAGCTTGTGGCCGTGTCCCTCCAATTCACCTCCAACATGGCCATGTCTCATCCAACTTGGCCGTGTCTCTCATGGACCAAAGACAAGCGGATTTTTTAAAGCGGAGGCTTCATATAAATGAAAAAGTTAGGGTTTTCTTAATGTTGTGGAGAGTTTTGAGATTGGATCAGCCGTCAAAGAGAAGAACTTAGGGTTTCACATTTGTTTTCTTTGATTTTGATTACACTTTGATTAATCTAGCTTAGATTAGATTGTTCTAGCCATTGATACATCCTTCTTGCAAGATTTGAACAAGAGATTCTTCAGAAGCTTCAGGGAGTTTGTAATTTGGTTTTGTTCTTAAATTTTATCTCTTTATTTTCATTGGAATTGTATTTATGGATATTATCATGTCTAAATTGATTTCTTTGAATATTAATAAGATGAGTATGTTTGATAGCATTATGAACTAATTTGATCTAGTCTAGGGTTTGTATGAATCTGCTATGATTGTATGAATTGGTTATTACTCTTAACTTAATTATTTCTTTAGCCTTGATTGAATGGAATATTGTTAATATATAATTGATTGGCCACCAATTATGTGTTTTAAGGTATTAGATGAAGGATTGAGAGATGAAGTCTAATGCTGGAACAATTCAATTAGGGACGTAGGTGAATTAGAGATATAACCTAGGAAAAGATTATTTCAATTGTAACAAGATTAGTTGAAAGAGGTTTGAATGCGAGAGCTTATTTCCTTGACTCAATTAATTCAGTTGCTTGAGATTTAGTCTTTGAAATTAAATTGGTTAAGAGGAATAATCGTTCATACATATAAGTAGTAGAGAAGTGCAAACCCTAGACCTTTCTATTAAGTGAATCAAAACATCAGCTCAATTTATTTTTATTGTTTTAAACTTCGATCAATATGTCTTTATTAATTGTTAGCAATTTAAATTTCTTCATTACTCGTTATTTATAATCTGATAATCAATTAGCTACTTTAGCTTCCTTGTGAGACGACCTTGGGGCGATCACCTTTGCTACAGCTACCTCGTATACTTGCGAGTGACGCTTTGTAGTAGAGTTAATTTTAGCACAACAGAGTCTGATCAGATTCGAATGATAGTAAAGGGTGTCCTACTCAGTCTGCGTGAGTGGATGTCTCACACTCTCATAAGGGATTTCAAATATCTTCCCCAAGTTGGCTTGCAAATAGAAGAATGGAAAAGAGAAAAGAACCATTTTTTTTGGAAGAAGAAATGAGAGGAGGAATTATCAGTCTGGCAGTCAGGGTACACAAAAATCAGTGGATGTCAATGCAATAATTGGTCAAGCAAATAGAAGATAATTTTTAGAGTTGGAGAAATCTCTGTCTTGGGTTTTCAACAAGTTGCAGAAAAATTGGCTATTACAGCCATTGGCTCCTTGACCTTTGTCTAATCCTTTGCCATCAAGCTTTGATGAGAAGGCCTTCAGTCAATTCCATCAAGTACAAGGGCATGAAATAGATAGATGCGATTGCTTAAGGCACAATATCCAAGATTTGATCAACAGTGGCAAGCAGCATGAGCCTGATAAACCCAACACTAAAAGCAATCCATTGCCTAAGTTTGGAAGAGTGCCACCACCGGCGACCTTCATGATAGAGGGAGGATTGGAGAAAAGTTTTATCTTGTCATCTTGTCATGATATGGATGGAGAAGCTACTAAAGAGGAGGTACTACTAAGTAAGCTTGATCCAACTGCGGATGATGAAGAAATGACTATCATTGATCATTGCCCTTGATATGTCCAAGTAGAGAAAGCTCTTTTGACTTTAAATCAATAAAAATTCCCTTGATTTATTTGGTCTTTGTTTCATTTTTTTAGTGTTTCTAGAATAATTATGTTTTTTAAATTAAGATTGTTTGAATAAATTATTAAATTTTTATTGGTCTTTGTTCATATTGTTGCTCAACCGATGACGAGTCTACCTCGGTATTCATAAATTATTGTATCTATGCATCATGATCTGAATGACTTTACTAGGTGAGGGAGTTGTTCTCTATAGCATTCAATTATGTATGCTTACTTAGAGAGGGCTCCTGCATAATTATCTTTGTCTAGGTCCTAGTTTATCTTAGAACATGCTTTGACCAACTTTTAAGGCGAAATTGAACTCTGCTTATTTAAGGGAGAAATGATATGTGCATTATTTGGTAAGCCAACAACTAGAATCCACCTAATTAAATATCTATTCCTAGTTGTCCCTTCGAGCCTTCATGAGATTTTAAATTGCTTTTTATTGGCTTTTAAGCCCAATAACCTACCCTATGCTATTGTGACACTTACGACAAATATGATGATCACTAAGGTACTAAGGACTAAAGAAGATCAAGGAAGAGGATGTATACTCAATACCATAAAGATAGTTGAAGTTTACCTGAATTGGACTTAATATCTTAGATCTATCAAGGAAATGAAGGATCCATCCTCACTGAAGTAGACTCACTCTAATCCACTCATCCATAGTTAGAAGTATAAAATAGTGCAAACAAGACAACTCTGTTAAAGTTAGAAAAAAATGGCAAAAAATAATAGGAAAAAAGAAAAAATAGAAGAAAAGAAAAGAAAAGAAAAGAAAAAGGAAAAAAAAGAAAAAGAAAATAAAACCCAAAGAGGGCAATTTAGAAAGTCGATAGAGTTTCTTTTACCAGAAGCAACAAAAGACTTCCACTTAGTTTATGAGGATAGGTTGACTTGAATTGGTCTAGCTCAACCAAAAACTCAAATAGAATCAGAGAAATAAGAGAAAGATCATCTTTCATTTTATTCAACGCAGCTCCAAGTCCGTAACCTTGAAAGTCTTGATACTTGATATTCTAAAGGGAAAAAGGACAAGATAATGGTCCTGGGTTTTTGCAAAAGGAAAAGATCAAGAATTTTGCCAAATGATGGAAGAACATTCAAGCTCTATTCATGAAGCCAGGTAACAAGACACCTAGAAGAAGGAAATGGTGCCCAGAATTTAAGAATGCTTTCAATAGCTTACAATTCCAACAATGAAGTTTATAGTGTGAGAGTTTGTCAGTAGTATCACATTAGCTCCAATTTGAAATGGCTTTTACTTAAACCATGTCCCTTATCGACCCCATTTGAAGCATATTAAAGACCTATTGATCTCTATTAGTAGGTGGAGTCTATTAGTGAAAATTGTTTGAATAAGCATACATATAAGGTAGATAATATTTAAACTTAATAAGACCCTTGGTCAAGTAATCTGTATGTGCCTATCTGAAGTATAATAATTCTTGAAAATGATTCATGAGTTTAGCATGGTAACTAGGGTTGTCATGTTATAAGATATGTTAATTTGGAAAGTCAAGTCCTGAGGTACTATGAGACTGATTTGACAAAGCCAAAATATAATTTTAAAATTTTAAAAAAATATTTTGAACCTTCAAGTTAAGGAAAGTATGTTGCATTGTCGATCCTCAAAGGACACATTGGGTAAAAGAAATGATCATTTGCAAGGTTATAAAGAAGATACCAATTGACATCCTGAATCATGATTTGAAATAGATGTATCTCTTACTATACTACATGGGTCCTCACTACTTATGTTTCCTATGCCTTGAAGATAAAGACATGGATGCAATATATTATTCTGTCCTAATACAAGACCTAAAGAAACATCTGAAAGGAACCAATCAGAGTGCTTCAGCTTATCACCTCAGTTTGTGATTCAATGGAACCACTACACCCAGTGAAGTAAACAACCAAAAGCATATATGGAATTAGGGGGCATGAAAGGGCTATTGCAAAAGAAATATGAGATGCATGCTTATGTAAAGAATGAGACAAACCATAAACATATCAGAGCCTGCATGGGAACAAAATTAATGGTTTGAGCTTATACAGGGGGTAAAACTTCCTCTTTTCAATTCTTGATTTTATGCGTAGACAAAATATGTTTAGACTCTCATTCAATATTTTGTCATATAGGGGGCAAAGAGAGGATACGAGGGCTAGCTAAAAAATAATTAATTTTTTTACAAAAGGAAGAAAAAAAGAAGAAAGTACGAACCCTAAAAGAATGAACACACAAAAGATAAAAGATCAGTCCAGCTAGAAGAGCTGAAGCCAATATAGGATAATGTCTAAGGATGATGATCCATTTTGAAAGGTCAAGACCCAATGTCCAAGGATGAAGATCCATTTCAAAGGGTGAAGACCTAATGTCCAAAGGATGAAGATCCATTTTGAAGAGTGAAGACCCAATGTCTAATGATGAAGATCCATTATAAAAGGTGAAGAATGGAACAGGTGGCTAAAAGAAAGCTAGAATTCTTAGATGACAGAATGTCAACAATTAGCTAGAGGATGAGCATGTCCTATCAACATCAAGCAGTAGGAGGATGAGCAAGTCCGAAGGAAATTACATTAAACAATGGTCACCCAGCCTATATTGGATATGTTGAAGTATACTGATGGCATAATTTTCTTTGATATATTGAAGTATCTAGGTTTGTTTCTAGTGAGATATTAGAGTCACTCACTATCCTTAGAGTCACTTGGTGAATTTCATACAGATATTATTAGAGTCACCCAATAATTGTTTTCACTCATCAAGATATTAGACTCGCTTGGTGATTTTATCGAGATATTAAATTCACTTGATAGAGTTGCCCAATGACTTATTGAGATATTAAAGTCGCTCAATGGTTTTGTTGCTTAGTCATCAGGATATTAGAGTCGCCTGATGAACCCATTGGGATATTAGAATTGCCTAATGACCCATCGAGATATTAGAGCCACTCACTGATTTTGTCACTTCGTCATTTCATCATGATCTTAGAGTCGCTTGATGAGCCTATTAGGATATTAGAGTTGCCCAAATCTAGTCTCAAGTCTCGAACCTAATTCAGTCTCCAATCCAAAACCTAACCAATCCAGTCTCGGGTCTAGAATCCAAACCATATCTCGAATTCAGAACCTAACTAATCCAGCCTTGACTCCAAAACCCAACTAATCTAGTCTCGGGTCCAGAAACTAATCCAGCCTCGGGTCTAGAATCCAACTAATTTAGTCTCAAGTGTAAAACACAACTAATCTAGTCTCAAGTCCAAAACCCAACCAATCCATTCTCGGGTCCAAAACCCAACAAATCCAGTCTCGGGTCAAGAACCCAACCAATTCAATCTCGGGTCTAGAACCCAAACTAACCTCGGGTCTAGAACCCAAACTCAGTTTCGGATCAAGAACCCTTAGGCCCAGAACCCATCCATATCCAAGATCAGTTCAAAGTCATGTTGCTTTTTGCTATTTTCTATTAAAGTCTCAGATCGCTCAAGCAAAGGGAAACTGTAGACCCCTTAATTTTGGACCTAAGCTATTTTGGCCCCAATTAAAAGGGGACTAGGTCAAATATAAAGTTTTAAACTTAGTCTAGTCTAGATTTAAAAGCTTACAATAAGTCTGGAACAATTTTAAAAGCATAAAATAGGTATGATACAATCTAAAAATCTCAAGAGAAGTTGGTCCAAGCCCAAAAGTATAGATTTTATTAAATTGGCATGCCCAATTTGCCACAGGCCTTGCCTAGGACAAATTGGAACTATCAATTCACCACAGGCCCTTGCCTGGGGTGAATTGGCCATGACAATTCGCCACAGGGGGCCATGGGTCTTGAGTTTAGATTTTAATTCTGAATTTTAGGCCTACTATCGTCTAGATTCAGTTTGAATTAACTTCTAATTCTAATTGTAATCTAATCAACTTGAGGAGTTTTAAAAATTAAGGTAAAGTGAGCCGAAAAAATGCTATTGATTGCTTATAAATATAGAGGCTGAAAGGAGGAAAGTGGCAGCAACAATTATCTAGAATTATTAAAGCAGCAGCCTTGATTATTCATAATAGCAATTAAAAGAGACAAAGAGAGATAATAGCTTAAACAGAGTGGTTCTCGTATCATTGAGCTTCCAGCCAAAAACCAATTGACCCAGGCAGATATATAGACGAGCTTGGTTCAATATATTAAAATTGGTAGAGCCTACGAAGCAGGTATCGTCTTGTTACTTTGTTTAAATTTCAATTAACTATATTCATAACAATAATCGAGCACACTGTGAAGTTTCATTTATTTGATGAATTTTACTTAACTTAATTATTTCAAATCTATCCAAGATTTAAAATTAATATTAAATTCTAACATTGCATCATCTCAAACATAATTTATTTGATTGGCAGTAATCTATCTTCCAAAACCATAATTTCTTAAGACTTAAACTTAGTTGGCATATCTTAGTCTAATTTGTAAATAAAGTTTTAAAATTACATTCCAAATCATAACCTTACATGTGTTAATCTTAATTTGTATCTTCAAATCTTGATCTTGTATATTAAACATTAGTTTTAGGACTAAAATCTTAGTATTGCATACAAAAACCCTAGTTTAGTATTAAAACCCTAGTTTACCCTAAAACCCTAAATACCTATCCCCAATTTGCCTAAACCTAACCCCAGATGCCTGACGATAATCCTAAAACCCCAAAACCCTAATTTCCAAATTAAAACCCCAAAACCCTAATTTCCAGCCTAAAGCCCTAATTTCCAAATTAAAATCCTAGTTTTAGGTTAGAAATCCTAATTTTGCATGTTTGAAACTTAACTTAGGATTAAACTCTAGATTCGATTATTTGATTTATTATTACATGCTTTTTGACAGATAATGCATTTTTATTGTTTTATTGCTCATTTTATTTAATTGAACTGTATTTATTTATTTGGGTTCTAAATTGTAAAAGGCATGTTTCTATATTGTGGGTGCTTTGTTTATTTAATTTGTTTCTTTTATTTTATTTTTTGGGATTAATGTAAGGGACATGTTTTCACCAATTGGTGAGTGTCATATTTTATTTAATTTTGGACATTGGACAATGATTGTAAGGGCATGTTTTCATCTTGTATGAGTACCCATTTTTTTATTTGTTTGGACCTTCTTTGTTTTAATGCAATAAATGTTATTTATTTTGAATTGCATATAGTATGGATGATATTATAATGACTAAGAATTTAATAATATTTAGACCTAAAAAGGAGGTTGATTTCAATAAACTGAGCTTTATGGGGGGGGGGGGGGGTGCTGGATTATTCTCACCTTCCCTATATGTACCCAACTTTTCAAACCCATTAGGGGGTTGGAGATTTCTTAGAAATTGAGTAATCTACCCCTTTCTATCTTCTTGTCCCTTCCGGGCGGCGACTCCATTTTCTCTAAGTTTAGGCCCGTGTTGTCTAAGGTCTTGAGCCTAACAATGTCGAAGTCACAATAACCATTCCACAGGGAGTGGGGGGGGGGGAAATCTCTGCTCATACTTTAGACAATAATTAAAGTGGGAGACAAGATACAAACATGTTGGCACCCACCTCAAAATGGTTATTTGAAGACTTAAAGGCTATAAATACCATAAGAAACTTCATTTTTCAATAGAATTGTGATTGATATATCCAAGATAAACATCTTTCAACTCTTTTCATCAAAATTTTTATTTGTTTTCTTTGAGTGTTGGATGTGAGCATCAAACACCATTATATAAGTTTGAGTGTTAGTTTTAAAACACTTAGGTTTTTCAGTGAGCCTGGAAATACTCTTGTTGAGTTGTGACAAAAATCTCAAACCATTGTAAAAGTTAGGATTGGACTTGTAAAAACCCAAAGATAGTGAAATTGTCAACTTGAAGTTAGGGAGTGGACATAGGATTGATCTTGATTCGAACCACTATAAATCTCGTGTTCATTCTTCTCTATTATACTTTTTTCTTGCTTTGTTTTAAATTTTTTAATTTACCATCACTTCTTCAAAATAACCAACTCACACCTATTGGTTTCCATCTTGAGACAAGAATTAGTATTAGAGCTTCAAATTTTCAAGAAGTTTAATTGTGAAATTTGATCCACAATGGCAGCCATCACTCTAGCTCTTCTACATCAACTTCTATTACTTCTTCACATGGAAATTTAAATTTCCATCTTAGGCATTACTTCGACAAAACAAATTATTCTTATTGAAAGTTTAAGATGTATTTGTTCCTAAATAGTGCAGGATTTGAGTTTTGAAAATGTGTGCAAAATGAGTGAAAACCTCATAATCATGAAGTTGATAGTGTCCAAGTGCCTTTTCCTAGAGCATAATAGACAAAAGCTCAAGAAAAAGCTCTTTATAAGAATAATGGAGCCGCTTCCATTTTGATGAATTCTTTGACTAGAGAAGAGGTTGAAAAGTCCAACATCTTACTAGTGCATATAGCCTTTGGAAAACTCTTAAAAACTATTATGAGGGTACCACCAAAGTGAGGTGCACTAAGACTCAAATGCTTTTACATGAATATGAGCTCTTCAAAATGAAGCCAAATGAAAATGTCGCTGAAATGACAAATCAATTACTTGCTATTGTCAATAACTTGAAGAAATATGGAAAAGTATATGATCTAGGTGATGTCAATAGCAAAATATTGAGTTCACTTAGAGCTAAGAAGAACTTTGTGTCAAAGGTTTCTTCAATTGAAGAAGCTCATGACCTTAGCACACTAAGAATCGATGAGCCAGTTGGAAAACTCCTCACCTTTGAATTGCATGCTGAAAAGAAGATGATAAAGGTAAGAAAGACAAGAGAAAAGCTATAACTCTTAAGGCCAGTAAAGAAGTTGAGAGCTCAAGTGAATAAGATAGTGATGATGATGAAGAAATGGCCATGCTATCTGAAAGAGTAAGTGAATGAAAAAGAAAGAGGAGAATGCAAGCTAATAAAGGTAACTTCTCCAAATCCTCTTTCAAAGAAAAAGAGAAAAAGAATGATGTAAAATGCTATAAATGTGGTAAACTGAGTCACATCAAAATGAATTATCCCAAATTGAAGAACAAGAAGAAATGGGACAAAGAAAACAAGAAGTCTCTTAAAGCTATAAAGAAAAAGAAAAGAAGAAGATGATGAGTAAGGAATTGTAAACCTTTGTCTCATGGCCATAGAAGATGATGATGATCACACCAAAGAGGTAGATACTCAAACTTTAAGCTTTAGTGCAAATAGTGACAATATTGACGATGTTATAGATGATAGTGATCTAGTTAAGCATAAGAACCTAAGAGTCTAAAAGTATTTCCCCAGAATGAAGTACTACAAAGAAAAATGGTCTAAGATAGAAATGGACTTTATTTCTTTAAAAAATTCTACTTTAGAATTGAAGGCCTCAAATGAAAAATTATTGAAGTCTCTTGATTAAATGTTTAAAAATTCCCATAACTTAGAAAACATAACTAAGGAAAAAATTTTTTTAAAGAAGAAATAAATGAACGAAAAGATTCTATTTCAAAATTTCATAAAAGTAAGGAGGCCTTAGATACATTGATTAGTGTTTAAAGATCACCATCTTCCAAATATGGTTTAGGATTCAATGGCAATTTTACTACTACTACCACATCTAATGCATCAATATTTGTTAAGGCTTCTACAACTTAAACCTCTAGCGTTAAAGTTATAACCAACATAAATGCACATGCTAAGGCTAAAAGTCCCAAAAAGGCTACTCAAAGCTTACTAGGCTTTAGAACTAATTTGCGATAGACCCTTAATTTTGGCCCTAAATAAGTTTAGTCCCAATTAAAAGAGGCCAAACCTGATTCGATCCAATTTTTAAAAGCTTAAATATGATCCGATATAATTTTAAAGGCTTAAACCTAGTCTAGTCCAATTTTAAAAACTTGAATTATGTCTTATCTAATTTTGAAAGCAAAAATCGAGTTGGACCAACACTAAAATACAAGCTCATGATGAATTGGCCTTGCCTCATGGCAAATTGGCTGAGGCTTCCTCATGGTGAAATGGCCAAGGCCAATTTGCCATGAGGGCCATCCACGGTGAATTGGCTAAGGCCAATTCGCCATGAGTCCTTGATTCAGGCTAGATTCAGTTTTAATTGCACTTAAATTCCAATAAGACTTGGATGAGCAGGGAAACTATTTGAGTTGGATGAGGATTAGTGAGACGAGGTTGCCCTAATCATTACCTATAAATATAAAACCATAATAAGAAAATGGGCAACCACAATCAGTAGTTAAGAGGAACTGAGATATAATTAGCAAATTAAAGGCATTAAATTGAGAGAACAAGAGATTGAAAAGCAAATTTAAGAGTAAAAAACAAAAAGGGAGTAAGCAGTAGCCAACATTACAAACATAAATAGAAACAGAGAGTAGTCAAATTAAAATAAGACAGTAGCCAAGTTAAACAATCTTCAGATTGTTTAAACACTGACCAAGGACTTGACTTGATCCAGGCTATCTAGTAGGCAATTGTGGCATCAAGCTCGATTCAGTAAACCTACCTTGGAGGAGCCAATAACACAAGTGTAATTTTTATTAACCAATTCAATTTAATTCATTGATTAAGTTTCAATGTTTCATTTATTGTGTTGGCAAATTATAACTGGATTGATTGATTATCTTTAATGCTTCATCCACTGTGTTACGAAATTGTGGATGGGATTTTATAGATTATTTCATAGTAAGTAATAGGATCATATTGGAAATTAATCAAAAGATATATAAAACCTAAATTTGAATCCAAAACCCTAATTCCACTTTATAACTTAGAATTATATTATAGAATCTTAATTGCATGTTTTAAACTCTAGCCTTGCGTCTCATATTTAGGATTAAACTTTGTTTTGCATACTAGATCCTAGCTTTTCATGTCTTAGCCTTAATTTACATACTTTAACCGTAGGTTGCATATTAAAATCCTACTTTGCATTAAACCCTAATCTTGTATTGTTTTAATCCTAGTCTCTATAGTGAACCCTAATTTTTCATATCTTAGCCTTAGTTTGTGTTTTAAATCCTAGTTTGTATGGATTAAACCCTAGGTTAAGAAAAGTTCTCATTTTATAATAAAACCCTAATTTGGTTAGTAAGAACCATAAAACCCTAAATTGAAAATCCAACCCTAATTGAATGATCCTAATTTTGATTATTTTATTTATTGTTATATGCTTTATGATGACGCATCTTGATTGTCTTATTGCTCAGTTTATTTAATTAAATTATGTTCATTTGTTATTTGGATTTTAAAGTTGTAAAAGGCATATTTTCACTTTGTGGGTGCCTTATTTATTTAATTTGTTTCCTTTATCTTTTTTGTATTTGGCGGCGTGATCACGATAGGCTAGCGATATATATATATATATATAATAATAATAATTTTTTTTAATAAAACCCAATCAACCCCTTTTTCTCCCTCACTTATGACTCTTTCTTCTTATTCTTTCTCTCTCCCACTCCTAACTCCTCTTTCCTAAATCCCTAACTATAAACCTCCTAAATCCACTCAATTTCTTCCACAATCACATAAATCATTACCGAATCTACTTTACCCATCACTCTAATCTTCCAACCATGGCATCAAGATTAAAAAGCATTGCAAAGAAATCATCATCAAGGAAAGGCAAGGAGAAAGTTTCAAGTTCTTCACAAGATGAGGTAGATCTATCTTCTCATTTTGGTGATCCTTTTCTAATTTTTAATGAAGAAGAAGGTAAGCGGTTTCTATCTTTGTGCTTAAGAAATATTTCTCCTTGTAGATATTATAGCTATGGTATATTTGAGCATTTGGGTATTGATGCTAGAATGAAGCAATTACTTGCTAGATTAGGATGGCAAAAATTGGTAACAAAGAGATTTGACGCTTATAGAGAACTCACTTTTGAATTCTTCACCACTCTTAAAATGTAAAAAAACCAAAGATAAGAATTTAGAGCATAGAATGCTAGGTATGGATTATGTAATTGATCATGATGTTATGTTCAAGGCTTTAGGTTTACATAAAGGAGGTGCTTCTAGTCCTTCAAAAGAATTTAGCATTGATAAATTTTGGAATACATTAACTGGGTTTAATTCATTCAATATTAGAAATGCACCAAATGGGTTAATTTGTGATCATAGTTTATTGTTGTTGCATAAACTTATGTGTCATCTTGTTTTTGGAAAAAAAGAGAGTAATAAGATATCTACTCAAGAATTATTTATGTTGTATTATGCAAATAAGAATAAAAAAAGTTTCTACAACATATCATTTATTTCAGAGTTTGATGTTTATTGCTCAAAATCTTAAGAGCACCATTGTATTGGGTCATATTGTTACTAGATTAGCCATATATTTTGATATTCTTGATCTTAACTGATGAGGAATTACGTGCTGATCAAAAATTGGCCAAGCACCAACAGTCCAATGATGACATGAACAAACAATTCAAAGATCCACTAGCCATATATGGAGGACCAATGACAAGGTCTAGAGCTAATAAGTTGAAAGAGGCTTTAATTTCCTTCATGGATCAGATTTGGAGAAAACAAGTTGCTCAAGATTTGTTTAAGGATGATCCATGGATGTAAGAAGAGCTTAAGTTGGTCAACATAATTCAAGCAAGACCTAATCTTGAAGGTTAATCCAGGCTTATGAGAGTAAAGATTTAGGTCCATTTTTAATAATAAAAGGTCATTTGGCCATGGTCTTGAAGTCTAAAAGACCAATGGCCTAAGACAAATCAATAGGCTATTTAAGACTATTTGTGTTTTAATTATGCATTTTGACTTTTATTAGGGTTTATTCTTATTAAGTATGAGTTACAAAGGCTGAAATATGAAGAAAAAGAGTTACAAAAGCCAAGAAAATAATGGTCCAACATTCACATTGAGTTGGCAAAGTAATAGGGCTATTTATTAGGTGTAATGGGGCTGTCAATTAATATGAGAGTTACATATGAACTTAATTCTGATGCTTTCTTTGTATATGACCTTCTTCTATATAAACAAGGCTGATTTCCTTTGTAATATACAATTATTCAAAAGATATTAAAGATATTTTGAGCACTTGTGAGTGTTTTGTCTTAAGTTCTTGCATGAACTTTGGAACTTATCAAGCTATTCAGTTTGTGGCGTTCAAATTCTAGAATCTTTGTTTTCATCCTTAACTTATCAAACCTTCTTTGTTTATGGTGTTTTGAGGAAATCAAAGTGCTATTCTAATTACTTAGTCATAATTCCATTGATAAAAGTGATTAGAATAGTTAATCTTACTTCATTCTTGAACGATCTAGATTTTGATTCAACTTTTGGAGGGTGTTAATTTGCATTCCATATATATCATAGTTCTTTAACTATTGGGGTGCATGGTTGCTAAATTGATGATTTCCATCATTTTGGTATCAGAGCAGGTATCAAGTTTGAGGTTTGCGTATCCCTTTCAAATTGCAGATTGTTTCACTTTTAATATTTTATTTTTTATTTTTCTCTTTATATCACCATGGATTAAAAAAAAGTTCTTTCTTCATTCTAATTTTGTGTTCCTAGAGGAAATTGTTGTTCCTACTCCTTATACAAAAAAAAAGTAAAAAAAAGCAAAAAAAAAAGTAAAAGAAAACATAATATTCATCTATTGATATTGGAATTATATATTTTGCTTGTGTCCTTGTGTAAACCTCTATTACTTTTTTTTAGCCTACCTTTATTTGCTCTTTAGACTTGCCCAATTTCACTCTATTGAATTAGCCATAATGTGAATTGTTTGGTTTGAGGACCTTAGTTTATCAAAGAACCCAAAGAACAAAACATGAGAGGTAAAAGGCATCAGTGGTGAGATAAGCATCGAGAAAAGCCAAATAATTGTGTGAAACAAGAGTGGTATAAATCAATTCATCGAGTTAAACACATGAGGGAGTGCTGGTGAGGTTATTTTTTTTATTATTCCTTATTTTATAGGTTTTAAAGATGTCTAGCAAAGAAAAAGAAGGGAGTTCTTCTGATACGAACTAGCCACGAGGCAAGGATCCATTGGTGCTTCCAAATGGGCCATTGACTAGGAGCAGAGCTAAGAAGTTTGGAGCAGCTATGGGATTGCATATTCAAGATCAAATTTCAAAGGAAGTGACTGAAATGGCAATGGAAAAGTGCACAATAGAGCTTGAAGAAGGCACACCAAAGCTGATTATGATGCTTAGTGTGAATATGGAAGCTAAAGGCTAGCTAAAGAGGTCCAACGTGCAAGAAAGGTCCATGGGGGTTCATATACAGCCTTGGGAAGTAATTTAAGGCCCATGGACACCCAAATAGTGTGCGGCATGTTCTTATTTTGAAGGGATTTAGTTTGGCCGAATTTTGGCATCTTTTTGGCACATGGGATGTGTGGTCCCCTATTTAGTTATTTCAGAATATTAGTTTGTTTTCATACTTTCTATTTTCCTTAGTGGGTTAGGATTTTGACTTTGTAGCTTTCCTTTTCCCATTAGAATTAGGGATTCGGATTTTATTGGCTTTTAGTATAAATAGGGCCTTATTTTCTTGTAAGCACACCTTTTTTTTTGACAAATTATATTCTCAATTTTCTTATTGAAACTTTCGGCCATCATAGAACAAGAGTGGATTCTCTTTTCTTCTGATTGCATCAAGAATTAGACTTACATATCAATTTCGATTGTGGCGTTCTTTTAATTCGAGCTTCCTAAATCCTTCCGTTATAAGTTTTCGTGCTTTGCTAAGCAATTGGGTGCTTTAGAAGGTGGTTTTTCCTTTGTTCTTAGTTTTCTTCTATCAATCGTGCATTGGGGTTTGATGCCTTCATTGCCATAGGGTTCCACGTCATTTGGTATCAGAGCCAATTACATGTAAATCTTTATCTATCTGTCTTTCCAGGGTTGTTTTAATTATTCCGTTAGGGTTCTAATTTGGGATTTCGAATTGGGTTAGAGTCTTCATTATTCTGAATTGTGTTTGTTTTATTTATTCCAAATTGGATTTGTTTTATTTGTTCCAAATTGGGTTGTTCTATTTGTTTTATTTTGGATTTTCTAATTGGGTTATAGAATTCTTTGTTCAATTTCGAAATTGTGTTCTTGCCTTTTGATTCGAAATACGTTTTTCTTATTCCGAATTGGGTATAAATTGGGTTGAAGGCTTTGTGTTTAGTTGGTGATCAAAGGATAGTGACTAGATCCTAAAAAAAAAGAGAGCACAAAATCACTTCAACAAAAATTCTTTGCTTTTATAGTAATTTAAGGTATTAGAATCGTTTTGAATCAAGTTGAAAGTAATCAAAATTCTGGCCACCAATTTTGGCCAATTGAGGGGCTGTTTTATTACATTTTTCTTGTTGATTTGGAAGTTTTCTTTTCAAAATTGAATTCTTGGGGAGTCTTGATACTAGCTTTCTTGGGTTGAATTATTAGGTCCATAAACTAACTTGCTAAGGTGAGTTGGTTTTGATACATTTTGACCAGATTCATCATAATTTTTGACCTCTTTGTTTCTATTTCTTGTTTGAACTGCCGTTTTTATTCCGTGACATTACTAGAGTATTATTTATTTGATTCTATACTCTGGTTGATATAATCGTGTGACACAAAATTTTCTTATGTTGCCTCCAAAATTGTCAAGTTTCTTTCTAGGTGTCATTCTAGGATTTAGGTTCTAGTTCCCTTGAACGTGCTTGGTGATTGATTTGTGAGCCTTTGTTCTAAAGTGCAATCGATGAATTAGCAAAGGTGAGGTAATGAGTAGCAATTCTAGTAGAGATAAAGGCATAGCTGTTGAGAAAGAAGAGATGAGTATCCGGGATATTGCAGATGATCTTGAGACATACAAGCAAGCAAATGAGGGCAATATGGAAAGAATAGCAAATACGTTGGCTAGCTTGCAGCAGTCCATGGAACGCTTAATGCAAGCACAACAACCTGCTCCAATAAGGCTACCACAAAGAATTCTACAACCAACAAGAGCTGAAGAGAGAGAAGAGCCAATTAGGAGGAGAGACCCAAGTGGTGCATATGAGAGAGGCCGTGTGGCTGATTATGGATTTGAAGAAGGAGAGGCTGAAATTTATCAAGCACCTATCAATGATAATGATTTGACTTCCATCAAAATGAAGGTTCCTAAATTTAGAGGGAACAACAATGCTGAAGAATACATTGAATGGGAGTGCAAAGTAGAGCAAATTTTTGAGTGCGATAATTATTCTAAAGAAAATAAGTCACACATAGCAGCTATGGAGTTTAAGGGTTATGCAACATTCTGGTGGGATCAACTAAAATCCACTAGAAGAGGTAAGGGGTTGAGAGCCGCACCCGTATGGGAGGAGTTGAGAGACCTGATGAGGCAGCGATTTATCCCTTCTCATTATTATAGGGATCTTTACAATCACTTAGTACGACTGGTGCAAGGTGGCAAGAGTGTAGAAGAATACCATAAGGAGATGAAGATGATCATGGCTAGAGCTAATATTGAGGAAGATGAACAATGGATGATGTCTAGATTTCTTAGAGGACTTAATCAGAATATTACAAGTGAGTTGGACATGTATGATTACAATACCATGGAGGAGATGGTTGATAAAGCTATGAAGGTAGAGAGGAGGTTAAAGAGCAAGAGTTCCACCAAACTTGGCTATGGGAGACCAAAAAATGTGTTTGGGAGTAATTCAGCCTATAGAGGACCCTAATATAGTGGTGGGGCAAATTCATCCAATAGGGGTGAATGTTGTGGAACAACCAGCACACCGCAAGGATGAGCAAGAGTTAGGATGTGAGGAACAAGTTGAGGAGATCATCAATCCAATTATTCTGCCACAAGGTCCTATAACTAGATCGCGAGCCAACAAGATTCAGCAAGCACTAATTTGCCATTTGCAAGATTTGGTGAATGTGGCTAACTATGGTTTGCAAGGAATTACAAGCTTGGAGACAAGACCAAAGGAAGTCAATTACAACTTGCTACAAGTTGAAATTCACGAATGAGGCTTGTAATTAATATGTATTAAGACCCACTAGTTATGCTTATTTAAAAAGTAAGGGCCCTGTTTGTTTTGTATTAAATTAGAACTTTGTTTACTTTATTATTTCTTAAAATTTGATTAGAAAACCAAATGCTACTTAATAACCCTAATTAGGGTTTAGCTATTTATATCTCATTTAGGGTTGTAAGACATCAGTTTTGTTTTTGGACGAATTAATAACCTAAAGCTGATTTACTTTTATCTTTTTGTTCTTGCTTGAATACATGCTTAAGAAACATTCAAGCAGTTTGATCAACTTTCTTGTGGAGTGTTTTGAATCTGGGATTTAGGAACTAGTTTGTTTCAACATCTTGGATCTCTGATCAATTCAAAGAAATCTGAAATCTAACCTTTATTCTTTGAAGGTTGTGCCGAATTCGACTAGGGGTTTTCAAGTTAATGTTTTGGGGGTTCGACATCAAGGAGTTCTCAGGCTTATTCTTGGAGGTTCCGTATCATTTGGTATCAGAGCCAACGCTCTAGATCAGGTTTTATCCCTATCAATTTTGAATTCTTTGTTTATTTTATTTCTTTCTTGTTCTCTTGTTATTCGAATTCTTGATTCTGAATTCTTTGTTTGATTCGTTTTCATCTTCACTCTTGTTAGACAAATTTTTGATTCTTAATCTTGAATCTTTGATTTGTTTTTCTTTGTGGGTTATTTTCATTTTCATTTTCTTCACTTGTTATTTTCGTTCTGTTTCTTTGTTCTTGATTCTTGAATCGTGTTCTTTGTTTCTTGATCGTCTAAGTTGTATGTTCCTTGAATCGTTTTCGTTTTCTTTCAAATTCGAAAATTCAAAAAAAAATTTATAAAACATAAAATTCGAAATTCAAGAAAAGGTGTTTTAAATTCGAATCTTGGTCTTGTTCATCATTCTGATTTGAATTCGAAATTCAACCAAGTGTGCTAAATTCGAATCTTGTTCTTGATTATTCATTCTGAATCAATTTCGAGTTTCAAAGACAGTACACTAAAATTTGATCTTGTTCTTGTTACTTAATTGGGTAAAAGTTTCGTGTGGTGTGAACTAAGGTCGCCCCCATCAAGAGAGATAGTGAGAGGGAGCAAAAAAAAAAAGTGTACAAAACCACTTCAACAAAATTTTTTCATTCTCCTTGCTATTTAGGAGATAAGGGTCAAATCTGGATACATTAGAATCAATATAATTTCTGGTCACGAAATTTTCACCATTGAGGGGCTATTTTGATTCGAATTGCATTAGTGATTCATTCGAAATTTCAGACTTGGGATACTACACACGGAAGACTATTTGATTTGTTTCATAAAGTGTGATTCACCTAAGAACATAAAAGAAATTAGCTTGAGAGGTGTGCGCTAAGCCGTGAGTGAATACATTATATTGAGTGGAACACGAGTGACCAACCCCGTCTATTGAGTGTAAACACATGAGGGAGTGTTGTGAGGCCTTTTATTTGTTTTGTTCGAACCTTTTATTACAGGAAAAAATGTCTGGCCGAGATGACAGTGACAGGGGTGTTCAAATTGATCCAGCTGGATTGCGTGAGGCGCAGCAAGCTGAATTTACACGTTTATACCGTGTTATGGAGAACATAATAGAAACATTGGAGCACATGGATTTGAGGTTGCAAAATGTTGAAAGAGCCACACCGGAGTGCAATGAGAGGCAAAGAGGTGGCAGAAATCAAATGCAACAGCCTGAACATTTGGAAGATGAAAATGAGCTTGTGGATGATAATGCAAGTCTGGTTGGAGGAGCTCCACATAGAGGTGGAGGTAGAGGAGGCCGTGGTACTAGTCGAGGTAGAGGAAGGATGAATAATAATGCTTTCTATGGTAGAAATCATGGTGATGATGAAGTCGTTGATAGGAGCTTGGGAAGCATCAAGCTGAAAATTCCTAACTTTCGTGGTAAATCAGATCCAGAAGCTTATTTGCAATGGGAAAAGTAGGTTGATCTCATATTTGATTGCCATCGATGTACTGAGGAAAAGAAGGTCAAGCTTATTGTTACTCAATTTATAGATTATGCTATAGCTTGGTGGGATCAGTTAGTGACTAGTAGAAGAAGGAATTTGGAGTATCCAATTGAGACTTGGGCTGATCTTAAATCGGTCATGAGGAAGAGGTTTGTGCCTAGACATTTCCATAGGGAAATTATACAAAGACTTCAGGTTCTTAAACAAGGTAGTAAAAGTGTTGATGACTACTACAAAGAAATGGAAATGTTAATGACTAGAGCTAATATAGATGAAGACATGGAGACTAATATGGCATGTTTCTTGGCTGGTATGAATTCAGACATTGCTGATCAGGTTGATTTGCAGCCTTATGTGGAGTTAGAAGAGATGGTGCATATTGCCGTCAAGGTGGAAAAACAACTCCGAGGAAGACGACCATCAAGGTATCATTCGAAACCTGTTTCTAATTCTATTTCTCCTTAGAATAGGGAAGGAAGGCATGATTATAAGGAAAGAAACAAGGCTGGTCAAGATAGTGGGAAAGCAAAGGCCGAAACAAGTTCTAAAGACAAATCCAAAGTTGAAGAGCCTAAGCTGCGAAATCGAGATATTAAGTGTTGGAAGTGCCAAGGTGTGGGACATATCAGCAAAGAATGTCCAAACAAGAGAGTTATGACCGTAAGAAATGGTGAGATAGTGACTGATGAAGAAGAAGGTGACGATGAGAGTGAAGATGGAGAAAAGCAAGACTTGGAATGTTGTAGTGATGGGAGCATTAAAGAACCAATAAAGGAGACTTGCTGGTTACTAGGCGTGCTCTTAACACGCAATTGAAGGAGGAAAATCATGAAGAACAACGAGATAACTTGTTCCATACAAGGTGTCACGTTCAAGGCAAGGCTTGTATTGTGATTATGGATGGTGGAAGCTGTACCAATGTGGTAAGTACACTCTTGGTAGATCGATTGGGGCTGCCTACAAAACCTCACCCCCGACCTTACAAACTTCAGTGGCTGAATGAATGTGGAGAGGTTAAGGTAAATCGACAATCTAACATTTCTTTTTCCATTGGTAAATATCATGATGAGGTGTTGTGTGATGTGGTGCCAATGCATGCTGGAGAGATTTTACTTGGACGTCCATAGCAGTATGATAGGCGAGCTATGCATGATGGATACCTCAATCGGTATTCATTCACTAAGGATGGAAGAAAGACAATTTTGACCCCACTCTCTTCAAAAGAAGTGTATGAAGATCATTGTAAAATGGAAAGAATGAGACTTGAATTTGAAAAGAAAGAAAGAGAGAGTGACGAAAAAATGAGTGAAAAAAATCAGATTGCAAATGAAAAGAAAGAGAGAAAAGAAAAATCAAAACAAATTTAGCTTGAGAAAAATAGAGAAGGAGAGAAGAATGTGAGTTTGTTAGCTAGTACAAGTGAGATTAAACATGCTTTTTACACCAATCAGCCTATGTGTTGTGCTTTTGTGCAAAGAGGCTCGTTTAGATACTACTGTTTTTAACCAATCTTTGCCTAGTGTGTTTGTTGATCTTTTGCAGGAATATGCGGATTTGTTTCTCGAAGAAATGCCTGATGAATTGCCGCCAATCATAGGCATAGAGCATCAAATTGATTCCATTCTGGGAGCTTCCATTCCCAATAGGCCAGCGTATCGAGCTAATCCTTTTGAGACAAAGGAGATACAAAAGCAAGTGGAGGAATTGCTAGCTAAGGGATACATGAGGGAAAGTTTGATTCCTTGTTCGGTTCCTATTATTCTTGTGCCAAAGAAGGATGGGATGTGGAGGATGTGCGTGGATTGTAGAGCCATCAATAAAATCAATGTAAAGTATCGTCATCCTATTCCTAGACTAGATGATATGCTTGATGAGTTACATGGTTCTTGTTTGTTCACGAAAATTGATTTGAAATCTGGTTATTATCAAATTCGAATGAGTGTGGGTGATGAGTGGAAAACAACATTTAAGACTAAATATGGGCTGTATGAGTGGTTGGTTATGCCGTTTGGTCTTACTAATGCACCTAGCACATTCATGCGTTTGATGAATCATGTGTTGCATGAGCACTTGGGTAAATTTGTTATTGTTTACTTTGATGATATTCTTGTTTACTCTAAGTGTTTGGATGATCATGTCATACATGTGCATCTTGTGTTAGACATTCTTAGGCGTGAGAAGTTGTATGCTAACCTTAAGAAGTGTAGTTTTTGCATGGATAAGGTTCATTTTCTTGGTTTTGTGGTGTCTAGTCAAGGTATTGAGGTTGATGAGGAAAAGGTAAAGGTTATTAGGGACTGGCCGAAACCTAATAATGCTAGTGAGGTGAGGAGTTTTCATGGACTTGCTGGTTTCTATAGGAGATTCATTAGAAATTTCAGTACTATAGCTGCACCTTTGAATGAGTTAGTTAAGAAAAATGTCGGTTTTGTTTGGGGAGATGCACAAGAACATGCATTTAATGAACTTAAGGATAAATTGTGTAATGCACCCTTGCTTGCTTTGCCTAATTTTGATAAGACTTTTGAGATTGAATGTGATGCAAGTGGCATAAGAATTGGAGCTGTTTTGATACAGGATCAAAGGCCATTGATGTACTTTAGCGAAAAACTAAGTGGAGCGGCTTTGAAGTATCCGACATATGATAAGGAGTTATATGCATTGTTTCGAGCTTTGCATACATGGCAGCATTATTTGTGGTCAAAAGAGTTTGTGATACATACTGATCATGAAAGTTTAAAGCATTTGAAAGGTCAAGATAAGTTGAATCGTAGACATGCCAAATGGGTGGAATTCATAGAAACATTTCCATATGTGATTAAATACAAGTGAGGTAAAGAGAATGTAGTGGCTGATGCGTTGTTCTCGAAGGTATGTTTTACTTAATTCTCTTAGTGCTAGATTATTGGGTTTTGAGCATATTAAGGAATTATATGTTAGTGATGTGGATTTTGGTGACATATATAATTCGTGTGGAGATGTGGCTGTTTCAAAAGACTTTAATTTGTTTGATGGTTTCTTGTTTAAGAGAAATAGATTGTGTATTCGTAAGTGTTCCATGAGAGAGTTGTTAGTTAAGGAAGCACATGGAGGAGGTTTGATGGGTCATTTTGGGGTAAGTAAGACCTATGATGTGTTGATAGAACATTTTTATTGGCCTGGTATTAAACATGATGTGCATAAAGTTTGTGAGCACTGCATAACATGTAGAGAAGCTAAGTCTAGGATGAAACCGCATGGTTTGTACACGCCATTACCTATTCCTAATGGACCTTGGACTGACTTGTCTATGGATTTTGTGCTTGGATTAACTAAAACTAGGAGAGGTCATGATAATATATTTGTTGTGGTTGATAGATTTAGTAAAATGGCTCATTTTATACCATGTCATAAAACTGATGATGCTAAATTGATTGCTGATTTGTTCTTTAAAGAGGTTGTTCGTTTGCATGGCATACCCAAAAGCATTGTTAGTGATAGAGATGTTAAGTTTTTGAGTCATTTCTGGCGTGTTTTATGGGGAAAATTAGGGACTAAGTTGTTGTTTTTTACTACTTGCCATCCTCAAACTGATGGTCAAACTGAGGTTGTGAATTGAACATTGATTACTTTGCTTAGGGAAATGATAGAAAAGAATATTAGGATGTGGGAGGATTGTTTACCATTTGTGGAGTTTGCTTATAATAGGGCTGTTCATAGCACTACTAATTGTTCTCCATTTGAAAATGTTTATGGTTTTAATCCGCTTACTCCTTTGGATATTTTGCCATTGCCATCTAATGATTTTGTGAGTGTTAATGCTAGCTCAAAGGCAGATTTTGTGAAGAAGTTACATAAACAGGTTAAGGAAAGGACTGAAAGGAAAAATGCTAAAGTAGCTTCTCGAGTGAATAAAAGAAGGAAGCCAATGATTTTTCAGCCTGGTGATTGGGTTTGGGTTCATTTTCGCAAAGAACGGTTTCCACACCAAAGAAAGTCCAAGTTAAACCCATGAGGAGATGGTCCTTTTCAGATACTTGAAAGGATTAATGACAATGCATATAAACTGGATTTGCCAGGTGAGTATAATGTAAGTGCTTCGTTTAATGTTGCTGATTTAAGTCCTTTTGATGTAGGTGATGCTTTTGATCCGAGGACGAATCCTTTTGAGGAGAGGGGAAATGTTGTGGAACAACCAGCACACCGCAAGGATGAGCAAGAGTTAGGATGTGAGGAACAAGTTGAGGAGATCATCAATCCAATTATTCTGCCACAAGGTCCTATAACTAGATCGCGAGACAAAAAGATTCAGCAACCACTAATTTGCCATTTGCAAGATTTGGTGAATGTGGCTAACTATGTTTTGCAAGGAATTACAAGCTTGGAGACAAGACCAAAGGAAGTCAATTACAACTTGCTACAAGTTGAAATTCACGAATGAGGCTTGTAATTAATATGTATTAAGGCCCACTAGTTATGCTTATTTAAAAAGTAAGGGCCCTGTTTATTTTGTATTAAATTAGAACTTTATTTATGTTGCGCTCGAATTAACTCTACCACAAAGCGTCACTCGCAAGTATACGAGGTAGCTGCAGCAAAGGTGATCGCCCCAAGGTCGTCTCACAAGGAAGCTAAAGTAGCTAATTGATTATCAGATTATAAATAACAAGTAATGAAGAAATTTAAATCACTAACAACTAATGAAGAATATTGATTGAAGTTTAAAACGAATAAAAGTAAATTAAGCTGATGTTTTGTTTCACTTGATAGAAAGGTCTAGGGTTTGCACTTCTCTACTACTTATATGTATGAACGGTTATTCCTCTTAACTAATTTAATTTCAAAGATTAAATTTCAAGCAACTTAATTAATCGAGTCAAGGAAATAAGCTCTCGCATTCAAATCTCTTTCAACTAATCTTGTTATGATTGAAATAATCTTTTTAATAGGTTATATCTCTAATTCACCTAAGTCCCTAATTGAATTTTTCCAGCATTAGACTTCATCTCTCAATCCATCATCTAATACCTAAAACACATAATTGGTGGCCAATCAATTATATATTAACAATATTCCATTCAATCAAGGCTAAAGAAATTATTAGCTAAGAGAATAACCAATTCATACAATCATTGCAGATCCATACAAACCCTAGACTAGATCAAATTAGTTCATAATGCTATCAAACATACTCATCTCATTAATATTCAAAGAAATCAATTCAGACATGATAATATCCATAAATACAATTCCAATGAAAATAAAGAGATAAAGTTCAAGAGCAAAACCAAATTACAAACTCCTTGAAGCTTCTGAAGAATCTCTTGTTCAAATCTTGCAAGAAGGATGTATCAATGGCTAGAACAATCTAATCTAAGCTATTTTAATCCAAAGTGTAATCAAAAATCAAAGAAAACAAAGTTATCAAAACCTAAACTGTCTTTGACGGCTAAAAACGCTCTTAAAATCTCAACAACCCCCAAACCCTAACTCTCTTTTTCCTTTTATAAGAAACCTCCGCTTTAAAAATCTGCTTCGTCTTTGGTTCATGAGAGACACGACCAAGATGGATGAGACTTGGCCATGTTGGTGGTCTTTGGAGGGACACGGCCAGTGACTTGGCCGTGTCCCTTGCTTGTGTCTTCTACTCCCTAGTTTTGATCTTTTCTTCTTTGGTTGAGTGACACGGCCGTGTTGGAGGTTGACTTGGCCGTGTTGGACCATTTTGGAGGGACACGACCAGTGACTTGGCCGTGTCCCTTGCCTGTGTTTGCTTCTGTGAGAATTGTTCTTCTTTGCTTTGGATGTAAGTGAGACACGGCCAAGTTGGAGCAACTTGGCCTTGTTTGAGCATCTTTGGAGGGACACGGCCACTGACTTGGCCGTGTCCCTTGCATGTGTCCCTCTCTGTGCCTTGAACTTCCTCTTTAACTTGGTATGGGACACGGCCACAAGCTTGGCCGTGTCCTCTGCCTGTGTCAGCTACTGTCCCTTTTTTCCTTCAATTTGCTTCCTTGGCTTTTTTAAGCTAAAACAAAACTTCAAACAAACTTTAAACAAGAAGTAAATAAACAATAACCAACAAAACATAAACACCGTACTAAAAACTAGATCAAAAACGACATAAACACGGAAATAAACTAAAACTACCAAAATTAATAAAAACACTAAATAAACATATTAAAACTAACAAAATACCTAAAGAAAACAATAATTATCATAATAAACAAGACACAAATCTATAACAAAAACTAATAAAACAACTACCCCACACTTAAAACTTTGCTTGTCCTCAAGCAAATTCACATGGCATAAATTAAAAACACAAACAACCTTAACTATAATTCCAGTATATAAGAAGAAATACTTTAAGAGTCAGACATAAATAATTGCGATTTCCTTCAATCAAGATTTTCTTAACTCATTTATTAATCCAGACATACAAATCTTATCTCTCATCTAAGTGTTTCACTCAATTTCATAGGTTAATTCACTCAAACCACTCATGACTGCATACTACCATAAACTTGCTTAATTATCCAATCTCCCTCACTGATTTTCTCAAGAAATAATCCGAAGGTCTTCCATTTGGATGTAATGGGGCTAAGGTGAAGGTGTGAGAAAAGACATTTAAGCTGGAGCATCAAGAAATGGAGTATCTAATTTAGACAATACTCTTGCTAAGAAACTCATAACTCCCTCAAATGGCATACTCACCAATCCCTTAATACTTTCACATACATGCATACTTAAAGAAAAATACATGAGTCGACATTCCTCTAATGCTAGAAAATATATGAATTTTTGTATATATATATATACTCTTTTTATTTTCTCTTCTTCTTTTTCTTCTCTTTTTTTTAAATACATATATATACAAAATATAACATTGCATAGAACATCTAGCTTAAAATGTAGAGGAAAAGAATAATCAACTCTTAATCAAATACAATATGCAAAGTATGCATTTCAACCCCAAATAGCAATACCATTTTTTATTTGCTTACCCCACACTCTGAAATAAACCACCCTATTGTCATATCATAAGAACTCCATTCCTTAATGCATGTATGATGATAATAAGAGAAAGTTGAGTTGTAAATTGTGTTGATCAAACAAGAAAAAGGTCAAAGGCTCAACTTGGCTCACTAAGAAATTCAATATTAAGGGAAGTCTTTTTAAGCTAATGGGCTAACCTAATTTGCCTTCATCATTCTAAAACTTGAGATTAAATCATAATGTGAGTTCAATTAGCATGCAAAAGCAAACTCTAGAGATGCAAAATCATGAAGGTGCACACTTAAGAAAAGAAAATCAATTGACAATAAAATTCAATCTATGAGGCTCAAAACTCACAAAGGTGGGTTCACAAAGATTTATATGTCATGAATTGCAGAATGCAAAAATTGATCATGAATGAATTCAAATGCTAATCTCTATGCTGATATTAAAGTCTCAACTATAATGCTAGAATCACAGAAAAGATCAATAAATTTTCAACAATTATACCATGCATAACACAATAAGACACACCACGACAAACAAAACAAGAATTAAAGAAAAGCTAAAAGATTACCCCACACTTTAGAATTTACATTGTCCTCAATGGAAAACAAGAATAATAAAGAGAAAGAGTTAAGTACAACATGTCTTCCATCGTACCTTGGTGAGGCAAAACCTAACTTTCCATCACAAACACAAATGTTCAAAAACAAACAAAATACAATATATAAAATAAAATATCCAAAATATAAAATGTTAACATTAAAAACAAAAACGAAAAATAATAACAAAAATACACCAAACAAATAAAGCAAGGAACTCAAAATCTATGGTGAAGGCTGTAACACCCCTATACCCCGTATACGTACACAGCATGCTAATACGATCGTAATATATGTATACTGAATATAGAAATGCTTTGGTATACTTAACAAATGAATAATCCCTTTACAAAAACAAGAACAAATTTAAATCATTTAAAAGAAGTTATAAAAGACCAAAGATAAAATGTTTATTTAAAAATAACGGAAAATATAACAATTATTTACAAATACTTATACATTAAAACTCAAGATTTACAAAACATAAAGTATATACATGTTTGGCAGTATATCTTCGATCTTTAAGCTTCACTATCACCACCTCAAGATCTAGCCTCTACTTGGCCTAGAGGAATTTTCCCGTTCTTCCCTGTTACCTGCACGATAAATCATAATCGCACTAAGCCAACGGCTTAGTGGTACAATCTACAATAATACTATGTTTCGATGCAATGCCAATGTCACAATCAATTTCAACAATAAAGACAATATTCATAAATGATATATTAATATTTTTCATAACACTTCATTCCATTATTTTATTCAATTGTTTCACCATTCATGAATCACATTGAAACAAAGACAAGCATGGGCCCAAAAGACACTAATATGTCATTCAACTTTTAGAGTTAATGTTTTGGTTCAATTATCACATTTATCATTATCATTATCCCAACTAGGCTTCAAGGATTTAGGTTCAACCAAGCTTCAAGGGGAACAAAGCATGCTAAGTATCAACCCAACTTGGCTTCAAGAACCAAACCCAACCTAGCTTCAAGGGTTGTAACATCTCAATTAGGCTTCAAGGACTAGATCCAACCAAGCTTCAAGGGGAGTAAAGCATGCTAAACTTCAACCCAACTTGGCTTCAAGGATCAAGCCCAACCTAACTTCAAGAGATTGTTACTAATAGGCATGCCACCAACAACAAAACTCTGAAAATGAATAACACATTAGACACACAATTGATTTATTATTTCATTATCAATTCCATTCTCAATTCTCATCATCATTTAGGCAAACATGCCCCACTTATTTCAATTGAATCATCATAGCCAATCACAATGGCTTCACATCTCATTTGAATCATCATAGCCAATCACAATGGCCTCATATCTTATCATGTCTCAATTCACATTATAATACTCCATTATTCAAGTATACATAATCAATTACATTGAACATCATCATATAGGCATACATGCCTCAATTATCTCAATTCACCTTATGCAAAACATAACATTATTGATATGCATCCACAATGCAATAGATTACTTATCACATGTGTTAAGTCTCAAGATCATATAAAAGTATGCATTAATTTAGGGTTTGTACTTACCTTAGGAACAAGTCACACCAATTTACAACTTTACTCTTCCAAAACTTCTTCACCACTTAGGTTAAGGCAAATCAACCTCTTCACAACCTAAACCAAAAGAAATATTACACATGAGATGCAAAACTCTACACATGACACGCTCAATAACACGAGCGTGTCCCTGACCGTGCCCTAAACTCACAACACAGAAGCTTTGACACGCTCAGAACTATGGGCGTGTCACTGAACGTGTAATACATTCTGTCTCACATAAACATTGACACGTCTAACAACATGGGCATGTTCAAGACCGTGTCAATTCCTCACCAACATAGTAGCTA
Source organism: Garcia nutans (assembly GCA_947685225.1). Lineage (NCBI taxonomy): Eukaryota > Viridiplantae > Streptophyta > Magnoliopsida > Malpighiales > Euphorbiaceae > Garcia > Garcia nutans. Next base: position 17,837,964 of record CANTUV010000006.1, on the reverse strand, counting down.
TGACACGCTCAGTGACATGGGCGTGTCACTGGATGTGTCAATACTACTACTACACAGAAGCTGTGACACGCTCAGTGACATGGGCGTGTCACTGCTAGTGCCACCCATCCAAAAACATAGAACCATTGACATGCCTAAAACCTGGTCGTGCTCATGGGCGTGTCAGGCCAAAAATACAGATTCCGGCCACAACAACACTTAATCCAACAAATCACTTCCTTTCACCAAAATCCACTTCAAACAAACTTAGCTCAACATACCCAAGAACCATAACAAACTTGCAAAAACACCAAAACAACTAAAAACATACATCCAACACAAATCAAAATCATCACCACAACCCAAAACACACCTACAACACTACCTCTTCCAACAAACTTACTCTTTTCTTCAATCCAAACTCAAATATCCAAAAACCAAATGAAACAAACACTCTTAAACACAACACAATCAAAACACACTCCTATCATCCACAATAATCCTTCAAACTCAAACATGACTCCAAAATAAACAAGAGAAATCAAGAGAGAACTTACCAAAGTTGATGATAGTTCACAATTTTCAACTTATTCCCTTGAATCTTCCTTCAATTTGAGCTTGGATCACAAAACTCACTCTCTCTCTCTCTCTTGCTTTAGATGGCCGGCCAACAAAAGGAAAAAGGAAAGAAATGAAAAAGAAAATGAAGAAACCAAAGTCAAATACTCCTCTCTTTAAACCTCCTCCAAGCAATTATAATATTAAATAATCCAAATTAATCTCTTCCATTCATTTTAATTTCCCATTTTCCACTAATTTACTTAATTAATTAAAATAACTAAATATCTTCTTCCTTTGACCATCACAATTGACTTGTATATATGTTGTATATATTTCCATATACACAACATATACACTTTCCTTTAAATTTCTTTTCTCTTTAAAATTTAACATATATATTCAATACAATTACAACAATAATATCAAAACTTCTAGGGCATACTTTGGGATATTACAAAGGCGGGTGTGAAGATGATGCAGCCGAGGGGTGGAGACTTAAAATCTTTCCAAGGTTGCTGTTAATCTGATCCAACTGCTGCAAAACCTCAGCATGGTTACGGTCCACCTTGCCCTCCAGTCGATCTACCTTTCCCTCCAGGGCCTCAATTCAAATAAGTACCTCTTGACTTTCCGAGACCAGAGCATCCTCATCTAGATCAAGAGAATTTGAGTCGGACTCTTCTTGAACCCATGCCCTCTTCTGCCTGTCCCCCGGTGCCTCTTGCTCAGTTGAAGACATCATATAAGCCCCTTTTCTGTGCACCACCATGTGCATCTTCTCTAGTGTAGCTAAATCCAAAGAGTCATTACCCAAAATTCTAGTCATGCGACTGGTACTCGGGTCAAAATCCTCAAGAAGGGCTACTGCCAATGTGGTAATCAACCCTCCAACACAAATTGCCCCCCTCCTTTTATTAGCCACAGTATCAAAAATATCGGCTAACCAATAGCCGGCACTAACAGGCACTGCATTCAAAGCACAATCCAGGAAAAATAGCTCACTCAATTCCACCACACCCGGGCTCTCCTTCCTAGCAAAGAATTCACAAGACATAAAATGATGCAAATACCTCAAAACGGAATTTCTTAATTTAGATGCTTTGGCCGATTTGGCCACATAGGTCCCCGAGTCTAATGCTCCCCAAGCAAATTGTTGTTTAAATTCTTTAGGTACCGACCTTTTCCCATACTGATGGAAACCATATATAGCATTCAATTGTTCAATATTAAGCACAAATGATTTACCAAGCAATTTAAAACTCATTCTAGTGCAGATTTTTTTTATCATCTCTTTCAACCTTAAGAGATGTCAGAAATTCCAAAGTCAGCTCCTCAAACTGCAAAGGTCGCAAGGAGACTAGATTCTCCCACCCAAGAATTTGCTCATAACGATAAAAATTAGTCCTAATTTGCAGAGCATCAAGGGATTCATCATTAACATACCTCTTCGGGAAAAAACCCCGAGCCAAAAGATTTGCTCTCTTCAAAGATGAAATTGATGAAGAGGAAGAAGCTCCTTCGGTTGTAGGCCTCTTCTTCTTGCGGTTTGAAATAATCTTTGTTCTTGGCATCTTGAGAAATCTGAAAATTTTAACACCAAAACTTGATTAAATCAAACTTTTATGAGCAAAGAAGAAGTTTTAATTGATTATTTCTAGTTTTGGTGAAGAAATTTTAGGTTTAATGGTGGATTTGGAGCTTGGAATCACAAGTTATGGAGGTTTGGTGAGAGAGAAAATGAAAAAGCGAGAGAGAGATAAGAAAGAAAACTAGGGATTGAATGGAACATCTGTGCAAAAATCGTGGTTTTTTAAAGTGAAAAAGTGGGAGACACGGCCAAGTTGTGGGCAACACAGCCGTGTCATGTGTTTGTTGAGGGACACGGCCAGTGACTTGGCCGTGTCCTATGGGCGTGTCTGCTACTGGAAGAAGAGGTGCAAAATAAAAGACAACTAGCAATTTGGGAAGCTTGGCCGTGTCCGAGTGACACAGCCAAGTTCCTTCGCCGTGTCACTCATTGTGACAAAGTGCAAAAATAAAAATTGTTGAGGCTTGGCCGTGTCCCATGTGACACGGCCAAGCTCCTTGGCCGTGTCTCCTTCTGCCACTTTTACATTTTTTTAAATTTGAAATCTTTATTTTATAACACCAAATATCAAAGGAATTGCAAACCCCTTCTCCGATCAACCCTGAAACACATTAAAAAAAAACCGATCAAAGCACAGTTCCATTTATTTAGACTAAACATAAAATCAAAACTTGCCAAATTTAAAATTACAACTATGAAGAATAAAATGCAAACTGATGGGTTGCCTCCCATTAAGCGCTTCTTTAAAGTCATATAGTTGGACATCATGCAAGGCCTAGGGATCATGGATCAAAGTGCTGTCAATGACCCTCACTTCTTGAAATCCTTCATTGTATGGTTTAACTCTCTGTCCATTCACTTTAAAAGTCTCACTTGTTCGAGAGTCAAGCAATTCAATGGCACTAGAAGGATACACCTGAGTTATCTCGAAAGGACCACTCCATCGAGACTTGAGTTTACCTGGAAAAAGACGGAGTCGAGAGTTAAAAAGTAAAACTTTCATACCTAGACTCAATGTCTTTCGCACTATAATTCTGTCATGAAATGCTTTAGTGCGATCCTTGTAAATTCTCGAGCTCTCATAAGCCTCATTCCTCAGCTCATCTAACTATGAAATTTGCAGAAATCGTTCTCTCTTCGCTTTGTCCAAGTCCAAATTCAGAGTCTTGATTGCTTAATACGCTCTGTGCTCCAACTCCACTGGTAAGTGACAAGCTTTTCCAAAAACCAATCGGTATGGACTCATACCAAGAGGAGTTTTGAAAGCAGTCTGATATGCCCATAGTGCATTATGCAATCTACTTGCCCAATCCTTTCTTGATAAGTTGACTGTTTTCTCCAAAATTCCTTTAATCTGCTTGTTGGATGTTTCCACTTGTCCAGAAGTCTGTGGATGATATGGGGTCGCCACCTTGTGCTTCACACCAGATTTGTACATTAACTTCTCAAAAAGCCTGTTGCAAAAATGACTTCCCCCATCATTGACTGTCACTCTTGGTGTGCCAAATCTGCTAAGAATGTTTTCCTTCACAAATATAACAACCACATTAGCATCATTAGTACGGGTGGGGATTGCCTCCACCCATTTGGAAACATAATCAACAGCAACTAAAATATATTCATAACCAAAGAACTTGGGGAAAGGACCCATGAAGTCTATTCCCCACACATCAAACAGTTCAACAACAATATATGATTGAAGGGGCATTTCATTCCTCCTCCCAATGTTACCTACTCTTTGGCAACGATCACAGTGCTTACAATACTCTTGAGCATCTTTAAATAAGGTAGGCCAGTAAAAACCACTTTGAAGCACCTTTTCTACAGTCTTTCTTCCTCCAAAATGATCCCCATAGTGAAGGTCATGACAAAATTGAAGAACACTCAATTGTTCTTCCTCAGATACACACCTGCGAACTATCTCATCTTTGCATATCCGGAATAGATAAGGTTCATCCCAAAAATAAAACTTACTCAAGTGTAAAAACCTTTTCTTTGCCTGAAATGACATGTTAGTACGCAATATACCACAAGCAAGATAGTTAGCAATATCTGCAAACCAAGGTGCATCAAATACCACAAAAAGCTGCTCATTTAACCCCACATTTAAAGCTGTTTTTTAGGGTTTGCAACTAAATAACATAATAGTATACAATCTTAAACCTACTAAATTTAACCCCACATTTAATTCAACACAACACCCGGCCATAAATGCTCTTGACCTAATGAAAGGGTAAGAGACAAAATTGCATGATTCAAAGTTAGTAGTGTTGCGAAAAAGAAAGAAAAAGGAAAATGAAATAGGCTCAAAATTGGCTAACTAAGGTTGAATATAGGGTTGGTCTTTTTAAGCCAAAGTGGGTTCACCTAATTGCCTTAATCATCTTGATGCCTAATTGAAATTTTTATGTAGTCTCAAAATGCATGTCAAAGCAAGTTCTAGCAATTCATCAATCAAAGATGTTCACCCACAATAATAATGATAAGTTGATGGCTCAATTCCTCACTAAGTTAATGGCAAAGCAAGGGAAAAACCAACAAAATTGACAATAAGCACTAATTCTAATCAATTCTCAAATTCATGCTTCAAAAATTCAAAGGTCATCCATCAACAATTTATAACAATTGAACTTTTCAAAATTTATTTATTCAAAGAAAAACATTAACTAAACTTAAACAAAAAACAAGTTAAAAGTAAAAACACGAAATGTACCACACACTTAAAGATTCACATTGTCCTCAATGTGAGCATGCATAAACTAAGAGATAGGGTTTAGATGAAACCTGATTTCCATCGTTCCCATATGCGATATACAATTCTCCTTCCACCCATAATGCAATTGTTGCTCATGTTTGCAGGGATCGATAGCATACAACTCCGAAGGATACCCGATGTATTGCTACGCCTGTTTAGATCATTTTTGTACTTATTTTTAGTGTGATTTTATGTGTTTTTAGTTAATGTTTTGATTGATTTCTGTTTAAAGTTTGTTTCAAGTGTTTATTTTAGGTTTAAGTGCAAAAACTCCCTTGGAAGATCAAAATAATGAAGAAAGAGCATGAATCAAGCAAGACATGGCCAAGCTAAATCAAGTTTGGGCATGTCACCTCAAAGAAAATGAAGGCAGAGCTTGACACGGCCAGGAGACACGGCCAAGCCCCTGGCCGTGTCTCATTCAAGGAGCAAAACAAAGAAACCAAAGCAAAGAAAGAGCAAAAATGAAGAAGAAAAACTTGACACGCTCAAGTGACACTGCCAAGCCACTGGCTGTGTCACATGACACGGCCAGGAGCTTGGCTGTGTCCCATCCCAAGCTCAAAGCAAGCAAGGACCAAAGAAAAGAAACAGAAGAGGACACACCCACATGACACAGCCAAGCCACTGCAAAAAAGAAAAGAGAAAAATAAAACAAAGAAAATAGGGGGAAAACACGATTTGGGGAGAGGAGAGAGTGAGACTCTCCTTGTTCCTTCATCTTCATCCTCCATTTCTATCCTCTCCATCTTCTCCATCTTCCATTGATAAGATCTTTGAGATTCTTTGGGATAAAGTGGGTTAACAAGCTCTTAAAGGTTGAAGAAGCTTCATTGAAGGATTGGTGACTTGAGAAAGCTCCATTCCATTTTGCAAAGGAGAATCATCCATTGAAGAGGGCTGGAGTTCTTCATCATATATCAAGGTGGTGCTAGGAGGAAGACTAGTAATCCTACTCTTGGCATCTACAAGGGGTTTTTCTATTCTCTCTTTTAATTCATTTCAATATTGTTTTTGTTGTATTAAGAGAATTGATATTGCAATGAACAATTTGTATTTGATTTATATTGAGTTGAATGAATGTTTTAAATTGATGATGTTGAGCTAAATACCCATGCCTAGGGTTTGTAGTATATTTGATTGAATGCTTTGATTTGATATTTCAATTGATGTACCTTGTTGTTGGTTGATTGCATTGGATTGTATGCTAGGTTGATATATTAGCTACCTATTGATCTCTAGATATTGAATGAAGGATCGAGAGGTGAAATTTAATATCGGAATTATGCAATCGACTACCCTAAGAATGAATTAGAAATATAAGTTCTAGGGTTCATTAATTTGCAAATGTAAAACAATTGGTTATTGTTTATTCATGAATGGGAAAACTAATGAATTGGTAATTGACTAATTAAACTTAAGAAACAAATTAATTACAAGGTTAAGTTAATGGATAATATGAGAATTGAGCTTTGATTGAATGGACCTATAACCCTAGGCACCTTCCCAAGAATCGATTTGATCTTGTACAACCATCACACACATTAACCCTTACACTCATTACTCCTAGGTTTAAATTACTCCTGCACCATTCCAAACAACAAACTCTCATTTTTAAAATAGTTATCAATCAAGCTATTACGAACTACTCCTTCCTTATGAGACGACATTGGGGCGATCACCTTTACTACAATTACCTCGTATACTTGCGAGTGACGCTTGTAGTAGTACTTAATTCGAGCGCAACAATGCCTAAGTAACGGTATTTGAAAACATGTGAAGGTCATCTTAGGGTAATCCTCCAGTGCAATAGGAACTTTGTAAAACCCTTTTTCATTGTGCAACATGGTTTTATCCATTGTATACTCTTCTTCACCACCAAGAGTAAAAGAGATGATTTTTGGGGACTCTTTAAGTTCAACCAAGTTTGGTTGAATCACTTCTTCATCCATTTTAACAATGTCAAGTCCCCTCTCAATAACCTTAGCATCTAAAATTAGCTTACTCTCCTCATTTTCTAAATTGGGCAATACCTGCTCTTCTTCTAAGGCCATGGCTATCTCAAGCTTATTTTCACTATCTTCACTATACGGCACGTCATAAAGTTTAGAAAGTTGCATACCTTGATTCTCTTCCTTCAGCCTACTTGGGAATGGAATTGGGGGCATATAAGGATTTGGAGGTTCATACAATTTTTTCGATGTTGATGCTTCCAAATTCTCCTCCTCCTCTGATTGAACTAACTCCTCTATGATTGGTTGTATCTCCTCACCGTTTTCTTCTTGATTAGTACCTGCATCAAAAGAATCACAAAATTTGTTATATGTTACCTGTTCACTCCTCAAATTTGTGATTACCTTGACTTGCTCCAATTGACTAGGAAATTCCTCCTTTTAGTGTGCTTGGAGTTGATGTGCCAGTTGCCCAACTTGAATTTCCACCCTCTTCAATGATTCCTCTAAAGAATCAAACCTCTCATTGCTCCCTTCCTGATTTTATGTGCTAATTTGAAGGTAAGCATTCAAATCGTCTTCCATTGTGGATTTCTTGCATTGATTCTTATTTTGTGCACTAATTTGAATGAAGACATTCAAACTATCTTCCAAAGTGGGTTCCTTAAGTCAATCTTGATTTTGTGCGTTAGTTTGAATGAAGGCATTCCAACTATCCTCCAATGAGGGTTTCTTAAGGTGATCTTGATTTAAATATTGTTCTTGAGAGTAAGAACCTCCTTGGTAAGGTTGAAAACAATTTTGAGGTGGATTGTGTTGCTGATTTTCCCAAGAAAAATTTGGTTGGCTTCCCTAGCTTGGTTGTAAGGATTAGAATATTGGTCATTTCTACCCATTTGCTGGAAACTATCAAAGTCATCTTCTTCCTCTTGCCATTCTTGGTATTGTGCGAAATCGAATGAGCATGTATTTTCACTATGCCCTGTATTGACACATGCTGCACATATCTCTTGGCGTGGCATAGGTGCTCTTCCTCTTGCATTTAGCACCTTAAGTTGATTCATCAACTCTGCTAATTGCCATGCCATTTCAGACTCATCGTTCCTATCATAAACTCCCTCGTGCCTTGAAAACTGCATCTTTACAAAAGGCACTTAGCAACTTAAAGAAAACAAATAAATAATTAAATTGAAAGAAAATCAAACAAAGCAAACAAACAATTAAATAAAAAAAATCAAACTATCACTACTTAAACAGCCTTCCCCGGCAGCGGCGCCAAAAACTTGTTGCGCTCGAATTAAGTACTACTACAAGCATCACTCGCAAGTATACGAGGTAATTATAGCAAAGGTGATCTCCCCAAGGTCATCTCACAAGGAAGGTGTAGTTCATAATAGCTTGATTGACAACTAATTTAAAAATGAGAGTTTGTTGTTTGGAATGGTGCAGGAGTAATTTAAACCTAAGATTAATGAGTGTAAGGGTTAATGTGAGTGATGGTTGTACAAGATCAAATTGATTCTTGGGAAGGTGCCTAGGGTTATAGGTCCATTCAATCAAATCTCAATTCTCATATTATCCATTAACTTAACCTTGTAATTAATTTGTTTCTTAAGTTTAATTAGTCAATTACCAATTCATTAGTTTTCACATTCATGAATCAACAACAACCAATTGTTTTACATTTGCAAATTAATGAACCCTAGAACTTATATTTCTAATTCATTCTTAGGGTAGTCGATTGCATAATTTCAATATCAAATTTCACCTCTCGGTCCTTCATTCAATATCTAGAGATCAATAGGTAGCTAATCTATCAACCTAGCATACAATCCAATGCAATCAACCAACAACAAGGTACATCAATTGAAATATCAAATCAAAGCATTCAATCAAATATACTAAAAACCCTAGGCATGGGTATTTAGCTCAACATCATCAATTTAAAATATTCATTCAACTCAATATAAATCAAATACAAATTATTCATTGCAACATCAATTCTCTTAATACAACAAAAATAATATTGAAATGAATTAAAAGAGAGAATAGAAAAACCCCTTGTAGATGTCAAGAGTAGGATTACTAGTCTTCCTCCTAGCTCCACCTTGATATATGATGAACTCAAGCCCTCTTCAATGGATGATTCTCCTTTGCAACGTGGAATGGAGCTTTCTCAAGTCACCAATTTTTCAATGAAGCTTCTTCAACCTTTAAGAGCTTGTTGACCCACTTTATCCCAAAGAATCTCAAAGATCTTATCAATGGAAGATGGAGAAGATGGAGAGGATAAAAATGGAGGATGAAGATGAAGGGACAAGGAGAGTGTCACTCTCTCCTCTCCCCAAATTGTGTTTTCCCCCTATTTTCTTTGTTTTCTTTTTCTCTTTTCTTTTCCGCCAAACCCTAGCCTTCTCCCCCCGACTTCCCTGTTTTTTTTCGTGCAAAATAATTCAAATATATTAAGGGTGACACGACCAAGCTTGTTTTGGCTTGGCCGTGTCTCTCATTTTTCTTTGGGACACGGCCAAGCTTCTTGGCCGTGTCCATCACTGCTTCTTTCTTTCTTTCTTTCTTTTCTTTCTTTTCTTTAGTCTCAAGGGGTGACACGGCCAAGATCCTGGCCATGTCATATGGGTGTGTCCTCTTCTGTTTCTTTTCTTTGGTCCTTGCTTGCTTTGAGCTTGGGATGGGACACGGCCAAGCTCTTGGCCGTGTCACTTGAGCGTGTCAAGTTTTGCTTCTTCATTTTTGCTCTTTCTTTGTTTTGGTTTCTTTGTTTTGCTCCTTGGATGAGACACAGCCAGTGGCTTGGCCGTGTCAAGCTCTGCCTTCATTTTCTTTGAGGTGACATGCCCAAGCTTGATTTGGCTTGGCCATGTCTTGCTTGGTTCATGCTCTTTCTTCATTATTTTGATCTTCCAATGGAGTTTTTGCACTTAAACCTAAAACAAACACTTCAAACAAACTTTAAACAGAAATCAATCAAAACATTAACTAAAAACACATAAAATCACACTAAAAACAAGTACAAAAATGATCTAAACAGTAGACTATGGCAATATGATAAAAAAAGTGTTGCATGATGGGTTCAAAAATCATTATTCATTGAGTATGAATGGGGAAAAGTATCAACTTGGCCCATTATCTCCAAAAATAATTTTTGAGGACCAAATGTGCATCAAACATCAATATGAAGAACTTAACTCTTCATTGGGGATGAATTTGGGAAGGGAAACCCAAGAGAGAAAAGAGAAAGGTGAGATAAGTGAGTTAAGTGAATTAAGAAATAAAAATGGGAAACACAAGGTAAGAGAAAACAAGGTAGACTTGAGTGAAAGAAAAATGAGTGTTTATGCAAAAATGAGTGATGTGAAGGAAGCTTTGACAATGAGGAAGCAAATGCTTGTACTTATTTATAAGGAAGTTTTGATTATTTCTAATGAAGTAACCAAAGATTTGCCTAGTGTTGTTGTTGATCTTTTGCAGGGAAATGAGGATCTATTTTCGGAAGAAGTACCTAATGGATTGCTGCTAATTCGAGGCATTGAACATCAAATTGACTTCATTCCATGTTCAAGCATTCCAAATAACCTGCATACAGATGTATTCCGGAGGAAACAAATGAGATCCAAAAGCAAGTAAGTGAGCCTTTGGAGAAAGGGTATGTGCGTGAAAGCATGAGTCCATGTGCTGTTCCTATATTATTGGTGCCTAAAAAGGATGGAACTTAGAGAATGTGTGTTGATTGTCGGGCCATCAACAAAATCACTATGAACTATAGACTCCCTATTCCTAGGCTAGATGATATGTTGGATGAATTGCATGGTTCTTGTGTGTTTTTAAAAATTGATTTAACATGTGTATATCATCAAATAAGAATGCGTGAAGGTGATGAATGGAAAACAGCTTTCAAAACTAAGCATGGATTATATGAGTGGTTAGTAATGCCTTTTGGTTTAACTAATGTACCTAACACTTTCATGAGATTGATGAACCATGTTTTACGAGATTTTATTGGAAAGTTTGTGGTTGTTTATTTCAATGATATTCTGATCTATAGCAAAACTTTAGATGAGCATGTACAACATTTGAAATCTTTTTTTGATGTGCTTAGAAAGGAAAAGTTGTATGCTAATCTAAACAAATGCATCTTTTGCACTAATGAAATTGCTTTTCTTGGTTATGTTGTTAATGATAAAGGAATGCATGTTGATCAAGAAAAGGTGAAAGTAATTAGAGAATGGCCAAAACCCACTAGTGTCAGTGATGTAAGAAGTTTTCATGGTCTTGCTAGCTTTTATAGGAGATTCATTAAGGATTTCTCTACAATTGCTACATCTTTGACTGAATGCATTAAGAAAAATGTAGGATTTAAGTGGGGTAAATAACAAGATGAGGCTTTTAACTTGCTTAAAGATAAACTTTGTCCAGCACCTTTACTTGTTTTGCCTAATTTTTCTAAAACTTTTGAAATTGAGCATGATGCAAGTGGAATAGGTATTAGTGGAGTCTTAATGCAAGAAGGTAAGCCAATTGCATTCTTTAGTGAGAAATTAAGAGGAGCAAGTTTAAAATACCCTACATATGACAAAGAGTTCTATGCTTTGGTGCGAGTTTTGAAGACATGGGAGCATTATCTTTACTACAAGGAATTCATAATCCACACTAATCATGATCCTTAAAGTATCTCAAAGGACAAGGGAAGTTGTGTAAAAGACATGAAAAATGGATGGAATTCATTGAATCCTTTCCTTACATCATCAAGTACAAACAAGGTAAGGAAAATGTGGTTGTTGATGCTCTTTCTAGAAGGTATGCTCTAATTTCTAAACTTGATGCAAAATTATTAGGTTTTGAGTACATTAAAAATTTGTATAATTCTGACCTTGATTTTGCTAGTGTTTATGGGGCATGTGAGAAAGGTGGGTTTGACAAATTCTATAGGCATGATAGTTTTCTTTTTAAAGAAAACAAGCTGTGTGTTCCTCAATGTTCAATGAGAGAATTACTTGTGAGGAAGGCACATACTGGTGGGTTAATAGGACATTTTGGAATTAAAAAGACTCTAGGTGTGTTAAGTGAGCATTTCTTTTGGCCACAAATGAAAAGAGATGTGGAGAGGATATGTGAGAAATGCATTACATGTAAACAAGCTAAATCTAGAGTAATGCCTCATGGGCTTTATAACCCTCTTCCTATACCTAATGAACCTTGGGTTGATATATCAATGGACTTTGTCTTGCCTTTACCTAGGTCTAAAGGGGGGAGAGATTCTATTTTTGTTGTTGTGGACAGGTTTAGCAAGATGGCACATTTCATTCCATACAACAAAATTGATGATGCAACACATGTTGCAAGGTTGTTGTTCAAAGAAATTGTGAGATTACATGGCATCCTAAGAACAATTGTGAGTGATAGAGATGTGAAGTTCCTTAGCCACTTTTGGAAAACACTTTGGAGCAAGTTGGGTACAAGACTGTTGTATTCAACCACTTGTCATCCACAAACAGATGGACAAACAAAAGTGATAAATAGGATCTTATCAACTCTTTTGAGGGCCATAATGAAGAAGAATTTAAAGAATTGGGAGGAATGTTCACTACAAAAAAACACGCTATCTGCAACGGACTGAATCCGTCGCAGATCCGTCGCAAATCCATCACAAATCAAGCCTTGCGACTGATCTACGACCGATCTGTGATGGATACGATCCGTTAGTAAAAAAGGCGTCGTAATTTTCAATTTTACGACAGACTATCGCAGATTGCGACGGATTTGCAACCACTCGGCGGTTGCAAATCTCGTGCTTAAATTTTCGTGGGTAAAGGACAGCCGTCGCAAATCCGTCGCAGATTCCATCGCAGATTTCCGTCGCAGATTTTAGTCGCAAATTCGTTGTAGATTCCGTCACAGATTGCCGTCACAGATTTTGTCGCAGACTGTCGTTGCAGTATCTGTCGCAGATACCGTCATAGATTTCAAATATCCGTCGCAGATTCGTAGCAAATCCGTAGTAATTTAATATTGATTTTTATTGGAACTATTTATATTATCAATTAATTTTATGAGAACTTTATAAATACATTTGGAACATTTAAACACAATCTAAAAAAACACTAATTACATTGATAAAAATAATTCTTTTATTAATCTTCAATAGAATAAAATATTTTACAATTTAACTATACAAGTGTTAAGAACACTACTATAAATAATCTATCTTGAAAATAACAATATAGATCTTCAATTATCATTTTCCATTGAATCATGACTTGCATCATCATTATTAACCTGCAAATAATATTAAAAAGAGTAAATGAAAAGAATAATATGATACACGTTAACAAAGTAATACTAACCGTGGTGTGTAGGCTTTTTATATAGCATGTGGGGCGTGGAATCAGTAACAAGGTAACTATGCACACATTTATGTACATAGCATGTGCCTGTTTAATTTTGAAAGCAACATAAGCAATAGAAGATGCATTTCAGAGGCAGCACCGTTTACAAATTACAAGAGAATTAGAAGCCAACCAGTCAGCATATGTTGCAAAATTGAGAACTTCTGAAAGTCCAAAGAGAGAATATGTTTATCAAAGCAGTATGTCTAAATCATTGCTTGTAGTAGAAAATCAAAAACAAGAAAGCTGAAGAAGAAATCAATTTTGTTCAAGCCACAGAGGATGTAGTAAATACACTTGTCACACCACAAAAAAAATAATAATAATTGACAGTTAACTGCTTGGATGCCACTTCAGTTAATAATATCAGGAGTTCAAATCAATTAATTAGAAGGAATGAGCCCCAGAAACTTCAAAATAGCATATATTCACTCTGAAAAGTGTAATTGAATAACAATTTATTCGATCTTACTAGGACAAAAATTAGTTCGATTCTTAAAGTTGTCTTTGATTTTTCTCTACCATGTTGCTTCACAAATAGATAGACATGGTCTTCTGAAAGACTACACTCATAGATAGATAAGTAAATTCAAGAAAGCAACTGACCATTTAAATAAGTATAATGTACAATCTCATCAGCAAGTATGACTAGACTTCAAATCATATAATGCACATTTTCTTAAAAATCCAGTATCTAAAGCTTAATTGTGATTGATCAAAACAATTATCATTAAGAATTCAAGATCTAATGTTGCATTGCATTTCACTTTTTACCATGTCAAAAAAGTTCATAATGACAAACATTTGGTATTATCAATCAGAAAAATATATTCAGCCAGTAGTTTCAAGCAGTTACTATACAAAATGTGGTCCAATCTGAGAGACGGCTGTTTGCCATCCTGTTGCCCACAACTGTGGTCCCTACACAGCAATAGCAAAAGGTGTAAGAATCAAGAGAGACAACATAGAGAGACAAGCATAGTAGTTCATTCCGCTAACAGATTTCCCCTTCATGCCCTTCTTTGAAAATATATTCCGGAAAACAAACGCCAGGTTGGAGATCATGGCCCCCATAAAACCTGAAACAGACAACCAACAATCGAGCCACAAAGTTCATTACTAAACAAAACCCATAAAATAAATGTAGTAAAATTGCAATCCAATTTCAAAAGTTCTCCTTTAAAGACATAAAAATTTGAAAGACCAAAGTCTATACCACATGGATTGTTTACTAACAACCAAAACTAATGAAAGAAGAAAGAAGCAAGACCATTTTGAAACTCTGACTCAAGTTAAATCAGAAGAACATTAACATCAAGAACAATTAACCTCGATTTTGAAACCCTGCATACAGGATAATTAACATTAAGAACTTTATCATAGGTGTTAGTTTGATTACTAAAATGACCCAGGGGAGGGACAGAAAAGAAAAACTGCACTGCATGTTTGCTTTCAAACAACATATAATTTTCTAAACACAGCCTAATTGAATGTTTTGGCCTTGGCTCTCTCCATTTACAAGTGAAAAGATCACGTTTAAATATATATAGTGGTTTGAATTTTAAAAAGTGTATATAGTGGTTTAAATATGTACATAAAGTAACACGTTTAAATATATATAGTGGTTTGAATTTTACATATGCCAGGATGTTTGGACTGATTAAAAAGTGTATGCTGGGAAAGAACAGAAATAATTCTAACCTGAAAAAGTGTGCACCTATAATGCGATCTTAAGCACTGGTCTTTTCTCCAACAACATTGAGGTCTATAGTAGATGTATTTGTTGCCAAGATGCAGTGAGGAGGGCAGGCCTTCTCAATTTCGCTAAAAAAAATTTGTTTCAGAGGAACACTTTCAATGACTGCCTGTAAATTGAAGTAACTGAATCAAATAACTTTTAATAAAGACCATAGTCTTACAATTTATTCCAAATTGTGAGAGAGAGAGAGAGAGAGAGAGAGAGCAGAGTAACTGAATCAAACAACTTTTAATGAGACCATAGTCTTGCAATTTATTCCAAATGATGAGAAAGAGAGAGAGAGGAGAAACAGAATCACGAGTAAACACAATCACTAAATCATGACTTAAAAAACATAAAGTAGACAATCACCCTATTCCACAATAATGTGTACATGAATACACTTGTGCACTAACGAATGTGTACAAATACATCTGGAATTTCATAATGAAAGACTTGAGAGCTCCCACCTCTATGACCATATCCACATCCTTGAATGCTGAGTAGCCCAACAAACCTTCAAGCATTGAAAGGGCTTTATCTCCCTTATCCTGTGCCAACTTTCCTCTTGTTACTAAGCCTTGAACATTTGCTGTCAAGTAAAATAACTTGTCATTAGCTTTTCAAACATGGAGATCAAAACAATCTTCAGATTAAAGAATGGATTCTGACACTTTTGGAGAATACTTGGCTATTCTCGGTAAATGAATTGTCAATCTCATGAGAAGCAACTACCTTCTATCATCTTTATTCCCTTTCGCAGATATTCAGAATTAATTTCTTTTAGAACAACAGATATGTTGCTTAAAATAAGAGCTGTAGCTATGCCAGAACCCATTAGACCTCCACCAATCACAGCAACTTTCTTGATTTGTCTGGGTTTGAGCCCAACATCAGTGACATTAGGCACCTGTCAAAGTTAAGAAAAGAATTGGATAAGATCAACTAAGGAAGTTAAATATACAATTGCTTATTCCATGCAAATAAACCAACATATTTTTTTAATAATTTAAACAAAACAAAAGTAAAATGATATAAATGTATAATAGAAGTTATACCAAGTGAAACAATAAATGGATGAGAAAATTCAAAGGTTAACTGCTACAAAAGGCTATCAGAACACATAAAAATATGTTTTCAGTATCTTCTAAGTTATCCAGGAATAGAGTTTCGAAAGCTAATACATAGATCCACATTGTTTTGAGGTCACACATTCAACTTTAATGGAACAAACGCATTCCTGGCTACAAAATCTCCACATTCTCCAGGTATGAAATCCTAAATGTATCTAATTGTTTTGAAGAATTTAATTAAATTCATTTGTCAACAAAAATAATGATGCATAACATAGACAGTTTCACTTTCCCGGAAAATCTGGCATTTCACTGGAAAAGTTAAACAATAGAACATTTAATTACATTTTCGTGAGACATTTGAGATTTTGCTAAGGAAAATCTATCAATTTCTCGAGAAAATGAAGAAGAATAAGAATTAACGGTGTCAATTTACCATAAGAGGATGAGATGAAAGAAAACGGTCGAAGTAGTTGACGGCGAGTAATAAAGTCACTGGCCTGAAGCGATAATATGCATGCACCTGCATTATATTAAATCAACACCTACATCTCAATCCATAAACACACTCACAAGGACATCTGTACATATAGAGAAAGAGAGAAACCTTGAGGATCCAGTTAATGGAGTCTTGGCGAGTGGTGACGTCAATGGAGTGTTCACGACAGCGATGGAGATAATCAGATAAAGGCAAGAAGTGAAGCTCAGAGTCAATGAGTCTGTTCACGGAATTTTCATCTGAAGGAGGAGAATAGCCGTAGAAGGAAGGGGATTGAGGGCGGTGATTGGAGATCCAGGAGTCAGAGTATAATTGGACGACTTCGCCGGCATCTTCGTCGCAGTACAAGCTGCTAACAGGAGAGGCGGAATCGGCCGACGACAGAGACTGAGAGTGAGGAGTAAGAGACATAGTTGAGATGAGAGTAGCGAGAGTTCAACGGTAGGCGAACGAGAAAGACGGCATGGGTAATGGTGATGTCGGCAACAGAGGCGGAGAAGTAACGGCGGTAGAGAGAGAGTGTTAGTCTGTGTATGGTCATGGCTTAGCTATGGATCTTCAGGGTATAACATGCTTAGGCTTTATTTCTCTAAGCATAAGATTTTATTTTAATTTTAATTTGTGTTTCTCTCTCGGTATCTTTAAGAGAGGAGATTTGTAGTAGGACTTTTCCGTCGCAAAATCATTGCAGATCCGTCGTAAATTTTCGACGAAAAATTTTCGTCGCAGATTTTCGTCGTAAATGCATCTATATATATAGTCAAATTTTATTTTCGTTGCAAATCCGTAGCAAATGGGTAGCAAATTTGCAACGAATCTGCGACCAATCTGCGACGGTAAAAATTTTCCATAAAAATTCTTGGCGGGAGTAATCCCGCCAACTTTAGCGATGAAATTTGTGACGAACAAAAATCCATCGCAGATTTATTACGGATTTGCAACCGATTTGCGATGGCTTTCTCAAAATTCCCGTCGCACATTTGTGACGGAAATTTTCCGTTGCAGATTTCCGTCGCAAATGCCAAATATTTTTATAGTGAAATTTGCGACGGCAATAGACGGTAGCAGATCTCCGTTGCAAATTGCTTTTTTTAGTGTTTTCTACAACCAATCTACGACGGAAAAAAATTTTGCGAAAAAATATACTCGGGTCTCTCACGCGCCAAGTTTCCGCGCCAACTTTTGCCACAATTATTTGCGACGGAATGATTTTTGTCGCAGGTCTGCGACGGATTTGCAACGGATTTGCGACCAATTTCTCAAAATTCCTCTGACTTGTCCTTCCGTCACAAATCCATCGCAGATCCGTAGCAAATTTGCGACGGAAACATGTCCGTCGCAGATTTTCGTCGCAAATGCCGAATATTTTTGTAGTGGTTTGCCACATGTGGAGTTTACTTATAATCGCAGTGTGCATGCTACAACAAACCATTCACAATTTGAAGTTGTGTATGGGTTCAATCCATTAACTCCAATGGATTTGCTACCTTTACCATTAGAGAGCAAATTTGGATGGTAAACAAAAAGTTGACTTTGTTAAAACTTTGCATGAAAAGGTATGCACACAAATTGAAAAGAAGACTCTACAATATGAGAAGCAACACAACAAAGGCCGAAAGAAAGTAGTATTCGAACCAGGAGATTTGGTTTGGCTACACTCAAGGAAGGAAAGATTTCCTAGCCAAAGGAAGTCAAAACTAATACCTAGAGGGGAAGGTCCATTTCGAGTCCTTCAAAGAATAAATGACAATGCATATAAGCTGGAATTGCCAAGTGAGTATGGTAATGTTAGTGCAACCTTCAATGTTTCTGATTTGTCTTTTTTTGATGTAGGTGATGAAGGATCAGATTCAAGGATGAATCCTTGCGAGGAGAGGGGAAATGATGAGGAATTACATGCTGATCAAAAATTAGCCAAGCACTAATAGTCCAATGATGACATGAACAAACAATTCAAAGATCCACTAGTCATATACGGAGGACCAATGACAAGGTCTAGAGCTAATAAGTTGAAAGAGGCTTTAATTTCCTTCATGGATTAGATTTGGAGAAAACAAGTTGCTCAAGATTTGTTTAAGGATGATCCATGGATGCAAGAAGAGCTTAAGTTGGTCAACATAATTCAAGCAAGACCTAATCTTGAAGGTTAATCCAGGCTTATGAGAGTAAAGATTTAGGTCCATTTTTAATAATAAAAGGTCATTTGGCCATGGTCTTGAAGTCTAAAAGACCAATGGCTAAGACAGATTAATAGGTTGTTTAAGACTATTTGTGTTTTAATTATGCATTTTAACTTTTATTAGGGTTTATTCTTATTAAGTATGAGTTACAAAGGCTGAAATATGAAGAAAACAAGTTACAAAAGCCAAGAAAATAATGGTCTAATGTTCACATTGAGTTGGCAAAGTAATGGGGCTATTTATTAGGTGTAATGGGGTTGTCAATTAATATGGGAGTTACATATGAACTTAATTCTGATGCTCTCTTTGTATATGGCCTTCTTCTATATAAACAAGGCTGATTTCCTTTGTAATATACAATTATTCAAAAGATATAAAAGATATTTTGAGCACTTGTGAGTGTTTTGTCTTAAGTTCTTGCATGAACTTTAAAACTTATCAAGCTATTCAGTTCATGGCATTCAAACTCCAGAATCTTTGTTTTGATCCTTAACTTATCAAACCTTCTTTGTTTGTGGCGTTTTGAGGAAATTAAAGTGCTATTCTAATTACTTAATCATAATTCCATTGATAAAAGTGATTAGAATAGTTAATCTTACTTCATTCTTGAACGATCCTGATTTTGATTCAACTTTTGGAGGGTGTTAATTTGCATTCCATATATATCATAGTTCTTTAACTATTGGGGTGTATGGTTGCTAAATTGATGATTTCCATCACTAACATTACTACAATGGAGTGCATTAGTAGAGAGCTATATTTATATGACACATTATGTCGTGCTGAGATTTTGGATGCTATAAATAAATTAAAGGATCCCACAATAAGAAGGTGCTTCAAGAATCTAGTTCAAAGAGGTTCCATTAGTGCTCCACCAAGTGACCAAACAAAAAAGAAGAAGAGGAAAATGAGGAAGAGGAAAGTGATGAGGAAGAAGATGAAGATAATGACAATGATGAGCAAGGATGGAGACATGCTTTAAAGTAGCTCGATACAATGGACGAACCAAATAAACAAAGGAGCTCACAGTTGAATATAATGGGGGAGCAATAGAGGAAATATGGAGACTAACGAGGGTCCATGAATCAGTGAATTATCAACATGGAAAGGAGTCAGACTTATCACAATTACAAATTAATGAAATATTGTTACGCTACAATTTACACTACTAAAAGATATACTCGCAAGTATACAAGGTTGTTATAGTAATAGTGATCACCCTAAGGTCATCTCACAAGAAAAGTGTTATTTGTAATAATTTGATTGAAACAAAAGAAATTAAAGAATAAGTGTGTGATGTTTGCAATGTTGTTGAAATCGTAATAAAAGTAAAATTGCAAGTGAACAATTATCGGTATGCTAAAGATTGGTTCAAATTCTTGGAAGGGTACCTAGGATTTATAGATCGATTTGATCAAGGTCGATTCTCAATTATCCATTAATATAGACTTGTGACTTAAATTCTTTAAGATTAAATAGCGTTTATCAATTCAATAGTTCTCATATTCATGAACCAATAAAAAATAACTATTTTTATCTTGCAAATCCTAGAATTTATATTTCTAATTCATTCTTAAGGGTGTAGAATGCATAGTCCTAATATTAAATTTGACCTCTCGGTCCTTCATTCAATATCTAGAGATTAATAGGTGGCCAATCTATCAACCTAACATTCATTCTAATACAATCAACATAGGACAAGGCATATTAATGAAATTTATTAAATTAAATCATTTAATCAAATCTATTACATATCTTAGGCATAAATAGTTTAGCTCATCATCAAATCAACATAAACATCCATTTCAATAAAATTCAAATTACAAAATCTCATTGAAATATTAATGTATTTCACAATCAAATTCTGAAAAGTGAATAAATTGAAGGGATAGAAAAAAAACCATTTTTAAGATGAGTTTAGATTGCTCTTCCTTGCTCCACTTGGGTTTGATAATCTCTCAATCTTCTCCACCAAAATGGCTTACTAAAAACCATTATTTCCAAGATGAAGTCTTGGCTGTATGTCTTGCTTGTGTCTCCCTATCTTTTCCTTTCTATCTTTAAAAATAATGGTACTTTAAAGGACACAACCAAGATGGATGGTGTGTTTGAGGGAATTGATGATGGAGATTTTGTCCCCTGAATTCAACATGTTCTTCTTTGTGTATTGATGCCTTTTTTATATCAAAAAATTTCCCTCTTTTTCAATTAAAAATTTCTTATGGCCCTTTGTCTCCACTTACTCCCATATTCCATATGCTTTTTTTAATTATAAAAACACCCACTCCTGGTATCCTCTCAAGCCATCTCTCATTGTCTCACTTTTCAGCTCATCAACTTGGCTTCTTTAGTTAAGGGACACGACCAAGATAGCATGGCTTGACTATGTGTTTGGTTCTTTTTTCTGGACACAGTCAAGATATTTACATGTGTTGATTACTGTCTTCTTGCTTCCTTCTTGCTTTCTTAGGTGGAACACGACCAAGAACAAATTTTCACACGGCCAAGATTGATGCCTATGTTTCTTTCTGCCAAATTTCTTATTTCTTTGGGGTGAGACACAACTAAGATAGACATTGATTTGGCCGTGTTACGCATCCATTGGCACTAATTATCCCTTTCTTCACAAGTTCTCTTGCTTTCAACCTAAAATTCAAATTCCTTACAACAACTTGAACAAATCATTTAGAAAACAACTTAAAACCAAAAAAAAGTACCCTAAAAACACATATATACATGATTATAATAACTACCCCACACTTAATCCTTTACTTGTCCTCAAGCAAAGTCAAACAAATAAAAAAAATAAGGAAGGTAAGAGGTTGTAAGATGACATCAAGACTTTCCTTTTCATAATGTCCACTCTCATTTTTGAATCATATAAAATCAATACCTACACAATTCAATGGCTTTTCATGCATACCTTAGTGGCACTCGCTCCCTAAATCTCTCAAGTGTTTGAATAGGATAGTGTTTTCACTCTTTATACCCCGTGAATGAGCATTCCCATAGGTTTTCTTTAAGAATCAAGTCTCCGCCATTCAACTACAATTAAGCATCAATCATAAGATCTTATATTGGTTGTAATGGGGCTTAAGGTTGAGGTGTGACATTTTGGGAACATGGGCTCACTCATTAGGTTTAAGAGCAATTAAAGAATGAAGCAACATACGTGACACGATAATTTCCAAAATAATCACTACTCTTAATGCTTGATCACCCAGTATGGATGGGTAGTATCCTCTTATTATTTAACCTAGCTTGTTCCAAATTGGCTATAAGAGCATCATTCTTTCTCTCTCTCTATTTTTTTGATGGTAGGAATATGAATTGATTCCTATTTTGGATTCAATGATATATGAAGAAATTTTTACTATCAAAAAGTTTTATTTACAACTTTCAACCCACTCGATTCAACCCTACACTTAATTGACACTACAACTTTAATTACTAATTCCTCAAATGCTCTTGTTCCTAATGAAGGGACAAGACTTAGTAGAAAATGGTTTAAGGCTAATGTTATTATGTAAAAGAAAGAAGTGGGAAAATGATGTAGGCTCAAAGTTGGCATACTAAGGATGCATAAGGGTTGACTTTTAAAGTTAAGTGGATATACCTAAATGCCTTAATCATGTCGATGCCTAATTGAAATTTTTTTCATGGCATTGAAATGCATTTTTAAGCAAGTTTTAGTAACGATTTGACCAAGGGTGCTCTCTCAAAAAGAATATAATAAGTTGGTATCCAACTTATGAAGGCTCAATTCTTTGTAAGTTAAAGGTAGTTGCAATTAAAATCCATCAAAATTGTTAATAAATATCAATTCAATTCAATTCTTAATTTCATGCTTCAAAAATTTTAAGGTCCATCTATCCACAAATCATATAAATACTAAATTTTCAATATTCATTATTCAAAGAAAAATAAGAACATAAGACTAACATTTTTTTTAAAAAATTTAAACATCACAACATTTAAAATGAAAATTAAAATGAAAGAAGTTAAAAGTAAAAATTTTGCTCCCCACACTTAAAGATTCACATTGTCCCTAATGTCAACAAACAATAATAAGGAAGAATACAAGTTTATATAGTACATGTTTTTATCATTCCATCGTGTGGCACAAATTGATACTTTCAACCTTACTTGAAACACATGTAAATTATTCATAAAGAGATAAAATTTAAAGTAACAAACTTCATGGATTAAAAATACATAGTAATAAAAATAAAGTGTTTTTTCTTTTGATTTGGTGAAGAAAAAATGAATTTTGGTGGAAAAAAACTAGAGATTTAAGGTTTTAGGTGATCTTGGCTGTGTGGCTATGGCGATAGTGGAAGAGGGAAATCGCTTAGGGTTTGAAAATTGGAGAAATGAGGGAGAAGATTGATTTTTTAAGAGTTTTAAAATGAGTAACACGACTAAGATTGAGTTGTCTTGGCTGTGTCTGAGTGACAGCCAAGATGGATGGACATGTCTGCTTCTGGAAAAAGGTTTTATTTTAGGGCTTGGATGATAACATAACCAAGACGGATGGCCATGTCTGCTACTGGAAAGTTGGTCTTTAAAGGGTTGAGGGATGACACAGTTTGGAGACACGACCAAGATGACTGTTTGTGTCTGGGTCGGTGCAATTTTCAACATTTGGATGAGGCACAGCTTGGTGACACGACTAAGATGTCTGGCTATGTTTAGGTCTGTGTAAGAATAAGTTTGAGGAAAGCTTAACACAGTCTTGAACACGGCCAAGACTCTTACCCGTTTGAGTTTCTAGAAATTTGTTTTGACAAATTTGGTGCTCTAGCTGTGTTAGTGCTGTCTTGGCCGTATCTATTGGATGTGTCATCCACTACAAATTTTCTTTCTTTTTCCTTGAAACTCAATTCAATAAAACATATAACAATACCTATTCCAACTAAATTTATTCAAGCTTATCAAATGATCATGAAAAATTAAGAAATCAAAATCCATAAAAATAAATAAAAAACAATGAAATGCAAACCAATGGGTTGCCTCCCATCAAGTGATTCTTTAACGTCATAGTAGTTGGACATCGTTGCATCATTCATCAATGAATACCATGCTTTATATTATTTTTGCAACTTGGAGCTCTTCCAAATAGGGTTTCACCCTTTGCCCATTCACTCTAAAAGTCTCATTGGTTTTCAAATTCACCAATTCAACAACTCCATATTGGAAATGTTTGAACTACTTAAAATGGTCCACTCCAACGGGACTTCAATTTTTTGGGGAATAATCACATCCTTAAATTAAATAAAAGGACTTTCATTCCTGGTTCAAAGGTTCTTTTAAGGATCATTTTATTGTGCATGGCCTTTGTTTTCTTTTTATAGATCCTTAAACTCTCATATGCTTCATTTCTAAGCTCATCTAGCTCAGAAATTTGCAACATCCTATACTCTTTCACCCCATAAAGTCTATGTTTCTAGCTTTAATCACCTAATAAGCCTTGTGCTCCAGCTCTACTGGTAATTGGCAAGCCTTGCCATAGACCAGCCTATACGAACTCATTCCCAAGGGTGTTTTGAAAGCTATTCGATATGCCTATAGTGCTTCTAGAAGATGGACCGCCCAATCCTTCCTCGTTATACTCACTGTCTTCTCCAAGATTACTTTAATTTGCTTGTTGGAGGTCTCGTCTTGGCCAGATGTTTGGGGATAATATGGAGTTTCCAGTTTATATTGAATACCCATCTTGGTCATCAACCTTTCAAACCATTTGTTACAAAAATGGCTTTCTCCATCACTCATTATTGCTTTAGTGGTCCCAAACCTGCTCAAAATATTTTTTCTTTAAGAATTTCAAAATAACATTAGCATCATTAGTCCTTATGGGTATAGCCTCTACACACATGGACACATAATCTACAACAAGAAGGATATATTCAAAACCAAAAGTTTGGGAAATGGCCCCGTGAAGTCTATTCTCCATACGTCAAAAATTTCAACCATAACAAATATAGAAAGAGGCATTTCATTTATTTTGCTTATATTTCCTACTCTTTGGCACCTATGACATCTGATACAAAAGTTATAAGCATCTTTAAAAAGAGAAGGCCAATATAAACCACTTTGAAGGACCTTCTTGATGGCTTTCTTTCCTCTAAAATTCCCTCTATAATACATGTTGTGGTAAAATTGCAATACTTGTAATTGCTCTTCTTCTAGCATGCATCTTCTTGTAATTCATCCCTATAAATTCTAAACAAAATATGGGTTGTCCCAAAAGTAATACTTACAGGAGTCTAGAAACCTCTTTCTTGCCTAAAAATTCACGTCTTTCCTCAAAATGCCACAAGAAAGATAGTTAGCAATGTTAGCATGCCATGATGCTTGAGTTAAAGCAAACAAGTATTCATCAGGAAATTTCTCAAAGGCATTTTCACAAGCAATTTGTGTATCATCATCATTAGAATTCAATCTAGAAAGATGGTCAGCCACTACATTTTCACTTCCCTTCCTATCCTTAATTTCAACATCAAATTATTGCAACATCAAAACCCATCGAATGAGCCTGGGCTTAGGTTGTGGTTTAGTTAATAGGTATTTCAATGCTATATAGTCTGAAAATACTATGACTTTAGAACCTATTAGATAAGATCTAAATTTGTCAAGTGCAAATACCACAGCTAACAATTCTCTTTCAGTGGTTGTGTAATTAACTTGTGCATCATTTAACAACAAACCTGCATAATAAATTACACACAACAGTTTATTCACCCTTTGTCCCAAAATGGCTTTGATAGCATAAGTTGATGCATCACACATGATTTTGAAAGGAAAATTCCAATTAGGGATAACAATTATAGGAGCAAAAGTTATTTTTTCTTTCAAAATTTTAAATGCCCCTAAACACTTATCAACAAAGACAAATGGGATATCTTTTCCAAGCAAATTACACAAAGGGCATGAAATTTTGGAAAAATCCTTTATGAACCTCCTATAGAATCCAGCATGTTCCAAAAAACTTCTAATTCCTTTAATAGATGTGGGGGGTGGTAGATTTATAATCAATTCAACTTTAGCTTTGTCCATTTCAATACCCTTATGGGAAACAACATGCCCCAAAATAATGCCATGATCAACCATAAAATGACTCTTTTCCCAACTCTAAGTTAGATTGCATTCCATACATCTTTCAAGTACTAGAGTCAACTTATGCAAATAATCATCAAAAGAATTACTAAAAATAGGGAAGTCATCCATAAATACCTCAATGCACTTATCCAACATATTAGAAAAAATGGAAAGCATACATCTTTGAAATGTTCTTGGTGCATTGCAAAGTCCAAACGACATCCTTTGAAAAGCAAATGTCCTAAAATGATAGGTGAAAGTAGTCTTGGGCTGATCTTCCGGTGCTATAGAGACTTGGTAGTAACCTGAAAGACCATGAAGAAAATAGTAAAAAATATGTCCAGATAATCTATTAAGCATCTGATTAATAAATGGTAAAGAAAAATGATCTTTCTTAGTGACATTATTTAATTTGCTATAGTTTATGCACATTCGCCACCCTGTTTGAGTTCTTATGGGTACTAAATCTCCCTTCTCATTTTGGATCACAGTTAAACCTACTTTCTTTGGTACTACATGCATAGGGCTAACCATTCACTATCGGCAATGGGGTAAATTACCCCCTTCATCAAGTAGTTTAAGAACCTCCTTCTTGACTACCTCACCCGTATTCGGATTGAGCCTTCTCTAAGCTTCCCTCACTAGTTTAGCTCCTTCCTCTAAAATTATTTTATGCATACACATGGAAGGACTAATACCCTTGATATCATTCAATCCCTAACCAATGGCTTTCTTTAGTTTCTTTAGTACTCTCATAAGTCTCTCATCTTTATCACTATTGAGAGTCGCAAAAATGATCATTGGTTGCATATTACTTTCCCCAAGAAAAATATACTTAAATGTTTCGAAAGTTCTTTTAGTTCAACCAATTTTGGTTGAATCTCCTCTTCGTCAATCTTAAGTCCCCTCTCATTATTCTCATCAACTAACATGGACTTGCATTCCTCAATTCCTTCATCAGAAATTTTAACCTCTTCACATAATGTCAAGGCTACCTTAAGCTTGTCTTCATATCTTTCCTATAAGAAAATTTCTTTAACAGTAAGATCAATACAATAAAAAAAACAATTATCATAAATAGCAGTAGTGGGAATGGGGAAATGTAAACCCTTAATTTTAGCCCTAAGTTGGCACGGTCTAAATTAAAGAATGCCATAATAAATTTGATACAATTATAAAAGGTGAATTTAATTTACAGCTTTTAAATAAGTCGGTCTGATTTGAAAAGGCATAAATTCAACTGCAAAACCCTAAATTAAGTTTTTATGATCAAATTTAAAACTTTTCTGTCCAGAAATTTAAAAATACAAGAGCCATTTGAGTTGGGGAGGCCCAGGTCGACATGAGCAAGGCTCATGTCGATCTAGTGGTCCAGATTGACATCAGCCAAAGCTCATGTTGACCTAGACAACTAGGTCTTTGGTTCATGTCAATCTGGTTGCCCAGATCAACATGGCCTTAGCCCATGTCGATATGGGACACCGGATCGACATGGTATTGAATTATTTTGAGTTTTGGCCAACCATTTGGTGTCCTAATTAAGCTAGTATTCATTTTAAAGATGGATAAAAATTAGGTTTAGGGTTTTTGGAGTGACAGTTTTGCTTATAAATAATAATGCTTAATCCTAAAACAAGGATCGACAATTTCAGCAAGGAAAGCAATACTGAGCAACACTGAACAACAACAATTAACATCCATCAACACTTCAAAGGAAATAATCACTGTCTTTGATCTTTGCTCAGCTAGAAACAATCGTTGGTGCAGGCAGTAAGCTTGGAATTAACAATCTAGTTTGATGGAGCCTTCAAACGTAAGTTTTGTGTCTTAAATTTAATTTGCTTAAACATACAATCGCTAGGTTATCTTTTCATATGTTGATTGTGTTTGCTTTAATTATCATATTGATCACAGAAATTTAATTGTTAACACCTTATTTGCATATTTTATGAAATTAAAAATCAATCCATTTTGTCCATCCAGTAGCTTAAGGTTTGATGTGAATAATTGGTATAAACACTAATTCTTAAACCTAGCATCCAGAATTTGTAACTCCTTAAAATCCTAATCCCTCAGCCTCAATGCCAATAAAAACCCTAATATCTTAAACCTAATGCCCATGGCCTTAAAATCCTTAAACCCTAAATTTTTTAAACCTTAATCCCGTGACATCCAAACCCTAAATCCAAAAACCTAAAACCAAAACCCTAAATCCAAAAACCCTAGCTTCTAAACCACAAATCCAAAAACCAAAACCCTAAATCCAAAAACCCTAAAACTCAAACCCTAACTTATTAAACCTTAAAAACCTAAGCCCTAGCTTCCAAACCCTAACTTCCAAAATTCCAAAACCCTAATATATAACCCTTAAGCAATAAACATTTAACCCTAATTTCTAAACCTATTCAGTAACCTAAACCAAACCCCAATATCCAAAACCTTATTTCCTTAAAACCCTAGTTCCCTAATTTAATCCCAAATATCCAGTAAACACTAATCCATTTCCAAATCTTAAAACCTTAATTTCAAAATCTCAAACCCTAATTTTATTTACTTAGTGATTTAAACTCTAGTTTTAATTATTTATATGGTTTGCTATTTGGTATATGATGGATGTTTATTTTACTTTATGGTGGATTTTTTGTTTTAACTATCGTGCTTCAATGAATTAATTTGCTTAATTAATTATTTATTTGATTTCTTGAATTATAAAAGGCTCGTTTCCATTTTGTAGGTACCTCTAAATTTATTATGTAATATAATTTATTGTTTAAAGATTTTGGATTAATGTAAAATGATACGTTTTCACCTTTTTGGTGGGTATCCTATTTATTTAGTTTTAGACATCGGATCTGATTGTAAGGATACATTTTCACCTCGTTTGGGTTCCTGTTTATTATTTTATTTTGAACATTACTTTGATTTTAGTATAATGATTCTTTATTTTATTATTCACATGTAGTATGGATAATATTATAATAATTAAGAATTTATAATATTTAGACCTAAAATAAGGCCAGTTCTAATAAATCGGGCGCTATAAGGGTGCTGGGTCATTCTCACCTTCCCCATATGTACCCAACTTTCTGAACTCATTAGGGGGTTGGAGATTCCTTAGGAATCGAGTCATCCACCCCTTTCTTTTTTAGGCCAATTCGGGTGGCGACTGCATTTTTTTCAGTTTTAGGCCTTATTCTCTAAGACCCTGAGCCTAACAGTTCTGAAGTCACAAGAACCATTCCACCAAGAGTGGGGGCAAAATCTCTGCTCACAGTGGCGACTCCACTGGAGATAAGAGAAGTTGATTCTATTGGTCTTTATATTATTTTATTCTTTCTTATTATGATATTGTCCATTGCATCATTTTATATTGTATTGTGTGCCTGAGTTAGGATGCCCATGTTACCCATGTTGTGTTGTGCAAGGGATACCATATTTTCACTCAAGGTATGAAGATCGAGCATGGCATAACCACTCATAGCCTCATACCATTTGGTATATACTTGCTATGGAAGCCTAAATCTATTTAACTCAAAGACTAAAGCCCATTTTGCTGTTCTAGTTACTTTTCTTAGGTTGATACCCAAATGCGTGCTCTTTGACTATGATTGATATATCTTAGTTTGAACCATGTCTTATATAGTTTGTTTCATTCCTAATGTGACCAAATTATATTGTAATGCCTAAAATAATATTTAAGCCCAAAAGACCAAAACTATTTTCAAAATTTTTCAAGTTGGTCTTTTGACATGAAACCTTTCTCAAGATGGGTCAAAAATTATTTTTACATCATGGCCCAAGTTCAAAGCCCAATTCTATTTTCAAAAAAATCTTTTCACAATGGGCTTTGAAACAAAACCATTTTTAATAGGCTTTTAAACAACTTTTTCTTTAATGGGCTTACAACTAGTTGGGTCAATTATGGAATATTAAAAACCAATTGTGGGCCTAGTTTACACTAAGACTTATTAATCGTGGGCTTGTTTGTGGCATAAATCATTGGTTGTTTTTTAATAGGGAAATCTATTTATGATAAACCTTCTAATTTAGTTTTAATCCAATATAACATAAAAACTATCTTTTATTGATACAATGGATTGAGACCTAATTAATGGAAGTTATCATAGACTGATTTTTAAGTTTGAAAACACAATTATTGATTAAAGTTCGAGTCAATTATTTGAAAATAAGATACCTCATGTTGGTATTTTGTTGGCCATATACCTAGGAAAAGATACTCGCCATTTATGTGCGGAAGTTATAAGGTTGGAAGGTTCATTTCTACTATATTGAGTTGATCTGGTTTGTTTGTTTGTTATATGTACATCCATGCATACATGCATACATGCATTGCATCTCATATCATTGATCCTTTCTGGCTCACAGTCTTAGATTACAATAGTTTAAGAGCCTACGATAATCTAACCTATGTAGAATCCAGCAATGACTCAGTTAGCTTCTCACCAAAAGCAATGGGACCTGAACAGATTAAGAGGATGATAGACAATGCAATCAATACCAAGATGGAATAGCTAAAAGGGGTCCTGGCTAAGACCATAAAAAGCCAAATGGCAGTAATGTTTAGGAACATTGCTAAAGCATCTACTAGTACCAAGAAAGACAAAAGGGAAGGCCAAGGTTGGCGAAGTAGCCCTCGATGATGATGGTTATGGATGGTGATGAATATTGGGTTCAATACTTTCTAGATCCTCAAGATAAGAAGGAGCGAAGGTTGTAGAGAAGTTAACTACTGAAAAGAATGAGACTTTTGATGTCGAGAAAATGATTGCTGATATGGAGAAAAAGTTTGAGAAGAAGTTGAAAATTGAAGAAATGTTGGAAGTGGACAAACTATTTGAACAAGATGATGAGTTTCGGTATATGTTCAAGATGCCATCATTTTCCAAGTTTGATGGAATTGGCAATCCTCACCTTCATATGAAGCACTGCATCATTGCTATGTAGTCTGCTTGAGCTACTAAGACTCAAACTCTAAGGTACTTTATGCTTTCATTGGATCTGGTTGTACAGAATTGGTTCAAGACCTTAGAGGATAATACTCAAAAGAGTTGGGATATGTTGTACGAGGCCTTCATTCAACAATACGGGTATAATGCCAAGTTGGAGGTCACTTTTAATGGAAGTTGAGCCGATAAGGCAGAAATCAAATGAAAACATTGTTGACTATATGAAGAGGTGGAGGAATAAAGTGGCTTTGCTCAAGAAGAGGCCTGATGAATCTTATCAGATTAGGATGATTGTGAGGGAAGTGCTGCCTAGTCTTCATAAAAGAATGTCTCACACGCTCATCTGGGATTTCAAGGATCTTCTTCAAGCAAGTTTGCAAATTAAAGAATGGGAAAGGGAGAAGAATTGCTTTTTTGCAAGAAGGAATGAGAAAGGGAACTACCAGTCTGGCAATCAAAGCACGCAAAAGGCGATAGATGTTAATGCGACAGGTCAAGGTGGTAGAAGTTAGTTTTTGGAGTTGCACAAATTGCTATCTTGGGTCTTCAATAAACTATAGAAAAAGGGACTATTACAGCCATTAGCCCTATTCCCATTGCCCAGTCCTTTACCACCTAATTTTGATGTAAAGGCATTTTGCCAATTTCACCATATGCAAGGGCATGAGATGGATAAATGCTTGAGGTTGAGACATGAAATTCATAATTTGATTGATAGTGGGAAATTGCCCGAACATAACAAGCCAAGCATAAAGGACAATCTATTACCACGGTTCGACAAGGTGCCACCACCGACAACTTTTATAATTGGGGTGGTTTAAAAGAGAAATTTGTCATGTCTTCTTTTCAAGATGTGGGTAATGAAGTAGTCAAAGAGGAAGTGGTGTTTAGCAAGAAGAAGCAAGTTATAGTTGGAAAAGAAGTAGCAATTTGTGTGGTGAGCAAATTTTGGGACTCAACTGATAGTAATGATGATTTTGAGCCTAAGAAGGAAGAATGGACCTGGTTTGAGCCTGAAGAAGATGAAGTTATGAACACTTGATCTGGTAAGCCTTATGCAAGGCCACCACCAAAAGAAGTAGAAACTGATAAGGGGAAGGACATCAAAGTTGGGAACAAAGAAGAAGAAGATGATGTTGTTCTTAAGCAGTTGAAGAGAACATAAGCTAGTATCATCATATGGGACTTGCTAGCTACGTCAAAGAAGCATCGGGAAACAATGGCCAAGGTTATGGCTAGCATGCCAATTTCCACTTTTATAACACTAAAGAAGCTGGTTAATTTTGTGAAAGTAGAAGGAGTGATGAATTGTGAAGAGGATCAAAAGAAGAACAAAATTGATGTGGGGATGGTATCATTCTCAATTGTTAATTTTCCAAAAGAGGGAAGAGACCACATCTGCCCACTTTTTATCAATATAGAAGCCAAAGGAAAATGGACTCCATGGGTAATGGTTGATAATGGGTCCACCATAAACGTCTGCCCACTCAAAATCTTGCCCAAGCTAGCCATGTCAATGATAGATTTAAGCCCAACTGAGGTGACAATTAGGGCTTACAATAATACCAAGAGGCATGCTGAAGGAACCTTCAAAGCTATTGTGAAGGCTGGTCCCATCAAATCCATGGTTGAATTTGTGGTCTTGGATATCCCTATCACTTTTTTACTACTTTTGGGATGACCCTAGTTTCATCCACATGGTGGAGTTCCTTCTACACTCCATCAAAAGATCAAGTTTCCAAATGGGGATGAGACAGTAGTTATCAAGGTTGAGGATAATAAAGTGGTGAATACTCTGATGATTGGGAGGCCTCTCAATGGTTTCCAAGTAGCTATAATTTTAGATGATGAAATGGTAGACCCCAAGGTCCTGACTATGATGAAAAACATAAACTACATGCCTGGTGTTGGTCTTAAAAAGGGTAAGACAGGTGTGACAGAGCTTCCAACTTCAAGACTCAGACTACCAAGAAAGGGTTGGGATATGATGAAGCTAACAAAGATGTTTAGCTAAAGAAGAATGAGAAGATGAGCTTCCTACCACTTAAAGAGGTCTTTGTCAAAGCTTAGGACATAGGACCACTCCAAGGAAAGCCCGAGCCAGTATGTTCATGGGAAAGATGATCTCTGGTTTTGAGATTTTTGTTGATGTTGCTAAACTGGTGGAACAGATGAAGAAAGAGCTCGTCCTTCTAGCTGATAAGGAGCCTAATCCAGAAGACAAGAAGGAAGCTATCCTGAAGTCCAAAAAACTCCCGAAGAAATTGCTCCTCTAGTTGAAGAGAAGTTTGAAGAAGTTCTAGTTTATGATTTTGAGAATAATGATTTGATTTTAATTTGTCTGCTTTGTATGAGAATGATGATGTTTTCTTTTCCAAAATGAATGCAATAAAGTCTGATTTTATATACTTGTGTGATGTTTTTCCTAATGGTTGCATACATTTAAGTAATGACTACATAAGCATTTTTAATATTAACTCTATTGACACACAAACATTAAATTTGGGAACAACCGATAATCTTAAAAATATTAGCATAGCATCTGACCTTACTCATGAAGAGAGAAAGTGAGATTTGAAAAGATATTTAAGAATTATGAAGAATTCTTTGCTTAGTCTTATGAGGATATGTCTAGGATTAATTGAGACATACCCGAGCACTTGATTCCTACTTACAATCACATGAAACCTCTCAAACAAAAGCTTAGATGATTAAGGCTAGAATGGGTAGAGTTAGTCAAAGAAGAGGTCACTAAGCAAATACACGTCAAATTTCTTAAAGTGATAGATTACCCCAACTGGTTAGAAAACATAGTTCCCATACTAAAGAAAGACGGAAGAATTAGGGTTTGTGTGGATTATAGAGACTTGAACAAGGCTTCCCCCAAAGATGACTTTCCTTTGCCCCATATAGATGTCCTTATTGATAGTGCAGCCTCTAGTGTGCTACACTCATTTGTAGACATATTTTTTTTTGGATATAATCAGGTGTTAATGGCCTAAGTGGATAAAGCTAAAAATGCCTTTATTATTACATGGGATATATTTTGCTATAGGGTGATGCCATTTGAGTTAAAGAATGCTGGAGCAACCTACTAAAGGATGGCCACCACTTTGTTTCATGACATGATGCATAAATAAGAAGTTGAGGTTTATGTTGATGATATGATGGTTAAGTCAGATACGAGAAAGCAACATTTCCAAAACTTAGAGTTGTTCTTTGAGAGAGCAGTAAAGTACAAGCTAAGGTTAAATCCAAAGAAGTGCGTGTTTAGGGTTACTTCAGGCAAGTTATTAGGGCATGTGATTGGTCCAAATGGCATTGAGATTGACCCTAATAAAGTTAAGGCAATACAAAATATGCCAACCCCTAGGACGGAGAAGGAAGTTTAGGTTATTAGCAGGTTATAGTACATTTACAGATTCATAGCAAAATTGACATTCTGTGAACTGATCTTTAAATTGTTTAAAAAGAACTAGCCAGTCAAGTGGAATGATGAATGCCAAAAGGCTTTTGAGCATATTAAGGAATATTTGTTGAACCTATTTTAAAGCCATTTAAACCCGGTAGACCTTTGTTACTATACTTAGCAGTAAAGGAAGAATCAATAGGAATAATGCTCGCCCAACTAGATGAATCAAGGGTTGAATATGCAATTTATTACTTAAGTAGAAAGATCCTACTTTATGAAATCAAGTATAGTATCATAAAAAAGACATGCATAGCCATGGTTTGGTCATCTAAGAAGTTGCAGCATTACTTTCAGTCTATTAGTGTGCAAGAGATTTCTAGGATGGATCCAGAAAAGTATTTAAGGGAAATACCTTCATTTATTTAACAGTATGGTCGATGATTGATTATCTTGGAAGAGTTTGAGATTGAATATATAACTAGGAAAACCATTAAAGGGAAAGCAGTAGCAGAATTCTTGGCCCAACAACCATTACCGGACAGTGAGGAAGTGGTCTTAGAATTTTCTGATGAACATTTAGAGGCCATAAAGGTACATGGATGGAAGATGTACTTTGATGAAGCAGTAAACAAAAAAAGTGTTGGTCTAGGGGTAATTTTGGAATTGCCCGAAGGAGAGCTCATTCCTCTTGCTAAGAAGTTGAAGTTTAGGGCAACCAACAACATGGTTGAGTATGAAGCTTGCATTTTTGGCTTGGAAACCTTGATGATCATGAAGGTGGATAAGGTGCGGATTTTTGGTGATCCTTCCTAGTGGTATCACAAGTAAATGGTGAATGGGAGTTGAAGGAAGAAAATTTGAGACCGTACCATGATTATTTGATCCCGATGAAGAAGAATTTCAAGGAGTGCATATTTATATACCTGCCAAGGGAGGAAAACCAGATTGGTATGGGAAGATCCTATTAAATTTTTTCTTAAGCCTTTAGTTTTGAATAGTTTGTCTACTCCTTAATATGAGTATGAAATGGTCATGGAAATTGACACGGACCATGATGCCTGGTATGACACTATAAGACAATTTTTGGAAAGTAGGGAGTACCCACAAGATACAACTAAAGAAGAGAGAAGAGTTATAAGGCAGTGGTCTTTGCAATACATCACCTTTCATGGGGAGTTGTATCAAAGATGGCCTGATGGAATGAATTTAAGATGTTTAAGGAAGCCTAAAGTTGACCAGATCATGTTTGAAATATATGCCAAAAGTTGTGGGCCCCATATGAATGGGTTAGCCCTGGTTAAGAAAATAATCTGACAATGTAACTATTGCTTGACCATGGAAAGAGACTGTATTGATTTTGTAAGAATTTGTCAACAATGCTAGATGCACAGAGACTTGAGTCATATGCGTCTCGAAGAATTGGATTCTATGTCTTCACCTTGGCCTTTTGCAACTTGGGTAATTGATATTATTGGGGAGATACATTCAATAGCTTCAAACGACCACAAATTTATTATAGTGACAGTGGATTATTTTTCATAGTGTGTCGAAGTCGAGTCTTTCAATAAGCTGGGGGTAAGGCGAATGGCTAGATTTATTGAGAAGAATCTTATCTGTAGGTATGGGATCCCGCACAATGTGATATCCGATAATAGGGTACAGTTTCAAGGAGCAATTAAGGATTTATTCTCGAAGTACCAGATCCATCATCACCAGTCTTTGCCTTATAAACCAAAGGCTAATGGTACGGTGGAAGTGATGAACAAAATGATTAAGCATATTCTGCCCAAGGTGACTAAGACATACAGGGATTCGTCAGAAGTTATGGGGGTATAGGACCAGTGTGCAAACCCCAACTGGAATGACACTGTTTTTCTTGGTTTATGGGATGGAAGCCGTGTTGCCAATTGAAATTGAGATCAAATCGCTAAGGGTGGTCTTGGAATCAAAATTACTCGAGATGGAATGGGTAGCAAGCATATTGTTTAGATCATTTTTGTACTTGTTTTTAGTATGATTTTTATGTGTTTTTAGTTAATGTTTTGATTGATTTTTGTTTTAAGTGTGTTTAAAGTGTTGTTTTTAGGTTTAGGTGTAAAAACACCCTTGGAAGATCAAAACAATGCAAGAAAAGCATGAACCAAGCAAAACATGGCCAAGCCAAAACTAGCTTTGCCGTGTCCCTCAAAGAATGAAGTTGGCAGAGCTTGACACGGCAAAGAGACACGGCCAAGCCACTGGACGTGTCTCATCCAAGGAGCAAAACCAAAGAAACCAAGAAAAGAAGAGCAAAAATGAAGAAGCAGGAAGAGACACACTCAGTGACACGGCCAACCCACTGGCCGTGTCACATGACATGGCCAGCAAGCTTAGCTGTGTCCCATTTGAGCCAAAGAAAAGGAGAAAAAGAAGCAAAACAGAAGAAGACACACTCAGTGACACGGCTAAGCCACTGGCCGTGTCACATGACACAACCAGCAAGCTTGGCCGTGTCCCATTTCATGCCAACAAGACTTGGAGCAAGCAAAGAAGGAAAGAAAAGAAGCAGAAGCAAACACACCCACATGACATGGCCACTCATGACACGGCCACAAGCTTGGCCGTGTCAACCCTTGAGACCAAAAGAAAAGAAAGAAAAAGCTCAGTGAAGGACACGGCCAGATGGCTTGGCCTTGTCCCAAAGAAAAACAAGAGACACGGCCAAGCCACTCTTGGCTTGGCCGTGTCACACCTAAAACATTTGAATTTTTCTACACAAAGTGGGGGACAAAGTGGGGAACAAAGCCTTGTGCTTGCCAAAAGAAATATTAAACAAAGAAATAGTGGGGAAAAAAGTGAAATGGTGTGAGTTGGAAGGCATGGGTGTGTATTTTTGAAGGAATTAAAAGGAGAAGAAGAGGGAATTTGGAGGAAGTCTTGGTTTTTCTTGGAGCCAATTTCTGCTACACGTTTGGGAGAGGGAGAGAGTGACACTCTACCTTGTCCCTTCATCTTCATCTCTATTTCCATTCTCTGCACCTTCTCCATCTTCCATTGATAAGATCTTTGAGGTTCTTTGGGATAAATTGGGTGAACAAGCTCTTGAAGTTTGAATAAGCTTCATTGAAGGGATTGGTGACTTGAGAAAGCTCCATTCCATCTTCCAAAGGCATATCCATTGAAAGGTTGGTGACTTGAGAAAGCTTCATCCAAAGGTTTGGTGACTTGAGAAAGCTCCATTCCACATTGCAAAGGGGAATCAACCATTGAAGAGGGCTTGAGTTCTTCATCATACATCAAGTGGAGCTAGGAGGAAGACTAGCAATCCTACTCTTGGCATCTTCACAAGGGGTTTTTTCTATTCACTCTTTTAATTCATTTCTTATTTTTGTTGTTGTATTAAGAGAATTGATATTGCAATGGACAATTTGTATTTGTTTTATATTGAGTTGAATGATTGTTCTAAATTGATGATGTTGAGCTAAATACCCATGCCTAGGGTTTGTAGTATATTTGATTGAATGTCTTGATTTGATATTTCCATTGATGTTCCTTGTTGATTGGTTGATTGTATTGTATTAAATGCTAGGTTGATAGATTAGCTACCTATTGATCTTTGAATATTGGATGACGGACCGAGAGGTGAAATCTGATATCGGAACTATATAATCGACCACCCTATGAATGAATTAGAAATATAAGTTCTAGGGTTTATTAATTTGGTAATGTAAAAGAATTGGTCATTGTTAATTCATGAATGTGAGAACTAATGGATTGGTAATTGACTAATTAACCTTAAGGAACAAATTAATTACAAGGTTATGTTAATGGATAATTGAGAATTGAGCTTTGATTGAATGGACCTATGACTCTAGGCACTTTTCCAAGAATCGATTTGATCTTGTACACCCATCACACTTCAACCCTACGCACAACACTTTTAGTTTTAATTGTTTTAAAGTCGCAACTCAAACACAACAAACTCTCATGCATTTAAATAATTGTCAATCAAGCTATTACGAACCACACCTTCTTAGGAAAACAACCTTGGGGCGATCACCTTAGCTACAGCTACCTCGTATACTTGCGAGTGACGCTTTGTAGTAGTACTTAATCCTAGCGCAACACATATATGCATAACTAGCCTTGTTAGAAAATAGAAGGTTGAAGGCATTGTATCTTCACCAGCTGTATCAAAGAAAAATTGCTCGGGCTTATAATAGAAGAGTTAAGGTTAGAAAGCTTAAGGTTGGTGACTTAGTGTTGAAGTAGTGCAACCCTAATGTCCTCGACCCGAGAGGAAAGTTTAGACCTAGTTGGGAAGGACCATACATTATGAAGCAAGTCATGAGCAAGGGCGCAGTCAAGTTGTCAAACATGGATGGGAATGAGTTTAGTGAGCCTATGAATATTGACAGGTTAAAGGAGTTCTATGTTTGAAAAAAAAAAAAGAGAAATCTTGCTAGGTTGAAAACCCAAATAGGCGGCATTGGCAAAAGTTAGAGCAGTCCGCTAGTTCCAAAAATTTGAAAGGGCGGGATAGGCAACAATTAGGACTAAGTGAGTGAAAATTGTCAATTAGAAAACCCCGAAAGGGCTAGTTGGCGACATAAGTGATCTTGTGTATGCTGGCTTAATATTTTTAGTTGTTCCTTAATTTAATAAACATAGTTGATTTTAAAATTATTCTGTGTGCACTATTTTGAATTATTCAACTATTTTGGTAAGATAAATACCACAATAGCATAAGGTGATGAAAAATTATAAAAGAAAAGAAAACAAATTATAAAAGGAAAGAAAACATCTTTTTATTAATTATTGCTCATCCTAACATTATTTACTCTAAAAATTGACAAATATAAAATCTATGACAAAAGATAAGTGTAGCGTGCATGCCAGCTATGCTTCAATCAATCCAAGAAGGCTTCAGTCGGACGAGGCATGTCCAAATCATGAATAAATCAGGATCTCGAGGCTCGGCTCCATACTACCTGTGAAGATGATGAGAATCATAGCAAGTACATCGACGAAGAGCAATAAGAGGAACATACATTAGATACGTCTGAATGGTGACATGTCTAATCTTCCACCAAGGTACCAGTCAGCGGATGTTAATCACAACCCATGAGTGAATCCAGTCAATCCAGTCAGCATATGAGGAATTAGGACGGAGCAACTTCCTTACAGTATGATGTCGTGATAGATATTTGGTGAAGTCCACAGACGGGGTGTCAATTAAGCAGAGATGCTCTTATAGCCATATTTGTAAAAAGGATATTCGTACTCAAAAAAAGTTTGTTAGGTTAAAAACCCACAAGGGCGGCCTAAGAAAAACTTAGGGCAGTTAGTTAGTTTTGAAAATCTGCAAAGGTGGTCAAGGAAAAAATTAGAACCAATAAAAAATAATAACAAAAAAAGAAAGCCCATTAGGTTGAAAACCCACAAGGGCGGCCTAGGTAAAAATTAGGATAGCTCGTTAGTTCTGAAAACCCATAAGGGCAGGCTAGGCTAAAATTAGAGCAATAAAAATAATAGAAGTCTAAATTGAAAACTCAAAAGGGTGATTTAGGCGGTTACCTAAAGCAGTAGAGGACTCCCGACCAACCTCCTTGAAGATTCTAATTTGCATTGATCTAGTCCAACTAGGGTTCAACCAAGATACATGTACTGGTGACAAGCCTCCTTCCATTTGGTCTACGATGTCCAATACTCATGGATCAATGTCACCGCCAGCAGAAACAAGCAATAATTGCCCAAGAAAACATAAATAGAACATGCGTCCCCAAGTTTTGGTCGGAACTAAATGAGAAGTGTAAAAATTGATCAATGGAATAATCAGAATTTTCTCACCTATAGTCAATTGTAGAACTTTAGGTTTAGAAAATTGAAACAACAACTGCATCTTTTGTTGAGTTTTGGAAGTCAGTATGGGTAATGCCATTGGTTGATTGCTTGGATATCCAAGAATGGATTCAAATTTTTAATCATAGGACATATTTCAAAATTGTTTACCATGAAAGTCCTAGTTTTCACATCCCAAAAAGAAGCCATGGTGTGTAAGAATGGTTGGTCCAATTTTACATTTTGAAAACATTTCAAGAAATTGAGTTGGGACCATGACATTTGTTCCCAATGTGTTCCCTTGATGTTTTTAAATAAATTCTTCACCTTTTTCAAATTAGCCTCGATCATGGTCGAATTTATAAACTGCAATTGATTTGAATTGATGATGGCAGGAGCTGAATGATGGAAATTGAGGTGGTTTGAATTGATTTTGCAAAATGTAACTGGGATTAAGAATTTTAAGATGTTTTGAATTGATTATGTGAGGTTTATTTGTAAAGAGGGTTGGAAATTAGAATAGGCGATGGTTTAATCTGTCCTGAATTGATTTATATAAGTGTTGGGTTGGATTGTAGACCGAAGAAGTGAGCTGAATCTAAGACGCGTGAGGAAAAGAATCAAAATTGGGTGATGACCGAATATATTAGGGTTTTGTAAATTTCTATCCATGACGACTCCAAATTTGGGCTCGTCATGTGCTACTGTGTACATATATATTAAAAAAATAGTAAAAGTAAAGTATAAAAAAGCAAAAGTAAAAAGAAATTGAAAAAGTCAAAATAACAGAAAATTATTATTATTATTATTATTATTATTATTATTATTATTATCATTATTATTATTATTATTATTATTATTATTATTATTATTATTATTATTATTATTATTATTATTATTATTATTATTATTATTATTGCTACAAGTTTTTACAAGTTGGTCATTGCAACGAAGGAGGTGGTCCATAATCGAACAAAGCCCTAAGAAAGTCATCGCCAATTGGACGAGGGGGCATATCATTTGTCCAATGTCCACTTGAAGAAGAAGCACTCGAGTCTCTACTACTCTAAAAGTTAGTTCTCTCATCACTTGAAAAGGGAGGAGGCATATCATGGATATCAGTCTGAGGCCCCCTTGATGAAAAATCCTTTAGATCTCTCACATCCTAAAACCGGAAGTATCAGAAGTCCCGTGCTTCCTGTTGATACAATTCTTCAAAATGGGCAGCATGTCGATGACTAGCGGCTAACTCTTCCTGAAGCTTTTTTTTTCTACTTCTCGAATATCCGCTGTGAGCTAGACAAGGAAAGGGTAAGTCTATACATTTTCATGCATACATACAAGCATATATCATTATGGAAATGGATGGCATACCTGGTAATTTGGATCAAAACCCTGCGGATAAGATGACATGTCTAAATAAGAGGGGGCATATGGAGAAAATTGAAGTGGTATCAGATTATCATACAGAGGGACAACTCCATGACCAAGGGTATCGGCAACCTACAATAATCATGCGAATAGTCAGAACAAAATAAGAGAAATAGCTACAATGATAAAATGATAGATACTTGAGAAGTGCGAGCCCCAGAGTCATCGTGAGGATCGAAAGAATGCTCACCCTCATCTTCTTCCTCATCCTCATCTTCTTCTTCATATTCTTCATCCTCTCCTTCCTTCACATCTATTTCTTCTTCTTTGGAATGGCTGCAAATGCCAGCAGGTGACACTTTAAAATTTAACAACTAATCCTGGATAAATTGAGCATATGGCACGTTTGATGAAAGCAGGAAGTCATGAACATCGAAGCCATCGCAGAAGCCACTCCAATAAGGTTCCGACATAGATATGGTGCTCCATGTTAGGCATCCATTGGCACTAATTATCCCTTTCTTCATAAGTTCTCTTGCTTCCAACCTAAAATTCATATTCCTTACAACAACTTGAACAAATCATTTAGAAAATAACTAAAAACCCAAATAAAAGCACGCTAAAAATATATATATGTATGATTATAACAAATATATAGAGCTTTCGGATTTGTCTGTCCCTTCTCCGACTCCTTCACCTCCAGCGTCACCATAAAAGAGGGAAGCCTTCCCCACTTATCTTTTTCTTGTTGTATTTTCTTTTTCATGATATTTGTGTGTATTCTTATTTATGGTGGATAGTTTTTTATTGGGGACAATGAAAAAATTAAGGGTGGGAAGACGTAGTAGCTTAATGTGTCTTACTATTTGTCTTTATTAATTTGTGTTTTCTGGATTTTTCTTTTTGTTTTGTGAATTTTTTCTTTAATTTATGTTTTCATCTTATATTTATATATAAAAATTAAAAAAATTATTAAAATTAAAAATTATAAAAATTAAATTAGAAAAAAAATCAAAAATCAAAAATTTGAAAAAAAAATATGAATAATATTTTAATTAGGTCTTAATTAGGTTTTAGATGTTTTAGTTTATCTAGGATTGGAATTATATTAAATCTTTTATTTTGAATTGAACTCCTAATCCTAGTGAACTAAAAATTTATTTTTAATTAATCAACTTTAATAATAATAAGAGTTTAAGTAGAATTCCTTTAGTTGAATGGCATTAGGATTAGTCTTTATTTCTTTTATATATAAGGTTAAGTTCATAGCAATTTAGTTCATAATTAGAAAAGCCTTAGAATAGAGAAAGATGGATAATAAAGACAGTTCATATATTGGGGGCTGGAAATATGGAGATAACATTTGGGATCCAGCTTTACCTTCTGTAAATCCACCTGTAGAAACACTTGAATAACTCACTACCTTCTATGCTTTTAGGCGTGCCTATTCTTATCCTAATGAATGCACTATGGATCTTGATGAGATAGTGGAGTGGAAAACTTTGGAAAAAGCT
Source organism: Garcia nutans (assembly GCA_947685225.1). Classification (NCBI taxonomy): domain Eukaryota; kingdom Viridiplantae; phylum Streptophyta; class Magnoliopsida; order Malpighiales; family Euphorbiaceae; genus Garcia; species Garcia nutans. Next base: position 17,795,053 of record CANTUV010000006.1, on the reverse strand, counting down.
AGATCACAACTTGACTTAGTGGTTTTATATGATACTTCAAGTGATGATGATGAACCTAAGACATCACCAATCAAGAGGAAGAGAGGTAGGCCATCAAAATTAGAGAAGAAGAAAAGAGGAAGACCTCCTAAGATCCCTAAGAAAGAGTAGTTTAATGCAATAACCATTAAGAAAGAAGGGGGTGATGCTTAGAAGATTCTAATTAACTCTTATTATTAATTTGTTTGCATTAGATTTAGTTAGGTTATCTTTTATTTTAATTTTTATTTAATTTCATTTCTTTTTTATTTGTACTAGATTTAAATTTCATTTTTTAATAAATAAAAGTTTTTTTTACTCCTATTTAGCAATATATTTGGTTATTATTGATCCCTACTTATTCTTTGCTTGTTATTGTGTGTTAATTATTGTTATTTTAGGTTTCAACATGATAATTAAACTCTTTTACTAGATTGAAATGATTTTTGCTTATTCTTAATTTAATGCATGGAATGGATGAGGTTATAGCCTTGATAAATTTTACAAATTGAGAACACCTATTATTAAAAAAAAATTGTTTTATCATAATCTTTGGAGTTCATTTGAATGTCATGGATTCTTAAGTTAGTATGTATCACTAAGGTAGTTAATTATTTAATTATGTGGGGATATGATATGAGAATTATACATAATTAATTAAAATAAAAACTTTGCGAGATGGACCATAAAATGCACACGCTTTAGATAATAAAGGTGAAATGGCGCATAAAATGCATCCACCATAAAAAAAATAGTAAATAATTAAAATATTATGGGATGGAGCATAAAATGCACCCATTTAAAAAAGAAAAAGAATATATATATATATAATTATAATGTTGAAAACATAGTTCTTATTCATCCTTAATTGTTATATAGAGTGGGCTACTTAGTGATGATTGCTATATTCTTAGATTAATGAAATTATGATGAATTGCTTATAGTTATGGTTTGAGGTAAAAGCTTTAATATATTATCCTAATTAATAAGTGTACTTAGTTTGTGGGATTGTTTAAGATTATGATTATTTCACATTTAGTGTTTTATGTTGAGGATAAGTGAATGTTATTTTTCTTTGGTTAATTTTGTTTGATTGATTGTTGGAATTTTATTTAATGATGATTAATTTGCTTGAGGACAAGCAAAAGTTCAAGTGTGGGAGAATTTGATAAATGCATATTGAACATATATTTCTTTATTAGTTTTAACATGAAATTGGGTTGAATTAATTTATTCTAAGCTTATTTATGTATTCTAATTTCATTATTTTTATATAAGGCTTAGTTTGAATTAATTTTTGTAGAACTCCTGCAAACAGAGATTTTAGGTAAATTGGACCCTTAAAGATTTAATAAAGATTTCAGTAATGATAGAGTTCGATATTAGAAACATTGTCTTCATGAAGTTTGTAGTAGACATATCAAGCTTTCTAGAGAGGTCTAGTTCATTAAAATCTAAAATTGTTTGGCCTCCAACCATCAAGTTGAAATTAAGCCTGAGATACTAAAGCAGAATTCCAGTCCAAACCACTAAGAGTAATTAGGCCATATCTTGGGAGTCGAAAGTCCAATTGGAGTGATTCAAAAGCTTAAAATCATATAATCATCAAGGACTAAAACTTTTCTCAAGGAGTCAAATTTAGATAAGGTCTCTATCTGATTGATATTGGCTGGAAATTTTTAAATTTGAAATTCTATAGAAGTTGAGGGGGAGTAGGAGTCTATTTTGGGTAGTGCAAAAAGGAAAATGTGAAGAGACAAAAACATTAGCTATATTGGAGGGAAATTATCTCCATCTCATTGAATTTCTTTAGAACATCCATCCATCAGTAGAGAAGAGGAAGGGAAGAAGAAGTTAGAGCTTAGAGGAGGATTCAATCATCTCCACAGGATTTATCCATCAAGTTTTAATATTCAATTACAGTTTAAAATTTCAAATTTTAATGCTTTGTTTTATTTGTTATTTCATTAAGTTCAATTTTAGAGTTATGAATACTTTGATTTATTTCTTTATAGCTATTGTTTTTATTTTTAATTTAGCTATGAACAACCAATCTCCTTAGAGGGATTAGGTGGATTTATGATTATAGATGATGGGTATTGATTGATTTAATTATTTATTCATTTCTTGAATTAAAAGTTTTGTTAATTTTGATCTTAATGCTTGTGATTGATTGTCCACCAATTACTTTTTATATTGAAATCATAAGTTAAGTGAAAGCTAGGTATGATTTTAGATTATGAAAATCAACAACTTTGGAAATTCATTTTAGAGATAAAAGAATTATCTATAGACCAACTTAATTCCTTTGAGCTTGATAAATTGTTGAAGTTTATTGTTCATGAGACTAGAACTTATAAATTTCACCATTCGTTGATTTTCTTGCTTGTGAAAGAAGAAAATTAAAATTGAAGAAATTGATAGCTTTGATTCAAGAAAGATTTGAACTGATTTGAAAATATGTTTTTGCCTATTTAAATAATTCGAACAAAACCTAATCCTACTTGTCAATCTAAGTTTATTTGAATTTTAAATTTGAACTTTAATTTGAATTTGAATTTTTGAATTAAGTGCATAGTTAATTTAATTTAATTTAAACTTGAAGTTTAATTTTGAATTTTAAAGTAAGAATTAGTTAGTTAATTTCTTGAATACCAAATTAATTAATTTTCAAATAATAGTCAACTTGAATTTAGGTTAGTGAAATAACTCCTTCTCTGTGGGAACTATCTTTACTATCATTGTACTACTTGTTATGATACGTGCACTTGAGATTTAGAATTACTCTCACACAATTGGCACAACAAGTTTTTAGGGGATTAATGTAATAGACATGTTTCCACCAATTGGTTGGTGTCCTATTTTATTTACTTATATTTTGGACATTGAGCATTGTAAGGGCATGTTTCAATCTTGCATGGGTGCCCATCTTGTTTGGTTACTTTGATTTATAATTTAAAGATTATTTATTTTTTATAATTGCATGCAATATGGATAGTATTATAATAATTAAGAATTCAATAATATTTAGACCTGAAAAGGAGGCCGGTTCCAATGAATCGAGCATTATGGGGATGCTGGGTAATTCTCACCTTCTCCATGCATACTCAACTTTTTGAACCCAATAGGAGATTGGGTGGCAACTCCATTTCTCCGGGCTTAGGCCCGTGTTCTCTAAAGCCACGAGCCTAATAATGATGCAGTCACAAAAACCATTCCACCTGGAGTGGGGACAAAAATTTCTGCTCACAATTGCTAAGAGCAAATTATGGATACATATACACAAAGCAAAAACACAAGCACAAGTATGCACAGAGACAATCACATTCCACACATATTTGTGACTGTCAACATAATCCTTTGAAATCCAATAGAAAAAGGATGCAAAGAAATAAACCCTTGTATCAATGCCACAATTGCATGAAAATTGGTCACATAAGTACATTTTATTATATTAGAAAGGCTTACCTCAAATTAGAGGATCCTTTAATGACTAACTCATAGGACCCAAGTTCATTTGGGTATCTAAGAAAATATGAAATCTATTATTTTGTAGGTGTGCCTAAAATCTACAACTAATGAGAATATTTGGCTAGTAGATAGTGGATGCTCAAGGCAAATGACTAAAAATGGAAAACTTTTCAATACTTTCATCTATAAGCAATGAGGTAATGTAATCTTTAGAAGCAATGCTAAAGATAAAATTATAAGTATTGGTTCCATTGGTACATTTGGTATGAATTTGATTGATAATGTGTGGTTAGTTGATGGTTTGAAACATAATTTTCTTAAAGTTAGTAAATTATGTGATAAAGGAAATAATGTCAATTTTGATTCTAAAGGATGCAAAATTACCGCTTCTAATTGTGAACTGGCATTCAAAGGAGGTAGAATTAGTAATACATATAAAATTGACCTAAAAGTTAACAATGCTTTTGAATGTTTAGCTATCATTAGCAATGATGCTTGGCTTTGGCATAGAAGATTAGAACATACTAGTATAGGCCAATTACGATGTCTAAACATGAAAGAACTTGTAGATGGACTATCCAAGATGAAATTTCATCAAGATAAGGTATATGAATATGTCAACTTGTGAAGTAACACAATAGTTCTTTCAAATCCATAAATATTATAAGTACCTCTAGACATTTAGAACTAATTCTTTTAGACTTATTTGGACCAAATAGAGTTGCAAGTTTAGGTGGTAAATTATATGCATTTGTATTTATGGATGACTACTGTAGGTTTACTTGGGTAAATTTTTTGGCTTATAAGAATGAAGCTTTTAACTATTTCAAAATTTTTGCAAAAATAGTTTAAAATGAAAAAGACTATGTAATCACATCTATCAGAAGTGATCATGGCAAAGAATTTGAAATTGAGGAATTTAAAATTTTTTGCGATGATTATTGGAATATTATATAATTTTTCAGCTCCTAGAACACTACAACAAAATGGTGTGGTTTAAAGAAAAAATATAACATTGGTTGAAATAGTTAGAACAATGCTCAATGAGTATAATTTGCCTTCTTACTTTTGGGCAAAAGATCTTAATACCACATGTTATATTTCTAATTAAGTTTTCAAAAGACTTTTAATGAATAAAACTTCTTATGAGCTATGAAATGGAAGAAAACCAAAAATTTCATACCTTAAAGCATTTGGATGCAAATGCTTTATATTAAATACCAAGGACAACCATGAAAACTTCTCATCCAAATCGGAAGAAAGAGTGTTCTTAAGGTACTCATCTACTAGTAAAGTATATAGAGTATTTAATAAGAGAACTCTAGCAGTTGAAGAATCAATACATGTTATCTTCGATGAATCCCCTAAGCTTGATCATGGGAAAGGTAGTGTTCTTGATGATTTTATAGGTATATTGTAATATCCCGATTTTTGATATACTTTGGATTAGTAGTTATGAGAGAGTATGTTGGTGAAATAGGTAAAGAAAATTGTATAAGGGATAAATGTGTATGAAGGATGTTATATATATATTGTATTTGAAATATATGGGAAATATAAATACAATATATAAGACATATACATATATCAACATATACACCACATATACATGATGTATACATTGGTGTAGGAAAGTAAATTTTAATTAATTAATTAATAATAATAATAATGATAATAATGATAATAATGACAAGAGAAAGGAGAAATGAAAGTCAAAGGAAGGACAAATATTAGTGGTGGGGAAAATTTAGGTGGAAATAATTATATTATTTAATATATATAAGATAAGGATGAAAGTTAAAAGAGAGCTTTCTCTCTTTCTCTCTTTCTTCTTCTTCTTCTTCCTCTTTGAACGTGGGAAAAGAGAGAGAGAGAGAGAGAGAGAAAAAAGTTTGATTTTTTTCATATACACACCAAATTATAAGAGTCTTAAGAGAATTGAAGGTGGATATTGAAGATTTGGCAAATAATAAAGTAAGTGCTCTTTTCTTTGAGTTGATTTTTATAGATTTGAGTTTATATGTGATATGGTTAGTGAGAGAAAGTGATGATTAATTGAATATTATGAAGATAATGAAATATTGAAGTATATATATATGTTGAATTGGTGCTTAGATGATGAAAATATGATTATTTGTGAGGATGATGATGAGTAATTGAAATTGGGGAATAAGGGTGATAAGGAAAAGAGTAAGGGCTTAGTATAAATGAGTTGGGAATTGAGTAAATTGATACATGGATGATTGTATAAATGAATTATATAATGATTATTATTATGATATGTTGGAGTTATATAAGTATTGAATTGATGGGTGAATTATGAATATAAACTAAGATGATGATTGAGGGTGTTGTAATATTGATTTTGGAATGATTGTGTTCGTATGGATGAGACTTTGAAATGCATAAATTTTGCCTAACACGGCGAGTGACACGGCCGTGTTGTTGGGCGTGTCAACGATGCTTAGTTTAAAATTGAAGACACGATCATTAACACGACCATGTCTTTGGACGTGTCATGGCTACTGTGAGATAAGATAATTGACACGGCCATAAATACGCCTGTGTTGTTGGACATGTTAAAGTTTTTGTAAGGCAGAATGAATGACATGGTCAGTGACACGCCCATGTCATTGGACGTGTCAATGCTTCTATATGAATGAGTTAATGACACAGTCATTAACACGCCCGTGTTGTTGGGCATGTCACTTGAGAATAACTCTTTTTGTTATTTTTCATTTTTAATTACTATTTAAATGATTTGAATGTTAAGAATGCCTAAGAATGTGATACTAAATGGTTGTTTATGATCATATTTGGTATAGGAATTGAGAGAGTAGTTTTTCCAACCTTAGTGTTGAAGGGCAACTTGGAAGAGAAGGTTAGAGGAAGTTTTAAAGCTTATTTTGGAGTGTTTATAAGGTAAGTACAATCTTGGAATAATTGCTTATATTTGCATGGCATTTGGACTTAACACATTTGGTTGGAAAATGTGTTAAGTTACTTACTACATTGTTGGTGCATGAGTAATATGCTATAATTCATATGATGTTATAAATACATTGTATGTAATGTGAACTGTGTGCAAAATATGATAATGACCCAAAACGTATGGGTAATGTAATTTGTTATGTATACATTAAAGATGGTATGTAAAGACTTTAGTGATGACTATATTGATATAAATGAGATAATTGAGGCATTGTGCCTAGCTTGATCTTGAGATAATGAGAAATATATTAATAATGGAATTATAAAAGAATTGTGTGCCTCGTATGTTATTTAATTTTCAGAGTTTTGCATTTAGCGGCATGCCTAAAATGTAACAGTCCCTTAAAGCTGGGTTGGGCTTGGTCCTTGAAGCCTAGTTGGGTGTTACATGATGTAGCAGACCATTGAAGCTGGGTTAGGCCTAGTCCTTGAAGCTGGGTTGGGCCTAGTCCTTGAAGCCTAGTTGGGATGTTACATATGAGGTAATCTTCATTGTGATTATGATTTGCCTTCGGGGCTGAAAAAATATTGTTATCCTGGACTAAAGCAGTAACTCTGGAATTTGAATAGCATATTAGATTCTTTTGGGCCCATGCTTGTGTTTGTTTATATGTGAATTGTGGAATAATTGATAAATAAATTGAAATATAATGTTATGAGATATATGATGGTGATCATGTAATGATATGATCACAATACATAAACAAATTACTGAAAAGGAATGTGGCTTAAGAAAATATGCTAAATGATGAGAAATGTATTATTGAAAGACTTGAGTAAAGCTAAGTCTTGATATTGAAAATGAGATTATGAAAATATAATGTGATGCGTAATATGTATATGGATGTGGAAATTGTGTGTAAGGTTTCATGAATATTATGATAAGCCACCGAATTGTTATAATGTTAAAGATATATATATATATAAATATAAATTATGAAATTAGTGAAAAGATATGAAAAGTGCAATGAAAATGGAAAAAAATGGTAATAATATGATGATAAATGATGTTAGTGAGTATGAATTTCCATAATGTATGTATATGATATTTATTTGTACTACTAAGCTTTCGAGCTTAGCGCGGTTGTGTAATCATGCAGGTGAGTAGAAGATTGATCTAGGAGTCAAATTGTTGTGCCGCGAGAAGAGTAAGAGTATTTCGAGACCAACTAGAAGGTGGTGCATACATGTACAACTTTATTATCCTATATTTTGATAAAATGTATATGTACATAAATGAATTTTGGAAAAAACAATGCAATTTATATATTTGTAAGATAATCAAAAGTATAATGGTTTTGTAAATGTTCTTTAATTAAAAATGTATCATTGTTATGAAACTAAAGTAAGGGATTTAAATAGTACTGAAACGTGACATCCTTATACTTTATATACGTATTATATGTATACAAGGTATATGTATAGTACTTATATAGAGTATATGGGTGTTACATATATTTGAAGAGCTTAAAATAAATGTTGTTCCAAAGGAAAACAATGATGAGCTAGAATAAATAGTAGAACAAGAATAGCCCAAGATAGAAGAGACTTAAGAAGTACCTAAAGAATGGCAAAATAGAAAGGATTATCCTAATGAACTTGTCATTGGTGATACTTTAAAGGGAGTAACTACTAGATCAAAACTTAAAGTATTTAGATTCTAATGTAGCTTTTGTTTCTCAAATTGAGCCAAGGACTAGTGAGGAGGCTCTTAGTGATGAATGTTAGGTGATTGCCATGCAAGATGAGCTCAACCAATTTGAAAGAAACAAAGTTTGGAAACCTGTTCCTAGATCCAAAGATTATCCAATCAATGGATGCAAATGGGTGCATAGGAATAAGCTTGATGAAAATGAACTCATCACTAGAAATAAAGCCTGATTGGTATATTAAAGCTATAATTAAGAGAAAGGCATTGATTATGATGAGACATTTGCCCCAGTAGCTATATTAGAAGCAATTAGAATTTTACTTGCATTTGCATGAAATATGAATTTTAAAGAAGTTTAAACTTATCAAATGGATGTCAAAAGTACATTTTTTAAGTGGCTTTATTAATGAATAAGTCCATGTTGAACAGCCTCCTAGTTTTGAAGACTATAGACTTCCAAATCATGTTTTTAAATTAACCAAAAGGCAAGATTGTTACCACACTCTTTCTTAAAAATAAATTGTATAACATCTTAATTGTACAAATTTATATTGATGACATTATATTTGTTGCTACTAATGAATCTTTGTGTCAAGAGTTTGTGTGAGCAAAAATTTTTGCCTTCATCTCCAGGTAGAATGATTCTTGAAAGTAAGACACTGTTAGGCTCTAGGCCTTAGAGAATATAGGCCTAAACTGAGAAAGAAAAGAAAGGGGTGGATGACTCGATTTCTAAGGAAGCCCCAAACCCTATTGGGTTTGAAAAGTTGGGTACGCATGGGGAATGTAAGAATGACCTAGCACCCTTATAGTACCCGGTTCATTGGAATTGGCCTCCTTTTCATGTCTAAATATTATAAAAATTTTAAATTATTATAGTATTATCCATATTACATGCAATAAAAAGAAGAAACTATCATATTATTAATTAAAACAAATCAATCAAAGATGGGCACCCTTCCTAAGATGGAAACATGCCCTTACAATGTCCAACATCCATATTACATGTAAACAAAATAAGACACCCACCAGTTGGTGGAAACATATCATTTACATTAATCCCAAATATAAATAAGATAAAAAGAAACAAATTAAATAAATAAGGCACCCAAAAAGTGGAAACATGCCTTTTACAAGTCTTTTAAAAATACAATAAATACTTAATAATCATCTATAGTAAAATAAGTAATCAAACAAATAACCAATCATTACACATACAATTGTAAATTAAGGCTAAATGAAGTTAAATTTAATCATAAAAATTATAATTCATAAATAAATATTAATATTAACCTATTAATGAAATATAGGGCGTGATGACACAAGTTTCGCCTACGATAGTCCCGCTAGGGTTTGATATACAAGGGTCAAGGGGGTAGCACCCCTTGTGGGGGATCAGGGGCAGTGCCCCTCGAAAGGTAAATGATACTATAGAATAAGTTTTATCATGGAATTAAGGTTTGGTTGTGAAACTAGGGTAATTATAAAATCAGGGATAACATGCAACATTAGGGTTTTAATCCTAAAACTAGAGTTTAATATATGTAAACTAAAATAAAAACATGCAAACCAAGATTCAAGAATGTCACTTGAACTTAAAACATGCAATCTAGTGTTTGAGCATATATATTAAGGTTTCATATACAAGATCACAATTAAAACATACTATAGATGTTTTGGTTGCTCTAATTCCCAAATTCATAACTTACTGTAATGAATTTATGAAATTACATTGAAAATTTGATAACACAGTAATTTAAGTGTTAAAGGTAATTAATAAAATTTAATTGAATTAGTTAATAGTAACCTCACCTGCATTGTTGGCTCCACCAAAATAAATTTGTTAAACTAAGCTTTATTTATCACCTTCACCTTAGGGCAGTTGGACTTGGTGATGCTACTGCCTGGATTGAACTTAATTCTTAGTTGGTGCTTTGATGATCTGAGGATCACTTGATGTTTATGCTACCATCTCCTCTCTTTTGCTTCCTGTCTCTATTTTTTGGTGTTTACAAAATCGACTCTTAATCACTAATCACCGCTGCCCCTACTTCACTTTCTTGATTTCTATTTATAATGTATCAATTAGGGTTAACCCCTCTTCTTAATCTTAATCTGGTTCTAAAATTTGTACTAGTTAAACACAATTAGGATTCCTAAACAGATTGAACTCCTTTAGAATTAGTATTCATGTCGATTTGGAGTGTCCAAATCAACTCCAAATCGACATGGGTTAAGCTTTTGTTGATTCGGATACCTCAAATTGACATGAGCCATGGCTCATGTTGATTTGGACCTAGTATGACTCAAACTGAATTCAAACTTTCTAATTTTCAAACCAAACCAGTTTCACAAATTTAATTTGGGCCTTTATAAATTGGACCAGTTTAATTTAAGCTTTCAAATTAGGTTTAAGCTCTTTAAAATTATAGCGGACCAGGTTTAAGCTTCTTGAATTTAATCTGAGCCAAAATTAAAGGTATACATTTTGCTTCTTATATAACTAGGGAATTTGAGATGAGTATGAAGTGTGAACTCAAGTTCTTCCTTCGTCTACAAATCAAGCAATGCAAGGATGGAATTTCCATCAACCAATCCAAATACACAAAGGAAATTCTCAAAAGGTTTGGTATAGATGGTTGCGAGGCAAGAAAAACTCCAATGAGTACATCCTTGAAGTTAAACAAAGATGAAATTCGTAAGAAAGTTGATGAGAAGAAATATCGAGGTATTATTGGATCATTTTTTTATCTTACCTCTTTTAGACCCGACATAATGTATAGTGTTTGTTTGTGTGCTAGATTTTAATCATGTCCTAAAGAATTGCATTTAAATGATACTAAAAGAATTCTGAAATACTTAAGTGGAACATTGCATTTAGGACTTCGGTATGCTAGAAATATATCATTTGGCATTTTAGATTTTTTGGATGCAAATTTTACCGGCAACCTATTAGATAGGAAAATCATAACCAGTGCATGCCATTTTCTTAGGGATTATCTAGTTTCTTGGTTTAGCAAGAAATAAGTATCCATTGATCTATCTACCGCTGAAGCTGAATATGTTGCAGCTTGCTTTTATTGCATATAAGTACTATAGATGAAACAACAATTGCTAGATTATGATAAAGTATTTGATCACATTTCCATTAAGTGTGATAACACAAGTGCCATCAATCTATCCAAAAATCCAATCCAATATTCTAGGCCAAAAATATAGACATTAGACATCATTTCTTAAGAAACAATGTTCAAAACCAAAATGTTGTCTTAGAGTTTAGTGACACTCAAAATCATCTTGCAAATATTTTTACCAATTATGTGAAGAGAGAATGAATCTTATAAAGCAACATATAGGAATGATAGATAGAAACCCCCTTGATTGATATGAACATGTTATTTTGAGATTATTTTGTTAATTGTGCATATAAATGATGAATTATGATTGCCTGAAAAAACATTCATTTTACATTATCAAATTCATCATTTATACCTATTTTGATCATGTATTTAGGCCACAAATTGAGATCTACACAAATTGCCTTAAAATTTTCTCAAGTTTCCTAATAGGACCACCAACTCGGTCTGACCATCCTTTACATCAATACACCTAAAATTCAAAATCCAACTTGACTTGATCGTACTACACCTTAGTTCAATTATAACTTCTCCAAAATTTTTTGACCATTGTGTACAAACCTCTATCTCCCATCTAGACTCAAGGAAGCCTGACCAGACTGTGCCAATCCCAAGAGGACCAACATTAGTTCAATCGAAAAATGGATCTATTTTTTAAAAACATAACCATTTGAGGTTGTTTTGAAACTCGCCAAAACAACACCAAACGGCTATAAATGGCTAGTTTTAGCCTTTAATACACCAACACACTATAAAAACTACCCTTAATTAGATTTTACTCTCTCATATACATCTCCCAAACTTAAACACTCAAAATACCTTTAAATCTCTCTTATACTCTCTTCTTCTAGCAAAAAATCAAAAATTAACTCTATGGCTCCAAAAGAATATCACAAGAAGAAGGCTTATAGGAAAGAAAAAGACAAGGGCATGCCACCTCTTCTCATCAAGAAAAAGCCCTAACAAGAAGGTACATTATTAGATTTAAGGATAAAGATGAGAGACCAAAGTATGCTATCCTCAAAGATAAAAGTGTAGAGGCAAACCATCTCTTCTCCCCTCTTACTCTTGAATCTCTAAACATAGAACATGATATTAAAGCCTTCCTAAGCAACTTAGGGTGGAAAAAATTTATTTTCCTTGAATTGGGGGATTTTGTGTAGGAATCATTGACAAAGGAATTCCTCATTACTCTAGTGCTTAGCAGAAAGAGTAGTGATCATCTACAATATTATGGGGTTTCTTTTAGATTATTCAACTAAGAATATGGTCTCACTCTAGAGGACTTCTCCTCCATTTGGGGATTCCAAATGGATGGTATCTCACATCTCTCCAACAATATTCTTACTCCCCAAGTTCAATTGGAGTTTTAGAAAGAAATTGCCATTGAATCTACCGTTCATAAACAATCTAATGCAAATAATCTTTGGACATTGACTTATTGGATGTTACATAGGATAGTTACCTACACAATTAGTATAAGAGGTGAGATTGATGAGAAAGTCACTCAAAAAGACCTTCGCTTTCTCTATTCTCTCATAAAAGGCCAAAACATCCAATCCAAAAAATTTCTAATTGACATCTTCCTCCGTATAAGAAAAATAAAAGCTAGAATCATTTCACTTTCATCTCAAATTACACAAATTTCCAAGCATGTTGGTGCCTTTACTCTAACCAACAAAGCTACTCTCTCTAATCCTCTTGATCCAAATGCAAAATCCATTAACTTTGAATATCTTAAACATGCCAAGTGCATTAGGGATATAGAAGGGACATATGTGTACCTTTTAGGTACACAAGTGGCTATGGAACAACAAAGGAAAAGGCCTAGGATTCTTGATGAAACTGAGGAAACCTTTCAAATGGATATTCCTAGACCTCATACTCCTAAAACTCAAGGATTAATTCTTGATATCCTCCAATAAATTCAAGGGCAAATTTACTCTTAAACTTCTCATGTTAACAATCCTCTAAGAAGCTCTCACATCTTCATATGGACTTTAGGGCAATGTAAGAAATAATGGGAATCCCTTAATGTCCACCATCGAATGAAGAAGGAGATGACATTCACCTTGGAGAAGAATATGAAAGAGAAAAAATAGGAGGCCATAATGAAGGCATAGAATAGGAAGAAGGAGATAAAGATGAGGAAGAGGGATGTAGACCCTTAATTTTTGACCCTAATTTGGTACGGTCCTGATTAAAGGATGCCAAAGTAAATTCAGACCAACTTTAAAAAATTTAAACCTAAGTTATAACTTTTAAATGGCTCAGTTCAGTTTCAAAGGGCATACATTCAAATGATTAATATTTTGAATGTCCAAGCTTAATTTATTGGGTTTAAATTCAATTATTCAGTCTGATTAAAGTATTTTAGGCTGATTTTAAGTCAGCAGGGACCTAGGCAACTTGAACCATTATTCATGTCGGCTTGGAGGGTCCAAATCAACATGGTTGTGGTTCCATGTCAATTTGGCACACCAAATCGACATGGCATTGGCCCATGTTGATTCGTATAGCCAAATAAACATGGAATTTGATTCTGAAGCATTTTTGGGTTTCCTAATTAAATTAGAATCCTTTTATGTCTTGGATTAGGTAGATTACATTTAGGTTAAGCTTGATTTTGTCTATAAATAATAAGCTTTAATACTTTAACAGGGATCGGAAAAATTGGAGCAGTAATCAACAATCAAGGAGTAAGCAACCAACAACGTTCATCAGCCATCAAATTCATCAAAGGCATCCACACTGTCTTTGGCTTTTGTTCAACCAAAATCAAATATCAGTTTTGGTGGAACCAACACTGAAGGTTTGGTTTCAACCAATAATTTTTTTTTTATATTCACAGTAGCCATAACATGCTTTCTTTTAAATGTTTCATTGATGTGTTTTGACATTAATTTTTCCAATAGCATAAAATTGTTAAATTTGAATTATATGTTTTATAAACCAAGGTTCAATTCATTCACCAATAGCTTAAGGTTTAATTTAAACCACTGGGTCAATCCCAAAAACCCTAATTATTTTCTAAAATCCCAAATATCATAATTATTTTCTGAAGTCCCAAAAACCCTAATTGTTTCTTAAATGATTTAATGATTTAATTTTGCTTAATTATTTAATTGATTTCTTGAATTGTAAAAGGCACGTTTCCACTTTGTGGGTGCCTCATTTTTTTAATCATGTAATTAATTTATCTCAAGTTTTGGGACCAATGTAAAAGACACGTTTCCACCTTTTGGTGGGTGTCTTATTTAGTTTTAGATATTGGATGATGTAAGAACATGTTTCCATTCTCAGATGAGTGTCCATTTATTTGCTTTGTTTGAACATTATTTTGATTATTAATACAATGATGCTTTTATTTTAATTATCACATGTAGGATGAATTTTATCATAATAATTAAGAATTCTATAATATTTAAACCTAAAAAAGAGGCCGGATCCAATGAATCGAGCGTTGTGGGGGTGCTGGGTCATTCTCACCTTCCCCACACGTACCCAACTTTTTGAACCCATTAGAGGGTTGGAGATTTCTTAAGAATCGAGTCATCCACCCCTTTTTTTTTCCCAGCTCATCTGGGTGGTGACTCCATTTTCTCTAAATTTAGGCCCGTGTTCTCTAAGGCCCTGAGTTTAACAGTGCCAAAATCGCAAGAATCATTCCATCGGGTGTAGGGGTAAAAATCTCTGCTCACAGTGGTGACTCCACTGGATATAAGAGAAGTTGATTTCATTGGTCTTTATATTATTTTATTCTTTCTTATTATGATATTGTCTATTGCATCATATTAGATTACATTGTGTGAGTGAGTTAGGACACCCATGTTACCCATATTGTGTCATGTAAGGGATACCATATCTTCACTCAAGGTATGGAGATCAAGCATGGCATAACCACTCATGGCCTCATATCATTTGGAATATACTTGCTATGGGAGCCTAAGCTTTTCAACCCAAAGACTACAACCCATGTAGTTGGCTTAGTTACTTTCTTTAGGTTTATACCCAAATGCTTGTTGTTTGACTATGATTGATATATCTTGGTTTGAATCATGGCTTATTTGGTTTGTTGCATTCCTAATATGACCTAATTCTATTATAAACCAAAAATAATTTGTTAAGCTCAAGAGACCAAAATTATTTTTAAATTTTTTTAAGATGGTCTTTGGATATAAAAGCCTTTTCTAAGATGGGTCAAAAATTATTTTTACCTCATGGCTCAAGTTCAAAGCCCAAAATCTATTTTTAAACAAATCTTTTAACAATGGGCTCTGAAAAAAAACATTTTTGACCTCAAGGCCCAAGCTCAAAGCCTCAAATTCATTTTTAAATAAATCTTTTTACAATGGGCTTTGAAACAAAATCATTTTAAACAAACCTTTTCAATGTGCTTATAAATATTTAGGTCAATTATGGAACATATAAAATCAATTTTAGGCCTAGTTTACACTAGGATGCATTAATCATGGGCTTGTTTGAACCATGAACCATTGGTTATTTTTTCGAAATGGGAAATCTATTTTTGATAAACCTTTTAATTTAGTTTTAATCCCAATATAGCATTATTAATGGAAATTATCATGGACCAATTTCTAAGTTTGAAAATACAACTATTGGTTAAAATGTCTGAGGGAATTATTCGAAAATAAGATACCCCATATTTGTATTTTGTTGACCATATTCCTAGGAAAAGATACTAGTCATTCGCATGTGGAAGTTATAAAGTTGGAAGGTTCGTTCCTACTGTGTTGAGTTGTTTTGTTTGTTTGTTACTTGTGCATCCATGCATAAATGCATTTACGTCTCATATCATTGATTCCTTTTGGCTACAGCCCTGGATTACAATAATTCAAAAGCCTACGATAATTTGACCTACACCGGTGATGAAAAATCCAGCAATAACTCGGTTAGCTTCTCACTAAAAGCAATGGAACCAGAGTAGATTCAAAAGATGTTGGATGATACCCTTAAAGTCAAGATGGAAGAACTAAAGGGGGCCCTGGCTGAGATCATGAAAAGACAAATGGCTGCAATGATTAGGAACACTGCTGAAGCATCTGCAAGCACCAAGAAAGACAAGGGAAAGGCTAAAGTTGGTGAAGTAGTCTTCGATGATGACAAGATGGTTATGGATGGTGATAAATACTTGGCCCAATACTTCAAAGATTCTCAAGATAAAAAGAAGGAGCCAAAGGTCATTGAGAAGGTAACTGTTGAAAAGACTGAGACTTTTGATGTGGAGAAGATGATTGCTGCTATGGAGAAGAGGTTTGAGAAAAAGCTGAAAATAGAAGAGATATCCGAGGTTGATAAACTATTTGAACAAGATGATGATGTCCCTTATAAGTTCAAGATGCCATCATTTGCTAAATTTGATGGAACTAGCAATCCTCATCTTCATGTGAAACAGTATATCACGGCTATGCAGTATGCCCGAGCTACTAAGGCTCAAACTCTAAGGTACTTCATGCTTTCGTTGGATCTAGTTGTGCAGATCTGGTTCAACACCTTAGAGGAAAGTACACAAAAAGATTAGGTCATTCTGTACGAAGCCTTCATTCAAAAATATGGGTACAATATCGAATTGAAAGTGACCCTGATGGAGGTGGAGACTATCAGGCAAAAACAAAATGAAAGCTTTGTTGATTATGTGAAGAGATGGAGAAATAAGGTTACACTTCTCAAAAGGAGGCTTGATGAGTCTGACCAGATTAGGATGATAGTCAGAGGCATCATGCCCAACATTTGTGAAAGGCTATCTCACACCCTTATAAGGGATTTCAAAGATCTTTTCAAAGTTGGATTGCAAATAGAAGAGTGGGAAAGAGAAAAGAACCATTTTTCTGCAAAATGGAATTATAGTCTGAAAATCAAAGTACATAAAGAGTCGATGTCAATACAACTAGTCAAGCGAATAGAAGATAGTTTTTAGATCTGGAGAAACTTTTGTCTTAGGTTTTCAACAAGCTACAAAAGAAGGGACTATTACAACCATTGGCCCCTCGACCTTTGTCAAATCCTTTACCCATAAAATTTGACACTAAAGCCTTTTATGAATTTTATCAGACACAAGGACATGAGACAGACAAATGCTTACGACTGAAATATGAGATCCAAAATTTGATTGACAGTGGAAAGTTTCCTAAACCTAACAAGCCCAACACCAAAAGCAATCCTTTGCCTGAATTTGGAAGAGTGCTACTGCTAGCAACCTTCATGATAGAGGGAGGATTGATGGAAAGTTTTGTCTTGACATCTTTTCAAAATGTAGATAGAGAAACTACCGAGGAACGGGTTGCTAATTTTGGCTCTTGCCCTCTGACATGCCCAAGTAAATGAAGCATTTTTTGACTACAACTCAACAAACTTCTCTTATCTTATTTGGCTATTTGTTTTATTTTCTATCTTTAGTATTTTCTGGAATAATTATGTTTTTCAAATTAAGATTATTTGAATAAATTTTTGTTGGTCTTTATTCATTTTGGTGCCCAACCAATGACGAATCTAGCTTGATGTTCATAAATTAGTATGTCTATGCATCATGATCCGAATGACTTTACTAAGTGAGGGAGTTATCCTATAGCATTGAGTTATGTATGCTTACTTTGAGAGGGCTCCTGCATAATTATGAGTGTTTAGGTCCTAGTTGATCTTAGAACATGCTTTGACAAACTTTTGAGGCAAAATTGAACTCCTTTTATTTAAGGGAGAGATGATCTAGGCATTGTTTGGTAAGCCAACAACTAGTATTTACCCAATTAAATATTGATCCCTAGTTATCCCCTTGAGCCTTCATGACATTTTAGCTTGCTCTTTATTGGCTTGTAAGCTCGATAACTTACCCTAAGCTATTGGGACTCTTATGACAAATCTAATGATCACTAAGTTGAAGAGGCAAGAAGATCAAAGAAAGGAATGCATAGTCAAAACCATAAGGATAGTTGAAGTTCTCAAGACGATAAGGTTAGTTGAAGTTCACCTGATATTAGGCATGATATCTCCTATTCATTAAGATGACATCAGGACAACAAATGATTTATCCTTGTCTCCCTCTACTCCACTCATCCATAAATAGAAATATAGAATGGTGCAAGCAAGATAATTCTTTTGGATCTAGGACCCAACACCATGAAAAAAAAAAGAAGGACAAAAACAGGAAAAAAAAAAAGAAGAAAAAAAAACTTGGCCCTGAGTTTGTGCAAAAGCAAAAGGAAAAGAAGAAGATCGTTTTAATCAGTTATATATTTCTTCCAAGGAGATAGAAGGAAATTGCAGTCTAGCAAGATTCCTTCCAGCTGCCTATGGTTCCTACAAAAGGTTTTTGTGTGAAGGTTTATCAGCAGTATTATATTAGCTCCAATCTCAAAATGGCCTTTGCTTGAATTATGTCCATTATAGACCCCGTTTGTAATATCCTCATTTATGCCCAAGAAGTTTTGCATATTGTTGTTGTTGTTATTGTTATAAATTGGATTGAATGTATATGATGGGATAAGAAAAGAAACTGGGAGGAGAATGCTTGTGTATATGTGTATTGGGAAAGAATTAGGGTTTAGAGAGAATGGTATATATTGTGTATATGAGGATATATATAACATATAAATGGGTCAAAGGAAGAGTCAAAGGAAGAGAGATATTTTTATGTGATATGTGTAATTACTATCATGGGCATACATGAGACAAAAGTTAAATTAAATGATTAAGGGTAATTAAGTAATTGCTTGAATTGGAACTCTTGGTGGAGATTTAAAGAAGAGTTGACTTTGGTTTATTCATAATTTCTTCTTCTTCTTCATGTGTGTGGCCGGCTCCTCCATAGAGAAAGGAAAGCAAGTGGTGAAGAGAGGATCTTGATGTGTTGAGCTCAAATTGAAGGAAGATTAAGTGTTTAAGTGTTGATTCAAGAAGTTTTAACTAAGGTAAGATCTTTCCTTTGATTTCTTTCCTACTTTTGAAGTGGTATGGGAAGTTAATTAGGGTTTGATGATTTGATGATGAGATGTGTTTATGATTTATTCTCAAGTGTTGAAATGGAATTAAAGATAACAAGCTAGGTTGGTGTTGGTGATGGAAGAGTAAGAGTGTGTTTAGTGAATTCTTTTTCTGTTTTACAATTAGTAAAGGCTGTAACTTGTATGATTTTTAATTAATTATAGAAAAATGTTCTTGAAGTGAATTTTTGATATGTTGTGCCTCTATGAGTCTAGAATGACTGAAAAATATGTTGATTCAATTTTGGAATGGTTATGAGTTTAGAAAGATTATTTTTAGTAGAACTGTTCCAGCAGGTACCTTAACTGAGATAGCTATATTTCGGGATTTTTAATAAAATGTAGAAAAATCATATCCAATTGAATTTTGGATATGTTGTTTCTTAGTGAGTCTAGTATTTGAGAAAAATAATTTAGAACCACGTTGATTGAATTTGATTTATGGAATTCACAAAGTTCAGAACTGCTGCCAGGATGCAGGGCAATTGGGGCAGTCTGGTTAGGTGAACTATTTGACCAAGATTTTGTGTTCAGTTTGATCTGAAATTTTAAAGGAATGATTTTAAGATACAAAACTAAATTCTGTAAAAATTGTAGAATTTTTAATCAAGTAGATTATTTTATACAATTTTTCAAAATAAGGATAAAATGGAGTCTAAAACCAGAATGTATTATTCATATGAATCATATCAATTGTTCTTTGCCCTAATTGCATTGTTGAGATTGAACAATGTTATGTTATGCATTGTGAATGGTTATGTGTTTCATGAATAATATACATTGAAATTGAAATAATAATTCAAATAAGACATGATATGAGACAATGCCATTGTGATTGGCTATGATGATGATATTGAAAGAAAGAAGGCATGTTTGCCTAAATGTGATGAGAATTTGAGAATGGAAATGGTAACTATATAATAAATGAATTGTTTGTTTAATATGTTATTCAGTTTTAGAGTTCTGGATTTGGGTGGCATGCCTAAGAAATGATGAAAGGTAACAGTCTTGCCGGGTTGAGGATCTCCTCATATGTGTTGAGTTGATGGTCCAAGAGACTGGGTCTGTTACACTATGAGAATTGTGAATATAAGATATATGATTTGTAACAGTCTTGCCGGGTTGAGGATCTCCTCATATGTGTTGAGTGATGGTCCAAGAGACTGGGTCTGTTACACTATCCATGGATAGAGATACATGTATATACATTGCCTACGGGCGTGATTATTGTGACTATGAACCAAATCGGTAACTCTGAACTCTGAATATCGTATTAAATACTTGTTGGGCCCATAGGTGTCAAGGTTATATGAATGTCCTAGATAATGTTATGAGTTAATGAAATGAGATGTTGGTTATTGAGTATGATTGAGTAATGTTGAATGTGGAAAGATGTTGAAATGGGGTATACTCATATGACTATGATTTGTGAAATGCATAATTATGTGATTAACTTTATATTTATGATGTTGATCTTATCAATAACATATGTGGCATTGCATTACATTAAAGCATACCATTAGCATGTTTTATCTTACTAAGCCCTTGGCTTAGCGTGATAGTGTTTAATCGCGCAGGTAATAGAGTTGATAGAGTTGAACCCGAGAGTTCATCAAGACCAAGTGAGAGTAGACCTTGAAGAATCCATTTTGGGAGCTTAAAGATCAGAGTCGACTTGCCAATCATGTATATTTCTTTATATTTTGTAAAGAAATGTTTAGTATGTAAATATGTAAATATTTTATAACTTCCGCTGTGTAATATTTAAATATAGGGATTGTCACAAAACCTTTATATTATGTTGCACTAGAAGTGTAAATTCTTTTTGCAGGTTGTAGTTGAGGTTACAAGGGGGATTTATTGGGAGTGTACTGAGAATGATTTTGTTTGCATTGGTTTGTGTAAAATGTTTTTAAAAATAAGAAAAAAACCGGTTTTGTCGACACTTGGGACTCAATTTTTAGGCGAAACTATGGCAAAATTTTTTTAAAAAAAAATCGGAACTAAAATTTGACTAAGTAAAATTGGTAGCAACATTAGGTTAGTGTGGCGCCTCTACTCAGCTTACACATGTAGGTCGGGAAGGGGTGTTACACCGTTTCATGCCTATTAAAGACCTGTTGATCTCTCTTAGTAGGTAGAGTCTATTAGTGGAGATAGTTTGAATAAGCATGCATATAAGATAGATAATATTCAAACTTAATGAGACCTTTGGCCAAGTAATGTGTATATGCATATCTGAAGTGCAATAGTTCTTATTTAAATGGAAATGATTCTCGAGTTTAGTACGGTAACTAGGGTTGTCATGTTATAGATATGTTAATTTAAAAAATCAAGTCCTGAGATATAATGACATTGATTTGACTAAGCCAAAATATGATTTTAAGATTTTTAAAAAATATGTTTTTGTCATGCAAAGCCTTCAAGTTAAGGGAAGGATATTGAACCATCGAACCTCGAAGGACACATTGGACAAAATAAAGGATTATTTGCAAGGTTGTGAAGAAGTTATCAACTGGCGTGCTGAATCATAATTTGAAATGGATGTATCTCTGCTGCTTGGGGCCTCCATTACTCATGTTTTCAACGTCTTGAAGATAAAAGCCATAAATGCGAAGCCTTTGTCATTCTAATGCAAGACCTAAATGAGCATCTGGAGGGAACGAATGAAAACACTTCAGTTGATCACCTCAGTCTGTGAGTTGATAGAACCATTGTAAGTGTCATCCATACATATCATGCATACATGAGCATATCACACTGCATTTTTTATTGTATTGTATTGTCTATTCTTTTTCAAAGTAAACAACATATACTCTATGAAGCAAAGATGAAGCGGATATGGAATCAGAGGGCATGGAAAACCCATTGCATGAGGAAGCTCCAGTCATTTTGCAAAAGAAGAAATGATGTTTGTACAAGGCATTAGACAACACAAATATTAATATGAGTCTGCATGGGAAAAATTGTTAGTTTGAGCCTACACAGGGGGCAAAGTTTCTCCTTTCAATTTTTTGAGTTTATGCATGTACAAAATATTTTCAGACTCGCTTTTAATATTTTGCCACGCAGGGGACGAGGAGATAGAAGAAGATGATATAAGAGCTAACTAAAGAATAGTTGAATTTTTTTGCAAAAGGAAGAACAAAAAGAACAAAACAAGAAGAAATTAAGAATCTCAAAAGAATGAAGATGCAAAAGATCAGTCCAGCTAGAAGAGCTAACGCCAATATAGGACAAATGTCTAAGGATAAAAATCCATGTTTTAAGGTAAAGATCTGATCTCCAAAGGATAAAGATCCATAATTTAAGGGTAAATACCCGATCTCCAATGGATAAAGATCCATGTTTTAAGGGTAAAGACCCGATCTCCAATGGATAAAGATTCATGTTTTAAGGGTAAAGGCCCAAACTCCAAAGAATAAAGATCCACTTTTTAAGGGTAAAGACCAGATCTCCAATGGATAAATATCCATTTTAAAGGGTAAAGACCCGATCTCCAATGGATAAAGATTCATTTTTTGTGGATAAAGACCCACAATCCATTAAAGAATGGAACCGTCGGTTAGAAGAAAGTCAAAATTCTCAACTAATAAAAGGTCAGAACCCAATCCACCTTGAGTCCAGAACTCAAATCGGGTCCAGAACCCAAATTTTTTTTTTATTCCAAAACTCAAACTGAATCCAGAACCCAAACCACCTCGGGTCCCAAACCCAAATCATTTTTTTGAGACCAAAATCCATTTTGGTCAAAATTAATTTAAAAGTCATGTTGCTTTTCACTATCTGAAATCAATTAAATATCGTTCAAGTAGGGAAAAAATTATAGACCCTTAATTTTGATCCTAATTTGGTACGGTCCTAATTAAAGGATTCCAAACTAAATTCGGATTGACTTTAAAAAATTAAACCAAAGTTATAACTTTTAAATGGCTCGGTTCGGTTTCAAAGGGCATACATTCAAATGATTAATATTTTGAATGTCCAACCTTAATTTATTGGGTTTAAATTCAATTATTTGGTCTGATTAAAGTATTTTTAGACTGTTTTTAAGTTAGCAGGGCCCCAGGTGACTTGAACCATGGTTCATGTTGGCCTGGATGGCCAAAATCGACATGAGGGCCTAAATCAAAATAAGTGAAGGCTAATGTTGATTTGGTGGCTAAAATTGACATGAGCTAAAGGCTCATGTTGATTTGGCATACCAAATTGATATGGCCTTGGTTCCATGCCAATTTGGCACACCAAATCAACATGGCCTTGGCCCATGTTGATTCAAACAGCCAAATCGACATGGAATTTGATTCTAAAGCATTTTTGGGTTTCCTAATTAAATTAGAATCCTTTTATGTCTTGGATTAAGCAGATTATGTTTAAGTTAAGCCTGATTTTTCCTATAAATAATAAGCTTTAATACTTTAACAGGGATCAAAAAAATTGGAGCAACAATCAACAATCAAGGAGTAAGCAACCTATAACATCCATCAACCATCAAATTCATCAAAGGTAGCCACATTGTCTTTGGCTTTTGTTCAGCTAGAATCAAATATCAATTTTGGTGGAACTAACAACGAAGGTTTGGTCTTAACCAATAATTTTTTTTATATTCACAGTAGCCATAACATGCTTTCTTTTAAATATTTTGCTGATGTGTTTTGACATTAATTTTTCCAGTAGCATAAAATTGTTAAATCTGAATTATATGTTTTATAAACCAAGGTTCAATTTATTCACCAAAAGCTTAAGGTTTGATTTAAATCATTGGCTCAATCCTAGAAACCCTAATTGTTTTCTAAAATCCCAAATACCCTGATTATTTTCTAAAGTCCCAAAAACCCTAATTGTTTCTTAAAATCCAGTAAACCCTAAAACCCTAATTCATTAAACCCTTAAACTCTAATATAGTAAATCCTAATCCTGTAAACCCTAATTTTCCTAAACCTCAATTCCTAAAACCTAATCCAGTAAACCCTAGTTTTTCTAAACCCTAATTCTTAAAACATTAAAACCTTAAGACCTGTAATATCCCGAAGTATACCTTAAAAGTTTTGGAATATTTATTGTTGTATTTGGATTAAGTGTATTTATTTTAGTGGTAAGAGAAGAGGTTTTGAGTTATGTTGTATATATTGGGATATATACAACATATACAAGTCAAAGGAATGAAGGGTCAAAGGAAATTAATTAATTAATTGGAAATTGAGTTAGTGGAAGTGGAAGAAGATATTTAATTATTTTATTGTTTATTGCTTGGTGGAGAGGATTTTTGAGGAGATGAGTGATTGGGAGAGTTTGACTTTGCTTCTTTGTTTTCTTCTTTCTTTCTTTCTTCTTCATGGCTCATCTTCTTTTCTTTTCTTTTCTATGTTGGCCGGCACTCTCCATAGGAAGAGAGCAAGAGAGAGATTTGATATTCCAAACTCAAGATTGAAGGAAGTTTTCAAGTGATCAAGTTGGAAATTTAAGAGTTTCTTCATCCTTGGTAAGTTTTCCACTTCATTCTTTGATTTTCTTTGAGTTAGGGAGTTGAGGTTGTAGTTGATATGTGTTTGATTGATTGTGGTGTGTTTAAGAGTGTTTGGTTCAATTGATTTTGGATTTTGGGGTTTGATTGAAGGAAAGAGTAAGATTGTTGGAAGAGTAAGTGTTGTAGTTGTGTTTTGGGTTTGTGGTGATGATTATGATTTGTGTTTGATGTATGTTTTGAGTTGTTTTGGTGTTTTTGCAAGTTTGTTATGGTTTTTGAGTGTGTTTAATTCAGTTTGTTTGAAGTGGAAAATGGTGGAAGTAAGAAGTTCTTTGGATGCGTTGTTGTTGTTGCCGGAATCTAAATTTTTGGCCTGACACGCCCATGAGCACGGCCAGGTCTTTAGGCGTGTCAATGGTTCTGTTTTCTGGATGGGTGGCACGAGCAGTGACACGCCCATGTCACTGAGTGTGTCATAGCTACTGTGATGTTGGTGGATTGACATGGCCATGAACATGCCCGTGTTGTTGGACGTGTCAATGTTTCTGTGAGACAGAATGTATTACACGTTCAGTGACACGCCCGTGGTTCTGAGCATGTCAAAGCTTCTGTGTTGTGAGTTTAGGGCACAGTCAGGGACACGCCCGTGTTGTTGAGCATGTCATGTGTAGAGTTTGCCCTAGTTGGTTCTTATCCATATTATCTCATGTGTATCTCTAAGTGAGTATGTATTATCACCTTTTGTTTAGGTTTTGAAGAGAGTTGAGTTGCTCTAATCCTAGTATTGAAGGACTCTTGGAAGAGGAAGTGTATAGATTGGTGTGAGTTGTTCTTGAGGCAAGTACAAACCCTATATTATTGCATACATTTACATGACATTGGGAATTAACACATTTGGTTGTAAATGTGTTAAGTAATATATTACAATGTTGATACATTTGATTAATGCTATGATTTGCATAATGTGGAAGATATGATGATCATTCAAAATGTATGTTCAATACATTTTGTTATGTATACTTTAATGATGAATTGCTTTAATGTGAATTGAGATATGATGAAATGTGAAGCCATTGTTGTTGGCTATGATAATGCAAATAGAATAATTGGGGCATGGTTGCCTACGTGATTATGGAATATGGAATGAGAAATGAATTGAGAAGAGATTGATAAAGAGATAAATGAAATAATTGTGTACTTAATATGTTATTCAATTTTCAGAGTTCTGGGTTTGGCGGCATGCCTATGAATTGCTGGATAGGTGAAAAGACCGGGTCGTAAGCTGAGTCCAGCTGAAAAATGTGAAATGTGATGTTTGGGGTGAAAAGACTGGGTCGTAAGCCTCAAAAACAAATTTTTAAACTAGATTGAGTGAAAAGACTGGGTCGTAAGCTCATATCTAGTTGATTATCCATGGATAAATGTATTGATGATTGTGATTATGGACCAAAGCAGTAACTCTAAACTTTGAATAACATATTAGAGTCTTTTGGGCCCATGCTTGTCTTTGTTTCAATGTGATTCATGAATGGTGAAACAATTGAATAAAATAATGGAATGTGGTGTTATGGAAAATATTAATATACCATTTATGAATATTGTCTTTATTGTTGAAATGTGTGACATTGATATTGCATTGAAACATATTGTTATTGTGGTTTGTACCACTAAGCCGTTGGCTTAGCACGATTGTGGTTCATCGCGCAGGTGACAGGATAGAACTAGAGAGCTCAGTTAGACCGAGTTGAGTTTAGATTCTGAAACGTTGATAGAGGGCTTAAAGATCAAAGACAAACTGCCAAACATGTATAAATTTATGTTTTGTAAAACATTGATTTTGATATATATATATATATGTATTTGTAAATATCATTATATTTTCCGCTGCGTATCACATAAATGTTTTATCTATTGTACTTCATAATATGATTTGAATGTTTTGAAGTTTTCTCATATTATTGTAAAAAAGAAAGTAGTGGTTTGTTTAGTAAACCGTAGCACTCCTATATTAAGTATACGCATATTACATATATGGTGGAATGTAGTGTGCGTATACGGGGTATAGGGGTGTTACAATTGTTTTGGTATCAGAGCCTAGGTTTGAGATTCTCAACCTAGGTAAATTGTAAGAAAAAGAACTTTTTGATTTTAAAAGTTGGTTTTTAAATAAGATACATGTTTTGGCATTGGCAGTCTCTGATCTTTAATAAGGTATATTCTGCTGTGTTTGCAGATATAGGTAGTGATGGCGTCTCAGTCACGTCAGTCCGTAGAAGGTAGTGCTGAGAGTGTAGCTCCTGAAGAGGGTAAAGATGGGGCTAGGGTTGATAGAGCTGGAGAGGCACCTGCTCCTGTGCTAGAGAGACCAGCTGCTGATGAGGTTCCACCAATTTGGCTAAGACATGTGGTAGAATTGTTGAGGCAAGCTCCAGTGTAGCCGCCACCACCACCACAGCCACATGTAGCGGTGAGGCATTATGATAAATTGAGGAAATTTGGGGCTGAATATTTCTTTGGTACTATAGATCCTGCAGTAGCTGAGCAGTGGTTGGATAGAGTACAGAGGGTATTTATTCAGTTGCAAGCTACTCCTGAAGAGAAATTTGATTATGCTAGATCCTTATTGCAGAAGGATGCTTATGATTGGTGGAAGACGGTTCCTCATGCTATGGATGATCCACCAACTTTGTCGTATAATGATTTTCTGAGGGAGTTTGAGCAGAAATATACTCCGAGGGAGTATAAGGATGTCAAGAAGATGGAATTCCTGAATCTGAGGCAGGAGAATCGGACAGTGACATAATATGAGATTGAGTATATCCGGTTGAGTCACTATGCCGGTGGGATTATTTCAGATGAGATTGATCATTGCAGGAGATTTGAGGAGGGATTGAGGCCCTCTATTATGTGCATTGTCGCTGGTTCTCGATACCAGGATTTTTCTCAGTTGGTTGCAGCAGCTAGAAGTGTTGAGAGAGCACAGGGTATTGCAGCAGCTGCTACCGAGGAGGAGACCAGAGTTAGGAGACCCCAGTTTAAGGCAGGGTCTTCATCTATGAAGAGAGGCCGAGGAAGTTTTGTTCCGAGAGTTAGTATGAGCCAGAGGCAGTCAGGTAGATCAGTCCAGTATCAGAGGCAGAGGCCGAGACCTACAGTTTCTGTAGCGAGTACTCCGACTCCTATGGTTCAGAGATCTACTACACCTACATGTGTCCATTGTGGTAGGATACATGGGGGTGTTTGTTGGAAGATTGGTGGATCAGCTGTGTGTTTCAGATGTGGATCGTCTGACCATTTCATCAGAGAATGTCCTGAGATGCAGGAGCATAGGCAGGTAGATTCTGCAGTTTCTCGACCTAGTGTGAGAGGTGGTCGAGGGGGCAGAGGTTTCAGTAGAGGTGGTCGACCTGGGATCAGTCAGAGAGGAGGCTCTACATCCGGAGGTAGTAGGCCAGATGAGGCTGGGTCTTCTCAGAGAGTGTATGTGATGCAGAGGCAGCCGAATGCTTCAGCAGTCATTGCGGGTACATTTTCTTTATTTGACATTTCAGTTCTTGCTTTGATTGATCCAGGATCTACTCATTCATACATAAGTGCATCTATCTTGCCTGTGTCTGAATTGTATTCAGAGTCCTTAGGATTTGATGTCTTAGTGACAAATCCTTTAGGACATAGTGTTGTGGTGAGTAAGGTGCATCGTGATAGTTCAGTTGTGGTGCAAGGTGAAGAGTTTTTGGGTGATTTGATTGAAATGCCTTTTAAGGAGTATGATTTGATCTTAGGCATGGATTGGTTGTCTAAGCATGGAGCTGTGGTAGATTGTCAAAAGAAGTGTGTTACTTTGAGAACTGGTGATGGTAAAAGTGTGATGGTGTCTAGTGAGCAGAAACAACTTGTAACCATGTTTATTTTAGTTGTTGCAGCTAGGAGGATGATTCAGAAAGGGTGTGATGCTTATCTTGCTCATGTTGTGGATACCAGAGTAGTGGGTTCTCAACTTGACAGTATACCCACAGTTGCGGAATTTCCTGATGTGTTTCCTAAAGAGTTGCCAGGGTTACCCCCTGAGAGAGAGGTAGAGTTTGGTATCGATTTATTGCCTGGTACCACTCCCATCTCTATTACTCCTTATCGAATGGCACCTGCTGAGTTGAGAGAGTTGAAGGTGCAGTTGCAGGAGTTGTTGGATAAAGGGTTTGTTCGCCCTAGTGTTTCTCCATGGGGAGCTCCTGTTTTGTTTGTGAAGAAAAAGGATGGTGCTTTGAGGTTGTGCGTCGATTATAGGCAATTGAACAAGGTGACTATTAAGAATAAGTATCCTTTGCCTTGGATAGATGATCTCTTTGATCAGTTGAAGGGAGTAGCAGTATTTTCCAAGATTGATTTGAGATCAGGGTATCATCAGTTGAGGGTTAGAGCTGAAGATGTTCCTAAGACAGCTTTTCACACAAGGTATGGGCATTATGAGTTTTTAGTGATGCCTTTTGGATTGACGAATGCACCTGCAGCTTTCATGGATTTGATGAATAGGGTGTTTAGACCCTATCTGGATCAGTTTATGGTGGTCTTTATTGATGATATTTTGGTGTATTCGCGTAATGAAGAGGAACATGACAAACATTTGCGGATTGTGTTGCAGACGTTGAGAGAGAAGCAATTGTATGCTAAGCTGTCGAAGTGTGAGTTTTGGCTTGATCAAGTGACTTTTCTCGGTCATATAGTTTCAGCAGATGGTATAAGAGTTGATCCGAGTAAAGTTGAGGCCATTTTGAATTGGAGTCCACCGAAGTTGTAACTGAAGTTAGAAGTTTTCTGGGTTTGGCAGGCTATTATCGACGGTTTGTGAAAGGTTTTTCTTTGATAGCTACTCCACTCACCAGATTACTTCGAAAGGGAGTTAGATTTGTGTGGATAGATCAGTGTCAAACTAGTTTTGAGCAGTTGAAGGAGATGTTGACCCAAGCGCCTGTTCTTGCATTGCCTGTGGAAGATCAACCATATGTGATTTACAGTGATGCTTCACATAATGGTTTAGGTTGTGTTTTGATGCAAGAGGGTAAAGTTATAGCTTATGCTTCTCGGCAGTTGAAGCCGCATGAGCTTAATTATCCGACGCATGATTTAGAGTTGGCAGCTATAGTGTTTGCTTTGAAGATTTGGCGACATTACTTGTATGGAGAGAAGTGTTTTATCTACACAGATCATAAGAGTTTGAAATATTTGGGGGTTCAGAGAGAGCTTAACCTTCGGCAAAGACGATGGTTGGAGTTGATCAAAGACTATGACTGTTTGATTGATTATCATCATGGTAAGGCAAATGTTGTTGCTGATGCCTTGAGTCGAAAGTCTTTGGCAGGTTTGTCGGTTTATTCACTCTCGTTACTTGTTGAGTTAAGAGCGTTGCAGGCTAGTTTTGAATCATGTGATGATGGTGCGTTGTTGGCTCAACTGCAGTTAAGACCGGTGTTGTTGGATCAAATTAAAGAGGCTCAATTGGCAGATAAGAAAATTCAGAAAGTTGTGTCAGATTGCCAAAATGGGGAGAGCCGAGATTTCCATATAAGAGATAATGGTAGCCTTTGGTTCAAGGATAGATTGTGTGTTCCTGATGATGCAAAATTGAGAAAGATTATTTTAGAAGAAGCACACCAGTCAGTTTTTGCTATGCACCCTGGGAGTACAAAGATGTATCATGATTTGAAGCAGCATTACTGGTGGTCAGGTATGAAGAGAGGTATAGCGGAGTTTGTATCCAAGTGTCTCACTTGTCAGAGGGTGAAAGCTGAGCATCAAGTTCCAACAGGGTTGCTTCAACCTTTATAAGTGCCTGAATGGAAATGGGAGAGAGTGACAATGAATTTTGTGTCTGGTTTGCCATTGACTCAAAAGAAGTATGATGCTATTTGGGTGATTGTTGATCGGTTGACAAAGACAGCTCATTTTCTTCCAGTTCAGATTGATTATTCTCTTGAGAAGTTGGCTGAGCTGTATATCAGTGAGATAGTGAAGTTGTATGGAGTCCCAATTTCTTTAGCGTCTGATCGAGATCCCCAGTCTACTTCAAGGTTTTGGAAAAGTTTACATGGTGCTTTGGGTTCTCGATTGCACTTTAGCACTGCTTTTCATCCACAGACAGATGGGCAGTCAAAGAGAGTGATACAGATTTTGGAGGACATGTTGAGAAGCTGTGTCATTGATTTCTCTGGAAGTTGGGACAGATTTTTGCCACTTGTGGAATTTGCTTACAACAACAGTCATCAATCTAGTATTGGAATGGCACCTTATGAGGCATTGTATGGTAGAAGATGTAGGACGCCTCTATGTTGGAATGAACATGGAGAAGGCAAATTGGTTGGTCCTGATTTGATTAAAGAAACAGAAGAGAAAGTGAAGATAATTCGGGATCGATTGAAAGCAGCTTTAGATCGACAGAAATCTTATTCAAACTTGAAGAGGAGAGACATAGAATTTGATGTTGGAGATAAAGTATTTCTGAAAGTGTCTCCTTGAAAAAAGATTTTAAGATTTGGCAGAAGAGGGAAGTTAAGTCCTTGTTTTATTGGACCTTATGAAGTATTAGAAAGAGTTGGACCAGTTGCTTATCGACTTGCTTTACCACCTGAGTTGGATAGAATTCACAATGTCTTCCATGTTTCTATGCTGCGGAGGTATAGATCAGATCCATCTCATGTTCTATCCATTGAATCTATTAAGGTGAGTCCGGATCTAACTTTTGAAGAAGAACCAGTTGCTATTTTAGCACATGGAATGAAAGAGTTGAGACATAAGAAAGTGCCACTTGTGAGAGTTCTTTGGAGGAATCATGCAAAGGAAGAGGCAACTTGGGAGAATGAGCAAGCGATGCGAGATCAATATCCTCAACTGTTTCAGACTTGATATCAGGTAATTTAGAGGATGAAATTTCTTTTTGGAGTGGGAGAATTGTAATATCCCAGAGTATACCCTAAAAGTTTTGGAATATTTATTGTTGTATTTGGATTAAGTGTATTTATTTTAGTGGTAAGAGAAGAGGTTTTGAGTAGAGTGTATATGTTGTATATATTGGGATATATACAACATATACAAGTCAAAGGAATGAAGGGTCAAAGGAAATTAATTAATTAATTGGAAATTGAGTTAGTGGAAGTGGAAGAAGATATTTAATTATTTTATTGTTTATTGCTTGGTGGAGAGGATTTTGAGGAGATGAGTGATTGGGAGAATTTGACTTTGCTTCTTTGTTTTCTTCTTTCTTTCTTTCTTCTTCGTGGCTCATCTTCTTTTCTTTTCTTTTCTATGTTGGCCGGCACTCTCCATAGCAAGAGAGCAAGAGAGAGATTTGATTTTCCAAACTCAAGATTGAAGAAAGTTTTCAAGTGATCAAGTTGGAAATTTAAGAGTTTCTTCATCCTTGGTAAGTTTTCCACTTGATTCTTTGATTTTCTTTGAGTTAGGGAGTTGAGGTTGTAGTTGATATGTGTTTGTTTGATTGTGGTGTGTTTAAGAGTGTTTGGTTCAATTAATTTTGGATTTTGGGGTTTGATTGAAGGAAAGAGTAAGATTGTTAGAAGAGTAAGTGTTGTGGTTGTGTTTTGGGTTTGTGGTGATGATTATGATTTGTGTTTGATGTATGTTTTGAGTTGTTTTGGTGTTTTTGCAAGTTTGTTATGGTTTTTGAGTGTGTTTAATTAAGTTTGTTTGAAGTGGAAAATGGTGGAAGTAAGAGGTTTGTTAGATGTGTTGTTGTTGTTGCCGGAATCTGAATTTTTGGCCTGACACGCCCATGAGCACGGCCAGGTCTTTAGGCATGTCAATGGTTCTGTTTTCTGGATGGGTGACACGAGCAGTGACACGCCCATGTCACTGAGCATGTCATAGCTACTGTGATGTTGGTGGATTGACACGGCCAAGAACAAGCCCGTGTTGTTGGACGTGTCAATGTTTCTGTGAGACAGAATGTATTACACGTTCAGTGACACACCCGTGGTTCTGAGCATGTCAAAGCTTCTGTGTTGTGATTTTAGGGCACGGTCAGGGACACGCCCGTGTTGTTGAGCGTGTCATGTGTAGAGTTTGCCCTAGTTGGTTCTTATCCATATTATCTCATGTGTATCTCTAAGTGAGTATGTATTATCACCTTTGGTTTAGGTTTTGAAGAGAGTTGAGTTGCTCTAATCCTAGTATTGAAGGACTCTTGGAAGAGGAAGTGTATAGATTGGTGTGAGTTGTTCTTGAGGTAAGTACAAACCCTACCTTATTGCATACATTTACATGACATTGGGACTTAACACATTTGGTTGTAAATGTGTTAAGTAATCTATTACATTGTTGATACATTTGATTAATGCTATGATTTGCATAATGTGGAAGATATGATGATCATTCAAAATGTATGTTCAATGCATTTGGTTATGTATACTTTAATGATGAATTGCTTTAATGTGAATTGAGATATGATGAAATGTGAAGCCATTGTTGTTGGCTATGATAATGCAAATAGAATAATTGGGTCATGGTTGCCTATGTGATTATGGAATATGAAATGAGAAATGAATTGAGAAGAGATTGATAAAGAGATAAATGAAATAATTGTGTGCTTAATATGTTATTCAATTTTTAAAGTTTTGGGTTTTGCAGCATGCCTATGAATTGCTGGATAGGTGAAAAGATCGGGTCGTAAGCCGAGTCCAGCTGAAAAAAGTGAAATGTGATGTTTTTGGGGTGAAAAGACTGGGTCGTAAGCCTCAAAAACAAATTTTGAAACTAGATTGAGTGAAAAGACTGGGTCGTAATCTCATATCTAGTTGATTATCCATGGATAAATATATTGATGATTGTGATTATGGACCAAAGTAGTAACTCTGAACTTTGAATAACATATTAGTGTCTTTTGGGCCCATGCTTGTCTTTGTTTCAATGTGATTCATGAATGATGAAACAATTGAATAAAATAATGGAATGTGGTGTTATGGAAAATATTAATATACCATTTATGAATATTGTCTTTATTGTTGAAATGTGTGACATTGATATTGCATTGAAACATATTGTTATTGTGGTTTGTACCACTAAGCCGTTGGCTTAGCGCGATTGTGGTTCATCACGCAGGTGACAGGATAGAACCAGAGAGCTCAGTTAGACCGAGTTGAGTTTAGATTCTGAAGCGTTGATAGAGGGCTTAAAGATCAAAGATAAACTGGCAAACATATATAAATTTATGTTTTGCAAAACATGGATTTTGATATATATATATATATCTATTTGTAAATATCATTATATTTTTCGCTGCGTATCACATAAATGTTTTATCTATTGTACTTCATAATATGATTTGAATGTTTTCAAGTTTTCTCATATTATTGTAAAAAAGAAAGTAGTGGTTTGTTTAGTAAGCTGTAGCACTCCTATATTCAGTATACGTATATTACATATATGGTGGAATGTAGTGTGCGTATACGGGGTATAGGGGTGTTACAATTGTTTAGTGGAAGAATTGGTACTGGATTGCGCTCGCTGGCTCTCTTAAGGGGGAGGTCAGGTGTTCGATCCGGGGAGGCGACTTGCACTCACTGAAGGTTCCTCTGTTGGGCCGAGAAATAGGGCAGTGGCCCGAAAGATAGGTGGGTGTGAGCCAAATAAACAAATCCTGCTGGAGGGCCCGTGAGAGCAGTCCAGTACTGTGCAGCCCACTGAAGGTTCCTGGGCTGGGGCCCAGCGACTATGGGGTGCCCGAAAGATAGGTGGGTTGTCACAAGACCAGTTCATCAACATTCTAAATCCCTAATCCATTGAACCTAAAACCCTAATCTACTAAATTTAAAATCCTAATTCCTAACTCAGTAACCATAATCCTCAGAACCTAAAATCTTAAATTCCAAATCTCAAACCCTAATTTTATTTACTTAGTGAATTAAATTTCAGTTTTAATTATTTCTTTGGTTTGCTATTTGTCATATGATGAATGATTTATTTTACTTATGATGGATGTTTTATTTTAATTATAACACTTGAATGATTTAATTTTGCTTAATTATTTATTTGATTTCTTTAATTGTAAAAGGCACGTTTCCACTTTGTGGCTGCCTTATTTTTTTTTTAATCGTGTAATTAATTTATTTCAAGTTTTGGGAGCAATTTAAAAACACGTTTCCACCTTCTAGTGGGTGTCTTATTTAGTTTTAGATATTGGATGATGTAAGGACATGTTTTTATCCTCGGATGGGTGTCCATTTATTTGCTTTATTTGAACATTATTTTGATTATTAATATAATGATGCTTTTATTTTAATTATCGCATGTAGTATGGATTTTATTATAATAATTAAGAATTCTATAATATTTAGACCTGAAAAGGAGGCCGGTTTCAATAAACCGGATATTGTGGGGGTGTTAGATCATTCTAACCTTCCCCACACGTACCCAACTTTCCAAACCCATTAGGGAGTTGGGGATTCCTTAGGAATTGAGTTATCCACCCCTTTCTTTTTTCACGGCCCATCTAGGTGGCAACTCCATTTTCTCTAGGTTTAGGCACATGTTCTCTAAGGCTCTGAGCCTAACAGTGCTGAAGTCGTAAGAGCCATTCCACCGAGAGTGGGGGCAAAAATCCCTACTCACAAGGGATGTGGAAATAATGATGATGATGATGACTTTGACACTCCTTCATACAGTCCCCTACTTTAATTTTTTGGTTCATCTTGTTTATGATCTCAATATTTTGTTATCACTTAATGAAAATGATCATACATGCATTCTTATGTTTTCTTGATTGCTCTTAATAAAAGTTTATATTTTTATCAATGTCTAGTCTTCATTATTTTTTGCATTATTTTACCTTTGTCAAAGGGGGAGAATAATAATATTAAATTGGATTGAGTTGAACTAAACTAAAATATCATAGCATAAAATAAATCAAAATAACATCGCATTTATTAAGGGGGAGCAATTATAAACTTAAAATAATTTAACAAAAGAAAAATGATTATATGATTAAACAAATTATGAGGGAAATTTTTCCCCCACTCCTACATGGAATTGTTCTTGCAACTTCGACATTGTTAGACTCAGGGCCTTAGAGAACACAAGTCTAAAACTAGAGAAAATGGAGTCGCCACTCAGACAGGCTGGGAAAGAAGAAAGCGATGGATGACTTGATTCCTAAGGAATCCCCAACCCCCTATTAGGTTCAAAAAGTTAGATACACATGGAGAAGGTGAGAAGTGGCCCAGCACCCCCATAATGCCTGTTCATTGGAAATGGCCTCCTTTTCATGTCTAAATATTATCAAATTCTTAAATATTATGGTATTATCCATACTACATGTAATTAATAAAATAAAACATCGTATTATTAATTAAAATAATCAATCAAAGAGGGGCACCCATACAAGATGGAAACATGCCCTTACAAATGTCCAATGTCCACAAAGAAAGTAAAATAAATAAAATAGGACGCCCACCAGAGGTGGAAAAGTGTCGCTTATAATAGTCCCAAAAATCTTTAAATAAATTAAATTACATAAACTAAAAAAACAAGGCATCAATGCTGGATGGAAACATGCATTTTACAATTCCCTTTAAAATACATATAAATCTAAGAAAAAGAGTAATGCAAGGAAAAAATAATATAACACGTATAAATAATTAAATAATTAAAAAGAAAATAAACAAACACATCTTAATATTATCCCATTAAGAAAATATTATACGCTACAATGAGGGTCGCCCCTACTGCAGTCCCGCTAGCCGATTAGCTGGAGGGGTTCAAGGGGGTAGCACTGTTTGCGAGGGATCGGGGGCAGCACCCCTGAAAGGTAGACAATTTACATTATATGATTTTGCTGGGGAATTAGGATTTTTCCCAAATTAGGGTTTTATATTTATACAAATTAGGGTTTTCCTTAAACTAGGATTTTATATGTTAAACTATTTTTTCAAAATAGAATTAGGGTTTATTAATTTTAAAAATGGCTTTAGGATTTTAGGATTTAAAACTTATTTTAGGGTTTTAGGATTTGAACATTAATTTTAGGGTTTTAGGATTTAAACATTGGTTTTAGGGTTTTAAGATTTGAACACTGGTTTTAGGGTTTTGTGGTTACTGGATTAGGATTTTGTGGTTTTGATAATTTTGTTACTGGATTACATAAACAAGGCTACTGTGAACCAACGACCAGTGGACATGCTTCAAATAAAAACTGATATGAAAAATAATGAATATAACCTGCTGGAACTAATTTAAACAAAGAATAAATGCATTCAATATTTAAAACCATCATCAATGCATCTTATATTGAATCTAAATGAATTAATTTTAGAATATACCATCATTTGTTGGCTCCACCAAAGTACTACGTTGATCTTGCAACAAACTAAAACTCTAGTCGAGTGAAGCAAAGATAGTATGCCATTGCCTTTGTAAGGTATATTTGTTTTATGGATTGATAGTAAAGTGTGTTGATGGTCGCTGCCTAACTCTCTGTCAACATTGCTTAATGATGTTAGGATTTTTCCTCCATTTAATTGTTGCCTACTGCTTGATAGTTCCCCTGCTCTATGCTCTTAAATCCTGTATTTATATAAAACATGTTAGGTTAAATCTTTTAAGACTCCTAAGACTAAACAAATTATAATTAAAATTGGAAGCTGATTTAAATTGAATCTGGACTCAATCAAACCCAAAATTCAGAAATAACATTGAAAGTCAAGACCTATTGAAGAGTTGTGGCAAGTTGGTGCCAATTCAGGCCTGCGGCAAATTGGGCATGCCAATTCACCCCGATCAGGGCCATGGCTGATGCCTGTGGTGAATTAGGGCTTTCAATTCCCCACAGGCCCGGCCCATGGTGAATTAGGGCA
The DNA here is from genome assembly GCA_947685225.1 of Garcia nutans. NCBI lineage: Eukaryota > Viridiplantae > Streptophyta > Magnoliopsida > Malpighiales > Euphorbiaceae > Garcia > Garcia nutans. The sequence goes on along the minus strand of CANTUV010000006.1, from coordinate 17,757,464 downwards.
TCTAATTCATAGCAGCCAAGTCATGCAGTGAATTGGGAGCCCCAATTTGCCATAGCAGGCCCCTACGGTGAATTAGGTTCACCAATTCACTGTATCCAGGCTGGCTCCCAATTCGCCATGCCTGTGGTAGGGGCAAATTTGGTATTATAAAAAATTATATTGGGCTTGGATCAAATCATCTTGGATTTGTATCAGACCTATTTTAGAATTTTAAATTCAACCATCTTATTTTAGGTCTTTTAAAATTGAATCGACCAAAATCAAAGCTATAAACTAGGTTTAATCTTTTAAAATTGGACCGAATTTAGCTTGACCTTTTTAATTGGGATCGACTACCTTAGGACCAAAATTAAGGGTCTACAGTTTGCCCCCTACTTGAATGATCATAGATTTATTCATAAAGTGAAAAGTAACATGACTTTTGAATTAATTCTGGACCCGAGGTGGCTTCAGTTTTAGACCCAGATTGAGTTCTAGACCCAAGGTGGTTGGGTTCATGACCTGATTTGAGTTATGGACTAAAAAAAGTTAGGTTTAGACCCGAGGTGATTTGGGTTCTAAACCCAAGGTGGTTTGGATTCGTAACCTAATTTGAGTTATGGACTAAAAAAAATTTGGGTTCTGGACCCGAGGTGATTTGGGTTCTGGACCCTAGGTGGTTTGGGTTCTGAACTAGAAAAAATTTAGGTTATGGACCTGAGGTTGAATTTATGTTCTCGACTCGATGCTAGATTTTAGGTTCTTGACCCGAGACTGGATTGGGTTCTAGACCCGATGTTGAATTAAGTTGCTCGATCTGAAACTATATTAGGTGCTCGAACTGAAACTGGATTAGGGTACTCGACCTAAGAAAGGATTAGGGTTCTTAACCCAAAACTAGATTAGGGTGCTCGACCTAAAATTGAATTAGGGTTCTCAACCCGAGACTAGATTAAGGTTCTCAACCAGAGACTAGATTAGGGATCGCGACCCGAGACTGGATTAGGATTCTCGACCCAAAACTGGATTTGGGTTTTCAACCCAAAACTAAATTAGGGTGCTCGAACCAAAATTGGAATAGGGTGATTGACCCAAAACTGAATTAGGGTGCTCGACCCGAGACTGGATTAGGATTCTTGACCCGAAATTGTATTAGGGTGCTTGACCCGATGCTGGATTTTGGGTGCTTGACCCAAGACTGTATTATGGTTCTCGATTTAAAACTGGATTTTGCAAAGATTCAAGAAATACCAGATGGTTCTTTTAGCTTGATTGATCTTCTGTCATTTAAGAGTGCAGGCTTTCTTCTTGCCACTTATTCCATCCTTCAATGGATTAACTTCAGCTCTTTTAGCTGGACTGACCTACTGTCATTTGAGAGTGCGAGTTTTCTTCTAGCCACTTGTTCCATCCTTCAATGGATTCACTTCAAGTTTTCTAGCTGGATTGACCTTTTGTCATTTGTATCTTCATTCTTTTAGGGTTTTTACTTTCTTCTTTTATTCTTCCTTTTGCAAAAAATTTAGCTATTTGTAAAAAAATTCAGCTATTTTTTAGCTAGCCCTTATATGCTCTCTTTGCCCCTGCTTGGCAAAATATTGAAAGTGAGTCTTAAAATATTTTGTACACATACAAAATTAAGAATTGAAAAGAGGAAGTTTTGAAAAGTTTGGCCCCCTTGTCTAGGCTCAAACCAAAAATTTTGTTCCCATGTATGCTCTGATTGATGTTTGCATTTTGTCTAGTTCTTTATACAAGCACACATCTCTATTTTTGTAAAGTGACTAGATCTTCCTTAATCAATGGGCCTTCCATGCCCTATGATTCCATATCTGCTTCATGTTTGCTTCGTTGGGTATATGCTTTTCAAATAATAGGCAACACAAGACAACCAAATGTAATGTAATATGCTCATATATACATGTATGCATGATATGCATGAGTGATATTTATAGTAGTTCTATCGAACCACAGATTGAGGTGATCAGCTGAAGCACCCTTTTTGGTTCCTTCCATATATCTGTTAAGAATAATAAAAGATTTTATAACTATGGCTTCATCTTCCACATGTACAAAGCATGAGTAATGGAGGTCCTAGCAGGGTAGTTAGAAGCATATAAGATGTTGTTTCAACCCATAATTCAACACATCAGTTGGTAACTTCTTCATAACTTTGCAAATGATCCTTATTTGCTTAATATGGGTCCTTTAAGGTTTTAACAATGTAGCATACTTCCCTAAGTTTGAAGGTTTATGCAACAATAAAACAGTTTTTTTTATCTTAAAGTCATATTTTGGCTTTATCAAATCAGTGTTAATGTACCCAGAACTTGATTTTCCTAAATTAATATATTTATGGCATCAAACCCTAGTTACTGTACTAAACTTGGGAATCAATTCTATTTGAGCAAGAACTATTGTTCTTCAGATAGGCATATACACATTTCTTAGCTAAAGGTCTCATTGAGATTAAATATTGTCTATCTCATATGCATGCTTATCCAAACAATCTCCACTAATAGACTTTACTTACCAAAAGAGATCAACAGGTCTTTATTAGGCTTGAAATAGGGTTTATAAAGGATATGGGTTAAGTGAAGGCCATTTTTAGATTGGAGCTGATGTGGCATTGCTGACAAACCTTTGCACTACAATCTTCTTATTGGAATTGTATACTGTTTGAGGTTCCATTTTCACCTTCTTGGCATCATTTCCTTCTAACTTCATGACAATATATAGATTTAATGCCCTTCCATCTTCTTAACAGAAATCTGGATCTAATTAGCACTATTTTGATCTTTAGACCACACTTTTTCTTCCTCTTTCTTTCTGCCTTTTTCTCTTTTGGAATATTAAGTCTAAGACTTTCAAAATAGTGGACCTGAAGCTATGTTGGATAAAATGAAAGATAGTCTTTCCCTTATGTATTTGAGTGTTTTGTTGGACCAATTCAAGTCAATCCGTCCTTGTAAACTAAGTGGAAGTCTTCAGTTGTGTCAGGTAAAAGGAACTCTATTGGCTTTCTAAATCAGCCTTTTGGGTTAACTGCCCTTTTAGGTTTTTATTTTCTTTTCTTCTTTTCTTTTTCTTTTTCTTTCTCTTCCTTTTTCTTTTTTTGTTTTTTTTCTCCTTTTTTTCTTTTTCTTTTTTTTTACTCTAGCTTTAAGAGAGTTGTCATATTTATACCATATTATGCTTATGGCTATGAATAGGGTGGGATGAGTTTGCTTCTATAAGGATGAATCCTTTGTTGCTTGATAAATCTGAGATATTAAGTCCAATTCAGGTAAACTTCAACTATCCTTATAGTCTTGACTTTGAATCCTCTGCCTTGATCTTCTTGCCCCTTTACATCAGCGATCATCAGACTTTCCATAAATTTCACAACAACTCTTGGTAGGTTGTTGTGGTTTACAAGCTAAAAATTTTATGAAGGCTCAAAAGGACAATTAGGGATTGATATCAATAGGGCCAATACTAGTTGTTGGCTTATTAAATAATGCCTATATCATTTCTCCCTTAAGCAAGCAAAGTTTAATTCCACCTCAAAAGTTCATCAAAGCATGTTCTAAGATTGACTAGGACCTAGACACTTATAATTATATAGGATCCCTCTCTCAATAAGCATACACAACTCAATTCTATAGAACAACTTCCTCACCTAGTAAAGCCATTCAGATCATGATGTATGAATACACTAATTTATGACTGTCAAGGTAGACTCATCATCGGTTAAACACCAAAATGAATAAAGATCAATATAAATAAAAATTTAATAAAAGTAATTTATTCAAACAAATTGGATTTGAAAATATAATTGTTCCAAAAATATTAAAGAAAGCAGAGATAAAATAAGTAGCACTCAAGCCTAAGGAAGTTTGTTGAATTATGATCAATAATGCTTCATCAACATAATTCCTTAATCTACGTCTTGAAAGGACGACAAGATAGAACTTTCCATCAATCCTCCTTCTATTATGAAGGTTGCTGGTGGTGGCACTCTTCCAAACTTAGGCAATGAATTGCTTTTAGTATTGGGTTTATCAGGCTCGGGTAGCTTGCCACTTTCAATCAAATCTTGGATCTCATGCCTTAATCAACCACATTTATCTGTATCATACCCTTGCATTTGATGAAATTGACATAATGCCTTAGCATCAAAGTTTGGTGGCAGAGGATCATGTAGCGGTCGAGAAGCCAATGGTTATAATAGTCCTTTCTTCTATAACTTTTGAAAACCCAGGATAGTGGTTTGTCCAAATCTAAAAATTGCCTCTTATTCCCTTGGCCAGTAGTTGCATTGACATCCATTTATTTTTGTGCACTCTGACTGCCAGATTGGTTGTTTTCTCTTTCATTTCTCCTTCCAGAAAAGCAATTCTTCTCTCTTTCCCATTCTTCTATTTGCAAGCTAGCTTGGAGAAGATCTTTGAAATCTCTGATAAGGGTGTGGGACATCTTTTCATGAACATTAGGCACCCCTCTCACAATCATCCTAATTTGATCCGACTCATTAGGCCTCTTCTTGTGCAATGTAGCCTTGTTTCTCCACCTTTTCACATAGTCAACAAAATTTTTATTCTGTTTCTGCCTGATTGACTCGACTTCCATCAAAGTGACCTCTAACTCAGCATTGTACCCATATTATTGGATAAAGGCCTTATACAACATATTCCAACTCTTTTGAGTACTATCCTCTAAGGTATTGAACTAATTCTGCACCATAGGATCCAACGAAAGTATGAATTACTTTAGAGTTTGAGCCTTAGTAGCTCGAGCAGACTACATAGCTATGATATACTGCTTCACCTGAAGATGAGGGTTGCCATTTCCATCAAACTTAGCAAATGATGCCATCTTGAACTTATAAGGGACCTCATCATCTTGTTCAAAAAGCATATCCACCTTCAGCATCTCATTGATTTTTAGCTTCTTCTCAAACTTCTTCTCCAAGTCTATAATCATCTTCTCCATATAAGAAGTTTCAGTCATCTCAACAGTTGGTTTCTCTATAACCTTTGGCTCTTTCTTCTTATCTTGAGGATCTTGGAAATACTGAGCCCGATCATCATTATCATCTACAAACACCTTGTCATAATCAAAAGCTACTTTGCCAACCTTAGCCTTTCCCTTATCCTTCTGCTTCTTGGTACTAACAGATGCTTTAGTTATGTTCCCAAACATTGCAGCCATTTGCTTTTCATGGTCTCAGCCAGAACCCCCTTTAGTTCCTCCATCTTAGAGTTGAGTGCATCATCTATCATCCTCTGAATTTGTTAGGGTTCCATTTGCTGGATTCTATGTCGCTGGTGTAGGTCAGATTGTCGTAGGCTTTTGAACTGCTATAATCTAGGGCTACGAGCCAAAAAGGATCAATGACATATAATGTAATGCATGTATGCATGGATGTACAAGTAAAAAGCAAACAAACTAAACCAAATCAACATAGTAGGAATGAAACTTCCAACCTTATAACTTCTACACACAAATGACGAGTCTCTTTACCTAGAAATATGGTCAACAAAATATCAACATGGGATATCTTATTTTCAAAAAATTTGCTCGGATGATTTTAACCAATAGTTATATTTTCAAACTTAGAAGTCGAATCATGATAACTCCCATTAATTAAGTCCTAATCCATTGGGTAAACAAAAGATAGCTTTTATGTTATATTGGATTAAAACTAAATTAAAAGGTTTATCATAAATATATTTCACATTTGGAAAAACAACTAATGATTCATGCTTTAAACAAGCCCATGATTAATAAGCCTTGATATAAATTAGGCCCACAATTGATTTTAACATTCCATAATTGACTTAATTAGTTGCAAGCCCATTTAAGAAAAGGTTTGTATTTTAAATGAAGTAAAAAATGGTTTTGTTTCAATTCCATTTGAAAAGGTTTGTTTAAAAATAAATCTTGGGCTTTGCATTTAGGCCATAAGATGGAAAAAAAAAATTGACCCATCTTTAAAAGGTTTCATGTCCAAAGAACATCTTGAAAAGCTTTGAAAATATTTTGGTCTTTTGGGCTTAAAAGAATAAAATTATTATGGTCTTACAATATAGTTAAGTCATATTAGAAAAAGAATACACCAAATAGGCCATGGTTCAAACCAAGATATATTAATCATAGTCAAAGAACAAGCATTTGGGTAAAATTCTAAGGAAAGTAGCTAGGCTAATTACATGAGCTTTAGTCTTTCAGTTGAAAAGTTTAGGCTCCCGTAGCAAGTATATACCTAAAGGTACGAGGCTATGAGTGGTTATGCCATTCTCAATCTCCATACCTTGAGTGAAAGTATGATATCCCTTACATAACACAACAAGGTTACATGGACGTCCTAACTCACCCACACAATGCAATCTACAATGATGCAATGGATAATATCATAACAAGAATGAATAAATTAATACAAAGACCAATGAAATCCACTTCTCTTATCCGCAGTGGAGTCGCCACTATGAGCAGGGATTTTTGCCCCCACTCCCACGTGGAATGATTCTTGCGACATCATTATTGTTAGGCTCAGGGCCTTAGAAAACACAGGCCTAAATTCGGAGAAAATAGAGTCACCACCCGAACGAGCCTGAAAAGAAGAAAGGGGTGGATAACTCAATTCCTAAGAAATCCCCAACCCCCTATTGGGTTCGAAAAATTGAATATGCATGGGGAAGGTAAGAAGTGGTCTAGCACCCTCATAACGCCCGATTCATTGGAACTAGCTTCCTTTTCAGGTCTAAATATTATTAAATTCTTAAATATTATGATATTATCCATACTACATGCGATTAATAAAATAAAACTTCATATTATTACTTAAAATAAATCAATTAAAGAGGGACACCCATATAAGATGGAAACATGCCCTTACAAATGTTCAATGTCCACAAAGAAAGTAAAATAAATAAAATAGGATACCCACCATAGGTGAAAAAGTGTCACCTACAATAGTCCCAAAAACCTTAAAATAAATTAAATTACATGAACTAATAAACAAGGCACCCATGCTGGATGGAAACATGCCTTTTACAATTTCCTTTAAAATACATATAAATCTAAGAAAAAGAATAAAGCAAGGAAAAAAAATAATGCAACACATATGAAAAGAATTAAATAATTAAAAAGAAAATAAACAAACACATCTTAATATTATCCCATTAAGAAAATATAGTGTGCTACGACGAGGGTCAAGCCTACGATGGTCCCGCTAGCCGGTTAGCGGGCAAGGGCCAAGGAGGTAGCGCCCCTTGCGAGGGATCGAGGGCAGTGCCCCTGAAAGGTAGATGGTTTACATGATATGGTTTTGATAGGGAATTAGAATTTTTCCTAAACTAGGGTTTTAAATTTTTACAAATTAGGATTTTTCTTAAACTAGGATTTTAAATGTAAAAATGGTTTTTCAAAATAAAATTCGGGTTTAGGGTTTTCTTGTTTTTAAAATTGGTTTTAGGATTTAAAACTAGTTTTAGGGCTTTAGGATTTCAACACTAATTTTAGGGTTTTAATATTTGAACACTGGTTTTAGAGTTTTATGCTTACTAGATTAGGGTTTTGTAGTTTTGAGAATTCGGTTACTGGATTACAAAAACAAGGCTACTGTGAACCAACAACCACCGGACATGCTGCAAATACAAAATGATATGAAAAATAATGGCTAAAGCCTACTGGAACTAATTTAAACAAAGTATAAATGTATTCAACATTCACAACCATCATGAAAGCATCTTATATTTAATTTAAATGAATTAAGTTTAGAATATACCGTTATTTGTTGGCTCCACCAAAGTACTGCGTTGATCCAAGCTTTTACTTGTACCAAACTGAAACTTTAGACGAGCGAAGGAAAGACATTATGCCACTGCCATTGTAAGGTATAATTGTTTTTATGGATTGATAGTGAAGTGTATTGATGATTGTTGCCTAACTCTCTGTCAATATTGCTTAACGCTGCTAGGGTTTTTCCTCCATTTAATTGTTACCTACTGCTTGATAGTTCCCCCTCTCTGTGCTCTTAAATCTTGTATTCATATAAAACACATTAGGTTAAATCCTTTAAGACTCCTAAGACTAATCGGATTATAATTAAATTTGGAAGCTGATTTAAATTAAATCTAGACGCAATCAAACCCAAAGTTTAGAAACAATGTTGAAAGTCAAGACCTGCTGGCAAGTTGTGGCGAGTTGGCTTCCAATTTGGGTCTGTGACAAATTAGGCGTGCCAATTCACCGAGACCAAGACTGTGGCCGAGGCCTGCGACAAATTAGGGCTTCCAATTTGCCTTAGGCCAGGGCTTCCAATTCGCCACAGCAGGCCCTTGGCAAATTGGGCGCCCTAATTCTCCATGCTTGCGATAGGGACAAATTTAGTGTTACAAAAAATTATATTGGGCTTGGATCAACTAGTCTTAGATTTGTGTTAGACCTATTTTAGCATTTAAAATTCAACCAGCTTATTTAAAGTCTTTTAAAATTGGACTGGCCTAAATCGAAGCTATAAACTAGGTTTAAGCTTTTAAAATCAGAGCTTGACCTTTTTTAATTGGGATCGAATCGCTTAGGGCCAAAACTAACGGTTACACAAATTGTCACAACTTTCTTTTATAAAAAAAGAGTTAAAAGAAATGGACAAACAAAGATGGATTAACTTAATTAAAATATAAATTAAGGGAAGAACATTCTTTAAACATAAAAACTTTTGAAGTTTATTTTAAATCAATTCAATTTAATTGCTAAAATAAAAAAAAGGGGGAGATTGTTAGCCAAATTCTTGGTTTAATGAACTTTATTTTGATCTTAGGCAATCAAATAAAATGGCACTAATATTTGTACTAAGTTACACTTGTAGGAATCTAATTGTTGGAGAAAATTCAAAAAGCCCAGTCGAACCATTGATCAGTCCAATCGAATTAAAGGCTATTTCAAACAAGAAAATCACACAGAATAGATTACGGTCCAAAATACTCTCATTTTCATGACGTACCTCAATTTCCCACTCGGACCACTAAGGAGTACTATTAGACTTTTGAAGTAAATTTTCCAAGAATCTTTCAGAAAAAATCATGATCAAAAGTGCTCTCAAATTCTCAGCATACCATAAAAGTTTGACCGAACCAGGTTAGAGTATGACCGGACCTTAGCAAAAGGAAAATGTTCAAAACATCCAATAAAATTCATGCCCTGTGGTACTCTTAAATTTTTAGCATAGAACAAAAAGTCTGACCGAACCATTTGTAGACCGACTACTGGACCATTAAAATAGTATTTAAAAATTATAGCCGTTATTATTTCACTCAATTAGTGGATGTCACGTGTAGTAGCTGTTGAAGAACTTTTAGCAGAAATTTAAAAAGTGTGACTGGACCAAGAGAAGTACCACCGTACTTTTGAAAGTATGACTAGGAAATTAGTGGTCCGACCATGAGTTTGCTTTGGAAAATAATTAAAGTGGGAGGTAAGATCCAAACATGTTAGCACCCACCTCAAGTGGCTATTTAAAGACTTGTAGGCTATAAATACCACAAGAAACTTTATTTTTCAATAGAAATGTGATTGATATAGCCAAGATAAACAACTTTCAACTCTTTGTATCAGAATTTCTACATGTTTTCTTTGAGTGCTAGGTGTGAGCATTAAACACTATTGTATAAATTTGAGTATGAACTTTAAAACACTTAGGTTTTAGAGTGAGCCTAGGAAAACTCTTATTGGGTTATGAGGAAAATCTCTAACCATTGTAAAAGTTAGGATTAAACTTGTGAAAATTCAAAGATAGTGACATTCTCAACTTAAAGTTGGGGAGTGAATGTAGAATTAATTTTGTTCTGAACCACTATAAATCTCTTGTGTTCATTCTTCTATACTTTACTCTTCTCTTCTCTTGATTTGTTTTAATTTTTTTTTAATTTATCATTACTTCTTCAAAATAACCAATTCATCCCCCTCTTGGTTGCCTTCTTGGGACAACAACCACACTATACTATTATGCATTACATTTAAATTATGCAAAATTCATTTACGCATCTTTTGAAATATTGCTTTGCAGTGAAGATTATGGTTTTCTTTATGGCCAAATTTGTCAAGTACCTTATGTTAGAAAATCTTGATATCAACTAATGAAATTGTAATAATTTGGTTGATTTGAGATACAATACCACATAAAATTTATGGATTCATGGATGGAGTTAACAAAAATAGTCGATGTTACCATAATGATGATAATTGAGATGTACATGATCAATTCCTACATAACTTGTATTTGCATTTTGTTGATTATGAATATATACACATATATTATATAAGTAGCATAGTACACTTTATACTACCTTGAGTTAATGTTATTTATGGTTGCCTAGTACACTTTATATTATATAAGTATATAAGTAGCATAGAATACACCATACATGTATGTTTTGTTATAGAATATGATGGAATTCATTATTAGGGTTCAAGGGGGTGTATGTGTCCATAAATGAATTATCTTTAATAACATCACAACTTAAGTCTAGAAATGAATTATCATTAACAAATGGCATAAGGTTATAACAAAATACACCCAAGAGAGATGTATTAACTATTGTAGAGTGTATTTAAGTCAAATTTAGGTTTGTGAGGGGATGTTATGTGGTGTTACAACATGTTATATGAAAACAATAACATGACATAACACATTGTAACACACCATAAAATCCCATATATCATTGCCTCTTAATCTAGACCGCTTCATCACACTTTAATAACAAAATAAACACCAAGTCACATGGATAACATGCCATCACAATATAATTCCATGAAACAAAGTATCCAATCAAACTTCAAGCCTTGCTCTTAGAATAAACATAAGGTTACAACAAAGTACATCCAAAAGACTAATACATAACTATTATAGAGTGTATTCAAGTCCAGTGAAAGGATGTTATATGGTATTATCACATGTTATGTAAGTGAAAAAAAATAAAAGGGAAGAATATTCTTGTAAAGTAGCTTGATTCTTCCTTTAACCCAAGAAAATTTATACTAAAATAATGATTTATAAAATAAGAAAATAATCTAAATAAGAAATACAATATTTAAAATTGGAGAAGAATCAACTATAAAGGAAAAGATTCAAGTATATTGTAACACTCCCTCTCAAGCTAGAGCATATACATCATAGGCTCTTAGCTTGTTGCAAATATATTCAATACAAGGTCCTTTAAAAATTTTAATGAGGATATATGCTAGTTGATCTTTAGAATTGACAAAACTGATAGTAATGCATTTTGATTCCATCTTTTGTCTAACGATGTGACAATATATCTCTACATGTTTTGTCCTTTCAAGACTGAATTTGAGGAATTATGAAGTGCTGCTTGATTATCATAGATCAATTTTATTGAGCCCACGTTTTCACACCTTAATTCTTGAAGGAGTTATTTTAACCAAATAAGTTCACAAGTAACTAAAGTCATGGCTTGATATTCTGCTTTTGTACTTGACCTTGCTATAACATTTGGCTTTTTTACTTTTCCATGATATAAGTTTTCCTCCAATAAGTACAAAATATCCCGAGGTTGATTGTCTATTTAAGGGAGAACCTGCCTAATCAGCATCTGAATACCTATGTATATCCTTTATCTTCATACAACAAATCTTATTTAGGAGCTAACTCAATATGTCTAAGGATGCATATCACTGCATTCTAATGACTATCACATGGAGCTTGAAGAAATTGACTTATAACACTATTGTAAAGGAAAAATTTGGCTGCATGATAGTGTGATAATTCACTTTTCCTGACCCTCGATACTGACTAGGGTCTTTTAGTGGCTCCCTTTATCTGAAAACAAGTTTAACATTTGGATCCATAAGGGTTTCCACAGGTTTACAATCTAGCATCCCAATTTCCTCAAAAATATCTAAGACATATTTTCTTTATGAAATTAGCCATGCCTGTATTTGACTATGATACCTCAATGCTTAGAAAACATTTGAACTTTTCCAAGTCTTTAGTTTGAAACTAACTTAAAAGATTTTTTTAGCTAAATGATCCCTTCATAAAATTATCACTTATTATGGCAATATCATCCACATATTCTGATAGACAAATATACTTATCATGAGTTGTATGATGATCTACTTTACTCCTATGCATCCTAAATTTTGGAACAATAGTACTAAACCATCCAAACCATGCATGTGGAGACTGTTTCAAACCATAAAGAGATTTTTACAATTGACAAACTAACCTAGACTCTCCCTAAGTAACAAAGTTAGTGGTGCTCTATATAAACTTTTTCTGCCAAGTTGCCATATAAAAAGACATCTTTAATGTCTAATTGGTGAATAGGCTAATGATGTATCGCAGTAAGAGAAATAAGGAGATGAATAGAGGTCATTTTTGCAACAGGAGAGAAAAGTATCGCCATATCAAGTCTAGGAATGTGAATGTACTCTTTGGCAACCAAATGAGCTTTTAGGCTATCTACCTTCCCATTAGGACCCACTTTTGATGTATAAACACTAAGACAACCAACAATAGATTTTCTAAATGGCTTGGTATGACCCAATATCTGCTTCTAAAAATTTTATTACTGAAATATGAAAGTATTTCATATCTATAAACATGTGTACCCTAGATATAATAGATTAGCATATAATAAGCACATAACTTTATACCTAAGCTAATGGGCGATTAAGTGCTAGAGTAAATAAGGAAAATAATACATTAAATTGTGGGAGAAAAGAGAATTTATCCTAGTTGTAAATGAATAAGAGGACAGACAAAATAAGATACTTATGCAATTGCTCTACTAAAATAAGTACTAAACAAAATTTCAAGAAATATATATAGGATAAAATTCTAGTTCTAAAGAATATTAAGACACCTAAATAAGTAAGGCATGCAATTGCTTCACCGTGTTTCAAATAAATTATAGGAAAAGGAAAAGAAATGTACAAGAAACTATAATAAGCTACATAATTCACCTAATTGTTCTTAATTAATAATTATACCTTATAAGCAAATACTCACTGAGTTGACAACTCATAACATCATCTGTAAAATAGTGTTTGTTTTAGAAGAACCTCAACTTTAGGAATCATGGCTCCGTGATATTGCACTAGAAGAGGCACATGCTTGAAAAAAGGGTTTAGTTAGGAAATTAGTAAAAAAATTTATTTTGTTACTGATGTAAATTTTATAGTATTTGTAATATATAAAATGTAAAAGTAATTTATAGATTAATTTAGGCCCACTTATGATACGAAAAAATCCAAGGGCATAAGTATGGGCTCTATAAGGTACCTAGTAGCCTTAAGCGGACATAAATCTTAGAAACACTACACCCACTAAGCAGGAATGTGACATAACCATAGATGGAGGGTTTCTACACCTAACCATAGCTAAAGGCCCAAAACCAAGGATGAAGAGGGGTTGAGCTAGATAAGTGCTTCATTGTATGCTTTCAATCTTTAAGCTATGTGTTTTCATTGCTCAAGTAAAGGGCAAACTATATATATGACAATTTGATACCCCTATTTGGGATTATCTTAAGAAATCAAAAGTGAAGTAGTGAAAGTATTGATATTAGGGTTAATGGAAAAAATTTAAGAAAAATGTTCTAAGTTATCAATTGTCAAGCTTGCCAATAGTTGACAAAAATCTTTAAATCCTCTTTATTTTGGTGGCAAATCCATATTCTTTCAGTTTAGACCTATGTTTTTAAGGCTACGATCCTAGCCCTATGAAAGTCTATATAATATTTGGTAGATGTAAGGTGATCCAGTGCCTGTCTCACCCATCTCACAAAAACCTTAATATTGAGGACCCGATGGTGAAGACTCTTGGTAGTTAGAGAACCATTGCATGATAAGAGTTGATGTTAGGGGATTTCAATAAGTCTTGGATGGTTACATGATAATTTTTTGTAATGTTAGTGAAGTGTCAATGATAAGTTGATTGATTGTCATCTATGTGTTAATTTCCTCTTCCTTCTAGAGTGTATGGTTTTTTCAAACATGAATATGATTTTTTCATACAAGGAGACATTATTTTAGGTAATCACAATGACTTGTTGATATGATTGGAGAGGTTATTGACAAACCATATATCCATTCCATATCACGAGGTGGAGAATGTCGGTCCTATTGACATGTTTATTCTTTATGCAATTCATGAGAGATTGATTAACAGTTGTAGTGCATTATTAATATTATTATAATTTTCATATGTATGTGAGTTTGTTTAGAGAAATATTTCTATGATGGTGCATTATGGTTTTCTAAACATGTGTTATATTCCATAATTAAGAGAATTTCTATGTTGATTCAGAGTTTATCCATTATTTAACATCGCATACAAATTGTATAGGTTATCTTTTAGGTTATCATATAGTGCATGTTTGTCTGGTCCATGCATAATGCAATGTAGTATGCTAGAGTGGCCAACCAAAAGCATTTTGGTTAGCCACTAGATGTAATTTGCTAGCTAGATTGGCCAACCAAATGTAATTTAGTCAACTAGATTGGCTAGCCAAATGCAATTTGGTCATTGAAACTGGCCAATCGAATGTATACTAGTTATTCTTTTACAATGGTCAAATTTGCATTATAATTGCACTAAAGTATGATAAAGTCTAATACTTTGGCACAAATAAATGTACTTTTGCACATGCATCTTAAATATTACAAAGTCTCTAATAATTACATTTTAAAAAATTAAACTACTAATAGAAGCTAATAAAGCACATGACACATATTCATTAACTTTCAATCCGATATATATATATGATGTCAATCTACAATCAAGCCAATATAATCATTCATTGTTGTATCAGAACTTGAAACAACAACAAATTTGGCTATGTGCACATAATACTATATTTCCAATCCATTAATATCTGGAGAGTGGGGTATCTATACCAAAAGTACTTATTTGTGGTATAATCAACCCAAGTTTCAAATAAACCTTAACAAAATGACATGAATTTATAAAGCCTATTGCAACCTCTCTTAAATATATAGTGATTGGTTGATAAGCAATCCTAGTGATACAAATGTTGGACTTCGCATCACAAAAAAAAACGGAAGGTGCAACCATCTACTTGTCAAAAGGGGAAGATGCTTGGAAAAATCCAAAGCATGCCTAATCTCATTTAATCAATCCCCATATATTCTCAAATATAAAGGCATGTGCCTATAAATCTCTATTAAAAGATGAGCTCTTACTTTAGCCCATCCATCATCTCCATAGCTAACCAATCCAGCTACTTTTTTTAAATCCACATTGGCCATTTGATGCTATATTTTCAATATGATCAAAAGAACCATGCAACCATATTAGAAAAGCTTTAATCAAAATTTATAAATCTTGACAAGGAAAAGCATGATGTTGTTGCTATGGAAGATTTGAACATATAGTGGTGATGTTAAGGAATCTAAAAGCATTTCTTGGGTATATGCAATCCCAACATATGAATGGCTGTCATTTAAAGGCCTCACTATTGCAAAATGTTAATGGTAGTCTTTTTTGCTAGTGTCAACATTCACTTTTTTCTAAAGAAGTATATAAATAAATTACACATAACCACTCTAGGACATAGAAGCCAACTATATTGCTAGAAAGAAGACATGAATACTCCTTAGAGCCTCATCATACCAACAAAAGTTTACATCTCAAAGAAAGGCTAGATTTGCCATCTTAACTATCACTGAATTAACTTCTTTATCAATATGCCTTATATGAATAAACTAATCAAAATCTATCAAATTCTTGATATTTTGAATCAAATCCATTTTCACCACTGATAAGAGAGATCTTAATATAGCACTAAAATTATCCACTTAAATTTCAAGTTTCTACCTTCTATCTCCTAAGCTTCTTTTAGACCATAAGGGCTACAAGAGCCTAAAACCACTAAAATGCCTCCAACCCATTTATAGCTAAAGTCTCTAAAAACTACACCAACTATCACTTTTGAAATGCTTATTTATAGAGCCTCATCTATATTAAGCACTAGAAAATCATCACCACAAGTTGTCACCTTGTTATGATAATGTCAAAATTTGCTTTATCCTTACTGTTGGGCCTTCCATGAGTTTATCACTTCATAATAGGTTCTAAAATATGTATTGTATCTGAGTAGAGTACCTCGTTCAACTTATGTATCATTATGTTCCTTTTATGTTTATTAATTGTTCCCATTTTAAAAAAACTACTACACTAGTGGGGTTGACCAAGGATTGAACTCTAAATCTTTGTCTGCACGCTTTTTAGTTGCTATATATAATTTCTTCCAATGTTTATCAACATCTAATGGTATAGGGCATCCTTCCATTAGAAATGTCACTAACTCATATGCACATGGTAAGCCAGGTGTTTGAATTTGTTTACATCTATAATTCTTTTCCATTTGAAACCCCACTACATTTACATTCCTTAACAATATGCTCTAATTCAGTAATTGAAACAAAATCTCTTATCTGCTTAAAATTACAGATTCAAAAGCTATGTTGCAAAACATTTAAACTCTTCTCAAAAGCGGCTTTGATATCTATATGTTGAAGCTCCAATAGCTAGCGCACTTTGACTGATAAGTCCATGAATTCCCTTAACTTGAGTTGAGACAACATTTTAACTTTGCATGAGCACTCTTTGTCTTATTAAAAGATCATAGTGTGGGAATGTTATGTTCATAATATTTCACATAATTTTTTTGTTTAGAGGGATTGATAGTTGCATATATTAGTGGTTGTACAACCATAATATTGATGTTGATCTGTCCATGCAGAAATAAATCTTTCCTTGAAAGTTTTCAACCATTTTTCTTTCACACAGTCTATAACTTGCAAGAATCTTCCAAAATCATTCTCCATGGTTGAAACAAAGACATAACGAAAGACTTCATATCTTCCACCTAGTCACCTGCGCGATTACACATCCGCGCTAAGCCCGAGAGCTTAGTAGTACAAATATAACATATAAACATACATTAGAGAATTGCTAACATATAATGAAATATCACTTCCATGTACCATTAGTTTCTTATCATGTTTTTCCTTTTGAATTGCACCTTTCATATCTCGACTAATTTCATATATTATACACATATCATTATCACTAACCACAATTCATCATTAATACTCACCATCAATATATCAATATTCACATTACACATCATGCTTCATAACATTGTTTTATTCACAATTCACCAATCATAATCCATCACTAACACTCACAATCAATATATCAATACACACATTACACATCATGCTTCATAACATTGTTTTATTCACAATTCACTAATTATGGATCACATTTCCCACAAAGTCTACCATAGATCTCATTACTCATTTATTTCAACATTTATATACACTACAAAAAAAAGCGCAATCAGCGACGCATTCTGCGACAACTCTTATTTTGTCACTGATTAGCGACTTTATCAACGACAAGTTTACGACAAAGAATCAAGATAAGTGTCTTTCCAACATTCCGTCGCTGAATGGGTCGCTAAATGTGTCGCTGATTAACGACAAAAACAATAGTCGTAGAATCTGTCGCTGAATAGCGATAAAAGATCGTTTCTCGCTGAATGTGTCGCTGAATTTTGCGCCAAATTTTGGCACCAACAATGACTGACGACGTTACGACTAATTTATGACAAATTAGCAAAGAATGTGTTTATTTTTTATTGGAAAGTTTTTTGTCGCTAATTAGTCGCTAAATGGGTCGCTGATTTGTGAGAAAAAATAGTTAGTCACAGATTAGTCGCTAATTTGCGAGAATATAGCGACGGATTAGCGAGAAATTAATTTTATTTTCTATTTTAGAGTGATTGGTCGCTAATTAGTCGCTAAATGGGTCGCTAATTTGCGAGAAAAATAGTTAGTCACAGATTAGTCGCTAATTTGCGAGAATATAGAGACGGATTAGCGAGAAATTAATTTTATTTTCTATTTTAGAGTGATTAGCGCTAATTAGTCGCTAAATGGGTCACTGATTTGCGAGAAAAATAGTTAGTCGTAGATTAGTCGCTAATTTGCGAGAATATAGCGACGGATTAGCGAGAAATTAATTTTATTTTCTATTTTAGAGTGATTGCTCGCTAATTAGTCGCTAAATGGGTCGCTGATTTGCGAGAAAAATAGTTAGTCGCAGATTAGTCGCTAATTTGCGAGAATATAGCGACCAATTAGCGAGAAATTAATTTTATTTTCTATTTTAGAGTGATTGGTCGCTAATTAGTCGCTAAATGGGTTGCTGATTTGCGAGAAAAATAGTTAGTCGCTAATTGGCGAGAATATAGCGACCAATTAGCGAGAAATTAATTTTATTTTCTATTTTAGAGTGATTGCTCGCTAATTAGTCGCTAAATGGGTCGCTGATTGGCGAGAATTTTTATTTCTGGCGCCATATTTTAGCGCCCAAAGAAAATTGGCCAATTTGAGAAAATAATGTAGTGAGACGATATGGAATTTTTATTATTAATGATGCGGAGCAGATTGAATTGCAGTACATGGAGAATTTGGATCGCGGCAAGATTAGCGACCGTTTGCGAAAATAGGCATAACTTTTGTCCAGGAGGTCCGAATTGAACCCACGATAACTTTTCGGAAGCGTTTTCGCGAGCCGGACAATTTTGAAAAGTGCCACCTGTCCTTTGGACTATAGTGGCAAAGTTTGGGGGTCAAATTTTGCTGTTTAGGGCCTCAAAATCGCGTTTTAAGTTTTCAGGGACTATTTTGTAATTTTTCTTTATTATTTTCAAGAGTTTAATTTCGGATTCTTTATTTTTTATTTCGAATTAGGGTTTTGGCCGATATAAATAGGCCTGATTTTGCTTGTAACGAACCATCTTATTTTTTTTAACCAGAATTAATATTTGGCTTTCCGGAAGTGTTTTATTTTTTTAACAAGAATTAATATTTTTTTAACCATAATATGCTTAAAAAAATTAAATATGATATTATTCTAAATCAAATAGGACCAGTCATACACACTAAATCAAATTTAATTATTTGTTAATCTTCAAACATGAATTAGATTATACTTATGAGGTTATATTTTCTATACATGTTGAAAGCAAAAACACCGCGCAAATGAAATATATTTCCCTAATCTACTGAACCTAGAGTCACAGTCACACTTACACTCTCCCTCGCAATTCACAAGTCACCAGCCTTGCAGAAATGCCATTGCCAAGTCCCAACGCCGAAAACACAGAAGACCAGCACAGCCGCATTTCTAGGTATTTTTCCGATTTCCTTCTTGTCTTTCAAGGTTTAATTTGTGTTAATTTGTTGTGATTTCATTATTGATAATCGATTCTTTTAGGGTTTTGCTTCGATGATTGAATTGATGGAATGAACTGAGAATGAACTGAGTGTATGTTTTTTTTGCTGTTGTTGGTTATCCTGGAAGTTTAAAAGAAGTCAGAAGGACTATCGTTTCTTGGCTTCTACTGTGGAAGAGGCACTTCAATGGGTTGGTGGATTAGCAGATCAGCACTGCTACGTCAATTGCTTGCCCCATCCTTTGGCTTCTTCAAAGAAGCAAGCTTCTTCAGAGTTACTTCCAACTGACACTCCTCCAGAGTTACTCTTCAAGTGCAAGAGTCCACCTAAAATGCTTGTCATCTTAAATCCACGCTTAGGACGTGGTCGTTAAAGTAAAGTTTTTCATGGCATTGTGGAACCGATATTTAAGGTCTGTTGTTATTTTTGATTATATATTATCATAGTTGCTCATATGTTTAGACTCACCATCCTCCATGTCCTTGCCAAATCAAAGTGGCTTGGCATGGCATGCCCCTAGTTCTTTCATACTTTGCTGCTAAATCTATGTCATTTGTATAATTAGATAGTTTGTTGGCCTTGAGGCAATAAGCTTAGTGTTGTTTCTTCTACCTCCGGCACCCAACCAAAATAAACCAAGAAAAAGGGGAAGAAAAGGCTGATTTGATTAGCTTGATTTATTTTTCTCTTAAACTGCATGTTATGGAATGTTTTACATCATAACCGAAAAGTTTTTGGACTATTTGGGCCAGCACCAGCTCCATATATATGTTTCTAGTGATATTTTTTAAGTCTCCAATGCTAATAATGATTTCTGGACATTAATATAAGAACCAACACACCATTATCATCATTGCTGATGCAGCGGGCTGCTATTTTGAACTTCCTATCCTTGTTTGACTCTTCTGTTGTTGGCACTGCACTAAATTATGTATGTGCTTCAATGTACCATTTCTTGATCATATATACTTTATTCCTAGTGGTGGAATTATGGTGTTAAACTTGGTCTTGCTAATGATGTTAGAGTGTTGCTCCAATGAAATATATTATCTGTTCACAAGCTAGTTATATTAGGGTTGACTACCACTTCTTATATCAGACCTTAATGTTTTCTAGTTTTGGAGAAAGAATTTTTTGATGAATTTACATAAAAACTTATAATGATGTATTCCTAATGATGATATTTTTATTGTAAACTTTGATCTGGTAAATTCTGTTGATTATTCCTCAAATGAATCTGAATCTGCATCATCATTTTTTTCTGGTTCATTATGACTATTATTATCATTATTATTATTATTATGGGGGATGGGGGTTGTTATCTTTGCTTCTCCTTTTATTTCATCACAGGTGGAGAAGAGCTCAGTAAACTGTCTTTAATAAATGTTGTACCAACACTAATATTCAAACTGTTAACCATGACAGCTTGCAGGGTTTAAATTGGAGGTAGTCAACACATCATCTGCAGGTCATGCCAGAAATCTTGCATCTACTGTTGACATCAGCACATGTCCTGATGGTACTTATGCATTACCTTATAAAATGCCTTATTTTATTTTTATTATATTCGAATCACTTATTGTACTGTACATTCTATCAGGGATTATATGCGTAGGTGGTGATGGAATTATCAATGAGGTTAGTGTTTTACATGTTTTATGTATTTACATTACCTGCATTATGATCTAGCATTCAGTTCTGCTGTCCATGGACTTTATTGAACTTTGGTGTTGGATACAATGAAAAATCTAGTTATTGATTCTGCATTTTTAAATTGTGTCATTGAGGGCTTAGTCCTCAAATTGTTTATTGATTCTTTGTTTAATGAGGTCTTAGGCTAGCAGTTTTAATTATGTATTTTGGTCTGTATTGGGAGTTAGAGATCCAATTTCTGCTGCTTTAGCCATTGTGAAGGTAATTGACCACTTGTTGAAGATTTCATAAACAATTTAATATCTAATTCCTCATAAATTTGAATAGCCAATTTGTTGTCTGGCTTTTGTCAAGTTTGTCAATGAGCATTTATAATTGTTAATTTCTGCATTATCCTAAATTTTTTCTGCTTCCATGTCCTGGTAGCTGGTAGTTTAATATTTTGATTTGCGAAGTAGTATCTCACTGCTCAAGCCCTGCAGCATGTGGAGGGGAATCGAAGTTCTTCCTAAACAATCAAGGATTAAAATTCATTAGACTATCATGATTTTTCCTCAATTTCCTGCCTAAACCATGTTTAATTTACGTCAAAGTTCCAACCCCGATCAGAATACATCACATTTCTTCTAAATTAATCAAATAGTGTTCATTAGGTACTGGGCACATTGGCAAACCTGCATTTCTATCAACCACATCAACTTGTCCTGTGTCGTGTTATTTTGCTTCCTCATCATCCTCCAATCAAGTCTATTTTCTTTGATAGCTCCATGTATTTTTCATATTTGTAGTAGTATTTTCTCCCGTTTTCTATTTTTGCTAGGAATGTAGTTTATCTTGCACCTGATAATCGCTCTTCCTTTTTTCTTTAATTAGACCGCTATGGTTCTTGGGTCAACAATTGTGCATTTACTACTGGAAGACTGATTACATCTGATTCTGGAATCTTGTGTTGAATTTATCCGTTTTCTTACAACTCTATGAATTCTTAGTGGTTAACTTGTGAGCGACTTACAAGAGACTGATATATATGGTATGCCTACTGATTTCTATTAAAGATGTGAGAAGCACTACTTGTTCTTGTGTTGACAAAGCAATTTATACCTTGCCCTACAAAAACATTTGTCTCTGGAAAAAAAGAACAGTTCAACCCAAAAAAATAACATTTCAGTTTTTCAGTATCTTAAATTTGTAATTATCAAGATTTTAGATCACAATTACAGTGTTGTAGTGTCAGGGTCTCAGCTTTTTCATATCTGTCAGGGCTATAGTATAGCTGTGAATTCCTTTGGAGAAACACAGGAACATTAACAAAATGACTCAAAAAGGAACCCTGCAGTGAAGGAATCATATTTGTCCTTTTTGTGGAAACCGATAACATGTATCACTGCATGAGTAGTTCATTGGTATTATACTGTACTGGCTGATATAAGCCTGCACAGGGATGCTCATTGTCTTTTAAGTTCCGAAATTGCAAATTCCAATATATGTTCTTCCTATTACTTCTTAAGGAAAATTCCACTTATGCTATGCATATTTTTCTTGGTTTCAGGGGGGCCTTACTGCTCCGGATGTTTTTGCTGTTGAATGGATCCAGACTGGGGTTATTCACTTTGGGATGACAGTTTCATATTATGGTTTCATCAGTGACGGTAAGTTCAAAATTGTTGTATCCATGGGAAAGTGCTCAAAGACCTTGCAACAGAAAAAGCAGAAAAAGCAACAGAAAAAGCAGAAAAAGCAATATATTATGACAATGTAATATAAAATGTGGTATATAATATTATGACAATGTAGTATATTAAGGGGTAAACTTTACATTCGAATTGTTTATGTATATTTATTGCCACTAATAACTTAATTATGAATGTTGTGTTATTTGATTATTATTGTAATGAATGACTATTTTATAAACAGGTTTGGTTATTATATTTGAAATTCAACAGGTTCTTGAAAATGAGTAAAAAAAAAAATTTGGAATACTGGAAAAATATAGCCAAACAATTACAAAATTTGCGACAAAATCAGCGACCAAAGGTGTCAAAAAAAAATAATGAATTCTGCGATGAATCAACGACTGAAACAACGAGGATAATATTGCGACATATTCTGCGACACATCAGCGACAAACTTTAACGAGCAAATTAGCGACCAATTCAGCGACTAAATTAACGACCCAAATAGAGATGAATTCAACGACCAAAGCTAAATCAGCGACGACTTTCAGCGGGAATAAATAATTCCCGCCAAAAATAAAAATGTCGTTGAATTTGTCTCTGTTTTGTCGCTGATTTGTCGCTGATTTGTCACTAATCAACGACACGCACAATTGGTCGCTGATTTGTCGTTGATTTTTTAGCGACCAGGACATTACCGTCCGCTCGATTTTTCTCGCTGTTCATCGCTGATATTGTCGCTATCATATTTTGGTTGTTGATTTCGTCATTAATGGTGTCGCAGATTGCGTCGCAGATTGCTATTTTTTTTTGTAGTGATATCATATTGACAACAAAGACAGACTCGGGCCCAAAAGACACTAATATGCCATTCAATTTTTAGAGTTAATGCTTTGGTTTTTTTTATCACATTTATCATTATCATAGACCCAACTAGGCTTCAAGGATTTAGGTTCAACCAAGCTTCAAGGGGAACAAAGCATGCTAAGTATCAACCCAACTTGGCTTCAAGAACCAACCCAACCTAGCTTCAAGGGTTGTAACATCTCAATTAGGCTTCAAGGACTAGACCCAACCAAGCTTCAAGGGGAGTAAAACATGTTAAACTTCTACCCAACTTGGCTTCAAGGATCAAGCCCAACCTAACTTCAAGAGATTGTTACTATCATTAGGCATGCCACCAACAACAAACTCTGAAAATGGAATAACACATTAGCCACACAATTCATTTATTATTTCATGATCATTTCCATTCTCAATTGAATCATCATAGCCAATCACAATGGCTTCACATCACATTTGAGTTATCATAGCCAATCACAATGGCTTCACATCTCTTTATGTCTCAATTCACATTATACACTTCATCATTCAAGCATACATAATCAATTTTCATTGCACATGTATCTTAAATTCATCATCATATAAACAACATTTCCATTTATTTCATTTCAATCATTATTAAAACATTTATCATAACAAATTGCATTGCACATACCTTTTTGAATGATCCTCGTCTCTTTCACACTATACAAGTCATAATACTAGTCACATTATATTAACAATATAATAAATTACTTAACATTGTTTTAAATTTCAAAATCATATAAAAGAATGCATCTAGGTAAGTTTGTACTTACCTCAAGAACTACTCCCATCAAGCTATACATAATCAATTACCTCATCATATCCTTCACATTTTACATATACCATCATTGATGTAACATTACAAAGTACATTATTCATATAACACATTACCATTCACAAGATTCACAATGCATAAAACATAACATTGTTCATATAGTGTCATATGCGTCATCATATATATGTTCAATCTCAACAAAGCAAGAAGAGCAAAGGACACTCACAGTAGCCAACACACTCAAGGGACACGACCAAGCTTGTGGCCGTGTCTCCCAAAACAAATTGGCAGTGGCAGACATGGGCAAGGGACACGGCCGTGTCTCTCCAAAAATCATCCAACACGGCCACATTTTTCTTAGACTTGGCCGTGTCTCCAAAATTCTATAGGTTGGCCGTGTCTCTTCCTTGGTTTGGCCGTGTCTCTCATGATTAAAAACCTTAAACATGGCCAAATCTCTTTTAATTGAATTTAAACACATCATGCACAACATAACCTTATTCAAATGAATATAAATAATATCATTAACACATATCTTGCATGCTCATCACAATATTCACATTAACAATACATCAACAACACATTTGATCACTCAACACTTCAAAACCCTAAACTAATCTCACTCTTGTTCTTTCAATATCCACATCCATTTAACTTACCATTTTCAAACCAAAACCAATACCAATTTAACTTTGTAACTTACAATCAATCTCAACACTTATAAACACATCTAATTATAAAATCAACAATTCATAACTCACTTCAAACACAACCTCAAAATAACAAAGGAAAACAAGAGAGTACTTACCTAAAATTGAGGCAATTTCACAAATCTCCAACTTAATCCTTTGATTCTCCCTTCAATTTGATGTTTAGAACTTAGAACACCTCTCTTCCTCTCCCTTTCCTTTGATAGCCGGCCACACCAAAAGAGAAGAGAAGAAAAGAAATAATGACAAGTCAAACTTCTCTTCTTCTTTAAATCTCCACCATGCAATTCTAACACAACAATTACTTAGATGCCCTCATCCATTTAAACTTAACTCTTGTCACTCATATGCCCATTTAAGTAATTTCACATATCACAAATAAATATCCTCTTCCATTGACCATCCCTTTTGACTTATGTATATGTTATTTATACTACCATATATACAACATATACACTTCCTTTAAAAATTCTTTTCTCTTTCAATTTGACACATTCATTCAATCCAATTAAAACAACAATAATATTCAAAACTTCTAGGGCATACATTGGGATATTACAGAGGTAGCCGGCTTCAATGGAGAAAGAAGAAGAAGAAGATAATCACCAACTCCTCTTTATCTAGCTAATCTCTTTTCAACCACACAATTGTCCAACTTTTATTCTCCACCAAGTAAAACATATTACTTAATTAATACATAAAAAATATCATCTTCCACTAACCACTTAATTAATATTTTAATAATTAAAATAACTTTTGACCCATAATAAAAATGTTGACTTGTATATGTTATGTATATCTACATATATATATCATATACATAATTTTTTCCTTTTTCACTTAATTATATATATACATATATACTTTTAAATCATTTATTTAATTTTCAAAAATTAATAATATTATTTTTTGAAAAAAATTTTGGGATATTACATGTTGTATATGAGTAGAGTACCTCATTCAACTTATGTATCGTTATGTTCCTTTTATGTTGATTAATTGTTCCCATTTAAAAAAAAAACTACTACACTAGTGGGGTTGATGAAGGATTGAACTATAAATCTTTCTCTGCATGGTTTTTAGTTGCTATATATAATTTCTTCCAATGTTTATCGACATCTAATGGGATAGGGCATCCCTCCATTAGAAATGTCACTAACTCATATGCACACGGTAAGCCATGTGTTTGAATTTGTGTACATCCATAATTCTTTTCCATTTGAAATCCCACTACATTTACATTCCTTAACAATATGCTCTAATTCAACAATTGAAACAAAACCTCTTATCTCCTTAAAATTATGGAGTCAAAAGCTATGTTGCAGAACATTTAAACTCTTCTCACAAGAGGCTTTGATACTAATATGTTGAAGCTCCAATAACTAGTGGACTTTGACTAATAAGTCTCTGAATTCCCTTGACTTGATTTGAGTCAACATTTTAACTTTGCTTAAGCACTGTTTGTCCTATTAAAAGATCATAGTGTGGGAATGTTAAGTTAATAAATATTTCACTTAAATATTTTTGTTTAGAGGGATTGATTGTTGCATATATTAGTGGTTGTACAACCATAATATTGACATTGATCTATCCATGCAGAAATAAATCTTTCCTTTAACATTTTGAACCAATTTTCTTTCACATAGTCTACAACTTGCAAGAATGTTCCAAAATCATTCTCCATGGTATTTAGATTTTGAATGTAAAGTTCTTCATATGGTGAAGCCATCAAATTTTACCAACCCGTATTAAACTTCTCCCAATAATCAACATCCATTAATTCTTTTGCATTTGGCCGAAATATTCATACTAACATGCCATTTGTGTAACCAGTGCCATGCTAGGAGGGAAATTGTAAATATTGCATTCATCAAACCAAGCTCCTAATAGTGACAATTACACCAAGCATTACATCTGATTTCATCATTTCCTTTAACTTCATTAATGCCCTAGTATAATTATCTTCTCACTCTAAAGTCAATAATGCAACTACCATAGAAAAAAGTCATGTCAATAGATGTAACATCAATAATCTCAGATAGTGGAAGACAGTAGCGATTCATCTTATGTGTATTGTTCATAACCAAAATATCAAAAAAAGTTGTTACGATCAATTATGTGTATGTTTTTATGGTAATTTTATTAGTTTTATAGTTAATTTTTCCTAAAATGTGTGTTTAAGTTTGTTTGAAGTTTTATGATTTAGGTTAAAGCATGAACTTGTGCAAAATGGAGCTTTAATTCACTTGTTGAAGCCAATTTGAAGAAAAGGGCATTAAACATGGCCAAGTTGTGGCCACTGACTTGGTCATGTCCCTCATCAAAGAAAGTAGAAATTTGACAGCATGTGATACACCCACCATACTTGGATTTGTCACTGGCTGTGTCACGTGACATGGCCAGGACAAGCATGAAGCTTGGTCGTGCCTTTGATAAGAAGAAAAATGAGATCAAACAGGCAGAAGCATACACATGGAGAATACACAGCCGTGTCACACTACACACCCACTGACTTGTCCATGTTCCACCTCAAGAGAAAAAGAACTGAGAATAGGCAGAAGAAGACACGGCCATAATACACAGTCATGTCACTGGCCGTGTCACTCCACACAACAAGCATGCATGACAAGTAGTGTTGGACACAGGCATATGACTTGGCCATGTCAAAGGAAAGATTGAGAGACACGACCAAGACCAAATTGACTTGGTCATGTCTAAGATAGATTCCTTATGTTTTTTATGCGAATTATGGGTTGAAGATACAACATGGAATGTTTTCTTAAAAAAAATGAAAAGGTGAGTTGTTTTTGGTGGAAAGAAAAGTTTAAAAATGTAAAAGAGGGAACAAGAGGAAGTGGGAGTGTGGATGTGAGTTAGAAAGTAAGTTTTCTTTTTCTTTAAGCTAAAAATAATTTGAATGGGGGGTAGATGGAGATGGAGCTACACGTGGTAAAGGAGAGAACCATTTTCTAATTGCCTACTTACTCTTGGCTGGAAAAACCACCAGCATCTTCTCCACCTATCTCTCTCCTTCTTCATCTTCTTCCATAGACAAGTTCTTTTAACATTTTTTTGGGATAGTGTTTGGGTAGTTCTTAAACAATATCTTAAGAGGGTTAGACTTGAAGGAAGTTTATAGAATTGATTGGACGCTTGAGAGAGTTTTCACTTCATTTTCAAGGATAGAACCATCGATTGAAGGGTTAAAGAGGGCTTGGGATTTCTTCATCACATTCAAGTTGAGCTAGGAGGGGAACAAGAAGTTTCGACTCTTGGCATCTTCAAGGGGTTTTTCTATTCACTTAACTAATTTATTTTTTAGATTTTATTATTGTATAAATTAATACTTTAATGAATATTTGTGAATTGAATTATGTTGAGAGGAATTTTTATTTTGGAATGATGATGAGCTAAATTACCCATGCCTAGGGTTTGTAGTATATTTAATTAAATGCTTTAATTCAATATTTCGTTTAATATAACTTGATATTAGGTTTTTGCATTGGATTATATGTTAGGTTGATAGATTGACCACCTATTGATCTCTTCTATTGAATGAAGGACCGAGAGGTGAAATTTGATATTGGAACTATCCAATCAACTACCCTAAGAATGAATTAGAAATATATGTTCTAGGGTGAACTTAATTTTCTAGTTAAGATAATTAGTTTTTGTTAATTAATAAATATGAGAAGTAATGAATTGGTAATTTCTTATTGATATTGACAAGGAAATTAAGTTATAAGGTAATGTTAATGGATAATGAAGAATTAAGCTTTGATTAAATTGATCTATAAATCTTAGGTACCATTCCAAGAATTTAAATTAATCTTGTGCAACCATTACTCATTTCACTTTTAAGTTTTAAAGAATTTTCACCATTTCAACACTACATACTCGATCTGTAAATTTATTGTTTCAATCAAACTATTACCAACAAACACCTTCCTTGTGAGATGACCTGGGGACATTCCACCATTTACTATGACTACCTCATATACTTGCGAGTGTCGCTTTTAGTAGTATTAAGTAGAGCGCAACAAGTTTTTGGTACCATTGCTGGGGAAGGTTGTTTTAGTAATAGCTTGATTCTTTTATTTTAATTGTTTAAAGTGTTTCTTTTTGAATTGCCTAGGTGCTTTATGCAAGGACGAAGGTCTCAAGGCAACGGACTTGTTCCAATTGTAGATGGCATTCATAGACTTCCTAGAACCAAGAGAGTGGATCTTTTAGGATAAGAAGGAGAAGACATCGAAGGGCAATTTGAGGAGAACACAGAAATAGAGATGGGTGAAGTAGAGGAACCACCCATGAAAGAGTTTGACCGACCATTTATTGGGGTAACTACATCATACATATGGTTGAGCAATGCAGTAAGAAACTATGAACCAAAAATTACTCATTATAGTACTCTACCCTCTTTTCATGGATTGCCAAATGAAGATCCTCTCAATTTCATTCGTGATTTTTATATAACCTTGCATATATTCCCTTTGCAAGCATTGACAGAAATGAGCTTAAAATGCAGTGTTTCCCATTCAGTTTGAAGGATAGGGCAAAGGCAAGGTTGATGACTTTGCTAAAAAATTCATTAACACATGGACCGAAGTGTATAACAAATTCATGGGAAAATTCTATTTGCATCAGAAAACAAAGAAGCTTAAGGGGAGTATTGCAACATTCACCCAATTGGATGGACAACCCATTCATGAGGTATGAGATCGCTTAAAATCTTTAGTGTTCCAATGCCCTCATCATTATTATCCACAACAGCTGCTCAATCAATTCTTTTATAATGGGCTCACTCAACAAAGTCAAAATACAATGGATAATACAATAGAGGGTGCAATGGGTGAGAAAACATCTGCTGAAATGGTAAGATTGTTTGAAATGTTAGGAAAAAATTCAATTTAGAAGATTATTAGAGAAAGGAGTAGAGGGGCCTTTGAGTTGAATGCAAATTCAAAAATGGTAAGACAAATAACAGAGTCGACAAGGCAAGTAAAACTACTAAATGCTAGAGGAAACTTGCCTATATCAAATCAAGAAACATGTGCAGTATGTGGAGTTGCAGAGCATAGTACAAATATGTGCTTTGCAAATTTTGATCACTGATAAGATGGGCAAGAGCAAATTTATGACTTTGAAGGTTTCCAACAAAGAGGGAGAAATGATCCATTTCCCAATTCTTATAATCCCGGTTGGAGAAATCATCCAAATTTCTCTTGGAAGAATCAGCAACACATTCCACCTCAATAATCCTTTCAACCTTATCAAAGAGGTCCTCAATTTCAAGGACAATCTTCACATCAAGATCAACCGAAGAAACCTACACTGGAAAATAACTTGAATGCTTTCATTCAAGCAAGCACACAAAATCAAGAATTGAACGACAAAAGGTTTGATTCTTTGGAAGCATCATTAAAGAAGGTTGAAATGCAAGTTGGTCAATTGGCCAACCAACTACAAGCACATCAAAAGGGAAAATTTCCAAGCCAACCAGAGCAAGCCAAGGCAATCATGGTCTTGAGAAATGGTAAGATAATTGATAACAAAATTGGTGATTCTTTGGATGCAGGTACATTCAAGAAAATGGCAGGGAAATGCAACTAAACCAAAATAAACCAATTCAATCGAAGGCGGAGGAAAGCGTGGAGACATCCACTTCACCGAAGTTGTATAAATCTCCAAATCCTTATAGACTGTCAATTCCTTTTCCAAGCATATTAAAAAATGAGAAGCAAGATAAATAATTTTCTAAAATTTATAACATGCTCTCAAAGGTTAGTATAAACCTCCCTCTACTTGAGGTAATTAAAAATATGCTAGCTTACTCCAAATTTTTCAAAGAATTAAACACTAAAAAGAAAAGGTATAAGCTTAATGAAACGGTGATAGTTTCGGAGATAGCAAGTGTTGTTTTACAACACAAGCTACCTCCCAAGCTAAAGGACCTTATAAGTTTTGTGATTAATATCTCAATGGGGAATGGGAAAGAAAAAATGGCATGTGTGACTTGAGGGCCAGTATTAATTTGATGCCATATTCCATTTACTTGCAATTGGAACTAGGGGAACTTAAACTGACCAAGATGGTTTTGCAATTGGCAGACATAACTCTTAGATTTTCCAAGGGAATTATAGAGGATGTCTCAGATCAAGTTGGGGGTTTAATGGTTCTTGTTGATTTTGTAGTCTTGGACACAAGGGAAGAGACCCCTAGGGATGTTGAGCACATGATTTTATTGGGGAGATCTTTTATGGCCACAACCAAAACTCTAATAGAGTTAAAAATGAAAAATTAACCATGACTATTTTAGGACAAACAGTGGTTATTTCAATTTTTAATAATTTCCCTATTCCCACTATTATTGTGTACGAAAACTGTTCTTTTATTGATTATACTAATCTTGTTGTTGAGAAAGTTTTCTTGCAGGAAAGCTGTAAAGACAAGCATGAGGCAGCCTTGACTTTAGGTTAAGAGGCTAAAATTTTTTATGAAGGAATTAAGGAATGCAAGTTCATGTTAGATGATGAGAATAATGAGAGGGGACTTGAGATTGACGAAGAGGAGATTCAACCAAAATTGGTTGAACTAAAGGATCTTCCAAAACATTTAAATTATTTTTTCTTGGGGAGAGTAATACATAGCCAGTGATCATTTTTGCGACTCTCAATAGTGATGAAGAAGAGAGACTTATGAGAGTACTTAAGAGACTAAAGAAAGCCATTGGTTGGGGATTGAGTGATATCAAGGGTATTAGTCCTTCCATGTGTATGCATAAGATAATTTTAGAGGAAGGAGCTAAACCACTAAGGGAAGCTCAGAGAAGGCTCAATCTGAATATGGGTGAGATAGTCAAGAAGGAGGTTCTTAAACTGCTTAATAAAGGGGTAATTTACCCCATTACCAATAGTGAATGGGTTAGCCCTATGCATGTGGTACCAAAGAAAGCAGGTTTCACCATGATCCAAAATGAGAAGGGAGAGTTGGTACCTACATGAACTCAGACCAGGTGTAGAATGTGTATAGACTATAGGAAATTAAATAATATCACCAAGAAAGATTATTTTCTTTTACCATTTATTAATCAGATGCTTGAAAAATTATGTGGACATGTTTTTTACTGTTTTCTTGATGGTCTTTCAGGCTACTATCAAGTCCCTATAGCACCAAAATATTAGCCCAAGATAACTTTTACTTGTCCTTTTGGAACATTTTCTTTTCAAAGGATACCATTTGGACTTTGCAACGCACCGACACTTTTTAAAGATGCATTCTATCTATCTTTTCTAATATATTGGATAAATTCATAGACATATTTATGGACAAGCACTTCCTTTGATGATTGCTTGGAAAACATGACTTGTACTTGAAAGATGTATTGAATGCAATTTAACCTTGAGTTAGGAAAAAAGTCATTTTATGGTAGATCATGGCATAGTTTTGGGGCATGTTGTATCTAGTAAGGGCATTAAGGTGGATAAAGCCAAAATTGATTTGATTGCTAATTTGCCACCTCCCACATCCTTTAAAGGGATTAAAAGTTTCTTAAGGCATGCTGGATTCTATTGACAATTCATAAAGGACTTTTCAAATATTTCACATCCTTTGTGTCATTTGCTTAGAAAAGATATTCTATTTGTATTTGATGACAAGTGCTTAGAAGCTTTTAACATCCTGAAAGAAAAATTAACTTCTGCTCCTATGATTGTTGCTCCTAATTGGGATTTGCCCTTTGAGATTATGTGTGATGCTTCAAACTATGTTATAGGCAATGTGCTAGGACAAAGGGTAAATAAACTCTTATGTGTGATTTATTATGTAAGTTTATCTTTGAATGATACACAAGTAAATTACATAACTAATGAGCGAGAGATGTTAGTTGTGGTGTTTGCTCTTGATAAATTTAGATCTTATTTGATAGGCTCTAAAGTCATTGTATTTTTCGATAGTACAACCTTGAAATACTTGTTAACTAAACCACAAGCTAAACCTAGACTCATTAGGTGGGTTCTTATGCTGCAAAAGTTTGATGTAGAAATCAAGGATAGAAAAGGTAGTGAAAATATAGTGGCTAACCATCTTTCTAGGCTACCCTTTAATGATATGAAGCACAAATTATCCTTAAGAATGCTTTTAAAAAATTTTCTGATGAACACTTATTTGTCATAACACAAATACCATGGTATGCCGATATTACTAATTATCTTTCTTGCAGTGTTATGAGAAAAGACTTGAATTTTCAGGCAAAGAAGAGGTTTCTACATTCCTATAAGTACTATTGTAACATTCAAAATTAATAAAAATTAAATTAAATAAATTAAAATTAAATTAAATAAATAATTTAAATGAAAATTAAAGGATTAAAAGTAAAAAAGTAAAGTGTATATGTGAAATATATATGATATATATAACATATACAAAAGTTAACATTTTAAAAAAGAAAGTCAAAAGTCAAGTGGCAAAATTGTAATTATACTTTATAACATTGAAATTATTTAAATAATTTAAAAATAAATTAATTAAAATAATTATGGATGGAAGAGGTAAATTATAGTTTTTTTAAGTAAATAAATAAATAAGTAATTAATTAATTAAAAATATATTAAAATATATTATACATATTGTCATATTTTAAGTGAAAGAAAAGAAAATTTAAAAGTCTTATTCTTCTTCTTCTTATTATTCTTCTTCTTCTTCTCAAGAGGTGGTCGAACCACCATTAGAGACCAAGAGACCTCTTCCTTCTTCCAAGCACTAAGAATTGAAGAGATTTTAAGGATTCAAGTGGAGTTTTTTTGAAGTTCTTCATTAATTGGTAAGCTTCTTTACCAATTTTGCAAGTTCATTAGAAAATATAAATATGTGGATTTTTAAATTTTGTCTTAGTATGATTTAATTACTTGAATGGGTATGCATGAAGTTATTTCAATTAGTTATTAATGATTCTTAAGTTGGATTGAAGAAATGATTAAGTATGAGTGGGGTTTGGAGGAAGAAGATAATTTAGGGTTATGTGAAATTTAGACTTTTAAAATCAAATGTTTTAATTGTGCAAATGGATTCCAAATGTCTTGTTTTGATGCATAAATAAGGATTTTAAAGTTAAATGATGGATTTAGTTAAGTTTGGGTAGAGATTGGACAAGGTAGTGTTGAATTTAGGGTTTTGGAAGGAAATTTTCAAAGTATAGATGTTTATTTGATTTTAATGTTTAAATAATGTTATTAAATGATATAAATGATAAAAATAAGCTTGGATTAACAATTAAAATGGGATGGAATGAAGAACCTTAAATGATGAAGGTTATGACATTTTAGAGTTTTGTATAAGAGCGCGTGTTTATTTAATGTGATTGGTTAAAACATATTATAATATGTTTTTTATGATATAAATAAACTTAAAATACCAATTAAAATGGATTAAGATGGAATTCCAAAGTTAAAGTAAGGTTAGGAAAAATTTAGGGATATTGGTTGGAGTGAGGTTTAATTAGGATTTTATGCTTGTAATGCCTTAAAATATGATTTTAAATTATTGTATTTGTTCACATTTGGAATAGGCATTAAGAAGAAGTGAATTGCCCAACATTAGTGTTGAAGAGCAAGTTGGAAGTGAAGGTTGGAAGGTGACTTTTTACTTGGGTTTAAGTACTAATTGAGGTAAGTACAAACTTTTGATAAATTAGATGTATTTTCATTAAATTTGGCCTAACACATTTTGGATAAAAAATGTGTTAAGCTACTTAGCAACTTGAACATTCATGAGCATTGTGTTATAACATCTGAATTGTTAAGTATGTATTATGTGCATTATGGAAAGCCATTTGTAAATAATATTTTATATGCATGTATTTGTATAAATATTTTGAGAAAATATGGAGAAATTTAGAAGTATTGGTGAAATGTGTGATTTACTGTTTATTGGGAGTGTGTTTTTGCAGGTTGAGTAATTGTTGAACTTTTGGGATATCCTATTCACAGACAAAACTCTGGCAATTTTTTTTCAGATATTTTTTTAATGTAAAATGCTTATTTTGGAACCTATAATTAATAAATAATATTTCATTTACTATTTAAATTTACATTTTAAAGTGTTTGGGATTTTAAATTGCGAATATGAAAATTTTTTTTAAATCGAATTGTGGCATTCTTACACTTTATATGCGTATTTTATATATATATATATTGGGTGTTTTTATTATATATATAGGGTATAAGGGTGTTACAACTATTTTTGGGATGGGCCATATTTTTTTAGAATATGTAGGGATGAGGTCATCGGACGATGTATACCAGAGGAGAAAAAAGTATAGCTAATGCAATGTTGCACAACTTGCATTGTAGAGGACATTTTGGAGGTAAGAAAACTGCCGAGAAAATATGGCAAAGTGGTTTGTATTAGCCTACCTTTTTTAAGAACGCTTATAGTTTTTACATAAAATGTGACTGATGCCAAAGAATAGGAAATATAAGTAAGAGAAATGAAATATCTATTAATATTTTTATTATGATAGAAATTTTTGATCTATGGGAATTGATTTCATAGGCCCATTTCCCAAATCTTTCGATTTTGAGTATATCCTTCTTGTTGTTGATTACGCGTCCAAGTGGGTGGAGGCTATCCCTACTAGGCCTAATGATGCTAACATTGTTTTGAAATTTTTGAAGGAATACATCTTAAGCAGGTTTGGAACCCCTAAAGCGATAGTCAGTGATGGAGGAAGCCACTTTTGCAACAAGTGGTTCGAAAGCTGATGACCAAGATGGTTATTCGGCATAAAGTGGAAACTCCCTACCATCCCTAAACATTAGGCCAAATAGAAACCTCCAATAAGCATATCAAGGGAATTTTAGAGAAAACACTGAGTGTAACTAGGAAGGATTGGGCAATGCGCCTTCTAGAAGCACTTTGGGCATATCGGACAGCTTTTAAAATATCTTTAGGAATGAGTCCATATCATTTAGTCTGTTTGCCAAATACTCTCAATTTGGATCCTTGACACTAAAGTTGAATGATACATTTAATATGTTTTTAAAGACACTTGTTGTAGGATTAGGTTGCTCAACATATTGCCTGAACAGGGCACAAAGTGCGGTCTCTACAGGCAAAAGAATGACCATCCCTAATGATTTGAAGAACACATTGAATCACAATAAGGTTCATGGTCTGAATTTTGATCTCAGTAGCGACCGTTACAGATACATTAGCTATCGTCCTATGGTTGGGATGATCGTACCTCAAATGACCAAACTTCCAACACTCACATTAGGGAACACGGTTGCCAGAGCGGTCTAAGGAGCGGCCTTTCTGCATTATGTCATGCCCGTCCAATACGTTTTGTGACCGTCCCTAAATTTTGAGAGAAAATCATAAGGACTGGCATTAGTGTTAGCGACCTCGGGTGCATCCAGAAGTTCAACGCTAGATACCCAATCTGACCGCTAATTAAACCATAGAGCGGCTGCGACTTTCATATTTTGGTGGAATTTTAAATTGTATAATAAAAGGTGCCACATGGAATGACCATTGTAAACCCACTTTCACATTCAAAAAGAGCAACTGCCCCTGGTCCTTGGGCAACCATCCTGATAGTCACAACATGGGAAAGATTCCAACAGCAGAGCACTCATAATTGACCGTTAGAAAATTTTCAAAAGGAGCGACCGTCCCAAGCTGAAGGACGATGGGACATTGTGTCTGGGTGACCATTCTCAGTGCAAGGATGACCACTACCAGCGGATATTCTCTATCAATACAAGGACTAGCCTGCTAAAGCACATCACAAGACTTATAAGGGCTAGTTGGACCAAATTGGGTATATATATCCCATGAAACATTTTGTAAGAGGGTAATATGTGATTGTAATAGCCTAAGCAGCATACTTTCTTTTCATTTTACAATTAACAATTAAATTGTTAAAGTGTTGGGTGTGAGCATTAAACACCAAATTATAAGTTTGAGTGTATGCTTGGAAACACTTAGGTTATGAGAGTAAGCCTGGAAAAACTCTTATAAGGGTGGTGAGGATTGATCTCAAACCACTGTATAGCTAGAGAAAACACTAAGTTAGAGTTAAGCTTGTAAAAACTCAAGACTAGTGGAACCTTAACAAGTTGTTAAGGAAGTGGATGTAGGATTGAGGTAATCCGAACCACTATAAATCTCTTGTGTTCATTCTTCCACTCTCTACTTAATCTTCTACATCTTCTACATTTCTTATTTGTTTAATTTTTGAAATTTGCCATCATTCTTCAAACCAACCAATTCACCCCCCTCTTGGTTTCCATCTTAGGACAACAATTGGTATCAAAGCTAAAAAATTTCTTAAACTTAAATGTGAAATTTGATCCATAATGGCAACTTCTTCATCCACCTCAAACTCTCATGGAAATCTCAACTCTATTCTTAGACCTTACTTTGATGGAATGGATTCCATTGGAAACACAAGATGTTCTTGTTTCTAGATAGTGAAAGAATTGATCTTTGGAATTATACTAAAAATGAGTTGAAATCTTTTACTCATGAAGTTGATGGTGTCCAAGTTCCTCTTCCCAAATCACAATGGACAAATGCCAATATAAGAGATCGATACAAGAACTATAGGGTAGCCTCTATCTTGATAAATTATATTTCAAGAGAAGAAGGTAGGAGATCCAACATCTCACCTGTGCTCATTACATTTGAAAAACTCTTAAGAACTATCATGAGTGTACTACCCAAGTGAGACTCACCAAGATGTAAATGCATATACATAAGTATGAGCTATTCAAGACGAAGCCCAATGAAAAAGCTATCGACATGACCAATCACTTGCTTGCCATCATTAATGAATTGAAGAAGTATGGAAAGGTATATGATCAAGATGAAGTCAATAGAAAAATCTTGAGAGCACTAAGAGCAAAGAAGAACTTTGAATCCAAAGTTTCCTCAATTGAAGAAGCACATGATCTTAGCTCTTTGAGAATTGATGAACTTGTTGGAAAACTACTCACTTTTTAGTTGCACACTGAAAGAGAAGAACAACAAGGTGAAAAAGAGAAGAGGAAACCAATATCTCTCAAAGAAATTAAAGAAATTAAGAGCTCAAACAATGAATAAATTGATGATGAAGAAGAAATGGCATTATTTTCAAAAAGGATGAATGATTGGAAAAGAAAAAGAAGATTGCAAGCTAACAAAGGTACACTCTCTAAATCCTCCTTTAAAGACAAAGATAAAAGAATGAAGTGAAATGTTATGAATGTGGCAAATCCGGTCATATCAAATCAAATTGCTTTAAGTTGAAAAATAAGAAGAAATGGGACAAAGAAAAGAAGAAATCTCTCAAAGCTACATGGGATGACTCTTCCTCAAGTGAAGAAGAAGAAGAAAAGAAAGAAGGAATTGCCAATCTATGTCTCATGGCTATTGAGGATGACTCCAACGAGGTAGGTACTCAATCTTTAAATGCGATTGCATATGAGGATGATGATAATTTTAATTTAAATGATGATGATATGATTGAACATATGAATCTTAGACTAGAAAAAATATTTTTCTAAGATGAAATTTTATAAGGATAAATGCTCTAAGTTAGAGAAAGATTTTGTATGCTTAAAAAATTCTACATTAGAATTAAAGACCTCAAATGACCAATTATTGAAATTCGTTGATGCAATGAATAAAAATTCACAAAACTTAGAAGATGTGATAAAGGAAAATGAAATTTTGAAGCATGAATTAAAAGAAGTTAAGGAATCAATCTCAAAATTTCATAAAGGAAAGGAAATATTAGATACATTGATTGATAATCAAAGGTCACCCTCCTTAAAACATGGTTTAGGATTTAATGGCTCATCTAATGCTACTTCTAGTAAACCAACATTCATAAGAGCATCTACAACTGAAACCTCTAGTGTTGAAGTTGTAAAAAACATAATGAATAAATCAAACCTAGAAATCCCAAAAGGATTACATTAGGTTCACAAGACTCTAAAACCAAGGTTCCAAGAGCAAAAAATGTGTTCATGCATACTAGGCATGTACATAAGTTCAAAAATGCACAAATTCACACTTGCTATTATATGCATAGTCCATTGAATGTCAATAGAAAAGTACACAAATATAGAACTTTGTATAAATGCACATATTGCATGAAATTTGGGCAGAAGAGTACTTTTTGATATATTAGTAACGCTCATCTCAAGCTAGAGGATTCTTCTACTACTAACTACCAAGGACCCAAGTTTATTTGGGTACCTAAGAAAATATGAACATTATCATTTTATAGGTATGTCTAAAATATACTATCAATGAAATCACAAGGCTTGTGGATAGCGGATGCTCAAGGCATATGACAGGAAATGCAAAGCTCTTTACAACTCTTACTTATAAGCTTAGAGGTAATGTTACTTTTGGAAACAATGCTGAAGGTAAGATCATTGGCATTGTTTCCATTGGCATACTTGGTAAAAATTTGATTGAAAATGTATGGCTTGTTGATGGGTTGAAACACAATTTGCTTAGTATAAGTCAATTATGTGATAAAGGATATGATGTAAGTTTTGACTCCAAAAGATGCAAGGTTACCAATTCAAATGGTGAAATTACATTCAAAGGAGATAGAATTAACAACACATATAAAATTGACTTACATTCTAATAATGCATTTGAATGTTTGATTTCTATCAATAATGATTCTTGGTTATGGCATAGAAGACTAGGACATGCTAGTATGGATCATTTAAAATGTATTAGTAAAGAAGAACTAGTTGATGGTCTCCCTAAAGTTAAATTTGACAAATATAGAACATATGAACCTTGTCAACTTGGTAAGCAACATAAAAGCTCATTCAAATCTAAAAATGTTGTAAGCACTTCTAGGCTACTAGAACTCATTCACTTGGATTTATTTGGACCAAATAAAGTTGCTAGCCTAGGTGGAAAGTTATATGCATTTGTTCTTGTTGATGATTACTCAAGGTTTACAAAATATTTGCTAAAAGAGACCAAAATGAAAAAAGGCTATGTGATCACATCTATTAGAAGTGATCATGGCAAAGAATTTGAAACTTAAAACTTTGAAAACTTTTGCAATGAATTTAGTATTTCACATAATTTTTTGGCTCCTAGAACACTACGACAAAATGGTGTAGTTGAAAGGAAAATGGAATTTTGGTTGAAATGGCTAGAACAATGCTCAATGAATATGATTTACCACTTAGGCTAGCAACTCTATTTGGTCCAAACAAAACTTCTTATGAGCTATGGAATGGAAGAATACCCAAAATTTCATATCTTATAGTATTTGGATGCAAATGATTCATATTTAATACCAAAGATAATCTTGAAAAATTCTTATCCAAATCGGATGAAGGCATATTTTTTAAATACTCATCATCTAGTAAAGCGTATAGGATATTTAATAAGAAAACTCTAGAAGTTGAAGAATCAATGCATGTTGTTTTCGATGAAGCTTATAAACTTGATCAAAGAAAAGGTAGTGCTCTTGATGATTTTATAGGTACATATGATCAACAAGAAATGATTGCTGCTCCAAGGAACAATCATGATGAACAAGAAAAGGAAACTGAAGAATTTCCTAAGAATTGGGAATACAAGAAGGATCATCCAAAAGAACTCATCATTGGTGAAACTTCAAAGGGAGTAACTACAAGATCCAAACTTAAACATTTAGATTTTAATGTTGCTTTTGTCTCTCAAATAGAGCCAAGGACCATTGAGGAGGCTCTTAATGATGAATGTTGGGTGATTGCAATGCAAGATGAACTCAATCAATTTGAGAGAAATAATGTGTAGGAACTTGTTCCTAGGCCTAAGAATCATCCAATTATAGGATGTAAATGGGTATATAGGAATAAGCTTGATAAAAATGGTCTCATTACTAGAAACAAAGCTAGATTGGATGCCAAAGGATATAACCAAGAGGAAGGCATAGACTATGATGAGACATTTGCCCTTGTTGTTAGATTTGAAGCTATTAGAATTTTACTTGCTTTTGCATGTCACATAAATTTTAAACTCTTTCAAATGGATGTTAAGAGTGCATTTCTAAATGGCTTTATAAATGAGAAAGTTTATGTTGAACAACCTCCCAATTTTGAAGAGTATAAACTCCCAAATCATGTCTTTAAACTCACCAAGGCACTATATGGATTGAAGCAAGCCCCAAGAGCTTGGTATAATAGACTTAGTACATAATTGCTTGAAAATAGTTTCTCAAAAGGCAAAGTGGACACAACTCTTTTTGTTAGAAAGAATAAGCATAACATCTTAATTGTACAAATTTATGTTGATGACATTATATTTGATGCTACTAATGAATCTTTGTGTAAGAAATTTGCTTCTTGTATGACTAGAGAATTTGAAATGAGCATGATGTGTGAAGTCAAATTCTTTCTTGGATTACAAATTAAGCAATGCAAATATGGGATCTTCATCAATCAATCCAAGTACATAAAGGAACTTCTTAAGAAATTTGAAATGGATGGTTGCAAGACTCCCATGAGCACATCATTAAAACTTGACAAAGATGAAAGTGGTAGGGTAGTAGATAAGAAGAAATATCAAGGTATTATTGGATCTCTACGTTACTTAACCACTTTTAGACCCGATATAATGTATAGTGTATATTTATGTGCTAGATTTTAATCTTGTCCTAAAGAATCACACTTGAATGCCACTAAAAGAATTTTAAAATACTTGAATGGTACATTGCATTTAGGACTTTGGTATCCTAAAAATACTTCATTTGATATTTTAGGTTTTTTGGATGCAGATTATGCAGGTAGTCTTTTGGATAGAAAAAGTACAACCGAAGCATGTCATTCTCTTGGTGATTGCCTAGTTTCTTGGTTTAGTAAGAAACAAGTGTAGATTGTTTTGTCAACGGAGGAAGCCAAATATATTGCGGAATATTTTTGTTGCACACAAGTCTTATGGATGAAGCAATAATTGCTTGACTATGGAAAAGTGTTTGATCATATTCCTATTAAGTATAATAACACTAGTGCCATTAACTTATCCAAGAATCTAATCCAACATTCTAGAACTAAACATATAG
The DNA here is from genome assembly GCA_947685225.1 of Garcia nutans. Lineage (NCBI taxonomy): Eukaryota > Viridiplantae > Streptophyta > Magnoliopsida > Malpighiales > Euphorbiaceae > Garcia > Garcia nutans. Next base: position 17,715,458 of record CANTUV010000006.1, on the reverse strand, counting down.
ATATTAGACATCATTTCCTAAGGGATAATGTGCAAAATCAGAATATTGTTTTAGAACTCATTGATACACATAATCAACTTATTAATATCTTTACAAAACCCTTGAATGAAGATAGACTAAACTTCATTAAGCATAATTAGGCATGATTGATGGAAGCTCATTGAATGAATAATTGTTGTAGTGTGTCACTTCTAATATAAATTGTTTGTAAGGTTTTATCATCATTTAAAACATTCAATTTTGATCATACATTGTTCATATCAAAACCTATCTCTCTTATTTCTTTTTTTATTTGTTGTTAAGTGCGGTCTCCTTGCCTAAGATCGTGGTGGTGCATCCACTGGACAGGTTCATTCGAGATGACCGTTTAGTGAGCGGTCAGGCAACAATGATGGACGGTAGCGAGAATTTGAAAGTCTCGACCGTTACCATCTTCCTCTCAGGTCACGAGTGTGCCTCTCTGTATAACGGTCACTCCACTACTTTTTGCAGGAATTCCTATAACAAAAAGCGGTCACACCTGGTACACTCTGCACAAAATTTTTGAACCATTGAAATATGTCAGGTCATATCTTTCCCATTCCTAAAATATATAAATGGCTACTTTCAATGTTTTCTCTATTTAAGACCACTTAACATTAGTTACACATTTCTTCAAACACTCTAAACATATAAACTTCCCTCTAAAACTCCAAATCATCTAAAATCCAACTCTCTCTCTAGCATACTCTATTTTTCTAGTTTTTCCATCTCTCTTGCTCCAAACGGCCCTTAAGAAGAATCATCCAAGGGAAAGGGAAAGGGAAAGAAACCTTCAAGAATAGTTATTAGGGAATCACAAGAGGCTCCTCCCTCTCCTCTACCACTTAGAAGAGGTGAGAGAATCCATAAACCCCACCATCAAACCACTGAAGAAGACATTAGATATGTTATGCTCAAAAGAAAAAAGATGGAGGGAACCAAAAGCCCTTTTGGAGGCATGCTTACTGCTCTCAATGTCAAGGAAGAAATTGATAGATTGTTTGATGTTCTTGGGTGGAGAAAATTCATTTTTCCTAAAAAGGTAGGTTACCCTAGCCTTGGTAGAGAATTTATTATGTCTTTTCAAATTGAGCAGAGTGTTAATCCTGCCCTAGGATGATATGGGATTAGATTTAAGTTGTTTGATGAATATCATGCCCTAAACCTAGAAGATTTTGGTAGAATTTGGGATTTTCCTTTAGGTGGAGCAACTTCCTACAATGACATAGCCTTCTCCAATCAAATCCTCTCCACTTTTTGGGAAGAAATCTCTGTGGAGAAATCTTTTGAAAAAGAATTCAAGGCTAGACACATTAAATCCCTTACACATTGGGTACTTCATAGGATCATCACTTATACAATCCATTAAAGAGCTGATGGAAATGAGAAAGTCACCAAAATGGACTTGATTTTCTCATATGCCTTTAGCCACATCATCCTAATAAACACATGTTTTATTAGTTTTTGTCATAGAATTGTAACTTATTTATTATGATGATTATAGTTTTCTTCATGCATTTTAGTAGTTTTAATATGTTTATTTAGTGATTTCATCAATTTTGATAGTTTTAATTTATTCCAGTGTTTCAGTGTTTATGTCATTTTTGTACTAGTTTTTAGTGTGACGTTTATGTGTTTTTGATTAATGTTTCATTTGATTCTTGTTTAAATTTTGTTTCAAGTGTTTGTTTTAGGTTAATATGCAAAAAAAAAACTTCCTTGGAAGACCAAAACAAAGAAAGAATAGAATGAAGCAGCAAGACACGGCCAAGCCACTGGCCGTGTCTCACCTTAAGGGCAAAACCAAGGGAACCAAGAAAGGAAGGAAAATTTGGCAGAAGCTGACACTGGCAGGTGACACGGCCAAGCCATTGGCCATGTCACATGACATGGCCACAAGCTTGGCCGTGTCCTATATTTAGCCAAGAAAGAAGAGCAAAGAAGAAAGATTACACAGAAGCTGACACACCCAGGTGACACGGCCAAGCCACTGGTCATGTCACATGACACGGCCAGGAGCTTGGCCATGTCACACTCATTTCTACAGAAGCAAAGAAGAAAGATTACACAGAAGGTGACACACTCAGGTGACACGGCCAAGCCACTGGCCGTGTAACTTGACACGGCCACAAGCTTGGCTGTATCACTCCATGGGACTAAAGAAAGAAAGGAAAAGTGGATTTTGAGCGAGGGTTTTGTATAAATTAGAAGATTATGGTATTTAAAAGGGTTAGACATTTTTCCAGCCATCGAACATAAACGTTTAAGCTATTCTTCATTTTCTTTTGAATTTTGATTTCACTTTCATGCAAACACTCTAGATTAAATTAGTTTTAGCCATTGCATTATTCTTTTAGCAACAATCTGAGCAATAGATTCTTCAGAAGCCAAAGGAAGTTTGTAATTTGGTTTTGTTCTCAAACTCTATCTCTTAAGTTTCATTGGAATTGTATTCATGAATTCTCTAATGTCTAAATTAATTTCTTTGAATTTTAATGAGATGAATTTGTTTAATAGCATCATTATGAACTAATTTTGATCTAGTCTAGGGTTTGTATAGATCTACTATGATTGTATGAAATGGTTATTGCTCTTCACTGAATTATTTCTTTTATCGTTAATTGAATGGATTAAAGTTAATATATAATTGATTGGTCACCAATTATGTGTTTGAGGTATTGGATGAAGAATTGAGAAATGAAGTCTAATGCTGGAACAATTCAATTAAGGACTTAGGTGAATTAGAAATATAAACCTAAGAAAAAGATCATTTCAATTGTAACAAGATTATTTGAAAGAGGTTTGAATGCGAGAGCTTATTTCCTTGATTCGATTGATTAAGTTGCTTGAAATATGTTCTTTGAAATTAAATCGGTTGAGAGGAATAGTCGTTCATACATATAAGTTAGTAGAGAAGTACAAGCCCTAGACTCTCCTATTAAGTGAATCAATATACCTGTTCAGTTTACTTTCATTGTTCTAAATTCAACTCGTTTTGTTTTGATTATTTGTTTAGCAATTTAATTTTATTGATAATTTGTTATTTACAATTTGATAAATGATTAGCTTATCTAGCTTTCTTGTGAGATGACCTTGGGGTGTTCACCAAAATACTACAACAGCCTCGTATACTTGCGAGTGTAGTTCTAGTAGTGTTTATTAGAGCGCAATAAGTTTTTGGTGCCTCTACCAGGGAGGATAATTGGGGTAATTGTTTATTAGGCATAAATATTTTAAATTATTTTTCATTGTTTACATTTTATTTTATTTGTCTTTTGCTTTTAATAATTCCTTTTTTCTAAAAATTTTGTTTATGCAAGGCAGGAGATCACTCGGAGGAGAGCTTTGCCCAGTTATTCCAGAAATTCAGAGAGTGAAAAGGAGTAGAGAAGAGTTTGAACTGTATACCAGGTTTGATACAGAAGAGGAAACTTCTGATTTTGAGTCGGATACTGCACAATCTACAAATATGGGAGACGAAAGGCAAAGAACTATTAGGGATTTTGCTAGACCCGTCATTGGAACTTCCACCTCTTGTATAAGATTGACAGATGCAGCAAGAAATTATGAGTTGAAGAATATCCATTATAAAATGCTGCCATCTTTCTATGGAGTTCCGAATGAAGATCCTTTGAATTTTATCCGGGATTTCTACTCCACCCTCAACACATTTCCATTGGAAGGACTAACAGAAGACCAGTTGAGGATGAGGTGTTTTCCGTATACATTAAAGGATAGGGCAAAGAGTTGGCTTATGATGTTGCCTGAAAATTCTTTGAAAACTTGGGAGCAAGTCTATAACAAGTTTATGGGCGAATTTACTCACATCAGAAGGCTTCTGAATTGAAAGGAAAAATAGCTACATTTTCTCAATTTGAAGGAGAGCCATTTCATGAGGCTTGGGACAGGTTTAAGATGTTGTTGATCCAGTGTCCACACCATCACTACCCACTTCAACTGCTGAATCAGTTTTTCTATGATGGTCTAACCCAGCAATTTCAGAATACTGTTGATAACGCAGCTGGGGGAGCTATGGGAGAAAAGACAGCAGATGAAACTTATGAAATCTTTGAAATGTTGGGAGCTAATTCTCAATAGAAAAGTGGAAGAGGAAGAAGTAAAGGGGTAAATCAGTTGGAAGCCAACAGTGAGATGGTCAATCAGATAGCTAAATTGACAAGGCAAGTACAGATGCTGAACATGAAGAACAATACTTCTTCATCCACTCAAGAAGTGTGTGGAATTTGTGAAACTTTTGGGCATGGAGCAAATATATGCCCCTCTGCATACGAGTCTTATGGAAATGAGGCTGAGCAAGTCAATGCTATGGGGGGATATCAACCAAGGGCCCGGAATGATCCTTACTCAAACACTTACAATCCTGGTTGGCGGAATCATCCAAAATTTTCCTGGGCAACAAATAATTCTCAACAACCTTTCCATTTACTCCAGAGACAAAATCAACCGCTGGGGCAATCTTCAAATCAAGGGCAGCCTAAGAGAGAGAGTTTGGAGGATAGTTTACATGCTTTTATCCAAGTCGGTGCCAATAATCAAGAGATGAATAACAAAAGGCTGGATTCATTAGAAGCATCTTTTAAAAAAGTAGAGACCCAAGTGGGACAACTTGCACAACAGATGCAGATGCAACAAAAAAGGAAATTTTTTAGTTAACCTGAGCAGGCACAAGCAGTAACTGTTCTTAGAAGTGGCAAGGTAATAAATAATAATTTTGAAAATAATTCTTTGAATGCAGGTGATCAAGAGAACAAAAGGGAAGGAGAACCAGAGGACAAGGGTGCTGGAGAAAAATCAATGGAGAAATCCCCTTCAGCAGATTTACACAAGGCAAGTAATCTTTACCGGCCACCTATACCATTCCCCAGCAGGTTGAAGAATGATAAACAAGATAAGAAATTTTCAGACATCTTCAACATGCTGTCTAAGGTAAGTATTAACTTACCTTTACTTGAAGCAATTAAGAACATGCCAGCTTATGCCAAATTCTTTAAGGAATTGAACACCAAGAAAAAGAGGTATGAGCCAAATGAAAAGGTGATAGTGTCAGAGGTAGCTAGTGTTGTTTTGCAACATAAACTACCTCTGAAACTAAAGGATCCTGGTAGTTTCATAATTCAAATCACTATGGGTAATGGAAAGGGGACTGATGGCATGTGTGATTTAGAAGCCAGTGTTAATTTAATGTTGTATTATGTGTATCTTGAGTTAGAACTTGGGAAACTTAAACCTACCAAAATGGTCTTGCAATTAGCTGACAGATCTCTTAGATTCCCGAAAGGAGTTATAGAAGATGTGTTAGTTAAGGTTGGTGGGTTGATAGTGCTTGTGGATTTTATAGTTTTGGACATGGAAGGAAGTAATCCTACACCATCCGCACACACTATTCTACTGGGTAGGCCTTTTATGGCTACGACCAACACCTTGATAGATGTTAAAAATGGTAAATTGTCCATGACTGTCTTGGAACAAATGGTTGAATTTTCTATTTTTAACACTTCTCCCATTCCTACAACTGCATTATATGAGGATTGCTCTTTGATTGATTGTATTGACGCAGTTGTTTCATATGTTTTCTTGCAAATAGGTTCCTCGGATAAATTGGAGCTGGCACTGACCTTAGATCATGGCCTGGATATTTTTTACTCAGAGATAGCCAGTTGCCTAGAGATATTAGAGAGTGTTGAAATAGAGGAACTTAAGGAGGACCCAACATTTGAGCTCCCCTCCAACCAAAAAGAAGAGAATAAACCTTCACTTGAGTTAGAGCTGAAAGAGTTGCCTAAAAATCTGAAATATGTGTTTTTAGGAGATCACAACACCTTACCTGTGATAATATCTAGCGAACTTAGTGAAAGGGAGGAGATGAGGTTGGTGAGTGAACTAAAAAGATTGAAAAGAGTAATAGGATGGGGATTGAGTGGTATCAAAGGTATTAGCCCTTCAATGTGCATGCATAGAATCACCTTAGAAGAGGGAGCTAAACCTGTGAGGGAGACCCAAAGGCGCCTTAACCCAAACATGAGTGAAGTGGTTAAGAAGGAAGTGCTTAAATTGCTTGATGAAGGAGGGATATATCCAATAGCTAATAGTGAGTGGGCTAGCCCAGTACATGTAGTGCCTAAGAAATCAAGAATCACTGTGGTAAAAAATGAAAAGAATGAATTGGTTCCTACAAGGACTACTACTGGGTGGAGAATGTGTATCAATTATAGGAAGTTGAATAATGCCACAAAGAAAGATCATTTCCCTCTTCCTTTTATTGATCAGATGCTGGATAAACTTTTTGGACACTCACATTATTGCTTTTTGGATGGACTTTCATGTTATTATCAGGTGCCGATATCACCAGAGGATCAATCCAATACTACTTTTACTTGCCCTTTTGGGACTTATGCATTTCGGCGAATGCCCTTTGGCTTGTGCAATGTGCCTGCAACTTTTCAGAGATGCATGATGTCTGTTTTCACATACATGATAGATGATTTTATTGAGGTATTTATGGACGATTTTTCTATTTTTGGTGATTCTTTTGATAATTGCCTCAGTAAACTTGCTCTTGTGCTTGAGAGATGCATTGAATGTAACCTCACTTTGAGTTGGGAAAAGAGTCATTTCATGGTTACTCAGGGCATTGTATTAGGCCATGTTGTGTCTAGTAAAGGGATTGAGGTGGATAAAGCTAAGGTAGAGTTGATTATTAAGTTACCCCCACCTACCTCTGTTAAGGGAATAAGAAGCTTTTTAGGGCATGCAGGTTTTTACCGGAGGTTTATTAAAGATTTTTCTAAAATAAGCCAACCATTGTGTCATTTGCTTGGGAAAGATGTTCCATTTGAGTTTACTGCACAATGTATGCAAGCCTTTAATTCTCTTAATGAAAAATTGACCAGTGCACCGGTAATTGTAGCTCCTGTTTGGTCTTTACCTTTTGAAATTATGTGTGATGCCTCCAATCATGCAATAGGACCTGTCCTTGGGCAAAGGGTTAAGAAATTTTTGAGAGTAATCTATTATGCTAGCTTGACCCTAAATAGTGCGCAAGTGAATTACACAACAACTGAAAAAGAAATGCTAGCTGTTGTTTTTGCCTTAGATAAGTTTAGAGCATATTTGATTGTGTCTAAAATTATTGTGCATTCAGATCATGCAGCTCTAAAATATCTTTTGACAAAACAACATGCTAAACCTTGTTTAATTAGATGGGTGTTATTATTGCAAGAATTTGATTTTAAAATCAAGGATACTAAGGGAAGTGAAAATGTTGTAGCTGATCATTTATCTAGATTACCTTTCTTTGGTGAAAATCTTGCATCTGATAGCATTCATAAAAATCTAGAACCATTTCTTGATGAGCAGTTGTTTGCGGTGATGAATTCACATTGGTTTGCAGATATTGCTAACTATCTTGCTTGTGGTATTTTGCCTTCTGACATGTCATTTCAGGAAAAAGAAAAGGTTTTTGCACATGAGCAAATTCTATTTTTGGGATGAACCTTACCTATTCCGGATATGCAAAGATGAGATAGTTCGCAGGTGTGTATCTGAGGAAGAACAACTGAGTGTTCTTCAATTTTGTCATGACCTTCACTGTGGTGGTCATTTTGGAGGGAGAAAGACTGCGGAAAAAGTGCTTCAAAGTGGATTTTACTGGCCTACTCTATTCAAAGATGCTCAAGAATATTGTAAGCATTGTGACTGCTGTCAAAGAGTAGGTGACATTGGAAGGAGGAATGAAATGCCCCTTCAATCTTATATTGTTGTTGAACTGTTTGATGTTTGGGGAATAAACTTCATGGGTCCTTTTCCCAAGTCTTTTGGTTATGAGTACATTTTAGTTGCTATTGATTATGTTTCAAAATGGGTGGAGGCAATCCCCACCTGAACTAATGATGCTAATGTGGTTGTTAAATTTGTGAAGGAATACATTCTTAGCAGATTTGGCACGCCAAGAGTGATAGTCAGTGATGGGGGAAGTCATTTCTGCAACAAACATTTTGAGAAATTAATGCACAAATCGGGTGTGAAACACAAGGTGGCGACCCCATACCATCCACAGACTTCAGGACAAGTTGAGACATCCAACAAGCAAATCAAAGGAATTCTGGAAAAAACAGTCAACTAATCAAGGAAGGATTGGGCAAGTAGATTGAATGATGCATTGTGGGCATATCGAACTACTTTCAAGACTCCTTTGGGTATGAGTCCATACCGATTGGTTTTTGGTAAGGCTTGTTATTTACCAGTGGAGTTGGAGCACAAGGCGTATTGGGCAATTACGACTCTGAATTTAGATTTGAACAAGGCAAAGAGAGAACATTTTCTGCAAATTTCAGAGTTAGATGAACTAAGGAATGAGGCATATGAGAGTTCGAGGATTTATAAGGACCGCACTAAAGCACTTCATGAAATAATTTTAGTGCGAAAGACATTGAGCCCAGGTATGAAAGTTTTGCTTTTTAATTCTTGTCTCCGTCTGTTTCTAGGAAAACTCAAGTCTCGATGGAGTGGTCCTTTTGAGATAACTCAGATATATCCTTCCGGTGCTATAGAATTACTTAACTCTAGAACGAATGAAACTTTTAAAGTAAATGGACAGAGAGTTAAACCATATAATGAAGGGTTCCAAGAAGTAAGGATCATTGATAGCACTTTGATCTATGATCCTTAAGTCTTGCAGTAATGTCCAGATACACGACATTAAAGAAGCGCTAAATGGGAGGCAACCCATCGGTTTGCATTTCTTTTCATAGTTACAATTTTATATTTAGCAATTTTGATTTCATGTTTGGTTTAAATAAATGGAATGGGTGCTTTGATCGATTTTTATTTTTTTAATGTGTTTCAGGGTTAATCAAGGAAGAGGATTGCATTTATTTTAGATTTGGTGACACAAAAAGAAAAAAAAAGAGCCAAAATGGCAGTGAAGGACACTGCCACTTGACATGGCCAAGCCATTGGCCATGTCAAGTAAACCCAAAAATACACAGTCCCTGACATGGCCAAAAGGCTTATACCCATGACCCTTTCTTTGTCTTGCAATCTTTTGTTTTACAGTATCAAACACGGTCAGGGGACACGGCCAAGTCACTAACCGTGTCCCTCCAAACCCATCAAACACGGCCAAGCTAAACCAAGCTTGGTCGTGTCACCTCAATTTCCAAGTTTAAAATCACGGTTTTAGCCCTTTTCTTTCATTTAAATCCCTAGTTTTCCTTTTTCCTTTCTCTCTCTCTCGACTCTTTCTCTCCAAAACCTTCATTTTTGTTTTCTCAAAGCTTCCAAAATCCCGTTAATTCTCCATTTTTCTTCACCAAAACCAAAATCAACTCATTCAATCCTAGAACAAATCTATCAATATGCCTAGAACAAAGATGGTTTCCCACCACAAGAGGAGGCAACCTCCAACTGCAGCTCCATCTTCATCTTCTTCATCTTCAAGGAGAGCGACTCTTCTAGCTAGGAGTTTCTTTCCAACGAGGTATGTTATCGATGAATCTCTTAATGCTCTTCATATTAGGGATAATTATTATAGCTATGTTCAAAACCTTGGGTGGGAGAAATTTATTTCCCTTCGACCTTTGCAATTTCAAGAGCTTACTTTGGAATTTTTAACATCTCTTAAGGTTGAAAGAGATGAACAAAAAATTTGCACTAGGTTGAATTTTAAATTGCTTGGGAAACCATGTGTAGTTAGTATTGAGCAATTGAATGTTATCTTTGGTTTCCATCAAAAAGGTGAAAAATATATACCTAAGGGTTTTAAATAGCAATTTGCATGGGGAGCACTGGGTTTGGGAACATATGTGGCCAAATCGGCCAAAGCAACAAAGTTGAGTAATCCCGCTTTAAGATATTTACATCGCTTTATGTCTTGTGGGTTCTTTGCACGGAAGGAAAGCCTAGGTGCAGTGGAAATTAGTGAGCTCTTTTTCTTAGACTGTGCTTGTAATGCCATACCCGTTAGTGCCGGCTATTGGTTGGCCGATGTGTTTGACAATGTGGTGAACAAAAAGAAGGGTGCTATTTGTATTGGAGGATTGGTTACCACTTTAGCGACAGCACTTCTTGATGATTTTGACCCGAGTAACAGCCGTATGACTAAAATTTTGGGTAATGATTCGTTAGATTTGGCCACACTTGAGAAGATGCATATGGTTGTGAACAGGGGAGGGGCCTATGTGATGGCTTCAGTTGAGCTAGATGCACCGGGGGGCCGATAAAAGAGAACACGAGTCCATGAGGAGTCTGACTCGGATTCTCTTGATTTGGATGAAGATGCTTCGGTCCCGGACAATCAGGAGATACTTAATAGGATAGTGGCACTGGAAAGCAAGGTCGATCATAACCATGCTGCGGTCTTGCAATAGTTGGACCAATTCAATAGCAACCTTGCTAAGATTCTGAGTCTCCATCCTTCAGCTGCATCATCATCACAGCCTCCTTCACCGTAGATCAAATTGGCTCTAATATTTTGAGAAAATTCCTTACTTTCTTGTATTTAGTTATAGTATATTTTCGTTGTTATTTTTTGTTTTTGTTTTTAATGTTAACACTTTATATTTTGTTTATTTTATATATATTGTATTTTGTTTCTGAACAATTGATGTTTGTGGGTGAAAAGGTAGCGTTTGCCTCACAAGGGAACAATGGAAAATAGGTTGTACCTTAACTCTTTTTCTTTAGGACAATGTAATTTATAAGTGCGGGGTAATCTTTAAGCTTTCCTTTAACTTTTGTTTTGTTTGTCTTTGTGTGTTATATTGTGCGTTGTTCATGGCATAATTGTTGGAAACTTATTGACTTTTCTGTAATTCTAGCATTATATTTGAGCCTTTAGTATCAGCATAGAGATTAGCATTTGAATTCATTCAGGATCAATTTTCACATTCTGCAATTCATGACATATAAATCTTTGAGAACCCACCCTTTGTGAGTTTTCAGCCTCATAGTTTGAATATTATTGTCAATCAATTTTCTTTCTTAAGTGTGCACCTTCATGATTTTGCATCTCTAGAGCTTGCTTTTGCATACTAATTGAACTCACATTATGATTTCATCTCAAGTTTTAAAATGATGAAGGCAAATTAGGATTCCCCCCTTTAGCTTAAAAAGACCTCCCTTAATTATGAATTCCTTAGTGAGCCAAGTTGAGCCTTTGACTTTTTCTTGATTGGTCAACACAATTCACAACTCAACATTTTCCTATTATCATCATAACTTCATTAAGGAATGGAGTTTCTTATGATATGACAATAGGGTGGTTTAATTCATAAGTGTGGCGTAAGCAATTAAAAAAAATAGTATTGCTTTAGTAATATTTGGGGCTGAAATGCATACTTTTCACATTGTATTTGACTAAGAGTCGATTATTCTTTTCCTCTACATTTTGAGCTAGATGTTCCATGCAATTCTATATTATATATATATATATAATAAAAAAATAAAAGAAAAGATATATATATATATACAAAATTCATATATTTTCTAGCATTAGTCATCAAAGAGGAATTTCGACTCATGTACTTTTCTTTAAGTATGCAAGTATGTGAGATTATCAAGGGTTGGTGAATATGCCATTTGAGGGAGTTATGAGTTTCTAAGCAAGAGTATTGTCTAATTTAGATACTCCATTTCTTGATGTTCCAACTTAAATGTCTTTTCTCACACCTTCACCTTAGCCCCATTACATCCAAATAAAAAGACCTTAGGATTATTCCTAGAGAAAATCAGTAAGAGAGATTGGATAATTAAGCAAGTTTATGGCAGTACGCAGTCATGAGTGGTTTGAGTGAATTAACCTTTGAAATTGAGTGAAACACTTAGATGAGAGAGGAGATTTGTTATGTCTGGATTAATGAATGAGTTAAGAAAATCTTGATTGAAGTAAATTGCATTTATTTATGGCTGAGTTTTAAAGGATTTCATCTTATATACTTGAATTATGGTTTAGGTTATTTGAGTTTTTAATTTATGTCATGTGAATTTGCTTGAGGACAAGCAAAGTTTTAAGTGTGGGGTAGTTCTTTTATTAGTTTTTGTCATAGAATTGTAACTTCTTTATTATGATGATTATAGTTTTCTTCATGCATTTTGGTAGTTTTAATCTGTTTATTTAGTGATTTCATCAATTTTGATAGTTTTAATTTATTCCAGTGTTTATGTCATTTTTGTACTAGTTTTTAGTGTGACATTTATGTGTTTTTGGTTAATGTTTCATTTGATTCTTGTTTAAAGTTTGTTTCAAGTATTTGTTTTAGGTTAATATGCAAAAAACAACTTCCTTGGAAGACCAAAACAAAGAAAGAATAGAATGAAGCAACGGCCAAGCCACTGGTCGTGTCTCACCTTAAGGGCAAAACCAAGGGAACCAAGAAAGGAAGGAAAAGTTGGCAGAAGCTGACATTGGTAGGTGACACGGCCAAGCCACTGTCCGTGTCACATGACACGGCCACAAGCTTGGCCGTGTCACATATTTATCCAAGAAAGAAGAGGAAAGAAGAAAGATTACACAGAAGCTGACACACCCAGGTGACACGGCCAAGCCACTGGCCGTGTCACATGACATGGCCAGGAGCTTGGCCGTGTCACACTCATTTCTATAGAAGCAAAGAAGAAAGATTACACAGAAGGTGACACACTCAGGTGACACGGCCAAGCCACTGGCCGTGTCACATGACACGACCACAAGCTTGGCCGTGTCACTCCATGGGACTAAGGAAAGAAAGGAAACACGAATTTTGAGCGAGGGTTTTGTATAAATAAGAAGATTAGGGTATTTGAAAGGGTTACACATTTTTCCAGCCGTCGAACATAAACTTTTAAGCTATTCTTCATTTTCTTTTGAATTTTGATTTCACTTTCATGCAAACACTCTAGATTAAATTAGTTTTAGCCATTGCATTATTCTTTTAGCAACAATCTGAGCAAGAGATTCTTCAGAAGCCAAAGGAAGTTTGTAATTTGGTTTTGTTCTCAAACTCTATCTCTTAAGTTTTATTAGAATTGTATTCATGAATTCTCTAATGTCTAAATTAATTTCTTTGAATTTAATGAGATGAATTTTTTTGATAGCATCATTATGAACTAATTTTGATCTAGTCTAGGGTTTGTATGGATCTACTATGATTGTATGAAATGGTTATTGCTCTTAACTGAATTATTTCTTTTATCTTTAATTGAATGGATTAAAGTTAATATATAATTGATTGGCCACCAATTATGTGTTTGAGGTATTGGATGAAGAATTGAGAAATGAAGTCTAATGCTGGAACAATTCAATTAAGGACATAGGTGAATTAGAAATATAAACCTAAGAAAAAGATCATTTCAATTGTAACAAGATTATTTGAAAGATGTTTGAATGCGAGAGCTTATTTCCTTGATTTAATTGATTAAGTTGCTTGAAATCTGTTCTTTGAAATTAAATCGGTTGAGAGGAATAGCTGTTCATACATATAAGTTAGTAGAGAAGTGCAAACCCTAGACTCTCCTATTAAGTGAATCAATATACCTGTTCAGTTTACTTTCATTGTTCTAAATTCAACTCGTTCTGTTTTGATTATTTGTTTAGCAATTTAACTTTATTGATAATTTTTTATTTACAATTTGATAAATAATTAGCTTATCTAGCTTCCTTGTGAGACGACCTTGAGGTGTTCACCAAAATACTACAGCAGCCTCATATACTTGCGAGTGTAGTTCTAGTAGTGTTTATTAGAGCGCAACAACACACCAAAATTCTTAATTGACACCCTCTATCACCATTTTACTACAAGATCAGGAACCTTCTTTCTTTCCTCTCATATTACCTAAATAGATAGGCACTTAAATTTATTAAATGATCTTAACCTAGCTTCCTTGAGGAATCCATCCGACCTTGCTTCTAGTGCCATCACTATGGAGTACATAGAGCACTCTGGTTGTGTTAGAAAAATAGATAATTCTTATGTCTACTTCTTTGGCAAGAAAGGAGTGGTAGATAGACATGAGAAGAGGCTAAGGTATACCATAGAAGGTGAAGGAGACTCTATAGAAGTTGCTGTGGAGATGCCTTACAATGCTTCAACTTCAAAACCTAGCAACGTTAGCTCTCCAACCAAATTCATTCTTAAGGCTATCAAACTCTCTCCAAGAAGCTTTCTAACTTCAAAAGGGATGTATCCAAAAGAGTTTAGTACTTGAACAAGAGAATTAACCTTATATCCCATATGCACCATGATCTTTATGATATGTAAGGCAAGTTGGAACTACATCAATGTGATCTAACTGAATGGGATGTGAGTGCTCATGAAGAGAGTCCCTTTGAAGAAGAATCCTTGGGAGATGACTTCAGCACTAGCTCAATCAACAATGTGCATGCTCCTCTTGATAAGGGCAAGGCCTTATGGATGAAGAAGAGCAAGAAGAAGAAGAATCTAATTAGATTTGCTATGTTGTTTTTCTTTTTTTGTTTACTTTCTATTTTCTAAATTGTTATCATGTTTGCCTTATGTTTCCTTTGTCTTAATTTCCATGTTTATGTACTCCACTTTCTTTTCAATGAACATTTTAGCTTTCCTTTATTTTCTCTTTTTGCCTTTTCCAAAGGGGGAGTGATGAATAGAATGCATGGAAATGATGAATAGATGATGATAGATGCATGAAGCATGAATATATGCATGATGAATTTGATGAATTGCAAAGACCCTAAAATGCAATATGCAAACAACATCATTTTCTCTAGATGATTAATTGAAACTCAAGTTGAATGATGCACATCATTTTAGACAATGCATGTATTTAGGGGGTGTTTAAGAGATTGTTAGCCAAAAGTTGTTGACCTAAAACCAAAGATTTCATTATTTTGCTTATCCATTATCAATACATTTTGTGACCATCCTTAAATTTTGAGAGAAAATCACAAGGACTGGCAGTAGTGTTTGCGACCTTGAGTGAACCAGATGTTGTATGAGAGACACCCAATCTGACCACTAAATGAACCATAGAGCAACTGCAACTTTCATATTTTGGTAGAATTTTAAATTGTCCAATAAACGAGTGCCACGTGGAAAGACCATTGTAAACCCACTTTCACATTCAAAAAGGGCGACCATCCCCAGTCATTGGGCTACCATCTCGACAGCCATAGCATGGGTAAGATTCCAACAGCAGAGCACTCGTAATTGACCGATAGAGAATTTTCAAAAGGAGCGACCATCCCAAGCTGAAGGATGACTACACATTGTGCCTAGGCGACCATTCTTAGTGCTAAGATGGCTACTACCAGTGGATATTCTCTATCAACACAAGGACTAGCCTACTAAAGCACATCACAAGACTTATAATGGCTAATTGGACCAAATTGGCTATATATACCTCATGAAACATTTGTAAAAGGGTAAACTTTGATTGTAATAGCCTAAGCAACATACTTTCTTTTTATTTTACAATAATTAACAATTAAATTGTTAGAGTGTTGGGTGTGAGCATTAAACACCAAATTGTAAGTTTGAGTGTAAGCTTGGAAACACTTGGGTTATGAGAATAAGCCAAGAAAATTTCTTGTAAGGGTTATAAGGATTGATCTCAAAGCATTGTATAGTTAGGTGTGAGCAAGAGAAAACACCGAGTTAGAGTTAATCTTGTAAAAACTCAAGACTAGTGGAACCTTAACAAGTTGTTAAGGAACTGGATGTAGGATTGAGGTAATCTGAACCACTATAAATCTCTTGTGTTCATTCTTCTTCTCTGTACTTAATCTTCTACATCTTCTACATTTCTTGTTTGTTTAATTTTTAAAATTTGCCGTCATTCTTCAAACTAACCAATTCACCCCTCCCCCCCCCCCCCCCCCCCCGATCTTGGTTGTCATGTTGGGATAACATAGTCTTTTTCAGGGCATGCCACATGCCGGTGGAATTAGAGCACAAAGCATATTGGGCGATCAAGGCTATTATTATGGACTTAGATGGGGCGAAAGAGCAGAGAATGTTATAATTTTTTTATCTGGATGAGCTTAAAAATGAAGCCTATGAGAGTTCAAGAATTTACAAGGAAAAAACTAAGGTAATACATGACAAGATGATCCTCTGAAGGACTTTTGAACTAGGAATGAATGTCCTTTTATTCAATTCAAGGATGAGGTTTTTCCCTAGAAAGTTGAAGTCTCATTGGAGTGGTCCATTCCAAGTTGTTCAAACCTTCCCATAAGGAGTTGTTGAATTTGAAAACCAATGAAAATTTCAAGGTAAATGGCCAAAGAGTGAAACCCTACTTAGAGGAGTTGAAGGATGCAATAACCATTGAAAGTGTGGTGTTTGTGGATACATGAAGCAACCATATCCAGCTATATGATGTTAAAGAAGCACTCAATGAGAGGCAACCCATCAATTTGTATTTCTCTTTTTAAATAATTTTTTGTACTTTAAAGTTCTAAATTTTAATTTTAGTGTATGAAAGATGTTAATAAATTAAATGGAATAGGTGCTTTGATGGATATTTTTGTTGTGATTGAGTTTCAGGATAAGAAAATAAAGGACAGAGATTAAACAAAATTGAGAAGAATGAGACACACTCAGAGACACGGCCAAGCCATATGACATGAACAAAACCTTAAATGGTGTAGAAATTTTCAATTTGGCAATAGCTGACATGGCCAGACAACTTGGTGGTGTCCGTTTCCATATCAAACTATCTAAAATTTTCTCAAAACACAATAATAGGCACGGCCAAGTTATCCTTGACCATGTTCGACCTTCTAAATTTGCTTTAAAAGAGACAGAACCAGACACGACCAGATTACTTGGCCGTGTTCATGGTCGTGTCCCTCACTAACCTTTGAAGCCTAGATTTTACAGAACCAGACATGGCCACTTAAATTGGTTGTGTTTGTGGCCGTGTCCCTTATAAATTTCCATACCAGTTCATTTTAAGAGAGACACAGCCAAGGCAAGACTAACTTGGCCATGTCACCTATCTTGAAGCCCTTTTTAAAAACCAATCTTATCCCCACTTTCTCTCTCATTAAAACCTTAAACCACATTTCCTCTCTCAACCTTGCCTCCCTCACACGGCCAAGCCCACATCCAACCCTAAAACTCACTCTTTTCCATCAATTCTTCAATATTTCTTCTTAAAAACTCAAACAAATCATCATAAAGCTTCAAATTTCATCAAATCTCAAGATGCCAAGGACAAGGATGGTGTCCCACCATAAAAGAAGGTAACCTCCATCATCTTCTTCATCCTCTTCAAGAAGATTGGTCGAGCAAGGGAATTTTTCCCTTCAAGGTATGTGAGTGATGAATCCTTTAATGCTTTAAAAATTAGGAAAATTTTTGAAATTTATGCTAGGAACTTGAGTTGGAAGAAGTTCATAACCCTCAAACCCCTGCAATTTAAAGAGTTAACTATTGAGTTCATTGATTCTCTTAAGGTAGAAAAAGATGAATCCAAGCTTTGCACTAAGTTTAGGATTCAAATTGAATGGGAAATCACATGTTATCACCATTGAGTGCTTGAATGACATATTTGGTTTTAACCAAGAAGGGCATAAATCCATACCTAAGGACTCTAAGCAGCAATTTGCATGGGGAGCATTAGGTTTTGGGGATGCATATGTGGCCAAATTGGCCAAAGCAACGTAATTGATGGACCCTGCATTGAGATATTTGCATTGGTCCATGGCATGTAGTTTCTTTGCTAGAAAGGAAAGTCTCAGGGTAGTGCTAAATAAATTATTTTTCTTATGGTGTGCCAATAATAATAAACTGGTGAGCACAGGTTATTGGTTAGCTAAATTTTTAGATAACGTGGCTCTTAAAAGAAAGGGGGCGATTTGTGTTGGTGGAATAGTCACTATGCTTGCCATTACTCTTGATGGAAGTTTTGATCCAAATAGTTGCGGCATGAAAAGAATTTATGGAAGTGATGCATTGGATATAACCACTTTGGAGAAAATGCGCACGATAACTAAAAGTGGCGGGACTTACATGATAGCTCAAGGTGAGCCAAGTGAACAAGGTGGACCAAGTACATAAGGGGATAGGCAAAAATGACAATGAGTCAATGAGGAATCTGTTGCGCTCTAATAAACACTACTAAATTTATACTCGCAAGTATACGAGGCTGCTGTAGTATTTCGGTAAACACCTCAAGGTCATCTCACAAGGAAGCTAGATAAGCTAATAATTTATCAAACCGTAATAAACAAATTATCAATTAATATTCTTTGATTTATAAAATTAAATTGCTGAACAACAAACGAAAACTGAAAGGAATTGAATTTATAACATTGAAAGAAAACTGAACAAATATATTAATTCACTTAATAAAAAAGCCTAGGGTTTGCACTTCTCTACTAATTTATATGTATGAACGGCTATTCCTCTCAACTGATTTAATTTCAAAGATCATATTTTAAGCAACTTAAATAATCAAATGAAGGAGATAAGCTTTTGCATTCAAACCTTTTTCAATTAATGTTACTACAATCAAAATGATCTTTTCCTTAGGTTTATATTTCTAATTCACCTAAGCCCCTAATTAAATTGTTCTAGTATTAGATTTCATTTCTCAATCCTTCATGGTGGCCAATCAATTATATATTAACATTAATCCATTCAATTAAGGATAAAAGAAATAAATCAATTAAGAGAAATAACCAGTTCATACAATCATAGTAGATTCATGCAAACCCTAGACTAGATCAAAAATAGTTCATAGCAGTGCTATCAAACAAATTCATCTTATTAAAATTCAAAGAAATTAATTTAGACATTAAAGAATTCATAAATAAAATTTCAATGAAACTTAAGAAATAGAGTTGAAGAACAAAACCAATTACAATCTTCCTTTTGCTTCTGAAGAATCTCTTGCTCAGATTTTTGCTAAAAGAATAATGTAATGGCTAGAACTAATTTGATCTAGAGTGTTTGAATGAAAGAGACATCAATCTTTGATAGTTCTCTTATTTCAGAGAAAAGTTCTTAAAGAAAAATACAGAACATCTCCCTCTTTCCCCCCCCCTTGACCTAATCTTATCTATTTATACAATTCCTTTCGCTAAAAATTTTGCACACGCTGTGAATTTGAGAACTGGGTGTGACACGGCCACAAGCTTGGCCGTGTCATGTGACACGGCCAGTGGCTTAACTTGGCCGTGTCTCCTGGCTGTGTCAGCTTCTGTTTCTTTTCCTTGGTTCTTCCTTGTTCTTTGGCTTAGGATGGGACACGGCCAAGCTCCTGGCCGTATCATGTGATACGGCCAGTGGCTTGGCCATGTTACTTAAGTGTGTCAGCTTCTGTTTCTCCTTTTCTTTTCTTTCTTTGGTTGCTTTAGTTTTGGTCTTTAGGTGAGACACGGCCAGTGGCTTGGCCGTGTCTCCTGGCCATGTCAAGCTCTGCCAAAATTTCCTTTGAAGTGACACGGCCAAGCTTGATTTGGCTTGGCCATGTCTTGCTTGATTCATGCTCTTCTTTCTTTATTTTGATCTTCCAATGGAGTTTTTGCACTTTAACCTAAAACAAACACTTTAAACAAACTTTAAACAAAAATCAAATGAAACATTAACTAAAAGACATATAAACATCATACTAAAAAGTAGTACAAAAATGATCTAAACACTGGGATAAATTAAAACTACCAAAATGCTGAAATCACTAAATAAACAAATTAAAACTACCAAAATGCATGAAGAAAACAATAATTATCATAATAAATAAATAGCAATTTGAGGACAAAAACTAATAAAACAGAATCTCATTCTAATTCACTGGATTTGGATGAAGATGCCCTAGATTTGAAAAATTATGAGCTGATTAGTAGGATAGAAGCCCTAGAAAATAAAGCCAATCACAATCATGCCGAGGTACTCAAACAATTGGAGCTCATCAATGGCAACTTGGCTATGATTCTTAGCCTTCATCCCTCGGCCACATCATCATCACAACCTCCAACGCATGGCTTCAACTTATTAAAAGTTTAATTTATTTATTTATTTTCTATTTTTGGATTTTTTTGCACTGTTTTTAGTTATTAAAACTTTATTTTTTGTTATTTGCTATTTATCTTTATTTTTTTAGGAACAATTAATGTTTATTGTTGGTAAAGATGATGTAGCACTTTTTCTCACACTGTGGATCAATGGAATACAGGTTTTACCTAACTCTTTCTCTTTTATATTGTGCATATTCACATTGGGAACAATGTGAATCTTTAAGTGTGGGGTGTAAGGTTTTACTTATAACCTACTTTGGTTTGCTTTTGTTGAGTTGTTTTTTTATATATTGTTTTTCAATGTTGAGAAGTTCAATTGTTATAAGATTGTTGATAGGTGACCTTTGAATTTTTAAATCATGAAATTGAGAATTGGATAAAATTGGTGCTTATTGTCGATTTGGATGGATATTCCTTGCATTACCTATAAACTTGTGAAAAAATTAAGCCTCTTAAGTTGGATACCAACTTATTATTCTTTTTGTGTGAATATTCTTGATTGATAAATTGCTAAAACTTGCTTCGACATGCATTTTGATATCACATAAAAATTTCAATTAGGCATCAATATGATTAAGGAAATTAGGCGTAGCCATTTAGCTTAAAAAGGCCAACCTTATATATGACCCTAGTTAGCCAATTTTAAGCCTATTCTATTTTTCCTTTTCTTTCTTTTTCACAATAACATTATCCGTGAACCATTTTGTTCCATTTCTTGTCCTTTCATTAGAAGTAAAAGCATTTGAAGAATTTAGTAAATAAAGTTGTTGTGTTAATTAAAGTGTGGGGTCAAATTTAGTGGGTTGAAAGTTATGAATAACATGTTGGAAGTACTTTGTTTCTGTATTAGATTTTCTTCTTCCTTATGTTATTGTTATAGTAAGTATAAAAATAGGAATCAATTCAAATTTTATTTTGTTTTGAATTATGTTAAAATATGATAATAAAAATTAAAATAATAATAACATAAAAATAATAAAAATATATAAAAATAAAAATAAAAGTTATGATCTTCATAATAAAGTGAGAGGATACTAAATTCTCTTGTAAAGGGTATCCTAGTATCAAGTGTTAAGAGAGTAGAGGTTATTTTTGAGATTGTTAGGTCACATATATCTTTGGTTACTTCATTTCTGAAGTGCTCTTGAACTTAGTGAGTAGCTCATATATCCAAATATCATACATTATCACAACCGACTAAAAGACCTTACGAATGATGCATGATTGTGATTAAGCGGTGGAGATTTGATTGATAAACAAGCTTATGGTTATATTCTTTCGTTGAATGTTAAGAGTATAAACACTTCTTGGATTAAACACTTAAAGAGATTTTGTGAGGGAGTGATAACTCTTGGTGTGCATGGTAAACCATTGAATATGAGTATTAATTTTATTTGATTTGATAATGGTTGTGGATTTTAGGAGAAGGGAGTCTTGATATATCCTTATAACTCTTGAACTTGATTAAATTTTTCTTGTTTGGTTTTGTTCTTAACTTTTCTTGGGGACAAGCAAAGTATTAAGTATGGGGTAGTTGTTATGATCAATTATGTGTGTGTTTTTAGGGTAATTTTATTAGCTTTCTAGTTAATTTTTCCTAAAATTCGTGTTTAAGTTTACTTGAAGTTTTATGATTTAGATTGAAGCATGAACTCATGCAAAATGGAGCTTTAATTCACTTGTTAAAGCTAATTTGGATAAAAGGGTATTGAACAAGGCCAAGTTGTGACCACTGACTTGGTCGTGTCCCTTATCAAAGAAAGAGGAAATTTGACAGCATGTGACACACCTACCAGACCTAGCCAAGTCACTGGTCATGTCATATGACTTGGCCAGGACAAACATAAAGCTTGGTTATGCCTTTGATAAGAAAGAAAAATGAGATCAAACAGGTAGAAGCAGATAGAGAAGACACAGCCATGTCACACCACACATCCACTGACTTGGCTGTGTTCCACCTCAAGAGAAAAAGAACCGAGAATAGGCAGAAGAAGACATGGCTATAAGACATAACTATGTCACTGGCCGTGTCACTCTATACAACAAGCATGCATAACAAGCAGTGTTAGACACATGCATATGACTTGTCCATGTCCAAGGAAAGATTGAGAGACATGGCCAAGACCAAACTAACTTGGCCTTGTCTGAGATAATTACTTATTTTTTTATATTACTGTGTAGGACAAGATTGAGGAGACAACAGAGAATGTTTTCTTAAAAAATGAAAAGGTGAGCTATTTTGTTGGAAAGAAAAGTTTAAAAATGTAAAAGAGGGAACAAGTGGAAGTAGGAGTATAGATGTGAGTTGGAAAGTAAGTTTTCTTTTTCTTTAAACTAAAAATAATTTGAATGGGGGTAGATGGAGATGGAGCTACACGTGGGAAAGGAGAGAACCATTTTCTAATTGCCTTCTTCCTCTTGGTTAGAAAAACCACCACCATCTTCTCCACCTATCTCTCTCCTTCTTCATCTTCTTCCTTAGATAAGTTCTTTTAACATTTTTTTGGGGATAGTGTTTGAGTAGTTCTTGAATAAGCTCTTAAGAGGGTTAGATTAGGAGAAAGTTTATAGAATTGATTGGAGGCTTAAGAGAGTTTTCACTTCATTGTCTAGGATAGAACCATTGATTGAAGAGTTTAAAGAGGGCTTGAGAGTTCATCACATTCAAGTTGAGCTAGGAGGGGGAACAAGAAGTTTTGACTCTTGGCATCTTCAAGGGGTTTTACTATTCACTTAATTAATTTATTTTTTAGATTTTGTTGTATAAATTAATACTTCAATGAATATTTGTGAATTGAATTATATTAAGAGGAATATTTATTTTGGAATGATGATGAGCTAAATTACACATGCCTAGGGTTTGTAGTATATTTGATTAAATGTCTTAATTTAATATTTCCATTAATGTAACTTGTTATTAGTTGTTTGCATTGGATTATATGTTAGGTTGATAGATTGGCCACCTATTGATCTCTTATATTGAATGAACAATCGAGAGGTGAAATTTGATATTGGAACTATGTAATCAACTACCCTAGGAATGAATTAGAAATATAAGTTCTAGGGTCTACTTAATTTTCTAGTTAAGATAATTAGTTTTTGTTAATTCATGAATGTGAGACCTAATGAAATGATAATTGCTAATTGATATTAAGGAGGAAATTAAGTTATAAGATTATTTTAATGGATAAATGAGAATTAATCTTTGATTAAATTGATCTACAAATCCTAGATACCGTTCCAAGAATTTAAATTAATCTTGTGCAACCATAATTCATTTCACTTTAAAGTTTTAAACACTTTTCACCATTTCAACACTACATACTCAATTAGAAAATTTATTGCTTCAATCAAAATATTACCAATAAATGCTTTCCTTGTGAGACAACCTTGGGATATTCTACCGTTTACTATAACTACCTTGTATACTTACAAGTGTCACTTTTAGTAGTATTAAGTAGAGCGCAACAAAACTGTGTAGTAATTCTATACTCGTATGTGCAAAAATAGGTCCCGCATTATTTAGTGTTTGAGTCACTTCTATGCCATTCAATTTATCCATACTCTAAACATTTTGTAAACAACTATTGAATTTGGGCAAATCCCACACTTTCCTTTACTCAATGTTTTGCTTGAATACTATTATATTATTTCAATGGTAGAAGATATAAGGGGATTTTTTTGTTTCAATGACGTCAATATATTTTCAGTCTAACTTTTGAATGTGGCATATCAACAACAAGATTGTCTTCTTCTTATTATAAATGACCAACATAGGAATGTCCCTCTATGTATCGTGTTTATGAGTGATTATGTGTTCCACATTTCACTTTTAACACCAATCATCATCCTCTGACACTTATTTTCCTACAAAGATAAATGGATAATCACATTTTTTCTATCCCTTTTGCCCTTCTTTTTATATTCTCATCATGACTTGGTTTCACATATTTTCTATATTTTCCACTTCTTTCATAAGCCAACATCGTTCTCTTAGTTTTCCTTAACTCTGAAGATGTTGAATATTTTATTACTACCATACAACCAAATTATTTCATTGCAACATGAATCCACAATAGCAAAACATTTTTACATTTGAATATCTATAGAAAAAATGACCTATTATTAAGATGACATTGGATATATCTATGATCACATAATATTCAATGATAGTAACATAGCAATCACCATATTCAAATTACCTCTGGTATGATAAAATTGTAGATATAGTCAACAACTAATATTTCATCTTTGTATATATCAATGTTTGAATGATTTGATTTAGAGGTGTATATAAATTGGTCAAACTATCTTATCAGCATTAAGTTTAAATCGACATATTTATTTAGAAAATTTTATAAGCTTGTAAGCTCACAAATAAGTTGGAAAGGACCAATTTATCCAAATAATTACTATATTATCCATATTCAATATTTAGTCATAGTTTGACCGAGCAATTTAATTATAACTTTAATCATTTTTAGTTATTTTAACAATATATATAATTATAAATTATTTTTCACTAAACATGTCAAGTGTTTATGAGTCACTTATTATTATTTTAAAACAAATATGTAATTATTTAAAATTTTAAATGTTATAAACATATATTAACTTATAAGGGTGTTTATAAGCTTAAAAAGTGGTCATAAGCTAATATTTTTAATGTATGTCAAATTCTCTTTTACATTAGCAAACTCATCATTATGTTGAAACTGATTTGACACGAATAAAAAACAAAACAATAGAACATGAGAAAGCAAAAAGTTCAAATAAAATCAAAACAAATACAAAGAAGGAAAATACAATTAAAATTAAAGATAAGGTAAAGTTTATCACATTTACATATTTTATTTTTATTTTTTAGGAGTTTTAAAATATAATTAAAGTATTATCTTCCTTAAAATAAAACTATATTAATCTTTTTTAAAAGACAACAGAATCTTAAAAACACAATAAGTTCCAAATCTTACATTTTTTTCATTAAAAAAAGATAATTTGTATTGTTTTAAAACTTATAACCTAATTAAAAGAGCATGGATATATACATCACCACTTTTTATAAATACACTGTTATGGTTAAATACACAACAAAAAATATTTTTTAAAAAAAAATTATAAATAAATTGCTATGAAATTAATATTATTATATGATCAATTATTTTTACATAAACTGAAAAAAAATAATAAATATACACCTCCTTTCATCTTCTCCATAAACTTCAATAACCAAAAAACATTAGCCTTAATTTTCCTGATGTTTTTCCCTTATTTAGGTCACAGCCATCACAAAAAATTTCAAGGTTAGTTTTATTCTTAGCCAGTTATTTATTATATCTTTTTATTTTTATTTGATTATTTGTTATATTTTGTTTAGATTATTGTTTATAGATTTATTTATTTATCATTTTATATTTGCATATAAGTTTAAATTTTTACTTATGCATAAATAAAGGGAGCTATTGGTTAGTTGTTGAATTTAAAGAATCTGGTTAAAAGTGGAGTTTGAACTATTCGACAAACTAGCACCTATTATTTCTATTTAGTCAGCCACTACGGTCGACTAAAGACAAATAATTATCCACCGTTGCCAACTACATAGATTCAGTTATTCATTTATGACAATGCAGAAACACTGGACAACAAAGAATATATATATATATATATGTATATATATATATTCAAATTCATAGTTGTGTGATAATATTATTCTTTACACATTCTATTTGACTTGATTAAATAGTTATTTTACTTATGTCAACTAATATTGTACTTTGTTCAAATTTTTAGTTATGGCAGGGGTAATTCTTCACGAGCTGGAGGATAATGACCCTGCTAACGTGGCTTTTCAAATGTGTCGACCAAGAGATTGATGAATAATTTTAATGCATTATTAAAATTATTAGACTTTGCATATGTATTTGAAATTTATTTATATAAGTACTTTTTTATATTGATTTATTTAAATAAGTACTTTTTTGAATTATGTTTTTTTTCTTGATTTATGAATATTTTTTATATTACATAATGAAGTGAATTTCTATATTGATTAAAGTGATGCCGATTAAAGTGTATATAAATTGCATACAAAATGTAAATGTTAACTTTCAAATCGGTTGGTTATAAATAAATAATCACATTTCTTTGTCCCTACTGTCCTTTTCATATTCTCATCACAACCTAACTTCATATATGTTCCATATTTTTCACTTTTTCACAAGTCAGTGTCACTCTCATATTTTTCGACTTAGATGATGTTCAATGTTTTGTTATCACCACAAAATTAAGTTGTTTTGCTGTAATATGAACTCACAATATCAAAGCATC
Source organism: Garcia nutans (assembly GCA_947685225.1). NCBI lineage: Eukaryota > Viridiplantae > Streptophyta > Magnoliopsida > Malpighiales > Euphorbiaceae > Garcia > Garcia nutans. Next base: position 17,689,114 of record CANTUV010000006.1, on the reverse strand, counting down.
TTTGCCTTTAAATATCTATAATAAAAATAACATATTATTAAGGCAACATTACCTAATTTATAATCACATAATATTTAATCATGGTAACATAATAAGCATCATATTCATAATAACCCATGTGTGGTAAAATTATAGTTATAGTCAACAGTTACTATTTTATCATCATTCTGTATATAATCCAAATAAAATTGTATAACCCAACAGTTACTATTTTATCATCATTTGGTTGACTAACACTTCCAACCAAATGTAATATAGTCAGCCACAGTGGCCAACCGTCACACATATGAGCGACTATTATAGCCAATAAGGAATATGTTGGTGGGCCACAATGACCAACTGATATTTATTGGATCATCCATTATGGCTAATAATCTTTGACTTGGTTGGCCATAAGTGAAATATGGTCAGCAGTCTAAAGCTGATTACATGTCATCAACTATTAGTAGTTAAAAAAAGAAAACTCATTTTACATATTTTTAAACTCAACTTTTGTGTTTAAATTATTGTTGGAGCATGTCCTTATCTTCAAAACTTGTGAAAAATAATAATACAAACACTAAATTAAGAGTATAAGAAGGTTTAAAAGATTTTGTATAGTTTGAATTTATCGATAAAAATGGTTAGAATAAGAAACATTTGAAAAAATAAGTGTTAAAAGAAAGTGATGCATAATTAGTATTTCTTTGTGGCATTTTGGTAATTATAGAAAAAAAAAAGTTATCCTTATATATCATTTTATATAAGGACAATTTAGTCATAAAAATTGTCATGGTATATTTATAAATTGTTGCAGCGTATATATCCCTGCCACAGTTAAAAATTAGTGAATTTGACAAAACAAATACCATTGACCATTACATTAATAAATTATAGACCTTAGTAATCTTAACTAGACTTTATTTGACAAAAATGCCCCTCTCAATCCCTTAAAAAAAGGAAAAAGAAAATATGGGAAAAATATTTTCTCTCCTGAGGTCTCTCTTTCTCCCCGCCCACTGTGTTCCTTCCTTTCTCTTTTGTTTTTTGATCTACTCTTTATCTTCCTCTTAATCGATTACTTCTCTCTATTTCTCTTTGTCGATCTCATCTCTATCTTTCTCGGTGTAGATATTTTCTATTCTCTGCAAGTCCATTTGTTCACGACCAATTTGTGTTTTCTCACCCAAGTAAAAAGGTAAATCGAGTTAGTTCTTGCTTTCCTTTAAAAAAATATGTCGAGCTAACATTCATAAGTTAGGTGTCGAAAAAGACGTTGGCTTATACTTGAACAATAATATAATATTTTTTTTTGTTTTTTAAATGATGGTATGACAGATTTTTGTCTTCATCCTTCCTTCATTCCTCCTATGTTTCCGTTATTTATATATATGAGTTATTTTGGTGAGGATATGAATTTGATATGAGTTGGTATCAGTTTGATGTTAGTATAATTGAAATGAGTATATTTTTAGTATAATATGAGTATATTTTCATCGATTCAAGTTTGACATGAGGTAGTGTTATTGATATGAGCAGATATGAGATGATACTAGTTTTATAAGAATTTGAAAAAGAGTCAGTATTATCAATAACATTATGATATGAGTTAGTGTTAGTGATAGTATTATTAATATGAGATTGAAATGAGTATATTTTTATTGATATTAGTTAGTTTGGTTTAGTATGAGTTTTGATATGAGCTGTTAAAACTTAGTATAATTGGTATGATGTAGAAATGAGTTTGGTATGAGATGGTATGAGTTTGTTATGGGTTAGTATGAGTTGATATGAGTTTGAAATTAGTTGGTATGAGTTGATATGAGTTAGTATGAGTTTGTATTATTGATATGAGTTGGTATGGGTTAGTATGAGTTTTGATAGGAGTTGTTATGAGTTAGTATAATTGGTATGAGGTTGATATGAGTTGGTATGAGGCTGATATGTGTTAGTATGAGTTGATATGAGCTTGAAATTAATTAGTATAGGTTGGTATGAGTTGTTATGAGTTAGTATGAGTTGGTATCATTTTGGTATGAGTTTGTATAAATGATTTGAGTTTGATATGAGTTTGTATTACTGTTAAGAGTTTGAAATATTATTGATATGAGTTAGTATAATTGGTATGAGTTTGGTATGAGTTGGTATGAGTTTGATATGAGTTAGTATGAGTTTGTCTTGAGTTGATATGAGTTGGTATGAGTTGTTATGAGTTGGTATGTGTTGATATGAGTTGGTATGTGTTGATATGAGTTGGTATGAGTTGATATGAGTTGGTATGAGTTTGTCTTGAGTTGATATGAGTTGGTATGAGTTTTTATGAGCTGATATGAGTTGGTATGAGTTGGTATGAGTCTGATATGAGATTATATTATTGATATGAGTTCTTATGAGTTAGTTTAATTGGTATGAGTTGGTATGAGTTTGATATGAGCTAGTTTAATTGGTAAGAGTTTGATATGAGTTTGATATAAGTTGGTATGAGTTTGTCTTGAGTTGATATGAGTTACTATGAGTTGGTATGAGTTTGTTTTGAGTTGGTATGAGTTGATATGAGTTGGTATGAGTTGATATAAATTTGAAATTAGTTGGTATGAGTTTATATGAGTTGATAATAAGTTGGTATGAGTTGGTATGAGATAGTATGAGTTGCTATCAGTTAGTATGAGTTGGTATGAGTCTAATATGAGTTTGTATTATTGATATAAGTTTTGATATGAGTTGTTATGAGTTATTTTAATTGGTATGAGTTTGATATGAGTTTGGTATGAGTTGGTATGAGTTAGTAAGTGTTGATTTGAGTTAGAAATTAGTTGGTATGAGCTTGGTATGAGTTGGAATCAGTTTGATATTGGGTTACTATTAGCTGTTATGAGTTGGTATGAGTCTGATATGAGTTTGTATTATTGATATGAGTTTTGATATGAGTTTTCATGACTTAGTTTAATTGGTATGAGTTTGATATTAGTTTGTATTATTGATTTGAGTTTGATATAAGTTTGTATTACTCTTATGAGTTTGAAATATTATTGATATGAGTTAGTATAATTGGTATGAGTTTGGTATGAGTTGGTATGAGTTTGATATGAGTTAGTATGACACTGGTATGAGTGTATAATTAGTTAGTATGATTTTGGTATGAGTTGATATGAGTTAGTTTGAGTTTTTATTATTGATATGAGTTTGTATGAGTTTGGTATGAGTATAAATATTGGTTGGTTGGGTTAGTATGAGTTTTGATATGAGTTGTTATGACTTAGTATAAATGGTATGAGGTTGGTATAGGATATTTTAATTGAAATACATGTGATATTAGTTGTTGTCATTGATATGAGTTGATACTAGTTATATATCAGTTTGATATGTGTTAGAATTATTGATATTTTTATTATATATGGTTGATATAAGTTTGATATTGATGGTTCTGACTGCATGGTATTGATGGATAGCATGTAAGGTATTGGAGGACGAATCCAATTTATGGACATAATAATTATTATCATATATTATGGTGGAATATTTGATGTCAGCATTGGAAAATATGTTGGCGGTGGTGCTGAATATGTTTTCCTGAATAGAATGGCTGAATTCAATGAACTTAAGAACTCAGTATCAAAGGAACTTCATATTGACAGCACCTCAAATATGGAATTCAAATTTGTTACTAGTAATGACCCACATCCTCTTTATGATGTAGTAGATGATAGGTCACTTAGGATATTCATGGGCATTACAATGGAGGATAGAATTAAGCATCCATTGATTGTTTGTGTTGAAGAAGGAGCCTATAAATTCGGACATGACAGTAATGATCCTATCAGTGAAAAAAAATTGTCCAATTAGAGGCTCCAGGTTTTTGTTCAGAACTAGAAGATGCAGATGCAAGGGTTGCACCAATTACTGAATCTATCCATGTAGCACCGAAATATTTTAAAACTGAACTTGGGCCAGAGTTTAAGCATACTGAGGTAGCTCGCAGTGATGAGTTGCATTTTAATTGCAATAATGAGGCAAAAAAAAAATGCGACTGCTAACAATGAAGAAATTGTGACAAACTTGTTAGAATGCAGGAGCAATCCAGAATTGTTAGGCAAAAGTTATATATCTGAAACAATTGAGGAGGAAAAAATATTTAAGTTAAGGGATGATATTAAGACAATTATGCCCCTCATTGCAATTAAGGAGAAATTTCAGGTTAAGGTATTCAAGCCCAATACTTCTTTCTTTGTCGTACGATGTATTGATAAAAGTTGTACATGGAGATTGAGAGCGAGAAGTCTTGGAGACTCGAAGGGTTGTTGGGTTGTTGCAGAGTGTGTTAAGAAGAAATTAATAAATCCTGGGAGAGTTTTCAATCCCAAGGATATTATCGAAGACATGCGTAATAAATTTGGGGTTGAGATTAGTTATTCTGTTGCATGGAAAGGACGAGAGTATGCTTATGAGAATATCAGACTTGGGACGTCAGAATAATCTTTCTCAATTCTACTAGCCTATTTGCATATGCAAGGAGAAACTAATCCGGGTACGGTTATACATCTATAATGCACAGATGATGATCGATTTGAGTATCTTTTCTTTGCTTTTGATGCTGCTATAAAAGGTTTCCAAAATTGCAGACCTGTAATTAGTATTGATGGTACTTATTTGAAAGGAAAATATCGAGGTATGCTTTTCACTGTCATTTGTCACGATACAAACCAACAGAGATTTCCTTTGGCATTCGGGATTGGCGATTCTGAAAAATTATGCCTCATGGACGTTGTTTCTCACAAGGTTAAAGGAAGCTTTCGATGAAAGACCGGATAATGTTATTATATCTAATAAACACCTAAGCATTCAGAAGGTTGTAGCAGAGGTTTTTCCAAATTCATTCCATAGGATTTGCATGTATCACTTGTTAAATAACTTTAAGTGTAAATTTAAACATATAACCAAGGACCTTGAGAAGCACTACTACAAAATAGCTAAAGCCTACACAATAAATGATTTCACTAAACTATTTGATGGATTTTGCATTAGTATTCCCGATGCTAAAGAATATCTAGAATGTGTTGGGTTGGATAGGTGGATGCGGTCTCATATGCATAGAAGGAGATATAACATCATGACAACTAACATATCTGAATTAGTCAATGCAGTGCTTGTAAAGGCGAGAGAGCTTCCTATAATTGCTTTTGTCGATGAAGTCAGAAAGATGTGTCAAAGATGATTTTATGAATGTCAAAACAAGGTAGAGCAGTCCACGAATAAAATGTCAATAGATGTAGAAAAACAATTGAGAAATAGAATGATGAAAGCACAAAAAATGAATGTAAGTTCTTTATTTTTTGATACATCAACTGTCATTATTTATGATATTGGCATGTCATTATTTTTATATCATAGATGGAGCCTGCTAGCAACAACAAATAATGACGTTAGGGACATTGATAAAAATTATGTTGTTGACATGGATAAGAGAACTTGTTGTTGCAGGAAGTTTTAGTTAGATCAAATCCCATGTGTTCATGCTCTTGTGGTTAATAGAAATAAGCAGTTATGACACTTATGAGTTGTGTTTTATTAGTTTTTGTTATAGATTTGTGTCTTGTTTATTATGATAATTATTGTTTTCTTTAGGTATTTTGTTAGTTTTAATATGTTTATTTAGTGTTTTCATTAATTTTGGTAGTTTTAGTTTATTTCAGTGTTTATGTCATTTTTGTCCTAATTTTTAGTGTGTGTTTACATTTTGTTGGTTAATGTTCATTTAATTCTTGTTTAAAGTTTGTTTCAAGTTTTGTTTTAGGTTAAAAAGCTAAGGAACCAAATTGAAGGAAAAAAGGGATAGTAGCTGACACAAGCAGAGGACACGGCCAAGCTTGTGGCCGTGTCCTATACCAAGTTAAAGAGAAGATCAAGACACAGAGAGGGACACAAGCAAGGGACACGGCCAAGCTTGTGGCCGTGTCCCTCCAAAGATGCTCAGACACGGCCAAGTTGCTTAAGCCTGGCCGTGTCTCACTTAAATCCAAAGCAAAGAAGAAGAAACTCTCACAGAAGCAAACACAAGCAAGGGACACGGCCAAGCTTGTGGCCATGTTCCTCCAAAAAAAAGCTCCAACACGGCCATGTCCCATCCAGCTTGGCCGTGTCTCACTCAAGTCCAAAGGAAAGATCAAAAGCAAGCAGTAGTGAACACAAGAAAGGGACACGGCCAAGTCACTAGCCGTGTCCCTCCAAAGACCTCCAACACGGCCAAGTCTCATCCAACTTGGCCGTGTCTCTCATGAACCAAAGGCAACGCGGATTTTTAAGCGGAGGTTTCATATAAAAGAAAAGAAATTTAGGGTTTTGAGGGGGTTGGCGATTTTGAGAGCTGTTTTGAGCCGTCAAAGAGAGTTTAGGTTTTGATAACTTGTTTTCTTTGATTTTTGATTACACTTTGGATTAAACTAGCCCATATTAGATTGTTCTAGCCATTGATACATTCTTCTTGCAAGATTTGAACAAGAGATTCTTCAGAAGCTTCAAGAAGTTTGTAATTTGGTTTTGTTCTTGAACTTTATCTCTTTATTTTCATTGGAATTGTATTTATGGATATTATCATATCTAAATTGGTTTCTTTGAATATTAATGAGATGAGTATATTTGATAGCATTATGAACTAATTTGATCTAGTCTAGGGTTTGTATGGATTTGCTATGATTGTATGAATTGGTTATTACTCTTAAACTCAATAATTTCTTTAGCCTTGATTGAATGAAATATTGTTAATATATAATTGATTGGCCACCAATTATGTGTTTTAGGTATTAGATGATGGATTGAGAGATGAAGTCTAATGCTGGAACAATTCAATTAAGGACTTAGGTGAATTAGAGATATAACCTAGGAAAAGATTATTTCAATTGGAACAAGATTATTTGAGAGAGGTTTGAATGCGAGATCTTATTTCCTTTATTCAATTAATTAAGTTGCTTGAGATTTAATCTTTGAAATTAAATTGGTTAAGAGGAATAACCGTTCATACTTATAAGTAGCAGATAAGTGCAAACCCTAGACCATTTTATTAAGTGAATCAAAACAATAGCTCAATTTACTTTTATTGCTTTAAACTTCAATCAATCTTCTTCATTAGTTAACAATTTAAATTTTCTTCATTACTTGTTATTTATAATCTGATAATCAGTTAGGTACTTTAGCTTCCTTGTGAGACGACCTTGGGGCGATTACCTTTGCTACAGCTACCTCGTATACTTGCGAGTGACGCTTTGTTGTAGAGTTAATTTGAGCGCAACAAGTTTTTGGCGCCGCTGCCGGGGAAGCTAATTGGCGTAATTGTTTATTAGGCAAAAAAAATACTTTAGATTATTTTTCATTTTTTACTTTTGATTTTATTTTGTCTTTTGCTTTTAATAATTTCTTTTTCTAGAAATTTTGTTTATGCAAGGCAGGAGATCACTCGAAGGAGAGCTACATCCATTTATTCTAGAAATTCAGAGAGTGAAAAGGAGTAGGGAAGAGTTTGAACTTTATACCGAATTTGATACCGAGGAAGATACTTCTGATTTTGAGTCAGAATCTGCACAATCTGTTAAAATGGCAGAAGAAAGACAAAGGACTATGAGAGATTTTGCTAGACCTATCATTGGAACTTCCATCTCTTGCATAAGACTAACAGATGCGGCAAGAAATTATGAGTTGAAGAACATTCATTACAACATGCTGCCATCATTCTATGGAGTTCCAAATGAAGATCCTTTGAACTTTATTCGGGATTTTTATTCTACCCTCAACACTTTTCCATTGGGAGGACTAACAGAAGATCAGTTGAGGATGAGATGTTTTCCATATACTTTGAAGGATAGGGCAAAGAGCTGGCTTATGATGTTGCCTGAAAACTCTTTGACAACTTGGGAACAAGTTTATAACAAGTTCATGGGCAAGTTTTATTCACATCAAAAGACAGCTGAATTGAGAGGGAAGATTGCTACATTCTCTCAATTTGAAGGAGAACCATTTCATGAGGCTTGGGACAAATTTAAGATGCTATTGATCCAGTGTCCACACCATCACTACCCACTTCAACTTCTTAATCAGTTTTTCTATGATGGTCTAACCCAGCAATTTAAGAACACTGTTGACAATGCAGCTGGGGGAGCCATGGGAGAAAAGACAGCTAATGAAACTTATGATATCTTTGAGATGTTGGGAGATAATTCTCAACAGAAAAGTGTAAGGGAAAGAAGTAAAGGGGTGAATCAACTGAAAGCCAATAATGAGATGGTCAATCAGATAGCTGAGTTGACAAGGCAAGTGAAGATGCTGAATATGAAGAACAATTCTCCTTCATCCACTCAAGAAATTTGTGGAATTTGTGGAACTCTCGGGCATGGAGCAAATATTTTCTCCTCCGCATATGAGACTTATGGGAAGGAAGCTGAGCAAGTCAATGCTATGGGGGGATTTCAACCAAGGGCCCGGAATGATCCTTACTCAAATTCATACAACCCTGGTTGGCGAAATCATCCTAATTTTTCCTGGGCAACAAATAATGCTCAACAGCCTTTCCATTTGCTCCAGAGACAGAACCAACAGCAGGGTCAATCCTCAAATCAAGGGCAGTCTAAGATAGAGAGTTTGGAGGAAAGTGTACAAGCTTTTATCCAAGTCAGTGCTAAAAATCAAGAGATGACCAATAAGAGGCTGGATTCATTAGAAGCATCTTTTAAGAAAGTGGAGACTCAAGTAGGGCAACTTGCACAACAGATGCAGATTCAACAAAAGGGAAAATTCCCAAGTCAACCTGAGCAGGCACAATCAGTGACTGTTCTTAGAAGTGGTAAGGAAATTAACAATAATGTTGAAAATGATTCTGTGAATGCAGGTGACCAAGAGAACAAGGAGGAAGGAGAACCAGAGAACAAAGGTGCTAGAGATAGATCAATGAAGAAGTCCTCTTCAATAGATTTAAATAAGGCAAGCAATCCATACCGGCCACCTATACCATTCCCCAGCAGGTTGAAGGATGATAAACCAGATAAGCAATTTTCTAAAATCTTCAACATGTTGTCTAAGGTAAGTATTAACTTACCCTTACTGGAAGCAATAAAGAACATGTCGGCTTATGCCAAATTCTTCAAAGAGCTGATCACCAAGAAAAAGAGGTATGAGCCGAATGAAAAGGTGATAGTTTCAGAGGTAGCTAGTGTTGTTCTGCAGCATAAACTACCTCCCAAGCTAAAGGATCTTGGTAGCTTTATAATTCAAATTACTGTGGGGAATGGAAAGGGGACTGATGGCATGTGTGATCTAGGAGCCAGTGTAAATTTGATGCCTTATTCTGTGTATAAAGAATTAGAACTAGGGGAACTTAAACCAACCAAAATGGTGTTGCAATTAGCTGATAGATCTCTTAGATTCCTGAAAGGGGTTATAGAAGATGTGTTAGTTAAGGTTGGAGGGTTAATAGTACCTGTGGATTTTATAGTTCTTGACATGGAAGGAAGTAACCCTACACCATCAGCACACACTATTTTGCTGGGTAGGCCTTTTATGGCGACTACCAACACCTTGATAGATGTTAAAAATGGTAAATTGACAATGACTGTCTTAGGACAAATAGTTGAATTTTCTATTTTTAACACTTCTCCCATTCCTACAACTGCTTTATATGAGGAATGTTCTTTAATTAATTATGTTGAAGCAGTTGTTTCAGGTGTTTTCTTACAGACAGGTTCCTCAGATAAATTGGAGCTGACACTGACCTTAGAAGAGGGGGCTAAACTAGTGGAGGAGACCCAAAGGTGCCTTAACCCAAAGGCATATGAGAGCTCAAGGAATTATAAGGATCACACTAAAGCACTTCATGACAGAATTATAGTGAGAAAGACTTTGAGTCCAGGTATGAAAGTTTTACTTTTTAATTCTCGACTCCGTCTGTTTCCAGGTAAACTCAAGTCTCGATGGAGTGGTCCTTTTGAGGTAACTAAGGTATGTCCTTCTGGTACCAATAAGACTTTTAAAGTAAATGGACAGAGAGTTAAACCATATAAAGAAGGATTTCGAGAAGTGAGGATCATTGACAGCACTTTGATCCATGATCCCTAGTCTTACAGTGATGTCCAGCTTTATGACATTAAAGAAGCGCTAAATGGGAGGCAACCCATCGGTTTGCATTTCTTTTTCATAGTTATAATTTTATATTTAGCAATTTTGATTTTATGTTTAGTTTAAATAAATGGAAACCCTAAAGCTCTCTTGTACTTTTGTTTTTGAACATTTATGTTTGTGATGAAAAGTTAGGGTTTTGCCTCACCAAGGTACGATGGAAGACAGGTTGTCCTTTAACTCTTTCTCTTTATTATTCTTGTTTTCCATTGAGGACAATGTAAATTCTAAAGTGTGGGGTAATCTTTTAGCTTTTCTTTAATTTTTGTTTTGTTTGTCTTGGTGTGTTTTATTGTGTGTTGTGCATGGCATAATTGTTGAAAATTTATTGATCTTTTCTGTGATTCTATCATTGTAGTTGAGACTTTAGTATCAGCATAGAGATGAGCATTTGAATTCATTCAGGATCAGTTTTCACATTCTGCAATTCATGACATATAAATCTTTGTGAACCCACCTTTTTGAGTTTTGAGCCTCATAGATTGAATATTAGTGTCAATTGATTTTCTTTTCTTAAGTGTGCACCTTCATGATTTTGCATCTCTAGATCTTGCTTTTGCATACTAATTGAACTCACATTATGATTTCATCTCAAGTTTTAAAATGATGAAGGCAAATTAGGCTAGCCCTTTAGCTTAAAAAGACCTCCCTTAATATTGAATTCCTTAGTGAGCCAAGTTGAGCCTTTGACCTTTTCTTGTTTGATCAACACAATTATCAACTCAACTTTCTCTTATTATCATTATATCTGCATTAAGGAATGGAGTTCTTATGATATGACAATAGGGTGGTTTAATTCAAAAGTGTGGGGTAAGCAAGTAAAAAAAAGAAGAAAAAAAATGGTATTGCTATTTGGGGTTAAAATGCATACTGTGCACATTGTATTTGCTAAGAGTGGGTTGTTCTTTTCCTCTTCATTTTAAGCTAGATGTCCATGCAATTTTAAATTTTGTATATATATATATATATATAACTTGTTGAAAAAGAGAAAATAAAATAAAAAATAATAAAAAAATAAAAATATATATATATACAAAAATTCATATATTTTCTAGCATTAGAGGAATGTTGACTCATGTATTTTTCTTGAAGTATGCAAGTATGTGAAAGTATCAAGGGTTGGTGAGTATGCCATTTGAGGGAGTTATGAGTTTCTTAGCAAGAGTATTGTCTAATTTAGATACTCCATTTCTTGATGCTCCAGCTTAAATGTCTTTTCTCACACCTGCACCTTAGCCCCATTACAACCAAATAAAAGACCTTCGAATTATTTCTTGAGAAAATCAATGAGGGAGATTGGATAATTAAGCAAGTTTATGGTAGTATGTAGTCATGAGTGGTTTGAGTGAATTAACCTTTGAAATCGAGTGAAACACTTACAAGAGAGATGAGATTTGTATGTCTGGATTAATGAATGAGTGAAGAAAATCTTGATTGAAGGAAATTGCAATTCTTTATGTCTGAGTCTTGAAGGATTTCATCTTATATACTGGAATTATAGTTAAGGTTGTTTGAGTTTTTAATTTATGCCATGTGAATTTGCTTGAGGACAAGCAAAGTTTTAAGTGTGGGGTAATTGTTTTATTAGTTTTTGTTATAGATTTGTATCTTGTTTATTATGATAATTATTGTTTTCTTTAGGTATTTTGTTAGTTTTAATATGTTTATTTAGTGTTTTCATTAATTTTGGTAGTTTTAGTTTATTTCAGTGTTTATGTCATTTTTGTCCTAATTTTTAGTGTGTGTTTACATTTTGTTGGTTAATGTTCATTTAATTCTTGTTTAAAGTTTGTTTCAAGTTTTGTTTTAGGTTAAAAAGCTAAGGAACCAAATTGAAGGAAAAAAGGAACAGTAGCTGACACAGGCAGAGGACACGGCCAAGCTTGTGGCCTTGTCCTATACCAAGTTAAAGAGAAGATCAAGACACAGAGAGGGACACAAGCAAGGGACACGGCCAAGCTTGTGGCCATGTCCCTCCAAAGATGCTCAGACACGGCCAAGTTGCTTAAGCCTGGCCGTGTCTCACTTAAATCCAAAGCAAAGAAGAAGAAACTCTCACAGAAGCAAACACAAGCAAGGGACATGGCCAAGCTTGTGGCCATGTCCCTCCAAAAAAAGCTCCAACATGGCTGTGTCTCATCCAGCTTGGTCGTGTCTCACTCAAGTCCAAAAGGAAAGATCAAAAGCAAGCAGTAGTGAACACAAGCAAGGGACACGGCCAAGTCACTGGCCGTGTCCCTCCAAAGACCTCCAACACGGCCAAGTCTCATCCAACTTGGCCGTGTCTCTCATGAACCAAAGGCAACGCGGATTTTTAAGCGGAGGTTTCGTATAAAAGAAAAGAAAGTTAGGGTTTTGAGGGGGTTGGCGATTTTGAGAGCTGTTTTGAGCCGTCAAAGAGAGTTTAGGTTTTGATAACTTGTTTTCTTTGATTTTTTTATTACACTTTGGATTAAACTAGCTTAGATTAGATTGTTCTAGCCATTGATACATTCTTCTTGCAAGATTTGAACAATAGATTCTTCAAAAGTTTCAAGGAGTTTGTAATTTGGTTTTGTTCTTGAACTTTATCTCTTTATTTTTCATTGGAAGTGTATTTATGGATATTATCATGTCTAAATTGATTTCTTTGAATATTAATGAGATGAGTATGTTTGATAGCATTATGAACTAATTTGATCTAGTCTAGGGTTTGTATGGATTTGCTATGATTGTATGAATTGGTTATTACTCTTAAACTCAATAATTTCTTTAGCCTTGATTGAATGAAATATTGTTAATATATAATTGATTGGCCACCAATTATGTGTTTTAGGTATTAGATGATGGATTGAGAGATGAAGTCTAATGCTGGAACAATTCAATTAAGGACTTAGGTGAATTAGAGATATAACCTAGGAAAAGATTATTTCAATTGGAACAAGATTATTTGAGAGAGGTTTGAATGCGAGAGCTTATTTCCTTTATTCAATTAATTAAGTTGCTTGAGATTTAATCTTTGAAATTAAATTGGTTAAGAGGAATAACCGTTCATATTTATAAGTAGCAGAGAAGTGCAAACCCTAGACCATTTTATTAAGTGAATCAAAACATTAGCTCAATTTACTTTTATTGCTTTAAACTTCAATCAATCTTCTTCATTAGTTAACAATTTAAATTTTCTTCATTACTTGTTATTTATAGTCTGATAATCAGTTAGCTACTTTAGCTTCCTTGTGAGACGACCTTGGGGCGATCACCTTTGCTACAGCTACCTCGTATACTTGCGAGTGACACTTTGTGGTAGAGTTAATTTGAGTGCAGCAAGTTGTGTTCTCCATATTACTCGCGTGATTATTGGTTTCAAACATACAAAGAAGTCATAAACCCAATTCCTCATATCAGTGATTGGTCTATCCCAGATCACATTTGCACCGTCACTCTTTTACCTCCAAATGTGCACACCTCAATTGGGCGTTGAAAAAAATGCAGGATTCCTTCACTAAGTGTGGATAAAACTCATCTGAGGTGCAGCCACTGTCGCGAGCGTGGTCACAATAGATCTACTTGCCAAAATCCCATTCGTTTGCACAATGGCTCGGGAGCATCGACGGATAACAAATAGAAACATTATTCATCTTCACATCCGAGGATTATTTATTCAATGAATTTGTTATTTACAATGTTGATTTGATGTAAAATGATCCAAACTTTAGAATAAGTTGATAATTTCTTACAGATTGAGATTGTTGGCGCAGACAAATTTCTAAGGCCAATTTTATTATGTTATTGATACGAGATTATTTTTAATGATATACGTTAGTATGATTTTGATATCTGTATTTTTTTATATAAGTAAGAATATGTTTGGTATGAGTATTTTTATTGGTATGAGTTAGTATGAGTTTGGTATAAGTATATTTGTATTTATATGAGTTTGGTATGAGTGTAAAATTATTGATGTGAGTTATTATGAGTTTGGTATGAGTTAGTATAAGTTTGGTATGAGTTAGCATGAGTTTGGTATGAGTATAAAATGTTTGGTATGAGTTAGCATGAGTTTGGTATGAGTTAGCATGAGTTTGGTATGTGTGTAAAATTATTGGTATGAGTTAGTATGAGTTTGGTAGGTATGAGTTAGTATGAGTTTGGTATGAGTGCATTTTTATTGGTATGAGTTAGTATGAGTTTGGTATGTGTATAAAATGTTTGGTATGAGTTTATATGAGTTTTGTATGAGTTAGTATTAGTTTGGTATGAGTGTAAAATTATTGGTATGAGTTAGTATTAGTTTGGTATGAGTGTAAAATTATTGGTATGAGTTAGTATGAGTTTGGTATGAGTGTATTTTTATTGGTATGAGTTAGTATGAGTTTGGTATGAGTATAAAATATTTGGTATGAGTTAGTATGAGTTTGGTATGAGTTAGTATTAGTTTGGTATGAGTGTAAAAGTTTGGTATGATTTGGTAGGAGTTTGGTATCAGTATAAAATTTTTTGTATGAGTTAGTATGAGTTTGGTATGAGTTAGTATGAGTTTGGTATGAGTATAAAATTATTGGTATGAGTGTAAAATTATTGGTATGAGTGTAAAATTATTGATTTGAGTTAGTATGAGTTTGGTATAAGTTGGTATGAGTTTGGTATGAGTTAGTATGAGTTTGGTATGAGTATAAAATATTTGGTATGAGTTTGGTATGAGTTAGTATGAGTTTGGTATGAGTGTAAGATTATTGGTATGAGTTAGTATGAGTTTGGAATGAGTGTAAAATTATTGATGTGTGTTAGTATGAGTTTGGTATAAGTTGGTATGAGTATAAAATATTTGGTATGAGTTAGTATGAGTTTGGTATGAGTGTAAAATTATTGGTATGTGTTAGTATGAGTTTGGTATGAGTGTATTTTTATTGGTATGAGTTAGTATGAGTTTGGTATGAGTATAAAATATTTGGTGTGAGTTAGTATGAGTTTGGTATGACTATAAAATTATTGGTATGAGTTATTATGAGTTTGGTACGAGTGTAGTTTTATTTATATGAGTTAGTATGAGTTTGGAGCATCCTGTGTCAACAATCTTCTGAACATTCTGGATAAACAGACTTTCACAACTCAGGCCAAACTAATTTATCTAATAGACACCTGCATTAACTCAGATCAACATCCTTCATCCGACAAAAATAATAAAATCTCATGTAAATTAATAATTGCTTATATTTTATTGCGAATAAAATAATTGAGAATAAAGTTTTTCATATATTCCACTTGAGTTATTCAATTTATTATGTATAAAAATATCAAAATGTTATTCTGTATAGTAAGCATTATTATTCTTGTTTGTAGCACGCACCCATAAATGAACTGTCGTATTATATCTAAGTATTTTCATATTTTTCTGATTGCAGTCCTGTTGAGGCCGACCATCATTAAAAATTCAACGAATTTGGCAACAAACATTCCGCAATCTTCACTATTACAATGTATTATCATTAGCAACTGTAAAAGACAAATAACTATTGTTACACAATGACTGAGAACGGAGCTTACCTGGAAAAGGGTAGCATTCAACTCTTCACTGTCCTTTTCTCTATGAATCTTTTCCCTTTCTTCATTTGCCTCTTCCTTTTCCTTTTGACATCATGAAGCCTCATTTTCTTTGGTTTTCCTCTTCTTTGCTACCCTTTCATGTTCAATTGCCTCCAAGGCCGTGAGTCTGTCACTCAAGCGGGAAAGGGTAGCATTCAGCTCTTTATTCACCTGAGTTTACAGTGCATTTTTAATTTTTAATGCACTGCATCTAGACTTCAGTTGTGATAAACATAAATCCATTTTATTCTTCTCCAAATCTACATCCAAATGCATTTTTTTTTCATCCATGACACTCGGATCTTGATTCCTTTTACTTCTGCCTTCAAATGTTTTGAACTTTTTTTCTATGGTTTCACTGACTGGTTTGCTATCAACTCGAGTTTCTTGAAAAATTATACAGCAATTAGCAGCCAAACCAGTTACTCAATTGATAAGCATTATGATCCATAAATGGAAGGAGATGCAACAAATACCATAGGGTCAGTAATTTTTTGCTCTTCTAAGCGTAAGGGTATTTCCTCTCGGAAAATTCCTTGTAGATTTGGAGAATCAGCCTCAACATTTGTTATCTTCATTTCCACAGCAGTCAGCTTCTATACATTAGCATATTAATTCAATATGTGTTAAAAAATATAAAAGCATTTGTACTGGGAAAAATACAAAATAACAAGCTCATATCAAGTAAAATACCTACTGGGATAACTTCGAACAAATCTGTGGGTATGTATATTTTATAGATATTTTCCAGTTCATCAATCGTGGAAACCCATTTCCGCACCTCTCCACCCCTATCTCTTGTAAATTTAGAATTATCTCCAGTCCAAATATGGTTATGGCATCAAAAAATCCAATGACAGAGTAGGTGCCCACCACTTTGCTCTTTAATTTTTCTAGGGATTCTATAAACTTAGAATACAGTAATTTTTAGCTCATGAATCCCTATGTGACGTTGTTAAATGCCTCAACATCATCAACAAGAGATAAAATTTTGGGATCAACCTTTGTAGTCTTAGCCTTTCCCAAAATCAATATGTCAACTAGGCAAGTAACTCCTAGTTTGATTTGCAGCTCAGCATCCTGGCATTTTTTAAATTCAATGTACAATCTCTCCCATGTCCATCCACTATAGCGATGAACTAAGATTTAGTCCCCCCAACTAGGTGTTTCACGCCACTGTATTTCAGCCTAGTTATTAAACAATACTCAACAATTCCAAACTTCAGGATTGACTTTCCAAACTTAAATGAAAGCTCATTTTTATTTTCATTTGGAACTTGATGTATGAAAAGACAATGAAAAAGTCCAGACCAATGATCAAAATTCCCTTCATTAAAGCCTGAGAAGGTGGCTGATATTGTATCATTTAAAGGCATCCATCTACACCAAAATAATAAAAGAGTGTTATCAATAAGTTTTATATGAGATTGAACACAGTAGCATCCTAAATCACAATGAGTCGCACATTGTAAATCAAACAAACCTTATCTTTATTAGAACTAATTATATTCTTTATCAGCTAAATTGTTTGCAATCCACGGCCTACCCTGTTGACCTGGTGGTACCTCCAATCACTTGGAGGGATGATATAATCAACATCCCGGTACATATTCTATTGATTAGCTACTCAATCATTGACTTGTCCATATTCAAATAAAGTTGTATGAAGTAGATAATTTTTGATAATTACTTACTCTGATTCGTTCTTCACTATTATGTTCACCTCCCACTTCCTTCTCAAAAATTGAAATGTCATCACTATAAAACACACTGAATCTTACCTTCTTTGCCTTACCTACCACACCTAGTTCAGAAGAAATTCTTCTTTTTATCCTCCAGCCTTTAGGAGAAGTTAAGGACATTACTCCTGGACTTCCATAGAGCATTGTGGGCTTGTCCCCACATAAGAGAGATTGCTCACTTTGAGAAGATGGGCTAGAATTAGAACTTGTTGCCATTTTTCCTACTTGATTTTTCATTATAAAGTCAACATCAAAACACCTCATCACAAAATCATACTCATCTCAACTCATACCAACTCAAGAAAAACTCATACCAACTCATGTCAACTCAAGACAAACTCATAACAACTCATATCAGACTCATATCAACTCATATCGAACTCATACCAATTAAACTATCTCATATCAAACTCATACCAACTCATGCCAAAATCATACCAATTAAACTAACTCATAACAACTCATATCAATAATATAAACTCATATCAAACTCATACCAACTCATATCAAACTCATACCAAGTAAACTAACTCATAACAACTCATATCAAAACTCATATCAATAATACAAACTCATATTAGACTCATACCAACTCATACTAACTAATAGAAACTCATACCAACTTATTATCAACTCATATCAATCAACTCTTAGCAAACTCACACCGACTAATTTCAAACTCATAACAACTCATACCAACTCATATCAACTCAAGATAAACTCATACCAACTCATATCAGACTCATATCAACTCATACCAACTCATACCAACTCATAACAACTCACATCAACTCATACCAACTCATATCAAACTCATATCAACTCATATCAACTCATACCAACTCATATCAGACTCATATCAACTCATACCAACTCATATCAGACTCATATTAAACTCGTACCAACTCATATCAAACTCATATCAACTCATACCAACTCATATCAAACTCATATCAACTCATACCAACTCATATCAAACTCATACCAACTCATACCAACTCATATCAACTCATACAAAACTCATACCAACTCATATCAAACTCATACCAATTAAACTAACTCATAACACCTTATATCAAAACTCATATCAATAATAAAAACTCATATCAGACTCATACCAACTCACAACGGCTAATAGTAACTCATGTCAAACATATTCCAACTCATGCTAACTAATTTCTAACTCAAACCAACACTTGCTAACTCATACCAAACTCATAACAACTCATACCAACTCATATCAACTCAAGATAAACTCATACCAACTCATATCAAAGTCATATCAACTCATACCAACTCATATCAACTCATAACAACTCATACCAACTCATATCAAGTCAAGACAAACTCATACCAAGACAAGACAACTCATACAAACTCATATCAACTCAAGACAAACTCATACCAACTCATATCCAACTCATATCAACCCATACCAACTCATATCAACTCATAACAACTCATACCAACTCATATCAACTCAAGACAAACTCATACCAACTCATATCAAACTCATATCAAATCATACCAACTCATATCAAACTCATATCAACTCAAGACAAACTCGTACCAACTCATATCAACTAATTCCAACTCATATCAAACTCATATCAACTCATGCCAACTCATATCAAACTCATACCAACTCATCTCAACTCATACCAACTCATATCAAACTCATACCAATTAAATTAGCTCATATCAAACTCATACCAACTCATACAAACTCATATCAGACTCATACCAAATCATAACAGCTAATAGTAACCCATATCGGTATGATTCCAACTCATACCAAGCTCATACCAACTAATTTCTAACTCAAATCAACACTTATTAACTCATACCAAACTCATATCAAACTTATGCCAACTAAACTAACTCATAACAACTCATATCAAAATTTATATCAATAATACAAACTCATATTAGACTCATACCAACTCTTACTAATTGATAGCAACTCATACCATCTCATACCAACTCATACCAACTTATTATCAACTCATATAAACTCATAACAGCTAATTTCAAATTTATATCAACTCACACCAACTCATACCAACTCAAGATAAACTCATATCATCTCATATCAACTCATACCAACTCATATCAACTCATACAAACTCATACCAACTCATATCAAACTCAAACTCGTACCAATTAAACTAGCTCATATCCAACTCATACGAAAATCATACCAATTAAACTAACTCATAACAATAATATAAACTCATATCAAACTCATACCAACTCATACCAACTCATATCAACTTAAGACAAACTCATGCCGACTCATATCAAACTCATATCGTCTCATACCAACTCATATCAACTCAAGATAAACTCATACCAACTCATATCAAAATCATATCAACTCATACCAACTCATATCAACTCATATTAAACTCATACCAATTAAACTAGCTCATATCAAACTCATACCAACTCATATCAAACTCATACCAATTAAACTAACTCATAACAACTCATATCAAAACTCATATTAATAATACAAACTCATATCAGACTCATACAAACTCATAATAGCTAATAGTAACCCATATCAACCTGATTCCAACGCATACCAAGCTCACACCAACTAATTTCTAACTCAAATCAACACTTACTAACTCATACCAACTCATACCAAACTCATATCAAACTCATACTAATTAAACTAACTCATAACAACTCATATCAATAATACAAACTCACATTAGACTCATACCAAATCATACTAACTGATAGCAACTCATACCAACTTATTATCAACTCATATAATCTCATACCAACTCTTAGCAAACTCATACCGACTAATTTTAAACTCATACCAACTCATATAAACTCATACCAACACATGCCAATTCATATCAACTCAAGATAAACTCATACCAACTCATATCAAACTCATATCAACTCATATCATGCACAGTTTGTTCTTCCATCTAAACTGTTTACATCACCACATCAGTAAAGTGAAAATCAGCAATTAAAATCAAACAAATATTTCACTGAACACCAAATATTTCACAAACAAATTTTCATTCTAAAAATTAAAATAAGCACAACGAGTTTGAAGAGAGAGATCGAGAGAGAAATAGTATAAATACCTTTATATCACAGTGAGAAATAGTAAAGAAATAGCAAAGAAATAGAGGCTACTGAGATCGAGAAGGCTACTGCGAAGAAATAGCAGTTGCTTCGATCTTAAAACGATAAAAATGAAGAGAAACAACGAAGAAATAGTGAAGATACGGCTACTATGGATCGAGGGTTTCTTGCTACGACAGAGAGTTCAGGAAGGAGAAGATGAAATTCAAAAATGGGAGAGAAAAAAAAACTGCTTCTAAAAATGAGGCAGGCTTTTAAATTTTTAAGGGTATTTTTGTCTAGAAGGGTCTAATTAAGAATAGTAGGGTCTAAAATTTATTAATATTTTGTTGAAGGGTATTTATCTGAAAAATTCCCTAAAAATTAAGCAATCTTCATAAATTTCAAATTCAAATGTTGTGAAGGATTTAGGGATAAAAAATATATAGCAAATGGACATACAAAGCAATACCAGTAGTTACCAGGGAAGTCTTAAAACCTGAAATAACATTAATTAATCACAGTACATCTAAGTGATCCAATTTGCCTTAATCTTTAACAGATTTCTTGATTGAATCATTAATATTATAACAAACGGATCAATCACCAAATAGTAATCAAATTTACCCAAACAGAACTTCAAGTAGTTAATAAGGAACTTCATCATTCAATATCTTATTTCCTCAATTTTCAAAATAAAATTTTAATCTCCAGCATATAAAATCAACAGTTTTTTTTCTTTAAAACAAACTTAAAAAATTTCAGGAGTGGGTAATTATAATTTAAAAGAAAATCTCAACTACCAATAGTGAACACTTATCATGTTTATCCTTAAAAATATTTTTTTTAATAATACTATTCTAACATTAATAACTTGTTAAATATTCTTTCTTATCACTTAAACTTTCAAATAGAAAAATTTGGGAATTAACCAAGAAAATACCTTTTTATAAAGCACTCATAAATTTTAGACTATGCTCACCTTAAATAGACTCTTTAGGAAAAAGTTTTCCCTCTAACCTAAAAAAAACTTTTACATTAAACTAAAGCTTGACTTCATTCTCTCTCTCTCTCTCTCTTTCCTAGTCTCCTCTCTCTTTTCTCTTTCCTAGTCTCCTCTCTCTTTTCTCTTTCCTAATCCTCTTTCTGTCTTTCTCTGTCTTGATCGTCTCTCTTTCTTTCTAGTTTTCAAAGCTCTTTTCTCTCTATTTTGTTTTATTGATTGCAGATTTGCTTTCTCTCCTTTCTTCTTGCAATCTGTGGTCACTGGAGCTACTTGAAGATCCATTAAAATTAGTAAAATTATTTTTTTAAGCTATATATATATATATATGTGTTTTTATTTGTGAATAAGAATCCAATCTGAAAAAATATGATGAAATCCAAACAATAAATGTATGTTTTGGGTGAAAATATAATGAAATTCGAATAATACATGTATATTTTGGGTTTTGAAAGTTTATGCTCAAAGAAAAGTTTTTTGACTTTGATTTAGTTTGCCGATACTATAGCTTTTTCTTCTTGTGTAGCTTTGTTCTTCATTTCTTTCTTTATTTTATGGAGGCTTGAAGAGTTTGAATAGTGTAGGGCTTAAAATGTAACACCCCTTCCCGACCTACATGTGTAAGCTGAGTAGAGGCGCCACACTAACCTAATGTTGCTACCAATTTTACTTAGTCAAATTTTAGTTCCGATTTTTTTTTTCAAAAATTTTGCCATAGTTTCGCCAAAAAATTGAGTCCCAAGTGTCGACAAAACCGGTTTTTTTCTTATTTTTAAAAACATTTTACACAAACCAATGCAAACAAAATCATTCTCAGTACACTCCCAATAAATCCCCCTTGTAACCTCAACTACAACCTGCAAAAAGAATTTACACTTCTAGTGCAACATAACATAAAGGTTTTGTGACAATCCCTATATTTAAATATTACACAGCGGAACTTATAAAATATTTACATATTTACATACTAAACATTTCTTTACAAAATATAAAGAAATATACATGATTGGCAAGTCTACTCTGATCTTTAAGCTCCCAAAATGGATTCTTCAAGGTCTACTCTCACTTGGTCTTGATGAACTCTCGGGTTCAACTCTATCAACTCTATTACCTGCGCGATTAAACACTATCGCGCTAAGCCAAGGGCTTAGTAAGATAAAACATGCTAATGGTATGCTTTAATGTAATGCAATGCCACATATGTTATTGATAAGATCAACATCATAAATATAAAGTTAATCACATAATTATGCATTTCACAAATCATAGTCATATGAGTATACCCCATTTCAACATCTTTCCACATTCAACATTACTCAATCATACTCAATAACCAACATCTCATTTCATTAACTCATAACATTATTTAGGACATTCATATAACCTTGACACCTATGGGCCCAACAAGTATTTAATACGATATTCAGAGTTCAGAGTTACTGATTTGGTTCATAGTCACAATAATCACGCCCGTAGGCAATGTATATACATGTATCTCTATCCATGGATAGTGTAACAGACCCAGTCTCTTGGACCATCACTCAACACATATGAGGAGATCCTCAACCCGGCAAGACTGTTACCTTTCATCATTTCTTAGGCATGCCACCCAAATCCAGAACTCTGAAACTGAATAACATATTAAACAAACAATTCATTTATTATATAGTTACCATTTCCATTCTCAAATTCTCATCACATTTAGGCAAACATGCCTTCTTTCTTTCAATATCATCATCATAGCCAATCACAATGGCATTGTCTCATATCATGTCTTATTTGAATTATTATTTCAATTTCAATGTATATTATTCATGAAACACATAACCATTCACAATGCATAACATAACATTGTTCAATCTCAACAATGCAATTAGGGCAAAGAACAATTGATATGATTCATATGAATAATACATTCTGGTTTTAGACTCCATTTTATCCTTATTTTGAAAAATTGTATAAAATAATCTACTTGATTAAAAATTCTACAATTTTTACAGAATTTAGTTTTGTATCTTAAAATCATTCCTTTAAAATTTCAGATCAAACTGAACACAAAATCTTGGTCAAATAGTTCACCTAACCAGACTGCCCCAATTGCCCTGCATCCTGGCAGCAGTTCTGAACTTTGTGAATTCCATAAATCAAATTCAATCAACGTGGTTCTAAATTATTTTTCTCAAATACTAGACTCACTAAGAAACAACATATCCAAAATTCAATTGGATATGATTTTTCTACATTTTATTAAAAATCCCGAAATATAGCTGTCTCAGTTAAGGTACCTGCTGGAACAGTTCTACTAAAAATAATCTTTCTAAACTCATAACCATTCCAAAATTGAATCAACATATTTTTCAGTCATTCTAGACTCATAGAGGCACAACATATCAAAAATTCACTTCAAGAACATTTTTCTATAATTAATTAAAAATCATACAAGTTACAGCCTTTACTAATTGTAAAACAGAAAAAGAATTCACTAAACACACTCTTACTCTTCCATCACCAACACCAACCTAGCTTCTTATCTTTAATTCCATTTCAAAACTTGAGAATAAATCATAAACACATCTCATCATCAAATCATCAAACCCTAATTAACTTCCCATACCACTTCAAAAGTAGGAAAGAAATCAAAGGAAAGATCTTACCTTAGTTAAAACTTCTTGAATCAACACTTAAACACTTAATCTTCCTTCAATTTGAGCTCAACACATCAAGATCCTCTCTTCACCACTTGCTTTCCTTTCTCTATGGAGGAGCCGGCCACACACATGAAGAAGAAGAAGAAATTATGAATAAACCAAAGTCAACTCTTCTTTAAATCTCCACCAAGAGTTCCAATTCAAACAATTACTTAATTACCCTTAATCATTTAATTTAACTTTTGTCTCATGTATGCCCATGATAGTAATTACACATATCACATAAAAATATCTCTCTCTTCCTTTGACTCTTCCTTTGACCCATTTATATGTTATATATATCCTCATATACACAATATATACCATTCTCTCTAAACCCTAATTCTTTCCCAATACACATATACACAAGCATTCTCCTCCCAATTTCTTTTCTTATCCCATCATATACATTCAATCCAATTTATAACAATAACAACCACAACAATATGCAAAACTTCTAGGGCATAAATGAGGATATTACAATTCTCCCCCTCTAAAAAGAAAATTTCATCCTCGAAATTACCTGATATTAAAGCTGAAACAATTGCGGATATTGCTCTTGCATGGATTGTTCACTTTCCCAAGTTGCTTCTTCTTTTCCATGATTCTTCCACAAAATCTTCACAAGTGGCACTTTCTTGTTTCTCAACTCTTTCATATCACGTGCCAAAATAGCAACTGGTTCCTCTTCAAATGTCAAATCAAGATTTACTTCAATTGACTCAATCGGCAACACATGAGATGGATCCGACCTATACCTCCTCAACATAGAAACATGAAATACGTTATGAATACGATCCAACTCAAGTGGCAGAGCAAGTCGATACGCCACTGGCCCAACTCTTTCTAACACTTCATACGGCCCAATGAAACGAGGACTCAATTTTCCTTTTCGACCGAACCTCAAAATCTTCTTCCAAGGAGACACTTTCAGAAATACCTTATCTCCAACATCAAACTCTATATCTCTCCTTTTCAGATCTGCATAAGATTTCTGTCGGTCTGAAGCTGCTTTTAACCTGTCTCGAATCAACTTTACTTTTTCTTCAGTTTCTTGAATCAAATCAGGACCAATCAACTTATTATCTCCAAACTCATTCCAACAAAGAGGTGTCCTACACCGTCTGCCATACAATGCTTCAAACGGTGCCATACCAATGCTGGATTGGTGACTGTTGTTGTATGCAAACTCCACAAGAGGTAAAAATCTATCCCAACTTCCAGTGAAATCAATGACACAGCTTCTCAACATGTCCTCAATAATCTGTATCACCCTCTCTGACTGTCCATCCGTCTGTGGATGAAAAGCAGTGCTGAAATGCAGTCGAGAACCCAAAGCACTATGCAAACTCTTCCAAAATCTTGAAGTAAACCTGGGATCTCGATCAGATACTAAAGAAGTTGGAACACCATGCAACTTCACAATCTCATGGATATACAGCTCAGCCAACTTCTCCAAAGAGTAATCCATCCGCACCGGAAGGAAATGAGCTGTCTTAGTCAATCTATCCACAATCACCCGTATGGCATCATGTTTCCTTTGTGTCAATGGCAACCCAGACACAAAGTCCATTGTCACTCTTTCCCACTTCCATTCTGGCACTGACAACGGTTGAAGCAACCCGGTGGGAACTTGATGCTCTGCTTTAACCTTCTGACAAGTGAGACATTTTGATACAAACTCAGCAATGTCTCTCTTTAACCCAATCCACCAATAATGTTGTCTCAAATCATGATACATCTTGGTATTGCCTGGATGCATAGCAAACATCGACTAATGAGCTTCTTCCAAAATAATCTTCTTCAAATCAGCATCATCGGGTACACATAATCTGTTTTTAAACCATAGGCTCCCATCACTCTTCACAACAAAATCTCTACTCTTTCCACTCTGACAATCTGAAATAATCTTCTGAATCTTCATATCATTCATCTGAGCCTCTTTAATCTGATCTAACAAAACTGGCTTCAATTGCAACTGTGCCAACAATGCACCATCATCACAAGGTACAAAACTGGCATGCAATGCTCTCAACTCAACAAGCAACGAGAGCGAGTAAACTGTTAAACCAGCTAAAGACTTCCGACTCAAGGCATCAGCAACAACATTTGCTTTACCTGGATGATAGTCAATCAAGCAGTCGTAGTCTTTAATCAATTCTAACCATCTCCTCTGACGAAGATTGAGTTCTTTCTGGACACCCAAATACTTCAAACTCTTGTGATCAGTGTAGATGAAACATTTCTCCCCAAACAGATAGTGGCGCCAAATCTTTAATGCAAACACAATGGCAGCCAATTCCAAATCATGGGTCGGATAGTTAAGCTCACGTGGTTTCAACTGCCTAGATGCATAAGCTATAACTTTACCTTCCTGCATCAATACACACCCCAAACCTCTATGTGAAGCATCACTGTAGATCACATATGGTTTGCCTTCCACAGGTAAAGTAAGAACAGGCGCTTGAGTCAACATATCTCTCAACTGCTCAAAGCTAGCCTGACACTGATCCGTCCATAAAAACCTCACTCCTTTACGAAGCAATCTGGTGAGTGGAGTAGCTATTAAAGAAAACCCTTTCACAAACCGCTGGCAATAGCCTGCCAAACCTAGAAAACTTCTAATCTCTGTCACAGACTTAGGTGGACTCCAATTCAGAATAGCTTCAACTTTACTTGGATCAACTCTAATGCCTTCTGCTGAAACAATATGTCCGAGAAAAGCTACTTGATCCAACCAGAACTCACACTTCGACAATTTAGCAAACAACTGCTTCTCTCTCAAAATCTGCAACACAATCCGCAGATGCATATCATGTTCCTCTTCATTCCGCGAATACACCAGAATGTCATCAATGAAGACCACTACAAACTGATCCAAATAGGGCCTAAACACCCTATTCATCAAATCCATAAAAGCTGCAGGTGCATTCGTTAGACCAAAAGGCATAACTAAAAATTCATAATGCCCATACCTGGTCCGAAAGGCGGTCTTCGGAACATCCTCAGCTCTGACTCTTAGCTGATGGTACCCAGATCTCAAATCAATTTTAGAAAATACAGCTGCACCCTTCAATTGATCAAAAAGGTCATCAATTCTAGGCAAAGGATATTTATTTTTAATAGTCACCTTGTTCAATTGCCTATAATCGATACACAACCTCATAGTACCATCTTTCTTTTTCACAAATAGCACAGGAGCTCCCCAAGGAGAAACACTGGGGCGAATAAATCCTTTGTCCAATAACTCCTGTAATTGCACTTTCAACTCCCTTAATTCTGCTGGTGCCATTCTGTAAGGAGTAATCGAGATAGGAGTGGTACCAGGCAACAATTCGATACCGAACTCCACCTCTCTCTCAGGAGGCAATCCTGGCAACTCCTCTGGAAAAACATCAGGGAACTCTGCAACTGTGGCAATACTATCAATAGGAGAACCCTTCACTCTAGTATCCACCACATGAGCAAGATAGGCTTCACACCCCTTCCTAATCAATCTTCTAGCTGCAACAGCTGAAACAAATAAGGAGGCTAGCTGTTCCTGCTCATTAGATACTATCACATCTCTACCATCAACAGTTCTCAAAGAAACAATTTTCTTTTTACAATCAACTACAGCTCCATGTCTAGCTAACCAATCCATGCCTAGGATCACATCATATTCCTTAAATGGCATCTCAATCAAATCTCCAAGGAACTCCTCACCCTGCACCCTCACTGCACAATCCCGGTGCACTTTACTAACCATCACACTATGCCCTAACGGATTTGTCACCAACACATCAAATCCTAGGGACTCAGCATGCACATCAAACACAGGCAAAACGGATGCACTAATATATGAATGTGTGGAACCCGGATCAATCAAAGCAAGTACTGAAATATCAAATAAAGAAAAAGTACCAGCTATGACTGCCGATGCATCTGGTTGCCTCTGCATAACATACATCCTCTGGGAAGATCCAACCTCCTCTGGTCTACCCTCCCTGGATGTAGCACCTCCTCTAGAACTGAACCCAAGTCTACCTCCTCGGCTGGCACCTCTGCCTCCTCGGCCTCCCCTCGCACTAGGTCGAGAAGCTGCTGTATCAACTGACATCTGTTCCTGTCTCTCAGGACAGTCTCTCACAAAGTGATCAGGTGATCCACACCTGAAGCATACCCCTGATCTACTATACCTCTAACAAACGCCCCCATGTCTTCCACCACACTGGTTACACACAGGTAAGGTGGATCTCTGAACTCCAGGAGTAGGAGCACTCGCTACTGAAGCTGCAGGTCTAAATCTCTGTCTCTGTAACTGCACTGACCTACCCACTGGTCTCTGGCTCCTACCACCCCGAGGAACAAAACTCCCTTTTCCTCTCTTTGTAGAAGAAGACCCTGCCTCAAACTGGGGCCTCCTAACTCTAGTCTCTTCCTCTGAAGCAGCTGCAATAACTTGAGCTCTCTCCACACTGCGAGCTGCTGCCACAAGCTGAGAAAAATCATTATATCTTGAACCAGCCACATGACATATAAGAGAAGGCCTTAACCCCTCTTCAAATCTCCTGCATCTATCTATCTCATCATCAATGATACCCCCAGCATACTGACTCAGTCGAATAAACTCAACTTCATACTCAGTAACAGTCTTGCTGTCTTGCTTCAAGCTCAAGAACTCCATCTTCTTCATGTCTTTATACTCCCTAGGAGTATACTTCAACTCAAATTCCCTCAGAAAATCAGCATATGACAAAGTTGGTGGATCATCCATAGAATGGGGCACTGTCCTCCACCAATCGTAGGCATCCTTCTGCAGCAAAGATCTTGCATAGTCAAACTTTTCCTCAGGGGTGGCTTGCAACTGAACAAATATTCTCTGAACTTTGTCTAACCATTGCTCAGCCACAACTGGATCAGTAGTACCTATAAAATCCTCTGCTCCAAACTTCCTTAGTTTATCATATTGCCTCACTGCTACCAAAGGCTGTGGGGGTGGTGGTGGTGGCTGTGGTTGCACTGATGCTGGCCTCAAAGCCTCTATCACATGCCTAACCCAAGCTGGCGGAACCTCCTCCCCAGCTGATCTCCCTGACACCGAAGCAGGTGCCTCCTCAACACTAACAACCCTAGCTCCATCATCAGGGGCAATACTCTCGGCACTACCCTCAACCGACTGTCGTGAGTGAGAATCCATCACAACCTAAGTCTGCAAACACAACATACTACATCTTATTAAAGATCAGAGGTTGCCAATCCCAAACAAATATGTTATTCAAAAACCACTTTTTTTTTTAAAATCAAAATAGTCTTTTTATCACATTTTACCTAGGTTGAGAATCTCAAACCTAGGCTCTGATACCAAAACAATTGTAACACCCCTTCCCGACCTACATGTGTAAGCTGAGTAGAGGCGCCACACTAACCTAATGTTGCTACCAATTTTACTAAGTCAAATTTTAGTTCCGATTGTTTTTTTCAAAAATTTTGCCATAGTTTCGCCTAAAAATTGAGTCCCAAGTGTCGACAAAACCGGTTTTTTTCTTATTTTTAAAAACATTTTACACAAACCAATGCAAACAAAATCATTCTCAGTACACTCCCAATAAATCCCCCTTGTAACCTCAACTACAACCTGCAAAAAGAATTTACACTTCTAGTGCAACATAACATAAAGGTTTTGTGACAATCCCTATATTTAAATATTACACAGCGGAACTTATAAAATATTTACATATTTACATACTAAACATTTCTTTACAAAATATAAAGAAATATACATGATTGGCAAGTCTACTCTGATCTTTAAGCTCCCAAAATGGATTCTTCAAGGTCTACTCTCACTTGGTCTTGATGAACTCTCGGGTTCAACTCTATCAACTCTATTACCTGCGCGATTAAACACTATCGCGCTAAGCCAAGGGCTTAGTAAGATAAAACATGCTAATGGTATGCTTTAATGTAATGCAATGCCACATATGTTATTGATAAGATCAACATCATAAATATAAAGTTAATCACATAATTATGCATTTCACAAATCATAGTCATATGAGTATACCCCATTTCAACATCTTTCCACATTCAACATTACTCAATCATACTCAATAACCAACATCTCATTTCATTAACTCATAACATTATTTAGGACATTCATATAACCTTGACACCTATGGGCCCAACAAGTATTTAATACGATATTCAGAGTTCAGAGTTACTGATTTGGTTCATAGTCACAATAATCACGCCCGTAGGCAATGTATATACATGTATCTCTATCCATGGATAGTGTAACAGACCCAGTCTCTTGGACCATCACTCAACACATATGAGGAGATCCTCAACCCGGCAAGACTGTTACCTTTCATCATTTCTTAGGCATGCCACCCAAATCCAGAACTCTGAAACTGAATAACATATTAAACAAACAATTCATTTATTATATAGTTACCATTTCCATTCTCAAATTCTCATCACATTTAGGCAAACATGCCTTCTTTCTTTCAATATCATCATCATAGCCAATCACAATGGCATTGTCTCATATCATGTCTTATTTGAATTATTATTTCAATTTCAATGTATATTATTCATGAAACACATAACCATTCACAATGCATAACATAACATTGTTCAATCTCAACAATGCAATTAGGGCAAAGAACAATTGATATGATTCATATGAATAATACATTCTGGTTTTAGACTCCATTTTATCCTTATTTTGAAAAATTGTATAAAATAATCTACTTGATTAAAAATTCTACAATTTTTACAGAATTTAGTTTTGTATCTTAAAATCATTCCTTTAAAATTTCAGATCAAACTGAACACAAAATCTTGGTCAAATAGTTCACCTAACCAGACTGCCCCAATTGCCCTGCATCCTGGCAGCAGTTCTGAACTTTGTGAATTCCATAAATCAAATTCAATCAACGTGGTTCTAAATTATTTTTCTCAAATACTAGACTCACTAAGAAACAACATATCCAAAATTCAATTGGATATGATTTTTCTACATTTTATTAAAAATCCCGAAATATAGCTGTCTCAGTTAAGGTACCTGCTGGAACAGTTCTACTAAAAATAATCTTTCTAAACTCATAACCATTCCAAAATCGAATCAACATATTTTTCAGTCATTCTAGACTCATAGAGGCACAACATATCAAAAATTCACTTCAAGAACATTTTTCTATAATTAATTAAAAATCATACAAGTTACAGCCTTTACTAATTGTAAAACAGAAAAAGAATTCACTAAACACACTCTTACTCTTCCATCACCAACACCAACCTAGCTTCTTATCTTTAATTCCATTTCAACACTTGAGAATAAATCATAAACACATCTCATCATCAAATCATCAAACCCTAATTAACTTCCCATACCACTTCAAAAGTAGGAAAGAAATCAAAGGAAAGATCTTACCTTAGTTAAAACTTCTTGAATCAACACTTAAACACTTAATCTTCCTTCAATTTGAGCTCAACACATCAAGATCCTCTCTTCACCACTTGCTTTCCTTTCTCTATGGAGGAGCCGGCCACACACATGAAGAAGAAGAAGAAATTATGAATAAACCAAAGTCAAC
The DNA here is from genome assembly GCA_947685225.1 of Garcia nutans. Taxonomy (NCBI): domain Eukaryota; kingdom Viridiplantae; phylum Streptophyta; class Magnoliopsida; order Malpighiales; family Euphorbiaceae; genus Garcia; species Garcia nutans. The sequence continues at coordinate 17,657,316 of CANTUV010000006.1, read as the reverse complement.
TCTTCTTTAAATCTCCACCAAGAGTTCCAATTCAAACAATTACTTAATTACCCTTAATCATTTAATTTAACTTTTGTCTCATGTATGCCCATGATAGTAATTACACATATCACATAAAAATATCTCTCTCTTCCTTTGACTCTTCCTTTGACCCATTTATATGTTATATATATCCTCATATACACAATATATACCATTCTCTCTAAACCCTAATTCTTTCCCAATACACATATACACAAGCATTCTCCTCCCAATTTCTTTTCTTATCCCATCATATACATTCAATCCAATTTATAACAATAACAACCACAACAATATGCAAAACTTCTAGGGCATAAATGAGGATATTACATAAAATACGTATAGATTGTTATGAGTTAGATCTATCATATTTTGTTAAGAATTAATATAGAATTGTAAGGAGTTTTTAAGTTTGTTATGAGGTTGTTATAGGGTTACTATAGGTGTAATATCCCAATTTTTGATGTACTTTGGAATATTAGTTGTGAGAGAGTATGTTGGTAAAATATGTAAAGAAAATATTATAAGAGATAGATGTATATGAAGGATAATATGTATATATTGCATTTGAAAAATATGGAAAATATAAATACAATATATAAGACATATACATATATCAACATATACATCACATATACATGATGTATATATTGGTGTAGGAAAAGTAAATTGTAAATAATTAATTAATTAATAATAATGATAATGATAATGATAATGATGACAAGAGAAAAAGAAGAAAAGAAAGTCAAAGGATGGATCAATATTTGTGGTGGAGATTTTTAGGTGTATTTAATTATATTATTATTATTATTATATATATAAGATAAGTTTGAAAGGGAAGAGAAGACTTTATTTATTTATTTATTTCTTTCTTTCTTATTCTTCTTCTTCCTCTTGAACGTGAGAGAGATAGAGAGAGAGAGAGAGGAATGTGATTTTGTTGGCATACACATCAAATTCACAAGGGCTTTAAGAGAATTGAAGGTGGATATTGAAGAATTGGCAAAGAATTCAAGTAAGTGTTCTTTTCCTTGTGTTGATTTCTATAGATTGAAGTATATATATATATGTGTTGAATTGGTATTTAGATGGTGATGATATGGTTATTTGTGAGGATGATGATGAATTGTTGAAATTGTTTAGCAAGGGTTTAGTATAAATGAGTTGGGAAAATTGAGTAATTGATATATGGATGATGTATATAATGATTATTATTATGATATGTTGAAGTTATATAAGTATTGATTTGATAGGTGATTTATGAATATAAAATAAGATGTTGATTAACGGTGTTGTAGTATGGATTTTGGAGTAATTGTGTTTACATGGATGAGAGTTCGAAATGCATAATTTTTGCCTGACACGGCCAGTGACACGGCCATGTCGTTGGGCATGTCAACGGTGTTGAGTTTAACGTTGGTGACACGACCATTAACATGGCCATGTCAGTGAACGTGTCATAGCTACTGAGAGATAAAGTAATTGACACGGCCATGAACACGCCTATGTTATTGGGCGTGTTAATATTTCTGTGAGGCAGAATAAATGACACGTCCAGTGACACGCCTATGTTACTGAGCATGTCAAAGCTTCTGTGTTGTTGGTTTAGGGCACGATTAGGGACACGCTCGTGTTGTTGAGCGTGTCATGTGTAGAGTTTACCCTAGTTAGTTTTTATTCTTATTTTCTTATGTGTATTACTAAGTGAATGTGTATAATCACCTTTGGATTAGGTTTTGAAGAGATTTGAGTTGCCTTAATCCAAATGTTAAAGGATTCTTGGAAGAGGAGTTTGGAATTGATGTGAGTTGCTCTTAAAGGTAAGTACACACCTTATATGATTGTATATATGTACATGATTTTGGGACTTAACACATTTGATTGGAAAATGTGTTAAGTTATTTATTATATTGTTGATGCTTGAGAATGATGCTATGATTTGCATAATGTGAAAGATATAATGATCATTCAAAATGTATGTACAGTGCAATTGGTTATGTATACCCTAATGATGAGATGTGAAGCCATTGTTGTTGGCTATAATGATGTAAATGAAATATTGAGGCATTGTGCCTAGATGATTATGAGAAAATGAGAATGGAATTGATAATGAAATAATGAAAGAATTTTGTGCCTAGTATGTTATTCAATTTTTAGAGTTTTGTTATTGGTGACATGCCTAAAAGTAACAATCCCTTGAAGCTAGGTTGGGCTTGGTCCTTGAAGCCAAGTTGGGTTGAAGTTTAGCATGCTTATCTACATTTGAAGCTTGGTTGGGCCTAGTCCTTGAAGCCTAGTTGGGATGTTATATATGAGATGTTTCTCATTGTGATAATGATTCGCCTACGGGCTTGATAAATGTGATTATTGAACCAAAACATTAACTCTAGAAGTTGAATGGCATATTAGTTTCTTTGGGCCCATGCTTGTCTTTACTTTAATGTGAATTATGGAATAAGATATAATGTTATGAGATATATGATGATAATTATGGTATGACATGATCACAATACACAAGCAAATTACTGAAAATGAATGTGGCTTGAGAAACTATTCTGAATGATGAGATTATGAAAATACAATATTATGTGTAATATGTATATGGATGTGGACATTGTGAGTATTATTTTATGAATGTTCTAATAAGTCATTGAATTGTGGTTTGTTTTAATGATATATGTGTATATGTATATAAATTATGAGATTAGTGGAAATATATGAAAAGTGTATTGAAAATGGAAAACATGATAAGAAAATGATGATACATGAAGTTAATATATGAGTATGATTTTCTGTAATGTATGTTTATAATCTTTATTTGTACTACTAAGCTTTCGAGCTTAGCGCGGTTGTGTAAATCGCGCAGGTGAATAGATGATTGATCCGGGAGTCAAAACGTTATGCCACGAGAAGGGTAAGAGTATTTCGAGACCAACTAGAAGGTGATGCATACATGTATAATTTGATTATATTGTATTTTGATAAAAATGTATATATATATATATAAGTGAATTTCGGAAAAGACAAGGTAATTTATATATATGTAATATAATAAAAAATATAATGATTTTCTAAATGTTCTTTAAATAAAATGTATTATTGGTTGTAACTAAGGAAAAGGTTTTAAACTGTAATGAAACGTGACATCCTTATATTCTATATACGTACTGTATGTATATAAGGTATTAGTATAGTACTTATATAGAGTATAGGGGTGTTACAATAGGCATTTGTAATTAATGATTTCTTTTTGGGCTGTTAAGAGTTGTTATGGATAATTATAATTAATGATTTCATACTGTGAAAAACACTGTTTAGTGTGTTCTAAATAGTCTAGAATTATGTATTTGTACATTAATATGGATTGTTATATATGGATAGATATGGGTGATGTGTGTTAAGGGATTATATTGGATTGAATCATTTTCTGTTCTAAATGGTATTTAAGTGTACAAAAAACTCTAGAATTGTGTATTTGTATAATGATATGGGTTGATATGGATTGATATGGGTTAATATAAATTGATATAAGTGATATGTATATTAAAAGATTATATTGGATTGAATCTTTTTCTGTTCTAAATGATATTTAGGTGTGATAAACAATCTAAAATTGTATATTTGTATGTTAATATATGTTGATATGGATTAATATGGGTTGATATAAATTGATATGAGTGATATGTGTGTTAAGAAACTATATTGAATTGAAATATTATATGTTCTAAATGGTGTTTAAGTGTACTAAACACTCTAAAATTGTATATTTCTATGTTGATATAGGTTGATATGGAATGAAATGGGTTCATATATATTGATATGAATGATATATGTATTAAAGGATTATATTAGATTGAATCTTTTTCTGTTCTACATGATATTTAGGTGTGATAAACAGTCTAAAATTATGTATTTATATGTTAATTTATATTGATATAGATTGATATGGATTGGTATGAATTGATATAAGTGATATGTGTGTTAAGAAAGTACATCAGAATGAATCATTTTATGTTCTAAATGGTGTTTATGTATGTTAAATACTCTAGAATTATGTATTTATGTGTTGATATGTGTTGATATATGCATTAAGATATTATATTGAATTAAATCATTTTTTATTCTAAATGGTGTTTAGGTGTACTAAACACTCTAGAATTGTGTATTAGTATGTTGATATGAGTTGATATAAATTGATATGGGTGATATGTGTGTTAAGAGATTAGATTGGGTTGAATTATTTTATATTCTAAATAGTGTTTATGCGTACCAAATACTCTAGAATTGTGTATTAGTAAGTTCATATGTGTTGATATGGATTAATATGGGTTGACATGTGTGTTAAGGGATTATATTGAATTAAATTATTTTATGTTCTAAATGGTGTTTAGGTGGACTAAATATGCTATAATTGTGTATTAGTATGTTGATATGAGTTTATATGGATTGATATGGGTGATATGTGTGTTAAGGGATTAGGTTGGATTGAATTATTTTTTTATTATAAATGGTATTGATATGTACCAAACACTCTATAATTGTGTATTCATGGGTATACTAATAGCTACTGTGGGGATACATATCTTCTCTTGTATGACTATGAAGAAATAATGATGATAGTGCATTTTTTCTTTGTTAGTGGTTTTCACTAAAAGTCTGTCTAGTATATATTATTAAAGACAATATATGGCTATTATTAGTTAAAGCTGGTGTATTGAAAGTTACTTTATCAATAAATATTATTATTAGCCTACATATTAATGCAATTAAATTCTCATTTTCTTTCAGTCAGAAAATATATATTTGTTGATTAATGTGAATCGATTGGACTAATATGGACTAATAAGGATTAATATACTTACACGTTGATGCAGTACGGATTTCTAGAGAGAAGAGGTCAATAAAATGATAGGCTGAAATGAGGTGTTTAATACTTATACGTCAACGCAATACGAAGTTTATTGCAAAAACCTGAATTTCCAAAATTGCACACAAGAGGTTATAGAGAGATAAAACACAATAGTTCAATTATGGGTCTATACATCCAACAATATAAATGGCGCATATGATAGCGAGGACGATGACGATTCCGATGCCTAGCGAATGTAAGCGAACAAGCTTGGGATTATTTTTATTTTTTCCTGTAAATATTGTGATTATTTTAGATTTCTCAAAGTATTGATATAGATGATGGGTTTTTGAACGCTAAAAAATACAAATCATTTATATATATAACTAATATTGCATCGTTGATAGTGGATATAACTATTGTTGAATAGGTTGTGAAAAGTTGTTGATGTTGGATATTTATGTTACTGAATAGGTTGTATTGTGTTGTTGATGTTGGATATATATGTGTTAATGAACAAGTTATGGAAAGCACTTGATGTTGTTGGATATATTGTTAGTGTATGTGCCCTAGGCCATTTATTTGGATCTTTATGTTATACATTCATTATTAATAAATAAGGTTTTATTATCATTATTGTTTGTTTGCATATTACACAATTTTGATTATTGTCCCTGGTTTATTATTGTTATAGAGATAAAAAAAAATAATTCTTAACCAGTATGAACATTGATTTGATAATCATCAGATGGTTATGTGTATAGTGATACAAATCAATTTCATAGATACTTGTTAGAGAACAATGTATTGGATAGACCCATCATGAGATTACTACATGGGTTAGTGTCATAAGTAAATCTCATGATAGTTATGTATTAATTCTTTGACTTGAGATTGTCATAGTTTCCAATATAAGGACTATTATATTTTGACATGATCAAACATTATCCGTAACTGGATAGTAATAAAGGTTATGATCATATATGATAGAAATTATGTAGAGGATAATGAACAATCAAGATAGAATTTGTCCCTCTCTTTGAGAGAGATATCTTTTGGGCCCTTCGATAAGTGAGACTGTGAAATGCATGGCCGTGCTCAAATGAATTGATAGTGTGATCAATTTCATTTGTTTTTATCAGTCTACTTGGAGATCGAGTAATCATAAGTTTGGACAATATAAGTATGACGTTGACCATGACTTATGTTCAATCTAGATATCGTGTGACAAAGGGATTAATGCATGTACTATTATTAGGCAAATTGGACATTCCTTATATTAATTGGGTAGTTGTAACGCCTTGTTAGAGGCCAATTATGACTTGTTGGTTTAATAGAGATTAAATTGACTGCCAATTAATATGGGCCTATCGGGTCACACACAAGAATGCGCTTTGGGCTAGATATAATATTAATATTAGATATTAATATTTATTATTATTATTATTTTCATTATATATATATATATATTATTAGATAATATATTCAGAATCCTAATTAGATTTGGATTCTGAATTTGACTTACCTTATCCAATTATATATATTATTAGATAATATATTCAGAATCCTAATTAGATTTGGATTTTGAATTTGACTTACCTTATCCAATTTCGAATTGGATTCTGGAGTGATTATATTCACTCCAGACGTTAAGTCTTGATATAGGTAACATTAGAAAATAAAAAGAGAACGAAAACTTCGGTAGAGAAAATAATACGTTTTAGAGAAAATGTTTTTCAGCCTTCGCCGTTGCAGAGAGCTAGCACTCCAGACGGTAGCATTCGTGTGGATACGCGATAGAGAGTGTTTCGCGATCGAGGCATCTCTTCCAAACTGTGATTTCGAATCATCAACAGGTTAGTTCTTTGTATACTTTCGTCGAATTAAACGAACAGCATGGATCCTGGTGGGAAATCAGAGATCAAAAATTTTTTCGCTGCGTGTTTTTGTTTGCAGTGATCTCCTTGATTTCCTAACAGTGGTATCAGAGCCACTTATTGTTTTCGTTTAAGTCGAAAATGCCATGTTGATATGATTACATGAGATATATTGATTTCGTATGGCATGTTAACTATAAAACCCTAATTCATTTTTCATATGATGAGAAAGGATTGGTTTTTGGTTTCATTTTTGTAAAACCCTAATTCGTTTTTCATATGATGAGAAAGGATTAGTGTTTTTAATTTCGTTTTCATGAGATGATCACGTATATATGATTGGTTGATTAAAACGATTTTCATATGATGAAAATGATTAAGTTTATATGTGATATAAACATTTGGTAATGATTCTGTAATGGGTTGTACATATTCAAAATAAAACAGTAAGAAGGTTAATGAGATTAACGATTCTGTTTTAGGGTTTCGCCAAAGAAAAATGTTAATGAGATTAACGTTTCTGTTTGGCTTCCCGCTGACCGGCTAGCGGGACCACCGTATGTTCGCGCCCTATAGTTCGTTACCGCGACATTAAGAATGTCAATATATTTGTTTCTATTTAATATGTTGGTGATGAATATGTTATGTTTGTTTGATGTCTTGGCATGGTGCATAGCATGGCCTTATGACCTATGTGATTGGTTTATTCATATCTTAATTTTGGGTAAATACGGCCTGCGTGTCATTTATTTTGTTGTAATTTATTTTACTAGTAGTTAGATTTTCTTTTATTGTAATAAATGAAGATTCAAGCTACAATGTTTGTGATGGAGGTTCATGCCAAGGAGAAGATGGTTCCATGGTGATGGAAGCACAAGCTCAATTTTTGAAGATATATAATATTGCAAGTGTTGTAATAGATAGGTTTTTCACCTAGGGTTGCCTTTATGATCTTCATTTGGTCTCTTGAAGATCATATTTAGTTTGGCCATGCTATGTCACGTTTACATATTTTGTCATTTGGTATATGATGCTTATGTGATAAATTATATATATGCATATAGGATGCTAAAATATAATGATATATAATGCAAGACATGATAATAATTTAGTTGAACCCTCATTAATAATTTAAGTCTAAATGTCATCCACGTTTTGAACACCTATCAAAACTAAGATTGTATTAAAGTAGGTATTGCCAAAGCAATATGCTTTAAACATTCCTAGCTAAGTAGGATGAGTAATAGTGCTACTCATATGTTTTAAAATTGGTTAGACTTAATTAGGCTATCAAAATGGTTTTGGGCCTAAGGCATTAGATGGAATTCAACATGCTATGACATATGATGTCAATATTCCATAATTACTAAGAGTTACATGAGATGTAATTGGTAAAGATGTTACCTACCTAAATAACTTGATTTTAAGCGTCACGCCAAAGCTGAGTTTAGAATTAAGTGAAATACAGATCTTAGCCTACTAAAATTTTTTTTAGAGGGTTTATTTTTAGTAGGAGTTTAAATAATTTTAACCTCATTATTAATTAAAATTTGACTTTGCATATTTATCAACAGATGGCTGCTAATAACAATTCCACCTTATCACTGCGATCTATCCTTGAGAACAAAAAACTGAAAGAATGTGGGACTAATTTTGTTGACTGGTTTAGGAACCTGAGAATTGTTCTCAAACAAGAGAAAAAGTCCTACGTGCTTGATGAAGCTGTCCCTGACCCACCTCCTGCTGATGCTTCTAATGCTGCTAAGAGTAAGCATAAGAAGCATGTGGATGATTCCAATGACATAGGATGTCTTATGTTGGCTACCATGTGTCCAGGACTTCAGAAGGATATGGAACACTTAGAGGCTTATGAGATGAGTGTGCATCTCAAACAAGCTTTCCAACAACAGGCTGGGCAAGATAGGTTTAACACCGCTGTTGCATTATTTGACTGCAAAATGTCTGAAGGTGAATCTGTTAGTGCTCATGTTTTGAAAATGAAAGGCTATCTAGATCACCTTGCTAGACTTGGATATCCCCTGAGTTTAGAACTCTCCACGGATTTGATCCTACATTCATTGCCTAGCAGTTTGTCACAGTTTGTCATGAACTATAACATGAATGACATAGAGAAATCCATTCCTGAGCTACATGGTATGCTCAAAACTGCTGAGGGGAATATCAAAAAGCCTACCCAAATATTGAATGTCAATATTAAACAAATGAAAAAGAAAGCCAAAGATACTAAAGGCAAGGGTAAGGCAAAAGGTGCTAAAGGGTCCAAGGGACAAGCTAAACCAAAACCTGAACCTAAGGCTAAAGTTCCTAAGGAAGGGACTTGTTTCCATTGCAACAAGCCTGGGCATTGGAAGAGAAATTGTCAACTCTATTTGGATGAGTTAAAGAAGTTGAAGGGTAGTGCGACTACATCTTCAGGTATTTATGTTATAGAAATTAATTTATCTATTCCTTCTTCCTGGGTATTAGATACCGGATGTGGATCTCATATTTGTACAAATATGCAGGGACTCAAAAGGAGTAGGATGCTGAAGAAGGGCGAAGTGGACCTACGTGTTGGCAATAGAGCAAGAGTTGCTGCTATAGCTGTAGGAACTTATGAACTTGTTATGCCCATTGGGTTTTTGTTAATTTTGAACAATTGCTTTTATGTTCCTACTATGAGTAGGAATCTTATTTCAGTATCTGTTTTGGATGATGAAGGTTATTCATTTTTTATTAAGAATAAGAAATGTTCTATTTTTGATAAAAATGATTTGCTTTATGGTATTGCAAATTCTTATAATGGCCTTTATATCCTTAATCTTGATGATTCTAATGGTAATGATATCTATAACATAACTTCTAATAGAACTAAGCCAAATGAGTTAAACCCTACTTATTTATGGCATTGTCGCCTTAGCCATATAAATGAGAAACGCATTTCTAAGCTCCATCAAGATGGATTATTAGTTTCATTTGATTTTGAATCATTTGAAACATGTGAGTCTTGTTTGCTTGGTAAGATGACAAAGGATCATTTTACTGGGCATAGTGAAAGGGCTAATGATTTATTGGGCTTGATACATACAGATGTATGTGGTCCTTTTAGCATTAGTGCCAGAGGAGGATTTCGATACTTCATTACTTTTACTGATGATTTCAGTAGGTATGGCTAATGAAACATAAGCATGAGTCTTTTGAAATGTTTAGAACTTTTCAAAATGAAGTACAAAATCAACTTGGTAAAACAATTAAACTACTTCAATCAGATCGAGGTGGTGAATATTTGACCCAAGAGTTTGATGATCATCTAAGGGATTGTGGAATTGTTTCACAACTGACTCCTCCAGGAACTCCACAGTGGAATGGAGTTTCTGAAAGGAGAAATCAAACTCTATTAGATATGGTTCGATCAATGATGAGTCAAGCAGATCTTCCTTTATCTTTTTGGGGTTATGCCTTGGAGACAGCTGCATTCATTCTGAACCGTGTACCATCTAAGGCGGTTGAAAAGACACCATATGAGATATGGACAGGTAAGACACCTAGTTTGTCTTTTCTTAAGATTTGGGGTTGTGAAGCTTATGTGAAAAGACCAGTTTCAGATAAGTTAGCTCCAAAGTCTATCAAATGTAATTTTGTGGGGTATCCTAAGGAAGCTAAAGGATACTATTTCTATACTCCTTCAGAGAACAAAGTGTTTGTTGCTCGAAATGGGATCTTTTTGGAAAAGGAATTTCTTTCTAAGAGAACTAGTGGGAGTATAGTAGAACTTGAGGATGGATGGGAATGTGCAGACCTATAAAGCAAGGCTTGTTGCAAAAGGTTTCAAGCAAACTCATGGTATAGACTATGATGAAACCTTTTCACCAGTTGCTATGCTTAAGTCTGTTAGAATTCTCATTGCCATTGCAGCATACTATGATTATGAGATATGGCAAATGGATGTCAAAACCTCTTTCCTTAATGGAAACTTGCTTGAGGATGTGTATATGACACAACCTGAGGGTTTTGTAAATCCTGAGAATTCTACAAAGGTTTGCAAGCTTCAAAGATCCATTTATGGATTGAAGCAAGCATCTCGAAGCTGGAATCTTCGTTTTGATGAAACAGTTAGGAACTTTCGTTTCATCAAGATTGAAGATGAACCTTGTGTTTACAAGATGGTTAGTGGGAGTGCAGTAGTGTTTTTAGTCTTATATGTGGATGACATATTACTCATTGGGAATGATATCCCTACCTTGCAAAAGGTTAAGACTTGGTTAGGGAATTCTTTCTCAATGAAAGATTTAGGTGAGGCTGCCTATATCCTTGGTATAAAGATCTATAGAGATAGATCTAGAAGGATAATTGGCCTGAATCAAAGTACATACATAAATAAAGTGTTGAAGAGGTTCAACATGCAAGATTCCAAAAAAGGATTCTTGCCTATGTCTCATGGCATTCATCTCAGCAAGAGTCAATGTCCTATGACATCTGATGAGCGAGATCGAATGAATAAGATTCCTTATGCTTCTGCTATAGGATCTATTATGTATGCCATGTTATATACTAGACCAGATGTCTCATATCCATTAAGCGCAACTAGTAGATTTCAAGCTGATCCTGGTAAAGGTCACTGGACAGCTGTCAAGAATATTCTTAAGTACCTTCGAAGGACTAAAGATGTATTCTTGGTTTATGGAGGTTTGGAAGATGAGCTAGTTGTAAATGGTTACACAGATGCTAGTTTCCAAACTGACATAGATGATTTTAGATCGCAGTCAGGTTTTGTATTCACATTGAATGGTGGAGCTGTTAGTTGGAAGAGTTCAAAACAAAGCACTATGGCCGATTCTACAACAGAGGCTGAGTATATAGCAGCATCAGATGCAGCTAAGGAAGCAGTCTGGTTGAAGAAATTCATCACTGAGCTAGGAGTGGTGCCTAGCATTGCAAATCCTATGGACATTTATTGTGACAACAATGGTGCCATAGCACAGGCAAAAGAGCCTAGATCTCATCAAAGGTCTAAGCATATACTCAGGCATTTTCACCTCATTCGAGACATTATCGATAGAGGAGATATCAAGATATGCAAAGTTGACACAAATGATAACATAGCAGATCCATTAACAAAGCCTCTCTCACGGGTCAAGCATGATCAGCACACTAGATCTATGGGTCTTAGAAATTTGTAGGCCTAGTGCAAGTGGGAGATTGTTAGTGTATGTGCCCTAGGCCATTTATTTGGATCTTTATGTTATACATTCATTATTAATAAATGGGGTTTTATTATCATTATTGTTTGTTTGCATGTTACACAATTTTGATATTTGTCCCTGGTTTATTATTGTTATAGAGATAAAAAAAATAATTCTTAACCAGTATGAACATTGATTTGATAATCATCAGATGGTTATGTGTATAGTGATACAAATCAATTTCATAGATACTTATTAGAGAACAATGTATTGGATAGACCCATCATGAGATTACTTATGGGTTAGTGTCATAAGTAAATCTCATGATAGTTATGTATTAATTCTTTGACTTGAGATTGTCATAGTTTCCAATATAAGGACTATTATATTTTGACATGATCAAACATTATCTGTAACTGGATAGTAATAAAGGTTATGATCATATATGATAGAAATTATGTAGAGGATAATGAACAATCAAGATAGAATTTGTCCCTCTCTTTGAGAGAGATATCTTTTGGGCCCCTCGATAAGTGAGACTGTGAAATGCATGGCCGTGCTCAAATGAATTGATAGTATGATCAATTTCATTTGTTTTTATCAGTCTACTTGGAGATCGAGTAATCATAAGTTTGAACAATATAAATATGACGTTGACCATGACTTATGTTCAAGCTAGATATCGTGTGACAAAGGGATTAATGCATGTACTATTATTAGGCAAATTGGACATTCCTTATATTAATTGGGTAGTTGTAAAGCCTTGCTAGAGGCCAATTATGACTTGTTGGTTTAATAGAGATTAAATTGACTGTCAATTAATATGGACCTATCGGGTCACACACAAGAATGCGCTTTGGGCTGGATATAATATTAATAATATTAATATTAGATATTAATATTTATTATTATTATTATTTTCATTTTTTTATATATATATTATTAGATAATATATTCAGAATCCTAATTAGATTTGGATTCTAAATTTGACTTACCTTATCCAATTATATATATTATTAGATAATATATTCAGAATCCTAATTAGATTTGGATTTTGAATTTGACTTACCTTATCCAATTTCGAATTGGATTCTGAAGTGATTATATTCACTCCAGACGTTAAGTCTTGATATAGGTAACATTAGAAAATAAAAAGAGAACGAAAACTTCGAAACCCTAATAGGTTTTAGAGAAAACGTTTTTCAGCCTTCGCCGTTGCAGAGAGCTAGCACTCCAGACGGTAGCATTCGTGTGGATACGCGATAGAGGGTGTTTCGCGATCGAGGCATCTCTTCCAAACTGTGATTTCGAATCATTAACAGGTTAGTTCTTTGTATACTTTCGTCGAATTAAACGAACAGCATGGATCCTGGTGGGAAATCAGAGATCAAAAATTTTTCCGCTGCGTGTTTTTGTTTACAGTGATCTCCTTGATTTCCTAACATATATATGTATTAATATATATTAATATGGGTCTATATGGGTTAATATGTGTAGATATATATTGATATGAGTTGATATACATTTAATATGGGTTGATATGTATTGATATGGGTACATATTAGGGATGGACATTTTTTGTTCGGTTGGCCTAACTGAACCGAACTGCAAAATCCGAACAAAAATCGAGCAAATATATTAGTAACCGAAACCGACCGAACAAAAGTAGAAATCGAGTAAAAATTGAACCAAAAAAATTCGGTCGGTTTCGGTTTAGACCGAAAAAAATTGGTTTAGACAAAAAAAATTTGGTCGGCTTTGGTTTAGACCAAAAAAATTGGTTTAGACAAAAAAAATTCGGTCGGTTTCATTATAAACCAGCGGTTTTGGTTTAGACCAAAAAAATTCGGTCGGTTTTCGTTCGGTTCGGTTTTCTGAGCAATGAAACCGCTGGCCGACTGAAGATTTTCAGTTTGATGTAATTTAGAACCAAAAACCGAACCGACCAGTAGGTTAACCGATTTTTCAGTCGGTTTTTGGTCTGTTTCTCGGTCGGTTCGGTTTTCACGGTTTTTTTGTCCACCCCTAGTACATATGGGCTGAGATGAGTTATTATACATTTGATATAAGTTGAAATGTATTGATATGAGTTTATATGTGCCTCAATTGTAATTATTACATATATACTGCTCAATAATCACATGAACATTTTAACCTATAAAGCATATCAATACACATTCAAAATATTGTCATTCAAAATACTTCCCTCAACCGATAAACTATCCACTTCATTTTATATATCTTTATATTCATTCAAAATATATGCATTAAACATATATTTCTACAACTTTCCTCAACCTGCAGTACATATATCGATTTGGGATTTCAACAAACACACATCCAATAAATTTTATACATATACCCATCCAACACACGAATGAATAATAAAATAGTGAGAATTTTGATTTCATCTAATTAAAAATATATACATCCAATTTATCAACAATGGTTGTTATTCATAATATAAATATTCAAAATGAATATATAAATATTAAAGTAGTCACATCCTTATTAGTTTACAAAACACTTGGCATCACCATCATTGTCATCCTCATCATTCTCATTACAATAAGCACTTTATCTCTTGTTTGAACCCATGGAAACATTGTTGTGTTGTATCTAAATGTCTCCATAAGCTGATGTGCAATGCTGAACATTCAGGTTCTTCGTCAAAAAATGTTCAATGAATTTGGCAACGTATAAGTATTTAAAGGATTACCTCGAGATCAGACATTTTTCTTAGGTAAGTGGATTCTTCTTTCTTTGAGGTTATTATATCATCAAAGATCAGTCAACAAAAATATATTTCTTCATTATTTAAGATATCTAAATAACATATAGAACACAAAATTATCATACAGGAGATTGTTCACTACTGGAACTAGAGGTTGATTTAGACAAAATTGTCATTTTATGCCTGCAAAACAAATTTATAGTCTAGTTTTAACATATAAACAAAATGAAGAAAAAAAATAACGATATTTTAGTAGCCCTAAATCAAGTCATATCAACTTATATCAAGACATATTAACCCATATCATCCAAGATCAATAAACAAAAGCCACATTTCTTTACTATTTAAGACTGAAAGAATGAATTAATGAAGGGGGAATCTTAGGAGAAAATTAAGGAAGAATATAAGGAGAAATTTAAGGAAAGAAGACAAAAACCATAATTTAAGGAAGACTTTAAGGAATGGAAAAAATAGCTATCTTTTTCACACTCCCCCTCAAGCTGGTGAATGGATATCATCTATTCCAAGCTTGCTTATCATCCATTTAAATACTATTCCGATCAAATCTTTAGTAAGCGCATCGGCCAGCTGATCATTAGTAGAAATAAAGGGAGTACAAATCAGACCACTATTAAGCTTTTCTTTAATAAAATGCATGTCAACTTTAACATATTTCATAAGATCATGTTGTACTGGATTATGAGCAATGTTAATGGCAGATTTGTTATCACAATAGAGCTTTATAGGGCCTTCCTATTTAATTTTAAGATCATTTAGTATGATCTTTAGCCATAAGATTCACATATCCTGAGAGTCATAGCTCTAAATTCAGCTTCAGCATAAGACCTAACGCCTACATTCTGCTTCTTGCTTCTCCAAGTTATAAGGTTACCTCCTAAGAAGGTATAATATCCCGAAGTAGACCACCTATCAACTGGAGAACCTGCATAATCTTCATCTATATAACACTCTAGAATCAACCTTTCTTCCTTTTTAAACATAATTCTTTTTCCAGGAGAACCTTTCAAATATTGCAAGATTTTATTTACAGCTTTGAGATGTGTTTCTTTTGGATTATGTATAAATTGACTTACGACACTAACAGCATATGCAATATCAGGCCTGGTATGAGATAAATATGAGTCTACCAACAAGCCTTTGGTAAGACCCTTTATCAACCGCTACATCTTCTGGAAAATCTCCCAATCTGTGATTTTGTCCCATAGGTGTGTCCATAGACTTACAACCCAACATATCAGTATCCTTCAAAAAATATAACACATACTTCTGTTGAGAGATAAAAATCTCTTTCTGAGAGTGAGCTGCTTCAATACCCAAGAAATATTTAAGTTTTTCAAGTTCTTTGATCTCAAATTATTTTAGTAATTGCTGCTTCAAGTTATCCATTTCTTCAAGATTATCTCCCGTGATTATAATGTCATCCACATACACAAGAAGTATACACACTCCCCCAGAAGTAGAATGCCTTACAAATAAAGTGTGATCGCCTTGAATTTGTTTATAGCCTAACGAAAGCATCACTTTAGTAAACTTCTCAAACCAAGCTCGTGGAGATTGTTTGAGTCCATATAATGCTTTCTTCAATTTGCAAACCATATTTTTGATTGTTAAACAAACAAAGCCTGAAGGAATCTCCATGTATATTTTTTCTTCAAGATCACCATGAAGAAAGGTATTTTTAACATCGAACTGTTGTAGTGGCCAAGAGTAATGAGCAGCTAGAGTCAATAAAATTCTGATTGTATTTATTTTAGCCACTAGAGCAAATGTCTCCAAATAATCAACATCATAGGTTTGAGTATATCCTTTAGCAACCAACCTCGCCTTATATCATTCTAAGGTATCATCAGAGTTATACTTCACAATAAAAACCCATCTGCATCCAACTGGCTTCTTTCCACTAGGTAGTTATACCAGATCCTAAGTGTTATTTTTCTCAAGTGCATCCATCTCAATGTGCACAGCTTTTTTCAATTTTTATTTCCTAATGCTTCAGATAATGTATTTGGAATAGAAATGAATTGGAGGTCAGCTAAAATTATTTTATGGGGAGTAGAAAAAGAGTTATAGGACACATGCAAATTGATTAGATATTTAGTACAAGTTTGTTTACCTTTTCTAATAGCAATAAGAATATCTAAATCATTAATGGTGGAATTACTTACAGTAGCAGGATCAGGGGCAGATTCAGTTGATGGAACGTGTACAAGTCTAGGTAATGGTTTCGCCCTTCTTGAATATACCTATAATGGACGAACAGATTTTTGAGTTTGGTTCCCATGTAATTCATTTTGCAAAACTGGAGAATTTGTAGACTCATCTATAGATATAGGAGTAGGGATTGTAGGTGAATCTATAGGATTTTTAAACACATGGCTAGGATCTGACAACTCAGAAAGAAAGAAATCTTCATCCTCATCAATACTTAAAGTTTTTTCTTCTATTGTAGAAGCGTTTGGAAAGTAAGGTTCCTGCTCAACAAATGTAACATCAGCAGATACATATACCTTTTTAGTAAAAGGATAATAACACTTATAGCCCTTTTGAGTAGAGGAATAACCAATGAAAACACATTTTTGAGCTCGTGGATCAAGTTAATTGTTGTTTTGAGAATGTAAATGAACAAATGACACATCCAAAAATCCTTGGAGTTAAATTGCTTGAGAAAGTATAGTTGGAAAAAAACTGTGAAAGAATTTACATGGGACTTTTAAAATCAAGAACTTTTGTAGGAAGCCTATTGATAAGATAAGCTATTGTTAAAATTGCTTCATCGCAAAAATATTTTAGGACATTGTTTTGAAATAAAAAAGCTTGTGACAGAGAGAAGATGACCATTTTTCTTTCAGCTACCCATTTTGTTGGGGTGTGTAGATACAAGATGATTCATGTACAATGTCCTATTTTTGAAGATAAGAAGATAGCTCCTAAATCAACAATCCAAGAGATGGAAAATACATTATCTGAAGCGTTAAAAGAACTAGAAAAGAAAATAGGTTTGTAGTGAGAAGATGTACCTGAAAATACCAATGCACTTGTACCTGTTGAAAGCTGTGTTTTTGTTTCTGTAGGGTCTCTAGTAAACCCTTGAGCTTTTCTACCTCTTTAATGCTAAAAACATCATGAGAACCAGAACTCTCCATATTATAAGCTGCAATATGTGCTTGTCCCTTTCCTCTTGATTAGTCTTCTTTAAAGTTTTAAGATTTACCATGAAGCTTCTAGCAATTTTCTCTAATATGGCAGGGTTTTTGCAGGAAGTACACCATATAGATCTTTGGCATTTTTATAGATATCTACATGTCTATCCTGACCAATGTAGTGCTCTATGTTGGAATTTTTGATGGTATTAGATAGTAGAGCAGAACTTTCTACAAGTGGTGTTTCAAGCATAACGCCTCTCCTACCTTCTTCGGATAGAACAATTGCAATTGCTTCATTCAATGAAGGTAATTTCTCTTTTCCAAGGATCTGTATTCGAACTGCATCAAATTCCACGTTCAGGCCGGCTAGGAATTCATATACTCTATGTTTTTTAACAAACCTTTTAAGGATAACATCTTCACTGCACGTTATCTGAATGCACTGGTAATGGTTTATTTCTTGCCATAAACCCTTCAAAAAGTTGGAATATTCTATGACAGAACGACTTCCTTGCTTGGCATTTGAGATCTTTGTTTTAATTTCATAAATTTGAGCAGCATCATAAACCTTTAAATAAGTCTATTTAACAGCCTCCCGTATGTCTTTGGTTGTACCGAGAAATATGTAAGTATCACTTATTTCAAGTAGCATAGAATTCCACAGCCAAGACATCACCATAGAGTCTTCCTCATCCCATGCATCAAATTTGAGGTCTCCTATTTTTAGATTTGTGCCTAATAAGTAGCTTAACTTTCCTTTTCCTTTGAGAAAGGTCTGAACCAATCACTACAATATTTTCACAGTTTAGAAATGAAAAAATTCATTTCTAAATCTTAGAATTTCGTTTCTACATCAAATTAGAAACGGATTTGAAACGAAACCATTTCGTATTTAAAAAGCTTGTTTCTAATTAGTTTGAAACGGAAAATGTAATCGGTTTCTAATTTTGAAACTGATTTGAAACAAAAATTTTGATTCTGATTACAACGGAAGACATAATCTGTTTTAAAGCGGATCCGTCTCAAAAAACAATTAAGGACCCAAACAAAAATGGATTATTCCATTTAAAATAGAAACCGATGTATATCAGTTTCTATTTGAAATAGAATAATCCGTTTCGATTTGAAACGAAAATTTTGATTCTGATTACAACGAAAGACGTAATTCGTTTTAAAGCGAATCAGTCTCAAAAACCAATTAAGGACCCAAACCGAAACGGATTATTCCATTTCAAATAGAAACTGATGTATTTGAAATAATTTTTTATTTTATTTATATTTTAAATTTTATCTATCAATGTTACATATTTTTTATGTAAAATAATACAAGTAGAAAGTTAAAAGAAATGTGGAAATATTATTATATTTATATATATACTGTAATCAAAATATAATTGTGACAAAAGATTAATATTATCAATGTCACACAAAAATATTAATGTTATCTTTGTCACAAAATATATTCAATATTAAAAAAAGACAAATACCCTACAAATCTGCAATTTGATCATCAGCAAGATCATCATTTGATTCACCATCATGTGTAGTAGGTAGAGTGGATGATGAAGGCTGCCCCTGTCTCATAATTGCATCCAAACGGGCCAATAGCTCTTCATGCTGGCGCTGGCGTTGCTGCTTCCTCTCCTGCATATCAGCCAATGTTTGTTTGAGAGTTTGCAGTTCATCAAGAACTGACTGGTCAACTGCTAGAGAGGGTGCAAGTGGTGTTGCAGTACGACTGTAGTAGGTAGAAGCACTGGATCCCATGCTGTAGACTCTTCGTTTCTTCTCACCTCCGACAGCATTTAGGTAAAGTTCAGCCTCGTCAATGGAAAGAGTCTCACTAGACCCATCCTGTGATTGGGACTGCTGCCCCTTTAGCAGTAAATTTCAGTCCTAAAACATATAAAGCAAACACATTAAATAATGATACGAATCGTAAATTACATCTCAAAATGTAACATAAATACAAAAGTTTTCTAGCTTACATGGATGCTCTGAGATCTAACATCAACAAAATCTGAAATCCCCTTCTTCCTATGTGTTCTTTCAAAGATCTCATGTGGAAATGGCTCTCGCCCGAGCTCCCTAGCCTGCACATTAACATAGCTTAAAATGTGTGGAAAAATCTAATAATTTATTTCTGATGGAAATAACATTGAAGTAAGATAGTTCTCGAATATTGTAAAGCAATCAAAATATAATTATTATAAAAGGAGATTATTAAAATTAATGTGTAATTAATTGCAAGTTAATTATTTACCCAAAATCTTATTATTATAATGTGATTTATGCAGGCACATAGTTATATCAACAATATATGTATAAATCTCATAAACTCTGGTATTTTGATAAATTATTCAGCAGTTTGTAATCTTTTACACATCAATGCATATATAATAACACATAAGAGGAGAAGAAAAGTCCAATAAATTGATGTTTTTCCAAAATCATATATAAAAAATTAAAAAAAAAAACAGAAAAGGATTGGGGCCAATCAGATATAATCATATCTTCATCATCAACATCTGTATTTATAATGAATCAAATTTATGAAGTTCAAATAGTACAGGAGCAGACCAAGAAAATGAGGAGTATATTCACAGCCTTATCAAGCTACTCAACTATGAATTTGAACTAAATAACCTATGAGAGTTTCACGGAAAAACAGACCAAGTGGGTTGAGATAAATATATTAATTGTTCTTACAAACACATATTTGTATGTATTAAAAAGTTGTGATTGTTTTGTTGGTTACTGAACAAATTTGAGGTATTTTAGTTAAGATTTGTAAGGTTGTAATCCATTAAAACGAATTACTACATGTAAAATAGTAAAACAAAGCAAAGTGTCAATAAGCACTTAAATTAAATTCAAAGCATAGCAGCAAATAAATTACAAATCGATTTCAAACAATTGCAACAATTAATAATGTGAAGAAACACCAAAATACTTGAAAATTCACTTTTCAAATTCTAGGCAAGTTTCTGTTTAGGAGTTAATTTATTACTCGTATCCTAATACTAGCTTTTCAGCTCTATATCAGGTTTATACTTTCATTTCTCTAGTTTACAAACTAGTCCACTGGTTATTTGTTACTGTCGGTTTTATATTTATCTTTGTGATAAAGAAAGGCTATTGAAATATGCAATCTGTTGTGTAGGATATTGTTCATTTTGGATGACAAATAAAATTGAAAAGTTCAAGCTTCTCTTCAGATTGCTGGTTGGTACTGTTTTGCTGCCTTTCTGCAAGCAAATTTGTTGCTTTGAGATTTCAATGATTTCATGGTGTTGAAATCCAAGAATCAAGATTTCAAATGTAAATGAATTTACCTATGTATTTGATGTTTTGTGCATGATCATGGAGAAAAAGAGATATTTTCTGGGTTTTCTAATTCAAAGATTCAAGATTTCATTTATAAAGGAATTGAAACAACCGATTCATTAATTGGATGTGCTTTTGTAAATGATCATGGAGAAACAGATCAGTTTCAAGACATGAACATTAGAGAAACATAGCAGTTTCAAGGGACGAACAGAATAGAAACAAGAAAGTTTTGAACAGAAATTAATCAAAAAACACCCGAGTTTTCATGGTAGGACAGAAAATCATGGCAATTGTCAAAATACCAAAAAAAAAAGATAAAAATTATTAACACAATGTACATTTAAAGATGTATTCGGTGTGCCTCTACTGGTAGGCATTTTATTCGTACCTCCACTGCCTAAGTTAGATGTACCTCAATCGGCTGTCTGTGGAGTCCCTCGACTGACTGTCTGTGCAGTCCTCAACCATATGTCCGTGGATTCTTTCTTTTGCCACCTGTATGTGAATTCTTTCCTCCTCTCATAATTACCTGAGAAATTTTATAAATTCAGGCATGAAAAGTAATTATTATAGTACAATATAAAACATTTATGTGCAGTTAATAAAATAATATAATAAAACAAAAATAACAGTTTTTTTAAATATATATATACTTCAAGGTATTTAACTTTATAGTACTGGAAAAAATTGAAACCAGTGGGTTATTATTTTGATTTGATATTAGCATTTGCAATGGGGAACAGTGTTTTCCATTTGAGGTTGTATTGAGTGAAAACCTTTTCTTAAATGTCTTGACAATTTGGGTCATTGTTCAACTATTCGGTAGGCTAGTGTTTGAGAGATTGATTTTTGTAATTAGGTGGATATCATATTTATTGAATAATATATGAATAATGAATAATAATGATCAATTTTCATAGAAGTAGATCAGAGAAAAGAAAATGTTTCTCTTTCTTAATTCAGATTCGTTTCAATGAAAACAATAAAGGTCAAGCCTATTTCTATAAATATTTAGATTCATTCACATATTTCACCTTGAACAGTGTCTAGTCTAAAAATATTGTTGATACTTCGTTATTTCAGTTCAAGCATCTTATAAACACATTATAATAAACAGATCAATGTACACATAAAACAAATAACAAATCCAAAAACTAACAATTCAATGCGATAAATATTAGCGAAAATGTACCTGGTAATAAATAGCCACAAATGCAGCAGCAAGAGCTCAAAAATAAGGCCTGAAGAAGTGCAACAGCAGCAGCAACAGTAGTAGAAATATCAGTAAAAGGGACATCAATCTCAACCAAACGATATAGCAAAAATCAACTAGATATCATAAATTAGTTATTTTATCAATGTAATTAACATATATTTATGGATTTCTATTAAGCTATTCATTATTAATCTACCTCTACAAAATTCACATGTAATTATCATATTACATAACATATAAATACCAATTCTGTTCAATCATTGAAGAATTAGTAAATTTCCTACTGCAATGCAAAATAAAATTCAAAATGTATGCTTCACAAATTGTATATATAGCAGTGGCACCAATTTCATTTACAAGCAAATAACTTGGAGTTTTATCCACCAATCTTCTGCCCCTAACTAACAGGTATGCTTTGTCTAATTGTCTGTCTCATTTAAAACACCTATCCATTTTTTTATCATCTCTCTAAACTACCTAAACTAGCATCCTTTTCTGTATTATACTTTAATGGCCACCAGAGAATCCAAAACATGCTTTTTACTACACAACCTTTTGAACTCTAGCATTCAATAAGTAATCAAAGAATCCATCATGCATGAAAAACAAAAAATTATCCGACAAAACTTTAAACCCAGAAAATCATTCATTATTCAAATTCAACCATTCTACCCAAATGAATAGATATTCATAGCTTTAAACCCAGAAAATAGACAAAATCAAACAAAAAAATGTTTTAAAATGTAAACCCTAAAAAGATTTTAAAAACAGAGAAATCAAAACCAACCAAAACAATATTTTTAACTACCCTAAACCTACAATCGAACTAACAAAAATCATAAATACACTAAATAAAAAAATTTATATAAATTAACAAAATAAATTAAAATCCTAAACTTATCTAAATCAGAGAAAGCTTCTTCAGTGAAATGTGGAATGCCGTTCTTCAAATGAGAGAGAGAGAGAGAGATTAAAGAAGGTTGGTGAATGTAACTGTGTTCGAAACCCAGAAAATACACTAAATCAAACCAAAAATTGTTTCAAGATTTAAACCCTAAAAAGTAAAAAAAAAATCAGAGAAATTAAAAACAAAAGAAAAAAAAAATTCTCGAAAAACCCTAAACCCACAATCGATACTAAGTTAAAAAAAATTATACAAATTAATAAAATAAATTAAAATGCTAAACTCACCTAAACCGTAGAAGCTTTTGATGAAATGAGAGAGAGATTATCAAAGTGAATGTGGCTGCGTTTCAAATGAAAGAAAGAGAGACTGAGAAATTTTCAGGCTTAATGAAAGAAAGAGAATGTGAGAAAAATGAAGAATATATATGGACACTAAATCTGCTTAGGGTAATTTCAGGTTAAAAAGGGACTTGGAAACCGAAATTATTTTGGGTTTTAATATTAATTACATTTCAAAAAATAGACCATAAAATCTGTTTTCAATGTCATAAATAAACAATGTATGAAAAATGGAGACAGAAACGGACATGTAACCCGTTTCTACATTTTTACAAAATATTACCCGGAAAAAGTTCTCTACAATAATCACAAACCGATTAATTCCGTTTCAGATATCCGTTGCAAGTCCATTTTAGATTCCGATTTTATATTACGCGCCATGAATTCCCGCTAGATATAGAAACCGTATAGAAACAGACCGTTGTGGTTTTAAATTTTGGTTTCAAATTCGTTCCTATTTCGTTTTAAAAAATCACATATGGTATTTGCTTCATTTCTGTTTCAAGTCCGTATCTAATTAGAAACCGATTAATATTCATTTCTAATTTCGGTTTCTAATCTTACTGATTCTTGCAGTGAATTGAGACTATTTTAAATAATTTTTTCCATTCAATTGATAGGCCGGCTGGATATTTTGCAATTCACTTGCTGAATTTTGAATGCATTATCAACTGTAGAAGCTCCATAAGTTATTCTATTTTATTAGTATCATTCATTTTTAAAATGGGTAAAAAGATACGACCCAAAAAAGAAAAAATAATGAAATATTAGTCCGAATAACAACAAAAGAAAAATAATAGACCAAAAAACACACCAATAATCACTGCCTAACAAGTGGCTTTGATATCATGATAGAATGAATTTCTTAATGAAATTGAATTTACAGCAATATACAACCTCTATTTATACAAGAGAATATTTAATTTATTGTCTAAATTAAGAAGAAAATTAAGGAATAATCTTAGGAGAAAATTAAGAAAGAATATAAGGAGAAATTTAAGAAAAGAAGACAAAAAACCATAATTTAAGGAAGACTTTAAGGAAAGGAAGAAGTAGTTGTCTTTTTCACAAAGACGTCTTAACAATATATAGAACTCAAATAATATGCATTTTTATAGCGACATATCAAATCATATCAAGTCATTTCAAGACATATCAACTCATATCATATAAAATCAATACTCTTCAGTCAAGAAAACCACATTTATTCAGTAATTAAGACATTTAAACAACATATAGAATACAAATACTTTATATTTTAGTAGTATCATATGAAGACATATTAAATTATATCAAGACATACCATCACATATCATAGAAAATCAACACAAATCAATCCACAAAACACCAATGCTTAATGCTTTTGTAGCCACATATGAAACTATATCAACACATATCAAGCTCATATCATCACATATCAACCCATATCATTGAAGATCAACACAAATTATTCCACAAAACTATTTATTCTTCACTATTTAAGACATCTAAACTTCATATATAATGCAAATGATTCACATTTTAATAGTCTTATATCAAACTATATCACGATATATTAAGCCATATCATCACATATCAACCTATGTCATAGAAGATCAACACATTCAACAAAATAATATTTATTCACTATTTAAGACGTCTAAACAACATCTAGAAAACAAATGCTTGATATTTTAATAGCAATATATCAGCTCATATCAAGACATATCAATCCATATTATCCAATATCAATAAACAAAAGCACATTTCTTAACTATTTAAGACATCTAAACAAAGAATATTGAACATAAAAACTTGATATTTTAGTAATCTTATATCAACATATATCAAGATATATCAAGTTATATCAAACCATATTAACCCATATCATCAAAAATTAACACATATCAGCAAACAAAACCATATTTTTTTACTATTTAAGACATCTTAACAACATATTGAACTCAAATGATTTGTATTTTTATAGTGTCATATCAAATCATATTAACCCATATCAATTAAGATCAACACTCTTCAGTCAAGAAAACCACATTTATTTAGTATTTAAGACATTTAAATAATATATAGAACACAAATACTTTATATTTTAGTAGTCTCATATGAAGACATATCAAATCATATCATCAAAGACAAACACAAAGCAATAACTAGCAGTCAGTTAAAAAACACATATTGACAATTTAAAACAGCTAAACAATATCTAATACGCAAAATGACTCATACTTTGATAAGTCCATCTAAACCATATCAACCTAAATTAAAAAAATCAACAATGATCAATGACCATCAGTCAATTAAAAAAAACTTTTTGATATTTTAAAATAGCTAAACATCATTTTATTGCACAAAATGACTCATGCTTCAATAATTCCATATAAACTGATGCAACCCATATCAACTAAGATCAACAAAGATCAATCTCGACCATTCAATAAATACACACATCTTGACTTTTAAAAATAGCTAAAAACATAAAAAAAACAAAAAAAAAATTCATTCTTTACTAATTCCATATCATCAATCCATAAACAATATTTATAATACAAAATTATTTATTTCTAAGTATATCAAAGCATATCAACTCTTAAAGATATGTTATTTAAATAATAATAATTTATAAATATGTTCATCAACTTAACACTAAATTAAGCTCAAAAAAAAAATCCTAACAGCTATATGAAAAATAGCTCAGGAGACACCACATAAAATTAAATACCAAAATACCTAAACAACAGAAAACACTCTATTTATAATACGTCTTATTATTCATATCAAACCTCTCTTTAAAAGCTTCACTATTGCCTACCTAAAGTTTCCTATAAACAAAGGAAACTAGCACAAATAACAAAACTAAGTGTAAAAAATCAATTCACAAGCCTACCATGGATGCAATAAAATGATAAAAAAAATTTATAGTAAGAGTTGATCTCTAACTAAAATTTATCGTAAAAAAATCATGAATTCAATATTAATAGTAGAAGAAGAACAAGTACTTGGTGCTTGGTGAGGGTTCTACGAATAACTCTGAAGTTCTAAGGATGTAAACCAAGCTGTAAAAACTTGTTGTTATTCATAGAAAAAGAACTTTCTCTTTATTGCTATAAAATCCATTTCTCATTCAATCAAGAGAGAAAGAATAAACAAACTTGCACAGTAACACCATTACTAGAAAAAACACATCAAAGCTAAACAACAAATCTGAATTTTTTTCTTGAAATCAATATCACAAAAAACCCAAGAAAAGGACTCTTTCTCTCTCTGTTGTTCTTTCCCTATCTCTTTCTTGATTTAATGATGAGAAATTAAATAAGGTGGGCCTCTCCCCTACAGAAAATAATTCATAATCAAAGATCATATCATTGCATGTACATTATATAATATTGAATTAAAGAGAGAGTTTTGAGTATTTAAATTTTGTTTCTTTGGAATTGCACCCACAAGCAAAGGCTGATAGTAAGTAAAATATAAATTAAAAAAAAAACAAACAAAGACTTGCAAGCACTAATAAAAACCCAGACCAACACAACTGTACAAACTCTCATGTTATTGCACTCCTTCAACGTGGTATCTGCAACCGTATTATAACTTTGATTTTTATTTTTATTATTTTCTTCTCTTATTTTTTATTTTTGTTTCTGATATATATATTGTTAATGTTACTGCTAGCTTTCTTTCCTTCTCAATCTTTTCATTTCTTTTTTAAACCTTTTTTAAAATGCTAATCTTATGCTTTCTCAAATCAAACACAGAAATGGCAGACATATTTTAAAGGCAAGGAGGGAGAGAGGGAGGGAGGGAGGCAGAGAGCATGCCTGTGATAAAGAAAGACTTGAGCAATGACGCGCGGATTCCTCCGATCGACGATCGATAGTGTCAAGCTAGAGCAACAATAAGGCGACACTATTGTAGAAGCTTTGGAAGAAAGAGAGAGAGCGGGTTGATTTCGATCGAGAAAATGAGATAGGGATTTTGCGTTTTTTGAAATCAACTGAGCAATGACGTTTTTAGGAACTAGAATGAGCGGGCTTTTTTTTTATTAAAAAAGAGTTTTGTCGATTTAGATCTACTTAAAGTGAGTGAAGTCTAAAATTTAACAGTGACATGTGCAGAGATATATTTATAATTAATTCCCAAAAAATATTTATTAATTATTTTTTTCTTTTCTTTTATTTTTTATCCATGAATTAAAGACAGCCTTTTTCTTTCTAAAGTTGAAAAGTAAATTGAGAAAAAAAAAAAAGAAAATCAGTATTTTTTTAAAGCTGTTGTCAGATATTTTTTAAGAAATCCTAAAACATTCTCAAAGAAGGCCCGGGTACATCTCAATTAAATATGGGAAAACTCGGTGACAAAACCTGTAAACTGCAACAAAAATGCCCACTCTCATGCTTCTTAATCAACAATAAAAATTAAAATCCCAAACCACATGAAGTAGAGCGCCCCAAAAGAATTCCATATGTCAAAATTACAAGTATGAAATCAATTCAAGCTGAATAGGTCCATTTTAAGCATTAAAGAATAGAGATGTAGGCTTGTAATTTAGTTTTGATAAATATGATGCACAAAATCTCATTAGAACTTATACTATGGAATCCCATGACAGAGATGAAGGAAAATACGCGTTATATAATTGCATTAAGGTATTTGCAGGGCCCATAAAGTAGCAAGGTATTATTGCTCCCAATAGTCATAGATGCTAAGATGCTAGGTCAAAAGCAAGTGTCGTAAATGCCAAACTTTCCATGGAGTGAACATTAGACCTTTGTCAGAGGTCCATTAGAAGTACTTAGTCATTTGAAATATGGGCAACTGATATTCTAATCCTAAACTTAATTGTCATTTTGAATCTAATTAAACATCACATTCACGAGAACATTCATGCCCAAATTTGCCAAAAGGTTGAAGATGATTAAATTCATCAGAAAACAGGATTCATGGACAAATATGGTTCAAACCAAACATTGAAGATGAGTATATTTCACAACTGCTGAACAAATGTTTAGGAATGTGAATACTGAAAAATACCTCAAAAAGGGACAAAGACCACAATAATCCTTGATGGCTGTTTCATTCATCAGCATGATAGGATAGCAACTGAATTTGAAACCAGCTGCACAATTCAACTGACACTGTCATTTTATGAATCTGGTAGCTATATATTCTGCAATTGCCAGGCTTGATGTCAGACCAGGGGACTCGATTCCAAAAAGGTTGACGAGACCAGGCACCCCATGTGTATCTTCTCCCTGCATAAACCACATTGAAAGAACATGTAACTCCCAGTAGGAAAAAAAATCACCTAGATACTCGCATAATCCACCATCTGTTTCTGTCCTCTGAACCAGTAAAAGATTAAGCAATTATATAGGATAAGCGATTATTCACCTTAGAAATTTTACATTGTAATTCTTAGGCTAGGCAAACTTAAACGACAAAACAAAGAAAAGTAAAGGATGAATATTGTGTTATAAACAAAAAACACAGTGAAGATCCATTCTAATTGGTTAATTTCATGCAAATCTAACTACATCAACTTGGGTATTTGTCTTGCTCTTCCCTCTTTCACAATGTCATTTTCTAACCTCTTTAACAATGTCATTTTCTAAACTAACTCAGATTTGTAAACAACCTGCAAATCCCGATACTAATTGTTTACTATTTTGAATTTGACATGGACCTTCATTATTCTATTTGATTTTGTTAAATTGTATTTAAAATTCAATCCAATTAAACAGTTAAAAACTAACTAGCATGCCCCTTCAGTTGAAAGATTCAGCAACCAAAAAAGCAAAAAAGTTGCAAGAATTTAAACTTTAAAATTTGTTTTCATTTTAATTATTGCCCACTAGATTATATACGAGCAGTTATAACAGCAGCCATGTAATAAGAATGCACCATGCACCCATTAAATGTTTATTGACTAAGTTAATGTCTCATGAGTCATTAGCTAATTGGTAAATAACCCTCACTATGCTCCTTAGCAACAAAGATGAAGCTCAGCAGAGCCAATTCCCGCACTCAAGAATAGAATCTTTCTTTTCCAGGGGTAAAATTAAAGAAAATATCAAGTTTGATGTGCTCAAAAGAGCTACGTCAACAATATGCTGTGAATTTGAAAAAAAAAATTATATGAGCCAACTGTGTAGGAATGTGCCATAATCCACACTAGATGTTGACAATTAGCAAGAGTCTTAGCTAGTAACAAAACTTAGACAGGACTGTTGGCAGTATTCGTTTACTTCCATATATAATTTTAACATTAGATTTACCCGAGCTACACCCTACAACATGAACTAGAATGACCAAAAGCATGAAGCATGTTGGATAAATTATTTTTTTAGAGTGGCTACCTGAATCACAAAGTCAACAGGTGATTGTCCAGGACCAGAAATTTTTGGTTGAATCCCTGCATAACCTAGCTCCAGTGATCCATCTATCAGATTTGGATAATACTTTCGTATCTCTTGGTAAAATCTTTCTGCACGACTAGCACTGACAGTGTAGTCATACCTGAGAGCAACATGAGATTTTATAATTAAATACAACAATAAGAACAAATTCTTTTTTTTTTTTTGTGGCAGATTTACAATTAGAAAAAAAATGTCTACCAAATATATATTTTCTGTTAAAATCATAGCAGCATCACACAAAGTTCATTCTATTAATAAAGTAATTCCAACTTTGCAACACCTTCACTTGAAATACCTCTTTCCAAGCTTGGATTATTATTTGAAGCATTTAATCTTGTGTTTTTCATCATCATTTGAATTTTATTTACTTATTTAGTGTTTTGTAAAAAGACTCAATTCAACAGAGTAATCTTGCTAAATCTGTTAACCTCTTTCTAAATTTTCTGGATATCCATTGGACTTTTCCTAAAGTCAAAAAGCATAAACATTATGAAGAAACTTGTATTTACACTCATCCAATGTATATTCTATATTCTTGAATGTAGAAAAAAAAATTAATTGAAGAGGCTAAGTTGAAATAATGGAGATGGATTAAAGTGAAAGAAAATTTTAATTAAAGAAAAATATTACAAAAACTAATTCTTTCACTCTACTCACTTTGCTTCAAACTCTCTCTATAATACTACTAGAACACTTAGAAAAGAAGAGAAGATGAGAGGAGATGGGATGATTTGCAAGCTCTTCTTCTTGCCTATTTATAGGTGAAGAGCTCCCAAAAATATGTGGATATAAATTTAAAATTAATTAACTAAATTTGGTATTCCTAATGCCAAGTATCCTTATTTTCTTCCACACAATTTATTTAATATGTGGAGCAATATTAAGCCACATATTTGGTTGATAGTCTTTTTAGCCAAGTAGCTAAAATTCTCACCACACAAATTTTTTATTTATTTTATTAGATGATAATTTATGTTGATTTTTAACATTGAAGCTCTCTGTACTCTGAATCAGAACAACTTTATAGCCTTTTGAGTCATGCCTGACTGTGAATTACTTGTTAAATCAAAGAACTTGTATGTCTTTGAATCTTGTGCAAAACAATGTCACAACTATTTCAACCAAACAATCCTACTCAGGGGATTTTCTGGTGGCTCATAGGTACCACTACAAGTCTACAACCATGACGTTGCTAGTTCCCACCTACCCTCCTCCCTCCTAATGGATAAAGTCTGATGTAGCAAATCATTCTATTTTATTTGCATCTGCAAACATTGTTCCAACGCCAAGGATGACTGTAAGATCTCAACAAAGATAATGACCTATGTTATAGATAGTATATAATTAATTAATCACTGTGAATTTGTCAATTTTTTGTATTCCGGTAAAGTAAATGTTACAGATGCATATATGCAAGAAGTAATTTATGCAATTCAAAGGCTGACAAGAATGGTATGATATCTAAGATATTAGCAGCCCATTGGGTTCCTGAGATTGGACTGTTAGTAGCCTATTTTATTTGAATCATAAATTGGAAGAATTTATAATTAGTAAATGGTTTAACATGATCTTATAGTTTTATATCTCTCCAAAGATGTTGCCTATAATCACTCCGAGTGGAAAAAGAGAATCAATATAGCCAACCCCAATTAACTTAGGATTAAAACTTTATAGAGTTGAGTAAGTTTTTATTTTCAATTTCCCAGATGAGAAGAATCCAAGTCTTTATTTAAATTATAGTTTATCATAACTCTGTCCTATTTAAAGGACATATGCAGTAAAAACACAACAAGCTGAATTTTATTAAAAACCTAAGAGATCTGGGAATGTGTCACATTTTTATGAAGTTTGCAAGGCCATTAATCACATTGAGAAAGAGTCCAAGTCAATTACAGCCTAAATCATGGAATTAAAACACTCACGAGGAACTGAATGTATTACTACCATTTGGTCTTGATGTTAAAATACAACAAGCTCAATGAGAGCAAATGGCTATAATGAGTTTTATGGTTAGTTTGTATTGTCTTTAGAATTTGAGGTTGTTAAATCTCAAATTCTCCTTAGTTTTGAGATTACCTCTCTTCAAAATGTTTTCACTAGAGTCCTCCACTCAAGAGTTGGTGGGCATGATACTAACCGAAAGCCTAAGTTTTTGGTCCCAGTCCCTAAGACTTGCCCCATTGTGGGGCAAGTCCCACATCCCACCAAAGAGGACACTCAATTAAGGGCTGCCACTTTATTAAAAAATAAAATAAAATAAATTTTTAAATATAAATAAATATTTTTTTAATAAAAATAATAATTTTAACAATTTTAATAAAAACATTATTTTTATTTGAGTCCCTCTAAATGCCTATGTGGCATTTTAGTGGGACCAAGTCTCTCCCAATTGTAGATGCTCTAATAGCAGAGGAAGAGGAAATAACCATAACAATCATAAAAGTAACTCAAGTAACACTGTTTGCTACTATTGTCACAAGCCAAGTAATACAAAATGCACCTGTAGGAA
Source organism: Garcia nutans (assembly GCA_947685225.1). Lineage (NCBI taxonomy): Eukaryota > Viridiplantae > Streptophyta > Magnoliopsida > Malpighiales > Euphorbiaceae > Garcia > Garcia nutans. Next base: position 17,624,778 of record CANTUV010000006.1, on the reverse strand, counting down.
ATTACAAAATTACAATTAGAAAACTGAGTGCTAATATTGTAGCCTTTATCAATATACGCAATTCATCTTTTGAGAAGATCGTCATGATCTTTTCAAATGAACTCGCTAAATTCTCCCAATATTAGGAATCACTAAAGGTATCACTAAAGAGATCTTCTTTATTAATGCTCTGTCACATCCGCCTACCGCATTTATGCATAGTAGTCACGTACACAGTGAGAGAAGGGGGAAGGAGAAGATAATTCCTGACAACAGCCCCAGATAAGGCTATAGGACCACTGGGACCTAATTGAAGAAAAATGCAAAGTGTTAGGGATGTGATTGTAATTTCAAAAAGTTTTGGGGAGGTGACTGTAATTTTCAAAAGTTTTGGGGAGGTAAATGTAATTTCCAAAAGTCATACTGGGTGTTCTTAATAGTGTACATAAAAGATTCCAAAAATGGAAAATAGAGAAAAATCGGGTCACAACGACGCGTAACGGTTTTTCCAGAAAATGCACGGTTTGGAAGATATAGGGGATTTTGACTAGGGATATTTTGGTCATTATATATGAATCCGAAGTAGGAAATAAACACAAGAGTGAGTAGAGGACGTTAAGGGGGGTAAATATGGAATGATCGTCAGTAGAAACGGGGCACGGGCAACACCCGAGCAAAGAAAGGACCTAAAGGGAATTTTGTAAAAAGTCGAGGGCTTATTGGTAATTTTTCAAAATGACTTGAAAACTTAAAATAGACCTTAAAAATAGAAAGTAGAGGTCGAGAGGATCAAAACTATACGTAGTTTGCCTCGTGGAATTGTACGGGTTAAAAGTTACGAACAAATAATCGTCAGAGAGTATTTTGGTCTTTTCACATCTTAGACCATAGAAATTTCAACACAAGATGGTGGAGGGGCTAAAATATAATTAAAAGAAAGTTTAAGGGCTTGGGTTTTTAAATAAATAAAAGGAGGAGACAATTGGGCTAATGAAAATTAGCCATTTAAAAGTTATAATAAAGAAGAAAGAGAAAAGTGTGAACATTTGGCTTTAAAACATTCATTCTTCCAAAAAGTGACCATCATTTCCCTTATATATATATATTATGATATGAATAACAAACTCTCTTTCTCCCACTTCCAAGTTTCGGCCACCATAGGAAAACATCAAAAGATTTCCAAGTTTTGTCAAGTTTGATTTTCAAGGTAAGTTTTAAGGTTTTCAAGTATGTAGAATTCAATTCTAGTATCAATTTTAGGTATTTATATAACTATTGGAAGATTGGAGATTAGGGTTCTTATGGTGGATTTGGGAAAATTTTAAGTAGTTATGATATTAATCAATTAAATGAAAGAATCAATGTTTCTAAGGTTTAATAAGGTTAGATTAGGGTTTCGTTTGAAAAGAAATGGAGGATAGTTTATTATTCTAAATTGTTAAGGTTTATGCTTAAGGGCGTGTTCTTGAATTTCTTGAAGGAAAAACAAAGATTAAGGAAGGAGAAGGAGGAAAAGCAAAAGGGGAAGTAAAAGAATAAGGTTTGGTGCTTTACCATAAAAGAAATTCTATTTTTCTTACAAACTTTGGTTTATGGAAGTTTTGATATTGATGCTTAAATATATTGATTGAGTTTAAATTAAATATTTGAGTTATGTTCTTGATTTCTTATGGCAATTGGGTTGTTTAAATTTAATTGAAACCAAATGTTTTGAGAAAGTTTGGCAAGTTGATTTGGTAAGTTGTTTTGGACTTTAATTAGTTTGATTTGAGTTAAACATGCAAAAGTTGTCAAAGAGAAGTGTTTGAATCTTCACTTTACTATTAAAGAAGCCTTCATATTGATTTGCAAAAGAAAAATAAACTATCCTATGTATTTGATATGTTTGGGCCGAAATGGTCCCAAAATGACAGCTTTCTGGATCTTTTTGTGGCAATTGTTTGAGGTAGCTAATGGATGAATTTTTCAACGAAATTTTACATGCAATTAGTCAACATATGAAATAAGTTTTCTGTAAAATTTCAGCCAAAAATAAAATCATTTACTTGGTCAAATGCATGACTGAAGTGGACTGAAATTTTGACGAAAACCCAGATTTTACTATTCATTTGGTCATGCCATTTTGCGTTACCGATTTTCTGTGCCGCGACACTATTCATTTGGTCAATTTGTGATCTTTTGAGGAATGCTTTGAAATGTTTAATATGTTTATTGTGGATATTAAATATGGGAAAAAGGGTAATGGTTTGACTAAAGAATGTGGTGCGCGGCATAAATGGCAAAGTGCGATGAGAATTAAAATGATTTCTCGAATCATTCTAAAATGAAGTTTGAGACTTAAAGTGAATCATTTTAATCTTTATGCTCTACTGAATAGTGGGAGTGGTAGATAAGGGTATGGTGCACTATACTAAAGCATGCAGTACTGCTCAATATTGTGATATGATATTTTATTCAGTGGTGAGGCCACTGAAGCCAATGGGGAGACCCATTGGTTATAACCAGGATGGTGAGGGCCATTCCTGTGATCTGATATCGGTGGTGAGGGCCACCTATGTTACAGTGGTGAGGGCCACTGCCTTATCACTATGGTTCTCTATATACCAGTAGAGCCTGAGCCAAAGTCACATTTTTCGTTAAACTATGTAATGCAAAATAAGTTTGAATTATGGTTTTACATTATTGGAAGCATATCACATTGAATGTACAATAATTTCTATTGGTTTAAGGTTGGTTAAATTATGATTTAATCATTTCCTTTTATTTCAAATACTTTCATATGTTACTTTTATTTTTATTAGTAAAGTACCCACTGAGCGACAACGCTCAGCGAGTTAAGTTTTCCTTGACTCATAGGTTCGGAGTAGTAGCAAATTCTTGGAAAGTGACGACCAGACCCACAACATATCTCAGGGTAGATCTTTTGGTTTTCATTATGAATTAGCTAGTTGTGGCATGTATATGTATATATATAAGTTTGAGAATTACTATGTTATACTGTACGTTAGTAGTATGTAATGATAATAAACCTCTACTTTATTTTGTATTAGAAGTGTGAACTCTTCTTGCAGGTTTGTAGTTGAGGGTATAAGGTGGATTCATTGGGAGTGTATTGAAACTGATTGTACTCACACTGGTTTGTGTAAAAATATTTTCAAAAATCAGAAAAATCAGTTTTGTCGACACTTGGGACCCAAATTTCTAGGCAAAACTCTGGCAAAATTTCTGTAAAATCGGAACTAAAATTTGACTAAGTAAAATTGGTAGCAACATTAGAATAGTGTGGCGCCTCTACTCGGCTTACACATGTAGGCCGGGAAGGGGTGTTACATGCTCTTACTGAGTAAGATAAAACCTAATACATGTACAAATGGGCCTTTGATTTTGGTGCCATAAAAACCTAATACATGTCCTATTTCCTTCTTGTTAAAATGGGTTATTGATTCCGGCGCCTCAAATTATATGATAGGTAATCCTACCTTCTTCATTGCTTGCTAATCAATAATCCACTTTCTCCTTTGACATTAATTGATGGATCCCCTATAATATCCTTAGTTCTAAAACTGTCAATCCATCTTCCTCTATTACCTTGTCATATGTGTCAAGTCTGCCAAAACTTGCCTTTAACTTGATTTTTGTGAGCAAACTTTCTAACTCAACTCAACTCAACAAAGTCTTAATCTCAAATCAATTGGAGTCGGCTATATGGATTCTTCTTTTCCACTCAATACGATTTAAAGTTATCTCTTCTATTAGATGTAACATCATAAGATCATTTTGGACTACCTTTGACCAAGTCAGTTTAGGCCTACATCTGCCTCTCTTAGTTATAACTACTCTAACTTGATCGGTTTTTTTAATTGGCGTATCGCTAGGTCTTCGTTTCATATGGCCAAACCATCTCAATCTATGCTCTCTTATCTTATCCTCAATAGATGCTACCCCACTTTTTCTCTAATGCAGTCATTGCGGATTCTATCCATCCTAGTATGACCACCCATCCATCTTATCCATCTTATCATTCTCATTTTCGCAACATGATTTTTACTCATGTGTTGTCCTTTTACTGCCCAACACTCATTACCACACATCGTCGCAGGCTGTATTGCAGTACGGTAAAACTTTCCTTTTAATTTAATTGACATCTTTCAATCACATAGAACTTCTGTAGCATCCCTCAGCTTCATCCAACCAGCTTTAATCCTATGATTTATATCTTCTTCACAACCCTCATCTTCTTGAAGAATAGAGCTAAGGTATTTAAAATAAGTACTATGAGGTACTATTATTCCGTCTAAAACAATTTTGCTTCACTGATTATTCTCCTTTGCAAGATCTTATGACAAAGCAGATCAATGTAAAGGATCGATGATCTTTATGTGTTCTTGACACATGGGTGCTATGTTCCATTGCTTGCTCCAATGTCTTATCTCTATGTGAAGCACATTGTTGATTGGGAAATCCTTCACTACCTACATTGAAGGAATTGTCTCCTCAGTTTCATAATGTATCTTGCAGTTTGCTAAACACCATCGTAACTTGTCTAGTCGTATGATTAATAATCGAGGTAATTTTGCTTTTGAGTTGGTTTTTTCTAATGTTTGAGGGCCCTACCCAATTATGTCTAAGTCTAGATTCAAGTATTTTGTTGCTCTTATGCATGATTACTCTTGTATGACTCAGATATTTTTTAAGAAAATTTGTTTTGAAGTATTTTCTCACTTTTGTGCTTTTTATTTTGAGGTTAAAACTTTAATGTTTCTTTGTATATATTGAGGAGTGATAATACTAAAGAATATTTTTTAGACTCTTTTTAGAAATACATAACCCAAAATGGGATCCTTGATTAGTCCTCTTCTTCAATACACCGCAAAAAGGAGTAGTTGAGAAGAAGAACAAACATCTAATGGAGATAGCCCAAGCATTATTATTTAAAATGGAAGTTCCTAACCACTTCTGGGTAATGCATTGTCTACTTCTTGTTTTTTGATCAATTAGCATTCAATGGTGAGATTCCTTACAACATCCTTTTTCCGACCAAGTCATTTTTCCTCTAAAACCAAGACTTTTTGGAAGCACTTGTTTAGGTCGAGATCTTAAAAGCCATATTACTAAATTGGATTCAAAGTCTTTAAAGTGTGTTTTTTGAGGTTACTCTCGCCTTCGAAAAGGATACAAGTGCTACAGTCCTGATCACAAAAAAATATAGTGTTTGTTGATGTTACTTTTTCAAAGGACAACCATGTCTTCCCTGCTTCTTCTATTTCTACTAGTCAAGGAAGAAAGTTGATTATTTAATCTATACTATCACATCTTAGAGTCTCTCTGCTAAGCAACCAGGTGATCCTATTCCTAATCCTACAACATCAAAGCCACCAATTGTTCAAGTCTACTGCAAGAGGAAAAAGACTATTAATACATGTCCTGCATCAGCAACTTCGTCATTAGAGTCAATCCTAAGTGATCTTGACCAATCTATTGCACATCGCGAAGGTAAATGTGAATACACCTATACAATTGCTAATTTTCACTTGTCTCCCCCATCTTGCTCTTTAATTGTCTCTCTAGATTCGTTCTCCACTCCCAAAACTATTTAGACAGTCTTGGCTCATCTAAGCTAGTAATGCAATGATAGAAGAGATGCATACTCTAGATCAAAATGAAACTAAGGACTTGGTGGATTAAATTATAAGGAAGAAAGTTGTTGGACACAAATATATAGGTACTTGCAACTGAAAGTTTATTTGATAGTTCTATGGCTCACCTTGCTAATGGATATGCTCAAACGTGTGGCATGAACTATTCTAATACATTGATGCAGAACAGACGACCCTAATTTTCATGGAGTAGTTTAACAGAAAACTGGTCTAGTGACGGTTTGGCAATTATTGCTAATAATCGAAGTGCAACTTCAGCGTTCTCTAGGCTTAACCCAATGGAAAATTGGTCAACAAGTCAAAGTCACTGCTTCACAATAAGATCCGTTACTTTTTGGCCAAATTCTAACTTTTAGGTACCTGAAAATACGTTTTTTCATTCATAGCAGCTTTTGGAAAATCATTGTTTCCTTTTTTATTTTTGATAGGAATATCAAATCGAGACATTGTTTTGGGATTTTTTCTGCCTCGATAAATATTTTCTTTCTTCATATGTATTTCCTTTTATTTTGGCAGTCTATTGCCTTTTTTTTAATAAGTTTCCTTATTTGTAATTAGAATTTTTGTAACTATAGGCATATAAATTGTAATCTTTTAAAAGGTGACAACAATTTATCTGAATTCAATAAAATTTTAGTAGAGAAACTTTTTTTTTCTTTTTGTCTATTTACCTAGGCATTTTTAGATTAAATAGGTTAATATCATTTATATCCCTTTGTTCTTAACTTCCACTACATCATACATTCTCTCCCCCAGTGGCTAAAATGACTTTTGTTCACTTGTTCATTTCAATGGTTACTTCTCAAAAATGACCCTTACACCAACTAAACACCAAGAATGCTTTCTCACATGGATATCCTCATAAAGAGGTATACATAGAGCAACCACCTCAAGGGAGTACAGGAGAGTTTGTCACCTTAAGAAATCCTAGCATGGTTTAAAGCAGAATCCTCATGCTTGGTTTAGGAAATTCAACGAGGTAGCTCAATGGTTTGGATTAACGAAAGGCAAATGTGATAATTCAGTATTCTATAAGCAATCTAAGACAGACATCATTCTCCTTTTTGTGTATGTACAACATATCATCATTACAGGAGATGACAATGCATGAATTTCAGCTCAAAATCATTCTTGCATACCAAGTTCCATGTGGAAGACTTGGGCCCGCTAAAATACTTCTTAGAAGTTAAGGTGACAAGAAATAAGAAAGGGATCTTCTTGTCTCAAAGAAAATATGTACTTGATTTGTTAACAGAAATAAGCAAAATAGGAGCTAAGCCATGTGGCACAGTAATGATTCCTAGTTTGCGTCTTACAAGATATGATGATGAATTATGTGAAGATCCTGAGAAGTACAAAAGATTGGCTAGGAAATTGAATCATCTTGCAATGAGTCTTCCAGATATTGCATACTCAGTATTGTTAGTTAGTTTATGTCTTCATCAATAGTTAATTGAGTTAGTTTATGTCTTCATTAATAGTTAACCATTGGATTTTAAAGCAGATCGTTTGTTACTTGAAAGGGGCTGACAAGATATAGTGCACAAGAATCATGGGCACACTAATATTGAGCATTTTTCAAATGCTAATTGGACAAGATCCAAGACTGATACGAGGTCCACTAAACGTTAGACTCATTAACCAGAGAAACTATTAACCACATTTAGAAATAAGTTAGACACATTTATAAATCTTGGAACTAAAACCTACCAAAATATTTATATCAATTATTAGTAGAATTGATAAGCATTGCTTGAATGGGATTTCAATATTTCTGCCACCACATCTATAGACAACTTTTTTTTTTGTTTACTCCTAACTTTGGACATGACTCACTACAACAGCGGCCGCAACATCCATAATTATATAGGCTTTCCAAATTGCAAGATACAATGAAAATATATATAACTGCCAGCTCAACTAGCAGATTCTCATATATGTTCTAGATACACTTTCAGAAGAGTTTCTACATATTGTGGGTACCCCCATGTCAGATAGGAAATCAATATTTGAGACTTTGTTCAAAATTTAAAAGAGAGTAACACCTGATTTTCAGGAATTTATAATTTTGTAACAAAATTTCACAGAGTAGATTTATTCTAGAAACTATCCTACAATAAGTGTGCTAAGCATTCTATTAAGAATTAAGCAATCAATGTTCATAATTTAACATGAAAATGGTTATAAATGATATAGAAAGAGAACACTGGACAAAAGAAGGCTTGCTTATCCAGAAAACTTGATATGTCATCCACACCATCAATCCACTCAACATCTGGCCCAAACTTAACCTGGCCATCTAAATCCAGAGTAACATGCACTCCAAGGCCTCCATCCTCAGGAATAGAGTTTATCAAATGACGGAATGGAGAAATTCTGGTATTTGATAGCGTGAAATAGCAACCACGAGCAAAATATGCAGGTGGAATTACAGCACTAGGTAGCCCATTAAATCTCCTTGCAAGGATAGGGCACTCAATCCTGCAGAGTTCACAACAAGCTCAGGAATAATAATGAGCTCAGGGTGCAATGTAGAAATTCCATCCCAGTTTTTAAGATGATTGCTTCCCATGAAATGAAGATGCAGATGATTTCCTTCAAGATGGCCACCAATTACTGTAGAATTGTAAGAGAAGGTAGTTCTGTGACTTTCAACTTCTCCCTAAATCCAAATTGATTAGAAAATGCAACCTATAACTCATAAATGAAAGTAAAGAAAAGAGCAAAGAGCACCATTACCGTTAAAGATAGCATAAGAGAATGCACATCAATAATCCCAGAAGTGGGGGAGAATAAAGCTTTGAAGCATTCCAATTGAGGTTCCATTTTCATGGCTTCAAAACCGTCCAGCAATTTCAAGCCATCCACCCCATTTTGAGCTGCCCGATTCATTAGATTATGTAAATTTGGAATTTCTGAAGATCTAGTTGCAACTATGAGCTTGCCTGTTTGTCTGTGTGGAATCCCATGTATAGAGCAATAGTTATAAAGCAAATTTCTTCCCCTCACACAAAATAAAGACTTGAGAGAATTAGGAGGATAGTAGATGCCAGCATGAATGACTTGGCTGTTGCGAGAGCTGGTACTGGTGCCAAAAGTTGGGGCAGATTCTACCACTAATACCTCTGTTCCCTAAGTGCAAGCTCCCTTGCCACAGTTATGCCCACCACACCAGGTCCTATCACCACACACTCTACCTTCTCCTTTGGCACTTGCAAGTCTTCTGACCTTGGTATGATTGAGTTTGAGATTGAACTTATTCTTCTTTTTAATCTTCCAATGGTGTGCTTGAGCATCTTCTCATTTCTTTCTTCCCCTTCCCAATAGTCATTCAGTTGCAGCTTTCTCTTACATAAATAGACTGAAAAACATATCCTATTTTACATATTAAAAGGAAGTAATCTCCAAGAAAATGGAAGTTATATTCTAGGATTTCACAATAAATTTTAATTATACTTTGTGAATGATCAAATAAAACAAGGGATAAGGGAAGCAATAGAAACCAATATGCACATAAATGAAGTTGCATGAAATGAAGGGAGATAGAACATACAGAGGTTGGCCTTTTAATTTCATTTATATAATTAATCTCCATAGTACATAATAATAAAATGATTGCTCAATTTGAACTTTATCATGCAAAGGAACTACTTCGTTTGAATTTTATCACGCACTGAAAAGATCTATAGAAGATAGGGACAAGTATCACAGAAATTGTTAGGAAACACCAAAATGTGTAAAAGTGAGGACAGTTAAAACATACAGAACTAACAAAGCGGATTATGACCACAGCTTAAGAAGCATTTGAGATGGACAAGAAAAGAAAAGTAAAACAACAACAAATAAATTTGTCCAACCTATCCTGTTTCATTCACAGGATTCGTGAACGTGATTTAAGGGTACTTCTATATTTTCTTTGTTCATTCTTTTAATTTGATCACCTGAGAACAATTAACCAACTCTGAATCATCCCTAACCATAATATCCCACTCTTCCATTAAAAAGCAAGTTCCTAAACCACCAAACTTGCAGTTGCAGGCTTTCAGCCTGTGTCTCAGGAAATTCAAATATTTTAGTAGCTGATTGCAGCCCGCTGAATATTTTCAACCCCAAGATTTATCTAATTTCTCCTACACTTGGAAAACCTAAAGAGCCCACCCATTAATTGACAAGCAAATTTTAGATTTCAAACCAACTAAATCATTATTCACCATGTTGGTAGTTGGATGAGTTAAAAACATCACTGTCAAACCAGGTCCACACTAAATCAGCCAGTTAAATCAGGAAGTCCTCAGGCCTAGAGGATAACATCCAGCTAGGCAACTGATTCAACCATGAAGTCTAATGCATTCCAGATTTTCAGAAATCTGATGGGTATCTTACGTTAGAAAATGGTCCCCAAAAGTCATTTAAGGAACTTGAAGGCCAGACCACATGCCTAAGAGAAATCAGAATACTACCAGATAGAATGTGCAAAGACTTACAGCTAATGCACTTAAATGTAAACATCATGTACTCTTTTCCCAAATAGTATTCATATTGATATCAGCCAGAATTTTTTATTTGCTCTTTACCTCCATTAGTTTTTAAGTGGTATAGAGAGAAAAAAAAAACACTCAATATAAAACCTAAATAAAAACACTGTACCTTTTAAACTAATCTACATGCCAAGTTGTTATGCTATAATTCCTACAGCAATAAAAAAAAACCTCTTCAATATTTTCTTAATCAAATATATTTTTTTTATAATCCTTCGTAATTCTTAGTCATTACTATTTTAAAATCAAAATTAATTTGAATTATTTTTGTGATATAAGCTTTGAGTTTTCATGTATCAGTATGAACCTACAACTGATATATTTTCCATGTAATCTCACCCTTATCAACTAATACCAAAGAAACAAGGCATAAGAAGTAATTATGACATGGGCAGCTCAACACTTAACTTAGTTACTATTGAACAAGTGTTTAAGACTACAATCCCAGCAAGCAGAAAGTTTTCCACAAATGAAGTGAAGAAAAAGATATAACACTGCAGAAACAAAACAACAGAGGACACAATCACACAAATCGAAAATGACTCAAACTCAAATTCTGCCTTAAGACATAAACAACCAGCAGATCCATAAATTCAAGTTCCAACTCATGCAACTCCATCCTTTGCTGAACATGATAAGAATCAAACCTATGAGCCCATGCATCTGTCTAAGTACATAGACTAAAAAGCATAACCTGTTTTACCCAGAAAGTAACATTCGAGGAAATGTAACAAGGCTTGTCAAATTGGCATGCATGGGTCTTGGTTTGAGTCCTTCCGAAATTGTGTAAGGAGAATGAAACAATACAATAAAACCCACCAAATTATATCTAAAACCCCTGATAAAAAAAAAGTATGGTTTTGAAATATAAAGAAAGAAAACCTTAAGGGTCTCAAAATCGCACTCCCACTCGTCATTTGGAGACCAACTTGGAATTGTAACAGTAACAGAGGCATGGCGTTTCCCCTCTTCTTTACTTGGAACTACTGCAACGAGTTGCGCTCTCTTTTAAATGTATAACACAGACCAAAGCTGTTGATCTTGGGCTAAATAATTGAATATTTGAATCAGATAAATTGCAGCTCATTCAAGCAATCAATGATCAGGATTATTGCCCTACATAAATAGATGCTTTGGTTCTGCAGATTGAACACTTGGTTGGCAGCATTAGTCATTACAAGTTTGTTTTTGCAAAGACAAGCTGTAATAGAATTGCTGACTGGTTAGCGTAATCCACTTATCAGTTCGAAAGACTGTAATAGAATTACTATTTTATTTTTTATTATGCAATGTAAAATGAAAAGATTTTAATCCAAATTAAATTTATAAATATATAAATAAAGAAAATTATTATATAATCATTTCATAAAAAAAATTCATTAGTATTTTTTAGAGGTCCTTTTTATGTATTCATTTTTTCATTATGGTCTAATTTGAGCATTTCAATTATTTCTATAATTATCTTATTTTATATAGATGCTTTGGATAAATCAAGACAGCCCACTGTCTAGAGCAACTCTCCCAAGAAGGGCAACATATATATATTATGTTATATACATATAGACGGACGAGAAATCAAAAAACAAATAATATGTTTGAGCTGTAAAGAATAATACTAAACTACAAAAGTGTGACAGAAAAACACTAGCCTACAAAAGTTAATAATGGCTTTGAGTTGTAAAAAAATACTAAAAAAATAAATATGGGCAGATAACAAATAAAAAAATTAAGGGTTTGACTTTGAGTTATGAAAAACAATAATAAACTAAAACAACTTTTCTGCTAAAAAAATTCTCTGCAATTTGAAAATTGAGGGTTGAGGTTGGCAACTTTTATAACCAGAATCAGTTATCCAAAAAAAAACTCTTATAACTAGGTATATGTTTTTCTCTTTTTCATTGTGATTTTATTTTTCTCCTTTGAATTTTAAGATTGAATTATCTATGATTTTATTGTGATTTTTTCATATTCTTGCATTTTTAAACTCAATTCTACCCAACTAGAGTTATAATTTACAAATTCATTATCTAATTCATTACTAAATCAATGGGATAATATCTAATTTTCAATTTCCACTTCTTAAACTTGATGTTGAATATCTAATAAGCTGGATAAAATCATCATACCCAATTTATAACTTATTAATGAATTTTTTATTCAGTAACTGTGTTCATAACTAAAAAATCTCCAATTTAAATTTTAATAAATTCAAAATTTTTGAAAAAATAAAAATAATTAATAAAATTTAATTTATTTAAGAATGGAAATTTTGTCATATGTTTTGTGTGGTTTATTTTGTTTGAAAATTTTATTTTTATTTATTTTTAGAATTAGGATTCTAATAAATAGAATTATAATATTTTTTGAAGTTGTAGATACTATGCTGAATGATAATAAGAATCGGGTGAAATTTTAAAAACAAAATTTCAAAACTATTTTTTTAACTAAGTTATTTTATTTTTGTTCTATATAATTAAAGCTAAAAGTACAATACAATTTTAATTTTATATTTTTTTTAAATTTTTTAATACTTAAAATTGATTGGGCAACTAAATTTAATTTGTCTAGGGCAACCCAATCCTCAGGGCCGGCTTTGGTGGGATTATATATATATATATATTAAATCATGTTTAATATTAATTAATATAACCTTTCTTTCTCTATAATCGTGAGTTTTATTTTTTATTTTTCTAATTCTCTCTCTTTCTCTCGGATTCTTTTCTTTTGTATTTACTTTTAGAGAATAATAAGATCACTCTATTATATCTCTTTGATTTATTTCTAATTAGAAGATTTGCAGGTAGGGTTTATGGAGTTCTTTGAGAATTAGGGATTTTTGGTGTGGAATTAAGTGGAATTCTTGGCTCAAAATTTTGAATTACGATTGATTGGCTAAATTTGATTCATAAGGTGATTATTATATATATATATATATATGTGTGTGTGTGTGTGTGTGTGTGTGTGCGTGTGTGTGTGTGTATGTATGTATGTATGTATTAGTAGTGAATTATTAATATATTATATGCTCACCTTGAAAACTCAGAAGTTATAAGAATTCAATTCAAATAATTTTATTTTATTAATTTTAAGAAAATAATTTATGGAACTTAATTTTTAACAAAAAAAATAATTTCAAGATAAATAGATAACGTATTATTTTATAAAAATGTAAATTAATTAAAACTCAGTTTGTAGTCAAATTGTACTAAAATATATATTTCCTAAAATTAAAGTTTTAAAATTATTAGTTATTATTAAATAAATAAATGTAATTAAGAAATTAGATTATGTTGTCTTTTGATAGCGACCAAGAAGGGGAGTTAATTGGTTGTTTAGTAAAATGAGAGCAAATTAAAAAATTTAATAAACAAGAAAGAGTAGAGAAGAAGATATTGAACACAAAGAGTTTATAGAAGTTCGAATTCTTCAATCCTACGTCCACTTTCTTAACAACTTGAAGTTTCACTAGCTTTGAGTTTTTATAAGTTTAACTCTAACTTAGTGTTTTAACAAGATCACACCGAACTTTTATAATTATCCGAGCTACCTTACAAGCCAATAAGAGTTTTTCCTTGGCTTACTCTCTAACCAACTTACAATTAGAAGTGTTTAAGGTCACACACCCAACACTCAAGAGCAATCAAAGAAGAATTTAAATCGAAGAAAGTTGTGAAGTAAAATTGCAAGAATTTGGCTATAACAATTCAAAAAGATTAACATAAATGCATGTTGGTAGGTATATTTATAGCCTCATTAACTCCGTAGAGTCGTTGGAGAAGAGAGGGTGGCAAATTCAAGTTTCATCAACCAAAGTACCATGCATATAATACTTGTCAGAGGACTTTCCTAGTGAGAAAGTCTTTGGTTTGGTTAGAAGACAGGCAGGCAATCGGGATGCTTCTAGTTTGATTTATCTGAGTGACTTTATGTCTAACGACTCTCCAACATCTAGTACACATGATGGTCTCTCATTGGACGAAAGGAAAATGGTCAAATTTGACCTGCCAACTATGAATGGTTCGACCAAGTGTTGGTTTGGTCGGCCTTTTTGAAAGACAAACTTTCCTTTTTTTTTATTCTTACCATTATAGTTCTCTAATTGGCTGATCACTTGGCACCTTGAAGGTTGTTTACTAGGATGAATAGTCTAATCAGAATCTCTCATGATCTAGTCAGACTTCATATGGTATGCTGAAGAATTGTCCATGCCTCTATTCAGGAAACTCTCCAAAACTTTTGGACAAATTGCTCATGGCATGGTCTGGTCACACTATAGCCTGGTTCGATCGGTCTGGCTTGTCCCATTGAGAGATTAGACATACTAGGCGGGTGAAAACTCTACTGAACAAACTTAAGAAATTTCCTAATTGTCTTCCAGTTGGACTGTCTGTTTGTTCAAGCAAGATAGAGTGGTCATTTGATATTTTGAGAGTGATGTTGGCCTTGATCCTTATTGTGTGATTTTGGTTTAGAAGTCAAAGCTCTGGTTCAGTTGGACTTGCTGATGGTCCAGTCGGGACTTGACCAATTTCACTAAATTCTTAAGTTCCTTCATAATGTATCTTAATTTAAATATTAGTGTCATTCAATTTGATTATCTAAGATCAAAATAGAGTTTAGCAAGCTAAGAATTTGGCTAACAATCTCCATCCTTTGACTTTGGCAATTAAATTGAATTGGGAATTAAAAATGTATAAAGTTTAAGTTCAAGTTTGGTCCAATATTAGCATAAGCTCCCTCTGAACATATGCATATAATTCAGTTCATTTTATTTTACTTTTATATTGCTCCCCCTCAACAAGTCATGTTGGTTCTAATTTTGATTTCAACCATATTTCAATTTTTAATTTCAACCATATTGCAATTCAATTTCAATCTTTGTCCCCCATTGACAAAGATAAAAAGATGTAAAGAATCACAATTTGCAATATCCAAAGATGATTAAAAGGCAAACACAACAAATAACATTCCATTAATAAAAGACAAGACATGTAAAGGAAATTGACATATGTCATCTATTACATAGTGGGTCACAAAACAAGAATGAGATCACACAAAAGAAAGGAAAAAAGAAAATCTAAGGAAGAGGAGAATGAGGTGGAAAGTCTTCATCATCCCTTTCATCATCTCCTCTGTCATTCCCTTCTTCAAATTTGGTTCCTTCTTCATCTCCTCCATGCTCAAGAGCATGAGAGCCATGAATAGAAGAAGAAAAGCTCTCATGATGAGGAACCCCAAGATTATAAAGAATCTGAAACTCCAACACATAAATTCAATATATCAAAAACCCTAGTTGGTTGTTTGTCCTACTAAACCTCTAATTGACATGCAACTAGAAATGTAGATAATTGGACAAAATTAAAGAAGAACTAGAAAG
Organism: Garcia nutans; assembly: GCA_947685225.1. Taxonomy (NCBI): domain Eukaryota; kingdom Viridiplantae; phylum Streptophyta; class Magnoliopsida; order Malpighiales; family Euphorbiaceae; genus Garcia; species Garcia nutans. The sequence goes on along the minus strand of CANTUV010000006.1, from coordinate 17,609,227 downwards.
AACGGCACAAGTATTACCTTGATAAGTTGATTCCAATTCTTAATGCAACAAGAAGAAGATAACTCTTTCTTGATGAAATTCAACCAAGCCAAAATAATTGACTAATATGATCACCAAAACTTCTGTCTTACAACCCTAAATGAGATACAAATAGCTAAATCCTAATTAGGGTTATTAAGTAGCGTTTGGTTGGCTAATCAAATTTTAAGAACTAATAAAGTAAATAAAGTTCTAATTTAATATAAAATAAACAGGTCCCTGGCTTTTTAAATAAGCATAACTAGTGGGCCTTAATACATATTAAATAATAAGCTCATATACTTGGATTAAATTTATGGGCTGCTTCTCCTCTATATCCTTAGCGTCAGAGGCCTGTCCACCAAACCTTTCTTCCATGAATCGCTTAACAAAGCCTTGGAAGGTAGATTTGAGCTTCTTGGCCTGCAATCTTGTAACTGGCCCACTTGGTAAAACGAGCTCCATGCCATGTTGGCCTCCTATGCTTGGTCCGCTAGCCTTACTCATACTGCCATCTTTGTTCGCATCAATCCCTCCCTCCTCAAAAAGATTCATCCTCCAATCTGCATCCATATCAAAAGGAGAAAGATTAGAAACATTAAAAGTTGCAGAAACTTGATACTTACCAGGCAAGTCAATTTTATAAGCATTGTCATTAATCTTTTCTAGCAATTGGAAAGGACCATCGCCTCTTGGATCCAACTTTAATTTTCTCATGTTGGGAAACATTTCCTTCCTTAAATGCACCCATACCCAATCACCAATTTCAAAAGTAACAACTTTGCACCCTTGATTGGCCTGACGTGCATAATGCTCATTCTTCTTCACAATGTATTGTCTAGCCTGCTCATGTATAGTCTTGACCAACTCAGCCTTCCTCTGTCCATCTAGGTTAGTAATCTCATGTAATGGAAAAGGCATTAAATCCATAGGAGTAAGAGGACTAAACCCATACACAATTTCAAAAGGTGAGAATCCAGTGAAAGAATGCAAACTACGATTATAAGCAAATTCCAACTAATGGAAGACACTCTTCCCATGTTCTCAAATTCTTACCTACCATAGCACGCAATAAAGTCCCTAAAGTCTTATTCACTACTTCATTGTGTCCATCAGTTTGTGGATGACAAGTAGTAGAAAATAATAACTTAGTACCCAATTTTCCCCATAAAACTCTCCAAAAGTGGCTTAAGAATTTAACATCACGATCAGAGACTATTGTCCTAGGTATATCATACAAATGCACAACATCTCTAAAGAATAAATTAGCTATATTTATTGCATCATCAGCATTATGACAAGCTATGAAATGTGCCATTTTGCTAAATCTATCCACAACAACAAATATGTTGTCTCTACCTTTCTTTGTCCTAGGTAAACCTATCATAAAATCCATAAAAATGTCAACCCAAGGCTCATTAGGAATAGATAGAGGTGTATACAATCCATGATGCATAAATTTGGACTTAGCTTGCCTACATATAATACATTTAGAATAAATTCTTTCAACATCCCTATGCATGCGTGGCCAATAAAAATGCTCAAAAAGTATATCCAAAGTCTTATGCACACCAAAATTACCCATCAATCCACCACTATGTGATTCACGCGTAAGTAATTCCCTTACTGAACATTCAGGTATACATAATCGATTCCTATGAAATAAAAATCCATCATTCTTATAAAATCTTTGAAAAGCAGCATGTTCACAAGCAACATAGACATTATCAAAATCAAAATCCATTGCATACATATCTATAAGTTGCTCAAATCCTAACATCTTAGAACTAAGTGTAGTGATTAAAGTATACATCCTTGATAATGCATCAGCAACAACATTATCTTTACCTTGCTTGTAGTGGATCACATAAGGAAATGTCTCAATGAATTTAACCCATTTTGCATGCCTCTTATTCAGTTTCCCTTGCCCTTTCAGGTGCTTAAGTGACTTATGGTCTGTATGGATCACAAATTCTTTTGGAAGCAAGTAATGTTACCACACGTCTAGTGCTCTCACTAGGGCATATAACTCCTTGTCATAGGTAGAGTACTTCAATTGAGCTCCATTCAACTTCTCACTGAAATATGCTATGGGACATTTTTCTTGCATCAGCACAGCACCTATACTAATCCCAGAAGCATCACATTCAAGTTCAAAAGTTTTATCAAAGTTAGGTAAACATAAAATAGGAGCAGAACACAACCTATATTTTAAAGTACTAAAAGCCCCATTTTGTTCATCCGCCTACTTAAAACTAACATCTTTTTTTAATTATTTCAGTCAAAGGGGCTGCAATGGATGAGAAATCTTTCACAAATCTTCTATACAAACTAGATAACCAATGAAAACTCCTTACCTCAGACATACTCTTAGGCGTAGGCCATTCTTGAATAGCTTTTACCTTTTCAGCATCTACCTCAACCCCTTTAGCACTCACAAAAAAATCCAAGAAAACAAGTTTATCAATACAAAGAGCATACTTTTTCAAATTAGCATACAACTTCTCTTTTCTTAGAATCTCTAGAACTAACCTAATATGCATGATATACTCATCTAGAGACTTGATGTATATGAGAATGTCATCAAAATACACAACAACAAATTTTCCAAGAAAATTTCGCAAAACATGGTTCATTAGCCTCATAAATGTGCTAGGTGCATTAGTCAAACCAAAAGGCATAGCCATCTATTCATATAAACCATATTTTGTTTTAAATGTAGTTTTTCACTCATCACTTGGTTTCATCCTAATTTGATAATATCCACTTTTTAAATCTATTTTAGTGAAAATACATACACCATATAACTCATCTAACTTGTCATCTAATCTAGGAATGGGATGGCAATACTTTACAGTGATTTTGTTGACTGCACGACAATCCACACACATCCTCCATGTTTCATCTTTCTCGGGTACCAATAACACTAGTACAGTACATGGGCTAAGGCTCTCTCTCACATACCCCTTCTCCAATAATTCATCTACTTGCCTTTGAAGTTCCTTTGTCTCCTCTGGGTTACTTCTATAGGCTGGTCTATTTGGGATTACTGCTCCAGGTATAAAATCAATCTGATGCTCAATACTCCTCAAGGGAGGGAGTCCCTTTGGCATCTCTTCAGGAAAGACCACTAGCCAAATTTGGGTTAAGATCAATCATAATCAATAAACTTTCCTTAAACCTTATTACTATGAGTGATCTTCTGCCTATATAAGCACTCTTAAGATCTCTCTCTTTTGCAAAGAAACTCTGCTTCTTTCACTCTTATTTTCTCTCCTCTTACTGTTCTCTCCTACACATCTCTCTTTCTTTAGCTCACTTGTGCAGCCACTCCCCATTGGGCCACATAATTGTTTCTTTTCTCTCTTAGCCTCATGTCCCTCTATTCTTTTAGTTAACTCACTACCTGAATCCCTATTTGAAGTATTCATCATCTTAATCTATTCTTGATAACTTCCTTTGGAGATAAATGTGCTAAAGTGAGAATCTTTCCCTTCAAACTAAAAGAATACCTATTCTTGTACCCATCATGTGTGACTTTCCTATCAAACTGCTAAGACCTACCCAATAATAAATGTCCAGCTTGCATGGTACTACATCACATAACATTTCATCAACATATTTTCCAATAGAAAATGGCACCACAACTTGTTTTGTTACCTTTACTCACCACTATCATTTAGCTACTATAGCCTATATGGTTTAGGGTGTTTTTCACACTTCAACCCTAACTTATCAACTAAGGTTATACTAGCCACATTTGCACAGTTGCCTCCATCTATAATCATGCTGCAAACTTTTCCTCCTACCAAACACCTAGTGTGAAAGATGTTTTCCCTCTGCTCTATGCTCTCTTCCTTAACCTAAACATTAAGTGCACGCCTAACTACTAAAGATTCACCACAAATAGCATACTCAACCTCAACATCACTATAATCCTCCAAACTAAGGATAGAATCACAGTCAAATTCAGATTCAGATTCAATTTTTCCATTGTCCCTCATAAGCATAGTCTTTTTATTGGGACATTGTGAAGTAATATGTCCATTATCCAAATATTTAAAACACTTAATATTTCTTTGCCTATTAAAAGAATTAGGAAAATCAGTAGTACCTTTATTTGTGGAAGAGGCTTCTTTGCTCTTTTCATAGCTTGCATCTTTCACCTTCGAACTTAAGTCTTTATCCTTAGACCTCTCATCTTTAGTCTTCTCATCTTTCTTTGGCCACCTTAAGGTCCATGTTGGGTTGTAATTGGAGGAATTCCTTGCTGCCCCTTTTTGCTTGAGTTGTCTCTCCACCTTCATAGCCATGTTCACCATCTCCTCAAGCTCTATATAATGATGTAGCTCTACCATATTTGCAATATCTCTGTTTGACCTTCCAAGAATCGAGCCATGGTAGATTCTCTATCCTCTTCAATATTTGCTCGAATCATTGCTATTTCCATCTCTTTGTGATAATCTTCTACTGACATAGACCCTTGAGTAAGTCTCTACAATTTTTGATGCAACTCGCAATAGTAGTAGTATGGCACAAATCTCCTCCTCATGACAACCTTCATTTCTGCCCATGTCTCAATAGACCTCTCTCCATTTCTTCTTCTTGTAAGTTTCAGTTGCCCCTACCATATCGATGCATAATCTATAAACTCAACTGCTGCTAACTTCACCTTCTTTCCCTTTGAGTAGTTATGACAATCAAATATAAGTTCCAACTTCCTTTCCCACTCTAGATATGTTTCAGCATCATTCCTTCCTATAAATGTTGGAATCATCATCTTTATGGAATTGATGTTGTTATCTCTCCTTCCTGGCCTCCTATCTCCTCCTGGTCTTCTATCTCTTCTAGGCCTAACCTTGAAGATTGGTTGTCATCTTCATGTTCATCTTCATCAGGTTCATCATGGGACTCTATATCTTCTTCATCATAAGTTTGTTGCCTAGTGTCCCTCCGCCTTGTTGATGCAGCTCTTAATTATTGGGATTGCTTAACCACCTTAACTTCATCCCTCAAATCATAACATCTAAACTAAACTTCTCAAATTAGTTTTGCATAGCCTTCAACATGAAAACTACATCTTTCATGCTCATTTCGCCACCCTTGCCTACCTCTTCAGACATGATGTAAAACTACAAGAAAATTTTAGAGAAAGAAAAAAAAAATCGTCACACTCTCCTCCACGTGTTTACGCTCAATAATATATCACTCCACTCGTGTTTCACTCAAATCAGGCTTTTACCCTCTTATTTGCTCACACTCTCTTGCTTTTTTCCTTTCTTGTTCCCTTCTTAAAGTTGCACTTCAGAATTTTAAAATAACTAATCAGGTTAGTCATAAGTAGCAATCTATAAAAAAATACAATAAAAAGCCTAAAATGAAATGAAAAACACTCAAGTTCTAGATACAATTTAATAATCGTTGCAATAAAAAAGAGAGAAAACACACAGATGAAGAATTGTATGTTTGTGAATGCAAGTCCTAAGAGTAACCAGAGTGCAAAAGTCACCCTTATATGCATGGCAGAAGCAAAAAAATTGAAAAATAAGAAAATTAAACTATGAATGCAATAAAATTAACAAAACATGAAGCTAAATTAAAGAATTTCAATTTTTCCCAAGTGGGAGCCGAAATAAACCCTAGACCTAGTGATTCAACTAACTTACATTAATTAGGAAGGTAAGATATGGTGTAGATATGAAAGAAAATTAATTGAAACAAGAAAACCCTAGATAGTTTTGGGAAACAGAATAAAAAATCTCAAAAAATTGCGCAAGAATTTTCAGATGGCCTGTTTGCCCTAAAATTGAATGATTTGGGGGCCGTTACGGGCAAATCCTGTAACAAATTTAGGGCTTAAAAATTATTTTTAAATTAGTATTGCGTGTTCTTTAACTCTTCCATAGCGAAAAGTTATGGCCTTTTTCAACCCAAAAATATCTCCTTCTTCTCTTTATTTTTTTTCGTTTGTTTTTTTTCATTTTTTTTCTTTTCCTTTTTTTTTCGTTTCCTTCTTTCCACATTTTTTTTGTTTTTTTAAGCTAATGAACTAATAGGCCAAAATTGAAATTTCGAATGGATTGAAATAAAAAAACACAAAATTACATAATTGATTGAAGTAAAGAAAAGCATATCACAAAAAGCATAAAAATAGAGACAGAGTCAAAGCTCTGATACCAAATGATGCGGAACCCCAAGATTATAAAGAATCCGAAATCCCAACACATAAATTCAGTATACCAAGAACCCTAGCTGGTTGTTTGTCTTACTAAACCCCTAATTGACATGCAACTAGAAACGTAGATAATTGGACATAATTAAAAAAGAACTAGCAAGAACGCCACAAGTATTACCTTGATAAGTTGATTCCAATTCTTGATGCAACAAAAAGAAGAGAACCCTCTCTTGATGAAATTCGGCCAAGCCAAAATAATTGAATAATATGATCACCAAAACTTCTTTCTTACAACCCTAAATGAGATATAAATAGCTAAACCCTAATTAGGGTCATTAAGTAGCATTTGGTTGGCTAATAAAATTTTAAGAACTAATAAAGTAAACAATTTCTAATTTAACACAAAATAAACAGGTCTCTTGCTTTTTAAATAAGCATAACTAGTGGGCCTTAATAGATATTAAATAATAGGCCCATATACTTGGATTAAATTTATGGGCTGCTTCTCCTCTATATCTTTAGCATCAAAGGCCTGTCCACCAAACCTTTTTTCCATGAATCGCCTTACAAAGCCTTGGAAAGTAGATTTGAGCTTCTTGGCCTGCAATCTTGTAATTGGCCCACTTGGTAAAATGAGCACTATGCCATGTTGGCCTCATATGCTTGCTCTCCTAGCCTTGCTCATACTATCATCTTTGTTCGCATCATCTCATCATCTGAGGGAATACATTGAGGAATCCCTAAAGCTCTTTGAATGTCCTCGATGTCTACGTGAAGATGAGAGAGTCTTTGAGATATGTTATCAATCTTGGAGGATTAAAAGGTGAGTTGGCTTTGTATGTCTTGGAGAATAGTTATAATAGAGCCCTAAGTTCTCAGGGTTTATGATATAGGTATCTCCATTTGAAAAGTTTCTTGGGTTTCATCTACAATCCTATGCCTCTTCCTTTGTGAAGCCATTTCCCCATAGTCTTAAATAATGTACTCATATTTCCCATTTGCTTCCCTAATGCATTTGGAGTGCTTCAAATAGGCAATGCTAATGGCTTTAGTTGTGGGATCAAGTGGGTTGGAGAGAGTGGCCTTATTGGTAAGAGTGAGAGCACCAATAAATTTAGCAATTTGAGTCACATGGGAGGAATTCAAAATGGTTCTAGTTTGTGTGTTTCGAATGTGGAGGAAGGAATCAATTAAAAATTTAGCAGTTTGGATTGGTTCTCCCTTAACAAGATAATACAAAAATAAGAGATTCCTTTGGTTACTTTCTCATTACTCTCACCCTCAACATTGATAGTATAGGTTATAATCCTATGGAGGACCTATAGTATCAAAGTTCTCAAATTTTTGGCATTGAATTATTTTGTAGAGAGTGGTTTCAATAGGAATTTCTCTCCAAAACTTAAGTTGGGCTTTGGGGGTTATGGTGTTAATAGAGAGGTGAGAAATTCCACTGGTTTGAAAATGTAACATCTAAAAAATCTCTAGTTATGAATAATGCCCAAATTAAACTTAAGGATCAAGTATGATTTGAAAACCTATTTATTAAGAGTAGAAAAATAAAATAAAATAAATGAATAAATAAAATTGAGATATGAAGATATTAGGGTATGTTAAAAAAGATAAATAGTAACTCATTAGAGAGATAAATTTTGGACAAATTACTTTTAAAAAAAAGTCAAATTTTGATTAAATTAATAAGTTAGGTAGGATTAACTAAATTAATAAAATAGCCACTTTATTATTATTATTATTATTATTATTATTATTATTATTATTATTATTATTATTATTATTATTATTATTATTATTATTATTATTATTATTATTACCCTACATATCACCACCATATTTTTCTTCTCCTCTTCTTAGCCACAAACCTTCACTTCCTCTCAAACTCTCCATTCTTCTTCAATCAAGCTCAAATTTCCTAATCTTTTCACTTGATTTCTTTTACACAACACCTCTATTATAAAAGACAAAGTATTATTTGGTGCAAATCACTTGATTTGATCAAGAAATTTTACAACTTAAGAGATGGACAAATAGTAATCAAGTAATAGAAATCCTAGGTAAGTGAAAGAGTAAGGTTTTCATTCATCTTTTCTTTTCATGGCATGATCACATGAAAATTTTATTTAAGATTGATGGACAAAAATTTATTTTGTTTCTTTGAAGATGCTAATAAGGAGAAAGGGAAAGGAAAAGAGGTGAATTAGGTGTTGTGAAGAGTTTTGGAAGATCTAAAAACTTCAAATAAGCTTGTGCACTCTTAATCTTTCATTTTCTTTTAATTATGTTCATGTTAGTTTTAGGATTAAGTTATATTTAATTTCTGGAAATTTTCATAATATTTGCTGGAAAAAGTTATGAACTTCCAATTTTTGGCATGTATAAATGGTGTAATAGTTAATTGGCGAGTTTGGTTTTTAGATTAGCTATATTTTGAAAATCTGAAATTTTTACAGAGTATTCTAAATAGTAGTTATTTTTAGGTTCATAACTTGCATTATAGAGTTTCAAATTATATGAAACTTATGCGAAAGGAAATTTAAGGCATAATTCTAGAACTTTTATGAAGAAATGTTTCCCAAAAAATGTATGTAAGTGACCTTAAAAATTGCTAGAATTTGTTACTAGAAATCTATAATTGATGAAATTTGACCTTAAATAGTTTAGATTAAAAGAGTTATAATTCACCCTAAAGAGTTTTAAATCATGTGATGCTTAATCTTATAAAAAGATAGGACACAATTATAAGTTTTATGAAGAAATATGCCCCATAAAATGTATGTAACTAACCTTAAAGTTTACTAAAAATTTTAACTCGAAATCTAGAATTGGTGAAATTCAATTTTGAACAGTATAGATTCAAATGAGTGTAATTTATCTTAGAGAACTCCAAATTGAGAAATTATTAATTCTATAGAAACCTAGGGGAACAAATCTTATGAAAATTAAAATGGCAAAATTTAGTTATATCATGCATAGATTTGATCTTTAAATTAATTCACTAAAGTTGCCTTGTATCTAGTGAAGTTAAATTTTATTATTGGACATATTTTGATTTAAGTTGCACATCTCTTGATTCATAAGTCCAAATTAAATTATTCAAAATTCATATTTAAGCTAAAACCTAGATCAAAAAATCATATGAAGAAAGTTAAACTTAATTATGGTAATTTCTTAGTCATAATTCTAGAGGAATGTGATGCACAAAAATCTAATATTTGTTATTATTGTTAATATTTATTTTTTATGAAATTTTATATGTATATGGATTATCAAAGTACTTGTTATATGGAAATTGCAAAGAGATTGAAGTCTATTTGCATTTATGCAGTTCTTGTTAAATTATGTGAATATGAGAAATGACATCTTAAATTTGGAAGATAATGTATGATGAAAATCAATTATAAGGCATTGTGAGCCCAAGTCAACCTAGACAGAAAATTATAGGTTTAGATAGGTTGACATACCGATAAAATATGTTATTAGCAGTATTGCATTGTATGTATCATGATAATGGATTGATGAAAGACCATAGAGGCATCGAGTGTTTGGTTAGTAATTTCAGTATGGCATATAATGCCCATTATCTTTTAGAGGCATTGAGTGTCCAGTATTAAACCGGTCAAAGACACATAGTGTTTAGTATCGAGAGTCTCATTATCCAGTCCGAATAATTTGTTATAGGTTATTGTAGACATAAAAAGAGTTGCTGAATTCAAAAAGTACTTTTTTGAAATATTATGCAAATTAAGATTTTAATTAACTCAGTAAATAAACAAATTTGATATATATTATAATATTTATATTGAATGATAGTATGCATGTAACCTTGATGCTGATGATTTTCTTCTACTTTAGAAAATTATGTGGAATCTTTTGGTCATATGTGTACAAGTAATTGATGAAATTTGTTATTTGTATTATATTTTGCATTTTGTAAAAACCACTATTAATGTCATTTGGATTAAGTGTGAACCACTAAGCTTACGCTTAGCACATGCAATTTTCTTTCCTTGCGCAGGTATAAATACATAGATTGTGGTTAGGAGGACAGGAAGAGGAGTGGATCTGCAGTAAAGTCTAGAGTCACTTCATCATCAAGATTTGTGGTAGTTGCACTACCGCCCTTAAAAATATTTTAGTACTCATTTTGCATGTACATACAGTATGTAGTAATATATCATGTTAACATGTAATGAGTTATTGTAAGATTTTTTTTTTGTAATCATATTTCATCATATGTGCTTGTTTAAAAACTCTATATTGGTATAATCCAATTATGAATATTGACTAAAGTTAAATATAAGTAATTTATTTTATTTTTATTTATGAGTATTATATCTATGATGAAAGCTATTGACAATTATTTAGGTGCTTTATTCTTACACTTAATTTCATTATAAATCGAGTAAGGGGTGTTATAGAAAATCCCAAATGGAAGCAACTTGGTCTAAGGTAAGCTCATATAGTGCATTGAATAGCCTAAAGAAGATCCCATGGTAACCTAGGGGCACTATCTTTTTCCTCCATTACAAGGGTAATGAGAAATTCCTTAGTTAAGAATTCCCAACCTATGTCATCATGCTATAAAAACACAAACTTTTCCCACCCTAGGTTCCCCGAGTAGGCCTTAATCTCAAGTTATATGCCTAGGGATTCAAGAGAAAGAAGAGAAGGAATACAATTTGGTTCGATTTTTTTTCTTTTTGCGTTTGAGAATTTCATACATCTTTCTTTCATCATTATTATGGCATCTAACCTTGTGAGTTCATTATTTTGGAGATTCTTTATGATATGAAGAGCTTTCAATTCCCTTGACTTTGTCTTTCTTAGAGGATTTCTTCTTATCATGCTTAGGATCTATTGAAGTGAAGTGAAGACAAGTATTGAGGGCAAAGAAAGAAGAATGAGTAGAATAGAGAATTTGAAGTTTGGGAGCTTTAGAGTAATAAAAAAGTGTATAAACATGATTTTGAGTTTTTTTTTGGAGGGGGTGGGTTGGTTTTGTAGACAAAAATAGCATTTATGGCCATTTTTAGCTACTTGGGGTTGTTCTACCATGTGTTGGATAGTATCCAATAGCTTTTTTTTAAAAAAAAACAAAGCTACTTCCCGGTAGGACCAGTGGTGTTTCATCGGGGAATCTGAAGAAATTGGAGAAGTCCAGGTTCTGGACATGAAAACAAGTTTATAATGTAACAATAAAAAAATTTAAAAGTTCATGGTCGGACTAAGAAGTAGTATGCTAGGGATAAGAAAATTTTAGCTCAACACAAATTGGCATAAAAAGTATGGTCGAACTAGGTCAACTCGAGCATGCCATTTTCTTAGTAATTGCCTAGTTTCTTGGTTTAACAAGAAATAAGTTTCGATTGCTCTATCTACCGCAGAAACCAAATATGTTGCAGCTTACTTTTGTTGCACACAAGTCACATGGATGAAGGAACAATTACTAGATTATGGCAAAGTTTTTTATCATATTCCCATCAAATGTGACAACACTAGTGTCATCTTAAAGTACCAAGCTAAAATAAGATATAAAACCTGGAATGCCAAAATTTATATAAACACATCGATTCCAACATTTCAAAGCCATGACTAATCTTCAAAACTACATTATTTGTACAAAAACCTAAAAAAAATCAATTTTTACACATAAAATAATCAAAATATTCCTCAATAATGGGGCTTTTTGCTCTCACCATGGCAGGTGGTGGTTTGATTTTAACTAGTGCCAATAAATTTCTCATTTCTTTTGCTATAAATCCAAGTCAAAATTAAAATTCAAACATATCTTCTACAATTGATCGAATAACAAATTTAACAACCCATCTTCTACTTATTTATGTTTAGTATTTTTGTTTTTTAGGACCAATGCTCATATAACATATTTATTCTATAATAATAAGTTCCCTACAATTTTAAGTTTAAGTTGAATTTTTGTATAATAAACTCAATATATATTAAAAATAAACTCGTTATAATTTTTTTTATATTTGATGTTATTTTATTTTTACTATTTAAT